>CM042158.1:39648948-39685711 GCA_023376005.1 Doryteuthis pealeii | reverse complement strand
AGAGAGATATACCGACTTTAGATCGCCCGTCGGCTTTACTTACATTAGGGCTGGTTTTAGCTCGTGGCAGGCTACCAGTTATGGAATTGTAAGGTTTTCTGGTTTGATCCGGTCTTCTATCCATGCATGAGTAGCACAGATTATGTATCTGGGCTGACGATAGAGGTGCGCTCCCCCATCTGCAAAAATGATCTCCTGGTTTAGTGCTAATGAAAAAGGGGAGACTCCCTTGCTGTCTGGGTGATTCGACAATAGCCATCTACATTTTGTTTTACTTTAACTTATTTAGGTTATTATGATACTAAGTAAAAAAAATTTGAAAATGTTTTAAGCAGAAAAGAAACTGAAACTAATAGGATAATTAAAGATCACTAATTAGGATGAGCCTATTCTAGTAGTGACCACCCCAAGCGGATTTAAGGTTTGAATTCAGTTTTCCTTCTCGTAGACGGGTTTCCTAAACAAGGTTAAAGAGCCCAGTCTGCCTTACTATTTAATCATAGCTGGAGGGAGAGTAGTTGTATTCATACCTTTCCCAAGGTATTAGCGTTATGTGGAACTGTATGTTCGTCCAGGATTTGAACAGGGTGACTAGTTCATTCTAACCATTACACTCCCGATCAATGGCTGGTCATGTCAAGCCTAGCACCTATATGATTGCCAACCCTATTGCTTATGGCAAGCCCAACTCTTTTCATCATATGGGTGCTAAAAGGCGGTGGCTGAGGGTCTTCATTTCATGGGAATTACGTTAAACCTATCTGATGGTGAAGTTAGTTCTGGAGGTCTAGGGGATATGGAGCACCTTTCATAGCATTTCTCCTGGTCCACTCTGACCGGAGTGGTCGTACCTGTTAGGGTTGCATCTATGGGTTAAATAGAAAGAAAAATGTGTTTAGAAAGAAAAATCGAGTATACTTTAGAATGAATTCATTTCAAAATTTGTCGGCATTAAAAGACCCATGAGGTTGATATGCATAAACAAACCAAACCATCTTTATCTTCCTGTTAGTTTCCTTACCCTCCTTTTATACTTTTTGTCTTTCTCTTCTTTTTTTATCACAACCACCAACTGCACTCACAAATGTAAGGCGCTCCCAATGGAGTAACCTTTTAGCCGTGAGTGGTAACCGTAATGCCTGGCGGATACGTAGTCATGATATGCAATACTCCATTTTAGCCCTTTTTAGGCCAGATGTCAGTTTGAAGAGGTTCCCCTCCATCAACTGAGTATTCATTTAAGAATGAATTCATTTCAAAATTTGTCTGCATTAAATGACCCACTAAGGTTTGATATACGTAAAACGGCCTCCAATCTTTTTTTTTTCTTTTTTTTTTTTTTTACTTTCCAATGCCATTATTCAGTAAAGATCACTCCGATTCACTAGTTCTTTGGCCAGGTTTATTCATTGACTCACACTGCTACGTGGATCTTAATTCTTGCTTCTGTTTATTGTTATTGCAGTCACCCTTTAAGAAACTGTGAATAATAGAAACCTCTTCTGGTTAAGTGTACCTCAACATCACAATGGCTTCTCCCTCAATCCTGGCTGTGAGGTGAGATTTGTTGAATGGAGGGAGGTGGAAGTCTTTGTTATACAAAAGCTGATTGTTATTCTTTTGTTGTTTGTGCTTTTGATAATGTGAGTCAGTTTCTACTTTGGTTTTTTGTTGTCTCTCTTGCATGGACAGTAATTTAATGACAACAAAATGAGATGGAGATGTGGTGAAATGTCTTTCTTCTCCCCCCTTTTGTCTGACAAGGCACCAAAATTCAGGAAACGATTTGCAGACTGATAGTTGGCACTTCCCCTGTGGAAATTCTACAATATAAGAATCCAACCTATCACTATCTAATATTTGTTTATACACTTTTCTTTATAACACATGCATATATATATATATATATATATATATATATATATGTGTGTGTGTGTGTGTATGTTTATACCTTTCTTAATATATGTTTATAAACTTTCTTAGTAACATATGCGTATATATATATATGTGTGTATGTTTATACCTTTCTAATAACATATGCGAATATGTGTGTTATACACTTTCTTAATAATATATGCGTATATATGTTTTATACACTTTCTTGTATATATGCGTATATATATATGTGTGTGTTTACACTTTCTTAATAATATATGCGTATATATGTGTTTATAACACTTTCTTAATAATATATGCGTAATATAATATATGTGTGTTTATACACTTTCTCAATAACATATGCAAATATATATGTGTGTTTATACACTTTCTTAATAATATGCGTATACATGTGTTTATACACTTTCTTAATAATATATGCGTATATATGTGTTTATACACTTTTTAATAACATATGCGTATATATATATATGTGTTATACACTTTCTTAATAAATATGCGTATATATATATATTCAAATAAATATGCGATATATATATGTGTTTATACACTTTCTAATAACATATATATATATATATATATATGTGTTTATACACTTTCTTAATAATATAATATATATATATATATATGTGTTTATACACTTTCTTAATAATATATGCGTATATATGTGTTTATACACTTTCTTAATAATATATGCGTATATATCTATATATGTTTATACACGTTCTTAATAATACATGCATATGTGTGTATATATATATATATATATATATATATATATATATATATATCTATATATCTATATATATATATATATCTTATATATATATATATATATATATATATATATATATATAGCAAATATATGCACCCTCCGGGTGCAAGTATTTAAGTTTTAATGTAATAAAATATTGTATCAAATTAGAAAGGCTAATGAAACTAAATAAGAACACAGATAAAAAGATTTGAAACAGAGGGAGTATAATAAAAAATGGAACAACTGAAACTTACTCTTCCATCACTCTCGTCTTTCATTGTTATTTTTTCTAATTTAAGTATTTAGTTAAAAGAGGAAGTAAAGAATAAAATTACAGTTATTTGTTCTTGTTAATGGATTTCTTTTAAGATTCATTGAAGAGATTTTTACTTATATTCATTAAAATAAAACCAGACAGTTAGAAATCAATAATACTAAGCACATATTTATTAAATTCGATTTTTTAATATTATTATGCAAATTAGCCTTCCAGTTCACACTGTAAACTGCTATTTTGTTGTATATATAAATATAATTGCATGTTTTCAGTATGTAGACATAGTATTAATAATGTAAGACAATTTTATTAAAAATTGAGATTTAGATAAAAATAAAATCATGGAGAATGTGATGTCAATAACTAAGATAATTGTGACTTGAGTAGGAATATAGTTTCGGTTACAGACAGAAAAACACACAATCTCCATTATAATAAGATATATATATATATATATATATATATATTGATGTTTATACTCTTTCTTCATAATACATGGATTTATATATATATAATTCCCCAAAAGAACAGAAAATATCTCTATCTGATTACCAAATTTTCTATTGCTGCTAAAATATAAGTTAAATGTTATCTTCTCCAATGACATTACCCCAAAATTTGAGAGGCCTTTGTTATTTATCCAGTCTCTTCAAAAGTTGCAATTTCCTTGGAGAAATAGAAAACTCATGACTTTTGCTACTTTTTAGGTCCTTCAATTTTTTTTTTAACTAACCCTCTGAGAAGACAGAAAAAAAAGTAGAGATGCCCGAGGAGGCATAAAATAAATAAATAAATAAATAAATTTAAAAATCACGTTTTAGAGCATGCCATGGAGCAGTAGTGGGCAAGAAAGTTTTCTTACTAATCTATAATATAATTCTGTTTGTTTGTTCACATGTTATGCTCATTCACATACACTCCCTGCATCCAAATGGAATTTTTAATCTATTTATGTAATTATTGGTGATAATAAACAGAAGAAAGTGTGAGGATTTTTTTTAATGTTTGTTTAACTTAACTATCCAATGTCATAAGATTTGGAATGTTCAGGTTATTTCTAATTCTTTCTTTCTATCTATAACAAAATGGTCTCTCTGTGTCTCTATCAACCTGTCTCTCTCTTTCTCTGTCTCTCTCTTTCTCTGTCTCTCTCTTTCTCTGTCTCTCTCTATCAACCTGTCTCTCTCTCTTTCTCTGTCTCTCTCTCTGTTTCTCTCTCTCTATCAACCTGTCTCTCACTCTTTCTCTGTCTCTCTCTCTGTCTGTCTCTGTCTGTCTGTCTGTCTGTCTCTCTCTGTCTCTCTCTCTCTCTCTCTCTGTCTCTCTGTCTCTGTCTCTGTCTCTGTCTCTCTGTCTTTTTTTTCTCTCTCTCTTTTTTTTTTCTCTCTCTCTTTTTTTTTTCTCTCTCTTTTTTTTTTTCTCTCTCTTTTCTCTCTTTTTTCTCTCTCTTTCTCTATCTCTCTCTCTCTCACTCTCTTTTTTTCTCTCTCTTTTTTTCCTCCTTCTCTCTTTTTTTTCTCCCTCTCTCTTTTTTTCTCTCTTTCTCTTTCTTTTTCTCTCTTTCTCTTCTCTTCTTCTTTTTTTTTCTCTCTCTCTCTGTCTCTCTTTCTCTGTCACTCTTTTTTCTCTCTCTCTTTCTCTGCCTGTCTGTCTGTGTCTGTGTGTGTGTGTGTGTGTGTGTCTCTCTCTCTCTCTCTTATATATGAAAATCTCTCTCTCTCTCTCTCTCTCTCTCTCTCTCTCTCTCTCTCTCTCTCTCTCTTTCACAGACAGTTTTTCTATCTTTTTTTTTTCTATCTAATATATAAGCAGTTTATTTTTCTTTTGTCTTTCTTTCTATCTATAAATAAATGGCCTCTCCCTCTCCCTCTCTCTGATTCCGGTTTTCTTTCTATCTATAAATAACTCTCTCTCTCTCTCTCTCTCTCTCTCTCTCTTCTCTCTCTCTCTGACAGTCTTTCTTTTTTTTTTTCTTTTTCAATCTATACATAAATAAATGTCTCTCTCTTCCTCTCTCTGTCTCTGTCTCTGTCTGTCTGTCTGTCTCTCTAACATTGTTTTTCTTTCTTTTTATCTCAAAATAAGTGTCTCCCCTCTCTCTTACTTATAAGCTGACTGCACCTCTGCAGAGGATTAATCTTCTAACGGCTGTGGGTGGCAAACCATGATGCTTAAGGACGGAATCCTGGTGGCTGATCAGTCCATGAAATGCAACGCTCCACTTTGACCCTAATCTAGCGCATCTGCCTAGAAACCACAAATTTCCAGCTTTGATACCGGCCCTCGCCAACTCAGCACATGAGTAGCACAGCTTGGATCTGTGTGATAAAGTGGGGAGCTGAACGTAGGTAGGTGTGGTACTTCACCTCAGATGCATAAATAATCTCACTGGTCTAGCTCCTGCGAAAAGGGGATAAACTCCCTCGCTGTCTGGCTGATACCAACAATAGGCCACTTAGCCTACTTTATATCTATATAATGCTGAGCGAATCAACACTTGTCTCCTAAAGGCTGTTTTACTGTTTAGTTTAATGTTACAAAAGTTATACTAAATTGTTCCTTAGTTTTAGTATAGTTTCGTTTGAAAAAAAAATCCATTTTAATTAGTTCTAATTCGTCATAATTTGCAAATAAGTAAAAAAAACTGACCCGTCTCTTACTTACATTCTACCTGTCACTTTCCCCTTCTCTATGTATGTCTTGATTACCTACTTGTTATATATGTGTGTTTCTCTGTGAGTGTAAAGAGAGTGATTTAAAGAGTGCCGAATATATTTGTATGTTAAGTTGCAGAGGCAGCCAGCCTTTAGCTTAAATTAGGTCAAACGTTCCCTTTCTTAGAAATCTTACAAATAGCCGCAAGGGTAAGAGACGTGACAGACGAAAATTCTGTCGGGTTTCGATCCCGGCTAGAGGTAGCTGTTAAAAGTCGAGCCGCACTGATGAGAAGTAAACTTCGAAACACGTATCTGTGGATGACTAATATATATATATATATATATATATATATATATATATATATATATATATATATGATAAGTTGTAAAAGGTATGTTTGGAATGGCTTTTTTGCCGACAATTTTTGGGAGAATATGTGCTTAATTAGAGTCGTACCTAATTTTGAAAATTAATTAATTAATAATGAATTAGGCGGGAATGCCTATTAAATGTATGGCTAAACAAATCGAGAAAAATCAATCTCTGTATGTACATTTCGGCCTATTAGGCCTCATCAGCAGAGCTATAGATAGGAAGGCCGCCCTGTGCGTGATTTGAAACCGGACTGCCAAGCTGACAGGCCGATCCCATAACCTCTACACCAAACGGACCTCCTAGATTTTACGATTTGTTTAGAGTAGGTTAATATTCCTCCTCTAGTGACTTTTATTACACGACGATATGATAAGTTGTAAACAAGGTATGTTTGGAATGGCTTTTTTTGCCGACAATTTTTGGGAGAATATGTGCTTAATTAGAGTCGTACCTAATTTTGAAAATTAATTAATTAATAATGAATTAGGCGAGAATGCCTATTAAATGTATGGCTCTGCTGATGAGGCCTAATAGGCCGAAATGTACATACAGAGATTGATTTTTCTCGATTTGTTTAGCCATACATTTAATAGGCATTCCCGCCTAATTCATTATTAATTAATTAATTTTCAAAATTAGGTACGACTCTAATTAAGCAC
Organism: Doryteuthis pealeii; assembly: GCA_023376005.1. Lineage (NCBI taxonomy): Eukaryota > Metazoa > Mollusca > Cephalopoda > Myopsida > Loliginidae > Doryteuthis > Doryteuthis pealeii. Next base: position 39,679,086 of record CM042158.1, on the reverse strand, counting down.
ATATTCTCCCCAAAATTATATATATATATATATATTATATATATATATATATATATAGTTAACTATAAACAGACTGAGATAGGAAATAGAAAATGAAAAATTGAAGAAAACAATTTTATTCATTTTGGTTGGGGTGGGGTCTTATTTTTTTTGTCAACTTTATCCTCGTAGCATTGTTGTTTCTTTGGGTTTTTTTTTCTCTCCACTTATTTTGTTTGCAACTTGCTTAAAGATATTTTCTTTCAGATTTTTTTTTAATTTGTGGGTCTTCTTGTCTATAGTTCGTTTTTTCCCCGAGGAAAAATTTCTCCGTTCTCAAACAAAAGAAGGCGGCAGAAAAACAAGATTTTAAAAATATTTTTCAATAATATTGTAATAAGTTACTGAATATTACTATATTTTAGCAAGTTTTCAAATCTGTTCTTTTTTCTACACACACACACACACACACACATATATATATATATTATATATATATATATATATATATGGGGAGAATATGTGCTTAATTGTAGTCGTACCTTCATTTTGAAAATTAATTAATTAATAATGAATTAGGCGGGAATGCCTATTTAAATGTATGGCTAAACAAATCGAGACAAATCAATCTCTGTATGTACATTTCGGCCTATTAGGCTCATCAGCAGAGCTATAGATAGGAAGGCCGCCCTGTGCGTGATTTGAAACCGGACTGCCAAATTGTCGGCAAAAAAGCCATTCCAAACATACCGTGTTTACAACTTATCATATCGTCGTGTAATAAAAGTCACTGAAGAGGAATATTAACCTACTCTAAACAAATCGTAAATCTAGGAAGTTTGTTTGGTGTAGGGGTTGTGATATCGGCCTGTCACCAATTAAGCACATATTCTCCCAAAAATTGTCGGCAAAAAAGCCATTCCAAACATACCGTGTTTACAACTTATCATATATTTATATATATATATATATGAAAAAATTATGACAATTTTTATTGCAAGAAGGACCTGTGGATATAACAGAGTATGATGATTTAATTATTAAGTTTGATATGTTTACTTAAGAGCTATTGCCAAATAGTTCAATATGTAAAAAGTATAATCTTGATTCAACTCTCTTACACATTTTTTCTTTTTTTCCTTTTCATTTTTTCATTGAAATAGATTAGTGTTAACAATTTCGTATGCTCACCCCTCACTATATTTTTTCCTTCTTTCTTTCTTATACTTTTTCCGTGTAGCATGTCCTTTTTCTTCTATGTATTTCTTTATAATATAAATGGAAAGGACCATTAATTAGCTGTGGTGACAACACATAAGAAATAAGAATTTGGTGGATAAGCCACGTAATCAGGATTTACAATTTTAGCATTTTATCATGCATGATTCGGACAGTCTTATTTTTAACCACCAGGTGTTGCAAGAGGATAAAGGTCATACAATTAAGGAATACGTGTACTGATATATAGACTATTAAAGCTCTACATTTTATGAAGTATTGAGCCCTCCTTGATAATTTACTGAAATAATACTACTCCAACGAAAACTTTGCAGCCGTTAATATACAATATATTGCAATTAAGTCAAAAACTGACCAATCCCTGTCTTAACATTCTACCTATCACTCTTCCTCTCTATGTCTCTCTTGATTACCCCCCTCGTTAAATGTGTTAGTTTATCTAGAGAGTAAAAGGGAGAGTGATTAAGAGAGACTTTTAACAATTCACTTGATTTCTACGTTAAGATTCACACCAGCAGCGAAGAACCTGTATGTAATAAAAATTTCCTGATCCATTTCGATTTAAATTAGGTCAACCTAGGTATACCCAATTCGTCGAAAAAATCTGGGTTTTTTTTTCAATACAATTTTGACGTTTGAAAAAAAAATTACTAATAATCAGGGAATTATCCGATTTAATGAAATTTTCAGTGTTGATTTATCAATGAATGAATTTTATAATGCATCAGTTATTTTATTTCAAAACTTTCTGATTTTATCAGGTCACTTAACTTTGACCCCCCCCCTCTTTTAGGGGTGCAAAGTATCGGTGGGGTTATATATTTTCGAAACTAATTACAGTATAATTTAAAAGACACACGACCGAAGCCGTGAATAGAAGAAACAAAAAAAATTGAAGAGGATATCCTGATAGAAAATAAATACCGAAAATCGGAAAATAAATTTAAAATAAAAACTAAAAAGATAATTTTTGGACATCTTTTTTTATTCTTTTCGATAATTATTTAATTGCCTATTAACTTATAAAAGAAAAAAATTGTACATCGATATGTGTTGTGTTTAAAAGGTGGTGGCTCAATGTTCAATAGTTTTTCTGCAAAAATATAAGATAAGGATAATACACTAAAGTAGTTATTAAATAAATAATATTTTAGAATCTAAAAATATGAAATTTGAAACTTAAAATTATATGCTTCATATTTTAAATGAATTTTAAATATCAATTTACCATAGCAGATATACCTAATTAAATCAGAAAGTTTTGAAATAGAATAAGATTCATTCATTGATAAATCAACATAGAAAATTTCATTAAAATCGGATACTTCCTTGATTTTAGGTAAATTATTTTCAATCAGGGGTGGGGTTAAATTTATTTTATAAAATACAGATTTTACGATGTTTTTGGTAGCCATGTTTAAGATATATTTGAGCAAAATTGCCCGACAGAATAGTTTAAAATGTATTAAAAATAAATCACATGTATAATATTATTTCGCTTTTTTTTTACTGATTCTCAGTTACAACTTTTCAACGTAGACAAAAATTTGACCTTAAATAATCAATTTAATTAATTTTAATTCGTTTTTAAAATGAATAGCTGACGACATTTTGGCAGACCCTACTCTTTTCCCTAATCACAATTATCTAGCGAGAGCTTAATGGGTGACCCAATGGGTCACGTTTAGTCTAGTATATATATATATATATATATATATATATATATATATATATATATATATATATATATATATATATAGTGTATGGTTTACTATCTAGCTTGGTGAATTAGTGGTGATCCAATATTTTGTGGTATTATTATTGTGCTCAATATCTGTGATAGAGCTATTGTATAATAATGAATGAATATATTTTCAGTTTGTGTATATATATTTATTACCTAGATATACACACATACATATACATAGTCCATATAAAATATCCCATATAAAATAGGGAACATTTTCTCTACTTTTAATATGTATATATATATTCATGTCCCTCTGTTATTTTAATTTTTCTACTTTTAATCTCATAAGGGACAAGCTGATGATTGAAACAACTTTCTTGTTTTTTTAAATGGTTCCACTTGATATTTTTTTAGGGCTGATGCATACTACCTTTGAATGTCCCGACCAAACCTTCATGAACATTGCCACAGAGTAGAGTTGGGGCATCCTGTATCATAGATTTGAAAGGTGCGCAACAGACCATAGAACCAGTCCTGTTTTTATTTCTGCATATACTGGCTTTTTTTTGGCTTTTCCCCCAGACATCCACACACATTCAAACATGCATGCATACACATATGCACACACACACACACACACACACACACACACACACACACATATATATATATATATATATATATATATATATAAATCGTATGGCCTATATAACTTATTTTAAAGGAGATTATGTAACTGTCTGTAACCAGCCCTGATGTCACAATTTCCTGAATTATTTGTCATATTCTCAATGATTATGAATGAAATAGTCATTATTTAATCTTAATTAGCATCTTATTTATTAACAATGTCTCTATTAAAGTCTTTCCAGCTGAGAAAATGTTGCTCAGTACAACCCTCGGTGGTGCCAGGCTCTCAATAGTTGACTGTTTATGTCTGAAGGTAACCTGGTAGGACACTTCATTTTTGGCAGTAGGGTCTTACCCCTGGGCAGAAGATACAGTCAGTATATTCTAAGGCCTGCCTATAGATTTAGCGAAAAGGCGATGGACTCCTTTGTTGGCCAGAAGATACAGTCAGTTGCCAACAAACTGTAAAAATAAACACAAGGACCAGAATGAAATGGGGACAGAGTATGAACCTTGGTGCATCAAAGATCAAATGCACAACTGATACAACAAAAGAACTGATAGGAGAGGAACTATGAATATGGAAACAGTGTTGCAGATTCTAACAGAATTTTGGAAATGAGAAGAATCTTCTACAAGATGTCACCTCAAATCTTGACTGATGAGCAGAAACAACGTCAGATTCTTGTGTTTTATCTGATCTTTTGAATAATGCAAAGATATTTGGCAGAGTCGTTACCAATGATGACATGTGGTGGTTGCCATAAAACCCAGAAATAAAAATGTCACAGCCGAAGAAAAAAAAAAAGGATTCCCCTTGGCCAAAAAAATATGCATGTGTCTCTCTCATAGTTCAAGACCTTACTTGTGTGTTCGTTTGATTGTAAGGGCATAAATAAAACTTGGCAGAGTGGCTTATTGTCTGTATCAGTGAGGGAACCGATCCCTTTTTGCTTGACCAGGGAGATTGGTTTTTGCTGAGTGAAGCACCACACCAACCATCAGCTTCCTACTTTACTGTATAGACCAGATTACCCAATCAGTGCTATTGATGCGCTTAGGGGATGTTTTCAATACAAGGGACCATATTACCTTTAGGCACCCTTTTGATCTCGATTAAGAAAGGACATGTTTTTCATTTACACCATCAATATCCGGTTGTTTGTTAGGTGTCAAGGGTTAGTTTTATAATTTAAAAAAAATCTAAAAATCGTTTGTTAAAACAACCGGATATTGACGGTGTAAATGAAAAACATGTCCTTTCTTAATCGAGATAAAAAAAGGGGCGCCTAAAGGTCATATGGTCCATACAAGCCAGAAACAAAATGTCACAGCATATGCAGAGGGAAAACAAAGGATTCACCTAGGCTAAGGGTCACCAAACTGACCCGCGAACCAGATCCGGCCTGTGAAGGCATTTTATCAGGCACGTCGATGGTACTAAACCTTTCTGTTAATGTTGCGTTCTTTGATAACGTTTTGAAAATGAATATGTTGGTTAAATTTGTTTTTGTGCATCTTACGCCACTCATCCATGAATACAAGATGGAAAAATAAATTTTGTTTTGCATCTTTTTCTCAGAGCTTTCATTCTGGATAGCAAGTATTGGACACAATAATAATGTGGCCTGTGCTCGTTATTTTTTCAATTATCCACTCCACCGTGAAAAAGGTTTAGTGATCCCTGAAAAAAATGCATGCATCTCTTTCACGGTGTATTCCTTTGATTGTAAGGGCATAAGTAAAAGTTGGCAGTATTACTTATTGTCAGTATCAGTGAAGGAGCCTATCCCGTTTTTGCTAGCACTAGACCAGGGAGATTGTTTTTTGCTGAGGTGGAGCGCCACACAAACCGTCCGCTCTTTACTGCACATATCAAATTACCCCATCAATGCTACCTATGCATTTAGTTGGCAGGGACCGGTGTCGAACCTAGAACCTTTTGATTCCTAGGTGGGTGCTCTCCTGACTAAGCTTAACAGGCTCTTATAGTAAGACTTTAATAGACATTCTTAGCTACTCTACATTTGAGTTTTTTCAAGATACGTACTCCCAAAATTTCCAACGTTTTTTTAGGAATTGACACTGAAAATTCACAGAAAATTGTACGCTCTTTTGGTTTTTTTTTTTTTTTTTTTTTTTTTTTCAGGAAAATGAATTGAAAATCCTCTAAATTCTGAAATAATTTTCTTATACAATAAATTATTTTTAGTAATTTTTGATAAATATGTCATAATGAACTATTTTTTTTAACAATAACAAAATTTGAGAACTTTCATTGAGAAATTTAAGTTATTTAAGAATTTAAAAATGAAAACAAGTTTAATAATAATTTAATAATAATATAGAAAGGATTATTAAGAAACACAATAATAGAATAATAAATAACCATACACAAAATAGAATTAACAATAAGGATAAACGTAAACAATGCAACTGTTGAAGCCCTACAATGTGCCCCATGAAGGGAAGATGCTTGACTAAAAGTGTCATTTACCAGGCCTCAGTAACATCCACCCAAAATCCAATTCTAACAATTCTACGTGGGATGCACAAAATCCGAGTTCAAAACTAGATTTACAAACCATAAACACTCATTTACTAATATTAAGCTTAGAAATGCAACAACTCTATCTAGGTATATTTGAGACCTAAATCCCCAATTATTGAATGGAATATCCTACGAAAATCAAATAATCTGAAAAAAAAAGGCCGATCAAAAGAGCGTGCATGTTAATTCGAAGAGGGCATTTCTTGAAAAGAAAATAGCTTAAAATTCGTGAGTACATTTCTTGAAGATAACCAAGTATTTTTTCTTGTGTGGAGCCACCTGTTGGCTGTGGGTGGTGAGTTGTGGTGCTTAAGGACAGAATCTTGGTGGCTGAGCAGTCTGACATGCAACACTCCAATTTGACTCTTACTAGGGCAATATGGCATATTTGAGAGACTACCTCTGATCAGTCGGTTAGTCAAGCTTGCCCCATTGATACCTTCAGTCATAGAGTGCAGGATTATTCTTGCAAAACTAAACTATATCTACCTAAACTAATTACGGCTATACCATTCCTCTCTTTGGTGCTGTTTAACTTGAACTAACTAACTATACCTAAATGTCTAACTAATTACGGCTATACCATACTTTGGTGCTGTTTAACTTGAACTGAATTCTCAACCAACCTACCGGTTCGCTTGTCCAACCTAAACTACAAACATTCTCCAAAACACTGTCTGCTGTACCCATTTTAATGGGCCTTTATTATTAAATTGTTGTATTCTAATATCGTTGTACTATTAAGAAATCTGAGGTATGGGTTATCGTCCTTGTCTACGAGCCTCGCTATCGAACCAACCAATCACGAGCCAGCATACTTTGGCGGCAAAGCCAAAGAGATAAATTCTTTCACCCTCTTTCTGATTGACCAGCACCGGAGTCAGACGTCAAAATAGAACGTCTATCATATCCAGCGAACTATCAGATGGCCGTAGCTAAGGGGCTTCGATAACTAACCCTACCTCAGGATTTCAGCTAAGTGGACAAATTGTAAACATTTGTGCAGAAAAACCAAAAAGTCTGCAACCCTATTGTTTTATGCCAGTAATACATGTCTTTTATTCCAATTCTAGTGTTTGCTTGTTCTTTAACTCTTAACCTGACTGTCAGCATTCACCGTTCCTTGACTTCATATTCACAAGACATCCTTTGACCCCGTTCCCATTATTTTCCTTCCAGCTCCAACGAGACGTCCTTCGACCTTGTTCCTGTTGTTTTTCTTCCAGGTCATGCGAGACATCCTTCGACCTCGTTCCTGTTTTATTCGTTCCAGCTCCGGCAAGAAGTCCTTCGACCAGGTTCCTGTTGTATTCCTTCTAGTTCCAGCGAGACGTCCGTCGACCATGTTCCTGTTGTATTCCACCCAGCTCCTGCGAGTCGTCTTTCAACCTTGTTCCTGTTGTTTTCTTTCTAGTTCCAGCGAAACGTCCTTAGACTTCGTTCCTGTTGTATTTCTTCTAGTTCCAGAGAGACGTCTTTCGACCCTGTTTGTTCCTTGACTTCATATCCCCACTTGTTCGCACTGCAATTTTTTACCTTTAATTTTTATATGTGTTAGAAAGTGGTGGTTGAGGGTCTTAGTATCTTGGGTATGACATTAAACTGCATCTAGTGGTGAGGTTCCAGTTTTGGAGCTTCGGGGAATATGGAGTACCTGTTTATCGCCATTACTCCAAGATCCCCTCTGACCTGGAGTAGTATTACCTGTTAGGGTAGCATCTATGGGTTAAATAGAAATAAAACGAGTTTAATAATACATGTTTTAAAAAATTGAATTAAAACGTTTTTAATACCCATCAAGAGTGAATAAAACATATCTTCGGCATGAAATAAACCAACAAGCGGTGACATGCCTTAAAATCCAACCCATCATTAGCATATGGATTTAGATTTTGAACCTTGTAATAAAGAATGAATAAAACATATATTCGGCATGAAATAAACCAACAAGGGGTGACATGCCTTAAAATCCAACCCATCACCAGCATATGGATTTAGATTTTGAACCTTGTAATCAAGAATGAATAAACCATATCTTCGGCATGAAATAAACCAACAAGGGGTGACATGCCTTAAAATCCAACCCAGCACTAGCATGTGGATTTAGATTTTGAACCTTGTAATCAAATATAAATCGTAAAAAAGCATTAATATCTCTTTCACTTTAGTGACTGTACTATAAAAAAAATCTACTAAAAAGATATACTAAAAAAAAAAAATAAGCAAAAGAAATGTAAAGCATTGATGATTATATTTCTGGTTTTAAACAATTAAATTAAAAAAAGATTTATCTCCCTTTAAATCTCTTTTTTTTTTAACTTTATCTTTTTTAACTTTTTTAAAAACTTTTTTTAATTCTTTTTATTTTTGCTATTTGAGGTGTCACAAAACAGCTGTACCGTAATACATCAAGGCAGCTGCATCCTGCCTTACCCTATGATCATTCTTTTTTTCTCCATTGGTGCCCCTCAATTTTTGCTTCATTTTATACTTTACAACACTCTTTTATTTTTCATCACTGCTTACTTTCCAATCCGATTATACTTGATACGTATTTAACTTTGATGGGTTTTGTAAATAGCACACTGATCTTCTCCTTAGCCCAAACATTGACCAGCTGGTAAAAAGGGCCGGCTAATTTATTACCGCAGCCTTGACACTCTTTCAATTTAGTAACAGTTTACACTTCTTGGGTAAGACAGATTTTATAATTACAAAACCAACTGTCAGAAAGAAACCTTGTGGTAACGGTGAGGGTCCCATGTATGGATCAAATAGGAATACAGTCTAACCCCTCATCTACAGACCCACTCCCCTCACCATCAATGAACTTTGGATCCAACAGACAAAATCTAAAAGCAAAAAAAAGTACCTCCAAAGGACCATATGACCTTTAGGCACCCATTTTTGATCACGATTAAAAAAGGACATGTTTTTCATTTACACCGTTAATATCCGGTTGTTTTAACAGACGATTTTTAGATTTTTTAAATGATAAAACTAACCCTAACCCTTAACCCCAACAAACAACCGGATATTGATGGTGTTAATGAAAAACATGTCCTTTCTTAATTGAGATCAAAAAGGGGTGCCTAAAGGTAATATGGGCCCTTTCATATAGTCAGCGATGTATTTCATTAGTTTTCAAAGTGACTGTGATCACTGCAGAAAATGTCACTTATGAGTTTGTCCTTCCTTCTCCAGTCGTCTTCAGCATTTCTTTTTTGTCTTATTTGGATGTTTTGTATAACTAATAAACTGTTTGATCTTGGTTGTTTGTAGCTGTGTCAGTGCTACTGTATGGCTACACCACATGGAAAATAACAAAATGCTTTCTGTAAATGAGATATTACTACCTAGGTATGTGAACTGGTCTACCAATTTCAGACATTTGCTATCCGGTGTGAAGATGTTTCCATTTTGTAGATACTTTCTGTAAATGAGATATTACTACCTAGGTATGTGAACTGGTTTACTAATTTCAGAGACTTGCCATCCAGTGTGGAGATGTCTCCATTTTGTTTTTAACGCATAAAATTAAAAGGTATTTTATTTTTAGTATATTTTTCTTGATTTGAAGTAAAAGATAATTATGAGAAGTTGCCTTATTTAGAATGTTATTTATTCTCCACATGATCTTGAACAGCTAAATTGCCTGAAGGAATTGTTGGTCATCTTGGTCCTGTCATAGGTCATTTACATTATTAATCTGCCTTGGGCCATTGTTCTCATCTTTGTTGCTATATTTACAATGTTTGACCCTATGTGCTCTCTGACCATCTTCAGGTGTCTTTTAATATAGTTGATAACTTTCAGAGAATTTTAACTAAAACCTTTTATTCAATCAACAGAGTTCACTGATCCCATTCCAGTGTTCATAACTTGGAAGATCTTATATCAATTAATTTGTCCTCTTGGTTATTCCGACCTTGTGAGGTTGTTTTCATTTCTATTGAACTAAATACAAGACATAGATAATGTAAATATAAAGATCTTCTAATCTCAGAAATGGAGACTAATACTAAGTTTTAATATATATATATATATATATATATATATATATATATATATATATATATATATATATGGTGTGTGTGTGTGTCTGTCTATGCCAATATCTGTGTGTGTCTATGCCAATATGTGTGTCTATGCCAATACCTGTGTGTCTGTCTGTCTATGCCATACCTGTGTGTCTGTCTGTCTATGCCAATATCTGTGTGTCTGTCTGTCTATGCCAATATCTGTGTGTCTGTCTGTCTATGCCAATACCTGTGTGTCTGTCTGTCTATGCCAATACCTGTGTGTCTGTCCGTCTATGCCAATATCTATCTATCTTTCTATCTATGCCAATATCTATCTATCTATCAATCTATCTCTGTCAATATTTATCATAAACAAGGTAAATAATAACATCCATTCTCAGCAATTTAAACCTATACTATTTATCTACATCTATGAATATCTATCTCAGTCTGTTCTTACTTATCTATTTATCTATCATCTCTTAATATCTATCTATTTATCTATCATCTCTTAATATATATCTATTTATCTATCATCTCTTAATATATATCTATTTATCTATCATCTCTTAATATATATCTATTTATCTATCATCTCTTAATATATATCTATCATCTCTTAATATATATCTATCATCTCTTAATATCTATTCATCTACCATCTCTTAATATCTATTCATCTACCATCTCTTAATATCTATCTATTCATCTATCATCTCTTAATATCTATCTATTCATCTATCATCTCTTAATATCTATCTATCATCTCTTAATATCTATCTATCATCTCGTAATATCTATCTATCCTCTACGTAATATCATCTAATATCTATCTATCACCTCTTAATATCTATCTATTCATCTCTTAAATATCTATCTATCATAATATTATCTATTCATCTCTTAATATCTATCATTCATCTTATCATCTCTTTAATATCATCTATTCATCTCTTAATATCTATCTATTCATCTATCATCTCTTAATATCTATCTACCATAAACAATGTAAACAATGCCATCTGACCAATACTAATCACAGCTTATTTCTTCCTTTTCATCCTTTAAGCCTAATCTCTTCACAAATCAACTTCCTTTTGAAATCTATCTTTGCTTATTGTCAACAACGACTTGAAAAAACCTCAACATCGTTACATTCCTGAAATTAAATCAGGACAGCCAGGTCTTCATCATCCAATTGTGCGAGTTCTGTTTTGAGTTACCCCAGATTAATCATTTCTCGTGTTTCACCAAAATGTCAGGAGATCATCTCTCAGTTGCATATCTAAAGGATTGTAAAGCAGTTCAAGTTACGGACATTTTATTTCTTTTTCTCTATTTAACTACTTTAAGGAAACAATTGACAAACTCTGAAAAAGAATTACTTGTGAAGTTATGGCTCAACAACAATAAAATGTTGGCGTTCAGGTATTCAAAAAAAAAAAAAAAAATAAAGGATAGTTTATTGTTTCCATTTGTAGATCTGGAGAGGGATGGGCTCCAACTGATTAGTCCTACCCAAGACATGCTACATGAGTAAGTGCCCTAATGACCAAACCAGGTTACGACACAAGTAAGGGAGACCTTCCATGCATATACAACATACCATGTAGTCAGACATGTATGCCCATATGTGCAATGACTGGATTATTTATGTACGATTGACATTTCCGCTGAGGATTAGGGTTTTTGTTGGTTGTCATTTTCCATGAAAGACCCTCCTTCTAACCCAAACATCAGGTCTGCAGGGTAACGAGAGGTTTTAGGTTGGATGTGGTTAATACTTGTGCATGTTTCTAGTGTTTGCTTTATTCATGGGTCATAGCCAACCATGTGGCAAGGAAATATCTCCCTGGCCAGTAGTAGTGTCTAGACGCAGTTAAGGCCTAAGTCAGTGTTAATTAATTATTATTCTGTGTTACTCTCACCCTTCACCAGGATTGAATCTGCAGCCTGGAAATGACTGTCACAGATTGTTAACTATTGGGCAGTGGAACAGTCAAATACCTCCTCAGCTTAATGGACTGTTCCTGGCAGTAGTGGCAGTAATTATTTAATCTGTTATAGTTTGTTCATTGGGAGAGACCTAGTAACTGCATGGTTAGGCTGCAACATTTTGACTTATCAGTCAGAATGGCCGGTAGATTATCTTGGGGGTCGGAAGTGGGTCCTTTTTCCTGCATATTTTTGTCTAACTGGAGGAATTTCATTTCTGAGGTGAACAATTTTAACCAGGAAGTGAAGCTAGGTGAGGATCTTTCCGTAGGAAAAAAGACTTAAAAAGTGAAAATTTGGATCTATAAAAATTAAACTGCTTCTAGTGGCGAGGTTCCAGTTTTGGACCTGTGGGAGTATCCCTTCATTAACATTACTCCCTGGTCCACTCTGACCCGGAGTGTCAATACATTTATGGGGTGGAAGGGGGTTTTATGCTTTTAAAAGGGTAGTTGATTACTCTTGGTGCACGTTCTTAGGGTTTTCTTTTAACCCCATCTTATTTGATGGTCGTGCTGAAAAAAGAATTCAAGGGATGAAAAAAAGAGATAAAGAAAACAGATAAAGAAAAAGGGTGGTTTTGTGATTTCAGCTTCATTCACCGTCATAGTCACCACGTGGCAAGGAAATATCTCCCAGGTTAGTAGTAGTGACTAGACACAGTTAAGGTCTAAACTCGAATGGCTGAGAGATCTTCTTGGGGGTCGGAAGTGGTTCCTTTTTCCTGCACATACTCTGAGGGTTCTTCAAGTGAAGGCTCATGAGAGTTTGTTAATTTGTTTATTTGAATTTTATCTTAATCCCCACAAAAGATTTAAAAAGTGAAAATTCAGCTCTATAAAAATTAAAATGCATCCAGTGGTGAGGTTCCAGTTCCGGACCTCTGGGAGTGCCCCTTCATTACCATTACTCCTAGGTCCACTCTGACCTGGAGTGTGTAGAATAATCATACTAGTTCCAATTACCATCCAATTGGTAAGACAAGGCAGCAAGCAGTCATAACTTAATACAAACCTGATTTGCTGCAAAGACTATTGCAAAATGGCAGGTTATTTATGAAACCTCAGAACATCATAGAAACCAAGCAGCCAATCAGGACTCAAGGAATGGAATCATCCAAATGCATGAGTGGACTATTCTGAATTCCCATAAGTACCAGTTGTCTTGACACTGGTTCAGTTGTGCTTGGCCAGTTGCTGTTGTTCAAACCAATAGTAGACTGACAGACTGATTTCAATAGAGTGTCAGTACATTTTAGGGTCTCATCTATATGAAATAGATAAAAAAATGTGTTAAAAAAATGAGTTTAAAAATATTTGAATTATCAACTAGAATGAATAAAACAAAAAGATGTTTGGCATGAATCCAAACATAATAAAACAGGAGACATTACTTTTCAAGCGACTTACTTACAACACGCACATGTAGGTTTGTTCCTAACATACATTTTCCAATATGTCAGAGAAAGTGGTTGGTGATGTTGATTGCCAGGAGTCATGCTAGTTTTCAGGTCTTCCAAAATCAGACCCCCTTTCTTCCGGGTTACCCAACCCGGGTTGATCGGACTCTGATTTGTACCCCAAAGCTAGATACTGGGATTTTAATCCGCACCTTTTATGCTCCCCTTCGTTATAATGACATTGCCTTCAGACAATGACCTTCACTCAATTTGCTTTCTCTTGCTATACAATCCCTCATGAGCAAAAATGCATAGCAAATATTTATGCAGTGGAACCTCGGTTCTCGAACATAATTTGTTCCAAAATTATATTTGAGAACTGATTTGTTTGAAAACTAAAACAATATTTCTCATAAGAAATAGTGTAAAGAGGATTTATGCATTCTTGACCATCAGATAAATGCCTATTTATCTGCCTACAGTTATATATGATATGGAAAGATGTGTATTTAAACAACAGTTAACACATAAAAATGTAAATGCAAAAAAGGAAAGTATAATATGAAAGTAATATTTAAGCTAATTCTTTATCATTTTTACATACCATTTTGGCTGTGATATGATGGTGTATGTGGAGTTTGCCTTTGCAGTCATTTGCGTGAACCCCATTTTCATTGGCTTGTGTGTGGGGAGTAGCAAGTGTTTTAATGTTTTAGGTTTAAAAGGTAGTTGTGGTTATTCCTGGTGCGTGTTCCTAGGGTCTCCTTTTAACCCCATCTTATTTGGTGGTATGCAGAAATATTGAATGCATAGAAATATTTTTTAAATTTAAAAGAAAAAACACTGACATTCTGCGATACCGCATGACCTTAATTTAGAGGCAAAATAGGAAAATTATACCCACCCTCTAAAATCGGAACGGTAAAGTTTAACACAAATAATTTGGTACACTTTCCTAACTCATGAAGGGGAACCTTTGTGCCAAATTTCAAGTAATTCGGTGTCAGTGGGTGCAGATTTCAACTTTTTGCTGGTGTTTTGACATGGAATGACCCAGTAGTATTATTCAATCCATATTTGTTTTAATCTTTAAAGCAAACTACGAATGGTAAAAATTCATAGGTGTTAATTTTTTTCTTTTTCATTTTATGAACATAATAAAAAAAAATGAAATCTGTAAAAATCGATTTTTAATTTTCTAAGTAAAATAGAAAACTGTTCTTCTTGCTATATATTGTTTGAGTTAAAACTCAAGTGGTGCAGCCTTACAGTAGCACTGACACAGCTACAGATATTGCCAGTTTCTTGCCTTTTTTTAGGGGGAACCCTTTTCTTTTTATGAAATCTAAACTGATTGGAAGTAGATATTTTTAGAAATTTGTTTAAATCTATTTACTATGAAAAAAATATGAATGTTCGAAATTCATAGGTGTCATTTTCTTTTTCTGTGCGGTAAAGTGAGGAGCTTATGGTAGGTCTGGCCATTCACCTCAGACGCCAAAACAATCTCCTTAATCTAGCGCTAGTGAAAAGGAGATATACCGACTTTAGGCCACTCCAACGACATTTTTTTTACTTTTATAAAGTTGAAAAGATATTGGTTTTAATAGATTGGACGAAGAAAATATTAAATAATTAATAGAATATTACTTCATGGAAGAAATTAGAATATTGGGTTGAGTCATGAATTATTTCTATTTTAATAGAATGTAATTTATTTATCAATAATTTAACAATGAATCAATTTCAATCAATAGTTTTTTTTTTTGTTGTTGTTTTTTTTACTATTACCGTATTTGACGGCATATTGGACGTACTTTTTTTCCAAAATTTTGGCTCAAAAATTTTTTTACAAAAAGATTTTTTTTTTTAGAAAAAATCTTGGAGATTACAAGCAAATTGCCAAAACGTCAATTTTTACTGATTCCCTCTTTTTTCTTTTATAAAGTAAAATAGAAAACTGTTCTTCTTGCTATATATTGTTTGAGTTAAAACTCAAGTGGTGCAGCCTTACAGTAGCACTGACACAGCTACAGATATTGACGGTTCTTGCCTTTTTTTTTTTTTTAGGGGGAACCCTTTTCCTTTTATGAAATCTGAACTGATTGAAAGTAAATATTTGAGAAATTTGTTTTAAATCTTTTTTACTAGGAAAAAAATATGAATGTTCGAAATTCATAGGTGTTTTTTTTATTTTTTATTTTTTTTTATTTTTTAGAAGATAGTAAATAAAAATGTTTTTAGAAAAAATCTTGAAGATTAGTAGCAAATTGCCAAAAAGTCAATTTTTACTCATTTGGTCTTTTTTCTTTTTACGGTAAAATAGAAAACTGTTCTTTTTTTGCTTGACTTTATCTGATTGTCAGTGTTCCTTGTTTTCTGAGTCAAAAATAAATCAAGACTTATTCTGGTTTTATGAAAGGGAAAGAAGGAAATGCTTTGTAGGTGTGGGGGAGGGAAATAAGGGAGGGGTGAAGGGCTAGATTCTTCCTTCCAACCCCACAACCCCACCCTTGATGTTGACAGTCGATGTCACACCTTTGACACTGGCTGGCCTTTGGTCTTTGGCCTAGTGCCTTGAATTTTCTCAAATATTTCTTGCTGAAACTCTGGGAAACACATAAGAGATAGACAGAGAAGGGGGATATCTAAAAGAAAAGACTTGAAAAAAGAGAGGAAGATAAAAATTATATATATATATGTATGTAGTGTGTGAGAGAGAGATGAAAAGTTTCAAAGAGAAAAGAAAGACTTTAAAAAAATAAATGAGATTTTTTTATGATATATATATATATATATAAATATAAGGTGTGTCAAAAAGTATCAAGATTTTTTGTAATTTTTGACACACCTTGTATTCTGAAAAAAGTCAACGTTCCATTCATTCATCCTTTTCTATCTTGTTAAATACTGCTTCAATCTTGATACTTTTTTGATACACCTATATATATATATATATATATATATATAAGAGAGAGAGAGAGATAAAAGAAAACCTATAAAGAAGGTGAGAGGGGGGATATGAAATGTTTCAGAAAGAAATAAGACTTGCAAAAAAAAAATAATAATGAAAGGAGATAGATAGATTAAGAGATAGAGAAAATAAAAACAGGTGGGAATAGAACTCAAGGTAATAATTAGGCCCTCACAATGAGCATTAAGGATAGGGGAAAAGGTTTACTCAGCAAAGATACAATGTAAATAGAGTAATTAGCAATTGCTAGGTTTAATTAACAAGTCCTGTGAGATGTCATTGTTTTTCTTTTCTGATGTGTAAAAATTCAAAATAATTATTTAGTTAATAATTAATAGATGCACGCAACATTTTATTTGAGGGGGACAGAACTAAGTTTCATTTCAAATCTTTTATAAATTTTGATGATTTTACTTAAAACCCCTCTGACATTGAATTTTTACTTCCATCCCACACAGGGAATATCTTTCAAAAATAATTTTTTACATCACCCAGAGGGCGTTTTTGCTAGTATATTTAAATATGAAATCCTGAAAACTGAAATTAATTAGTTGTATTTTGATGTATTACATACCAGAAAGATGTTCAGGTCATTCGAGTGCAAAATGGTGTTGAAATTATCATAAAATCTCTCAATTAGATCAATAACACCATCAGTGTGTGTTCTTCATAGACAAGATGTCTAATAAAATAAACAGTATTGATTTGCATAAAACAATTGAAGTATTTTGGAAATTTCAGTTTTGGAAATTTGAATTGCAAATTTATTTTTTCAAAACCCTGTTGGTTGGGGCTGTAGAATATGCTGACTGCATCTCTGCAAAGGGGTAAGACTCCCCATCCCCAATAGAGCCACCTGTTGGCCGTGGATAGCAACCTGTAATATCTAAGGATGGAATTGTGGGGATGGCCTCTGACCCGGGTACTGAGTGGTCTTGTAACATGCAACACTTTGGCCCTTATTTGGGCTAGACCAGGGATCTCCAAACTTTTTTCACGGCGGGCTGATTAATTGAAAAAATAACGATTGCGGGCCATATTATTATTGTGTTCAAGACATTCTAGCCAGAATTAAAGCTCTGAGAAAAAAGATCTAAAACAAAATTTATCTTTCCATTTTATATTCATGGATGAGTGGCGTAAGATGTGCAAAATCAAATTTAACCAATATACTTATTTTCAAAATATTATCAAAGAATGCAACATTAGCAGAAAATCAGTGGGCCTGATAAAATGTCTTCATGGGCCGGATCCGGCCCATCGGCCATAGTTTGATAACCTCTGGGCTAGATAGATGGTCAGAGAGGCCCCGTCCAATCAATCTGCTTGTCATGTCAAGCTCTAGCACCTATATGATTTTCCATTTTCTTATGATAACCAAGGTGCAAGATGATGATGGCTGTGGATCAACCACCAGTATTTATTAATGTGCAGAAAGTTAATGAAAATTATTTCTAACAATTTATCAATACATATGAAGTTAATGAAAATTATTTCCTAAAAAAATCCTGAATATAAAAAAAAAACAAGATTTTGCATTAAATAACCCACAAGGAATGATATGCCATAAAATAAACCAACCAATTTTGACTATAATATGTCAATTTATATGGGCCAGCTTAGCTCAGTTGGTAGAGTGTCCAGCTGGAAACCTCGAGGTTCCTCGTTCGATTCCTGCCCTCACCAACTCAGCGTATAAGTAGCACATGGATATGTGTGGTAAAGTGAGGAGCTGATGGTAGGATGGCACTCCACCTCAGACTCAGTGAAAAGGGGATATGCTGTCTGGCTGATACCGACTTTAGGCCATCCCGATGACTTTACTTACTTTATATACCATGTATACTCTTTTAATGAATGACTTTTTAAGACAAATCTTTCACCTCAAAACAAAGGGTCGTTCATTTTGAAACTTGAAGCTAACCTTGTTTCTAGTCCTGACCTTACCCATATCCTATACCTACATAAACGCTATTAGTTAAGTTAAAGTTTTTATTTAACATTGTTTACTATTCCTAACACTTGTGCATATAACATAAATAATTATACTATTATTAATACTATTGTGTATCAGTGGTAGGGTTTTAGTATGATTGGAATATCCAAGTGAACATGGTAGGCTACATCAATGTCTAGACTACATTGTTTATTCATGGTATTGTTTTCTATTCTGTTTCTGTGAAAGCATTCACCCAGTGTCAGTTAAGCCGGCTCTACCCACCAAATTCACCTGTGGTAAATTCATGGAAGGAGAAACAAGGGAATGTGAAATTCACAAGCGGTCCCCAAACCCCACATGCATATCTGGATATGGAGAAGGAGATACCCTTGTTTGCCACAGATTTTCCACAAACATAGTGACAAGTACACCGAAAGCCATTGATTCCTGATGATCATGGAGATGCCCTTTAGATTTTCACTAGAGCCTCCTTGGTCAGGTTGTGGCCCTAATACCACTGGGGGATAGACCTGTCTGGCTTGGATGGTCCTACTGAGAACTTGACTTCCCAATAGCAGGGTTCTGACACAACTAGGTTTACACTGCCCTGCTACAATGAGGAGGGTTGGACTTTAGAAATAATGTGATTGATGGCCGTTGAGGAAAGATCATCTTTATCTTTAATCCTGCAGGATGTTTAGCCACCCTTCTCAGTAGATAAAATCTGTGGGTTTACTTGTTTAGTCACTGATGATCTGACTATGAAACAGGTACTATGGGGGTTACATAGTACTGCTACAGTTTTATGGAATTGCATTGATTTTGATTATACTACAATACTATTATACTACTATATATATTATATATATATACATATGTATATTATATATATATATATATATATACTATATATAGTATATATATTATATATATATATATATACTGTATATATATATATTATACTACTATAACACCAGTGGAAGAAGTGGGTGGAGTGGAAGAGGGACTTATGTTGAAAAACAAACCTTATTTTGTCACATTCCATGAGAGTATTCTGGTCAACCTTAGAACTTTTCAGTTGAGCCTCACATATACACAGAAAGACATACATGTACACATACATAGCCAAAGAGATACCCATAAACATACATACAATAGCATGCATTTATCTACATACACACACACATGTGCCCATGTATACACACAGATATACATACAGATACATATGCACACACATGCATCCGATCTATACATATATAAAGGGCAGTTGTGTGAATCTGTATGTCCGGAGGAAACTTCAAAAATAAAACAATTAACTACAAAGAAAATATATATATACACATTAAATATCACCAGGGTTTGGTTTTTGAGCAAAAATAATGAAGATTTGTTTCAAATTCATGAAGATATCTGAAAAATAGAATCTAAATGATAACAATATGGAATTTTTTTCCATTATTATATTGTAGACATAAATTTCTATTTTCAGAGTGACTTGATCAATGCAAGGTCTTTTTTTACGTAGGGATTTTAATGGGGTATCAACTCGTAATTCAGTAATAATGGATCTGCAAGACTAACTTTTTAAAAATTCCCCCTCTACCCTGGCGACACTGTGTGGCCACTTCTAGTACATATATAATGGGCAGTTGTGTATGCATGTATGTCTGGATGAAACTACACAAATAAAACAATTAACGACTAAGTAAATATATAAAGTTAGTTGTCGGAGTGGCCAAATGTTGGTATCAGCTAGAGAGCGAGGGGGTCTATCCCTTTTTCACTAGTGCTAGACCAAGGATTGTTTTGCATTTGAAGTGGGGTGCCACATCTACCATCAGCTCCTCACTTTACCACACAGATCCCTATGCTACTCATTTTCCAAGTTGGTGAGGGCCAGTTTCGAACCAGGAAAATTGTAGTTACTAGTCGGGTACTCTACCAGCTGAGCTAAACTGGCCCTTTACATAAAGTAAATATATAAATACACATTAAATATCACCGGTTCTTGCTTTTTGTGCAAAAATGAGGAAGATTTGATTTATATTTGAAGATATTTAGAAACTAAAATATACGTAAAAAATAGCATTAAAATTCTACTTGATTTAAAATGTCCAGCATTTGTGAATCTCAAATGTAAACAAATCAATACACCAAAGATTTTTGCTCCCCTCCTCCACCCAGTCGACACTGGGTAGCCACTTCTAATTTATTTATATATATATATATATATATATATATATACACACACATACACACACACACCAACCCCTCCGCACAAGCAGGATGCGACACAAGGTCAATTTATTAAGCGGAGTTTAACAGGTTTGAATTCAGAGTTTTCCTTCTCCTAGACTGGTTACCTAGCCATGGTTGAAGAGTCCAGTCTGCCCTGCTATAGCTGGAGGGAGAATTGGATTCATACCTTTCCCCAGGGTATTAGCGCCATGTGAAATTCTAACAGCTTTATTTATATATATATATATATATATATATATAAAGTGTTTACTCTTTATGCCATTTGATGTTGAGGAAATAATTTTGTCGGCTAGCATAACCAAAAGTTAGACATCGTTCATTACATGAAAAATGTGATAAAAACACATTTTTCGAGCAAATATCTAAACCATTTAGCTGAAACTTGATCTAAAAATCTGTATGTGATCTGTAATCTGTGTGAATATCACCGCTCAAAACAAAATTGTGCAAAAAAATTAATTTAACTCATGGCATGATATAGAAGAGAGAAAAACTGCATAAAAGGTTTTTTGTTTTTTTTTAGCTAAAAAATAAATAAATAAAACATACAAAATAAAAATACTTACTTGAAATAATTATCCGGCTCACCTTCAAGGGCCAGGCCCATCCCCCCCCCCTCAGGCAGTATATTCCTCGTTGCACTAAAAGTGTCAGTTCTTGAAGCCTAAGGCACGCCTCAGAGGAATGCTAGCAGAGATGAGCTATTTTAAGCACCACTCACCCAGTGACAGTCGATTTGAGTACATGTGATTGGTAGATTCATACGAAACAATACTTGAGCATTTTTGCAATCAATTGGTTGATTGGTTTGTTGTTTGGTTTAATGGCATATCAACCCTTGCAGGCTATTCAATGCTAAATATTTCTTTTTTGCTTTGTTTTTTTTAAATACAAGGTGTGTCAAAAAAGTATTGAGAATTTCAGTACTTTTTGACACACCTTGTATTCTGAAAAAAAATGAACATTACATTTATTGTTCATTGTTATCTTGGTAAATATAGCTTCAAACTCGGTACTTTTATGGCACACCTTGTATTCTGAAAAAAAAAAAAATGTTACATTTATTGTTCATTCCTATCTTGGTAAATATAGCTTCAAACTCGGTACTTTTATGACACACCTTGTATTCTGAAAAAAATTAACATTACATTTATTGTTCATTGCTATCTTGGTAAATATAGCTTCAAACTTGGTACAATTATGACACACCTTGTATTCTGAAAAAAAATTAATGTTACATTTATTGTTCATTCCTATCTTGGTAAATACAGCTTCAAAATCGGTACTTTTATGACACACTTTGTATTCTGTAAAAAAATTAACATTACATTCATTGTTCACTTATATCTTGGTAAATACAGCTTCAAAATCGGTACTTTTATGACACACCTTGTATTCTGAAAAAAAATTAACATTACATTTATTGTTCATTGCTATCTTGGTAAATACAGCTTCAAACTCGGTAATTTTATGGCACACCTTGTATTCTGAAAAAAAATGAATGTTACATTCATTGTTCATTGCTAGCTTGGTAAATACAGCTTCAATCTTGATACTTTTTTGACACACCTTGTATATGTTTTCATTAATTTCATGTGTATTAATAAATTGGTAGAGATAAATTTCATTAACTTGATTAAATTGGTAGAAATAATTTTTATTAATTTCATGTGTATTAATAGATACTTGTGGTTGACCCTCAGCCGCTGCCTTCAAGTACCTAAATTATACAAAGGGTTGGATGTTTGGCATAAGAGCAATTTGAAGAATACAGTTGGAATATTAATATTGTTGCTAGGGCTTGACATGACCAGCTGACTGATCAGATGGAGCCTACCATCCATCTAGCCAAAGTAAGAACGAAAGGGGAAAGTTTCATGTCAGAGAACTACTTAGTACCCGGATCACAGACCAATCAACCACCACAGTCCTGTTCTCGGACATTACAGGTCACCACCCATGGCCAACAGGTGGCCCCATTGGTGCGGTGGTGTATTCTAAAGTTCCAGCTGCCATAAGTTGGTCTAAAAATGTCTTTGCACATAAATGTATGTAACCTGGACAGATCTTTTTTTTTCTTATTAAAAATGCAGTTGAAATTGTGCAACAGTTATTCAAGTTACAATAATGCCACAAAAAGATCAAAGAGGTCCTCTCTGACTGTCCGTCTAGCCTAAGAAAGGGTTAAAGGGAAGTGTTGCATGTCATGAACCGCTTATCAACCAGGATTCTGTCCTTAAGCATTATTGGTCCCCATACACATTGGGGAGTCTTACCCCTTTGCTGAGGTGCAGTCGGTGTGTTTTAAAGCCCCAGCTGACAGGACTGCTATCGTCGTCGGGGCGGCCCAATGTCGGTATCGGCCAGACAGCGAGGGAGTCTATCCCCCTTTCACTAGTGCTAGACCAAGGAGATTATAAAAGCATCTGAGGTGGAGCGACATACCTACCATCAGCTCCTCACTTTACCTCACAGATCTCTGTGCTACTCATACGCTGAGTTGGCGAGGGCCGGTATTGAATCAAGAACCTTGTGATTCCCAGCCGAACACTCTACCGACTGAGCTAAACTGGCCCTATGGGGGGGGGGCTGCTATTAGTTGGTCTAAAAATGTATTTGCACATGAGTTGTATGTAACCTGGGTGGATCTTCTTTTTTTTTTTAACCGCAGTTGAAAATATGCAATAGTTATTCAAGTCACTACAATGCCATTCATGAAGATTGTAATGGGCCTCTCTGACTGTCCGTCTAGCCTAAGAAGGGACAAGTAGAGTGTTGCATGCCATGGACTGCTCATCCACCAGGATTCTACCCTTAAGCGTTATGGGTCACCAACCACCCTCATAGGGGAGTTTTACCCCTTTACAGAGGTGCAGTCAGTGTATTCTAAATCCCCACTGATAGGGCTGCTATAAATGTAATGGGCCTCTTTGACTGTCCGTCTAGCCTAAGAAGGGACAAGTGGAGTGTTGCATGCCATGGACTGCTCATCCACCAGGATTCTACCCTTAAGCGTTATGGGTCACCAACCACCCTCATAGGGGAGTCTTACCCCTTTACAGAGGTGCAGTCAGTGTATTCTAAATCCCCACTGATAGGGCTGCTATAAATGTAATGGGCCTCTTTGACTGTCCGTCTAGCCTAAGAAGGGACAAGTGGAGTGTTGCATGCCATGGACTGCTCATCCACCAGGATTCTACCCTTAAGCGTTATGGGTCACCAACCACCCTCATAGGGGAGTCTTACCTCTTTACAGAGGTGCAGTCAGTGTATTCTAAATCCCCACTGATAGGGCTGCTATAAATGTAATGGGCCTCTTTGACTGTCCGTCTAGCCTAAGAAGGGACAAGTGGAGTGTTGCATGCCATGGACTGCTCATCCACCAGGATTCTACCCTTAAGCCTTACGGGTCACCAACCACCCTCATAGGGGAGTCTTACCTCTTTACAGAGGTGCAGTCAGTGTATTCTAAATCCCTACTGATAGGGCTGCTATAAATGTAATGGGCCTCTTTGACTGTCCGTCTAGCCTAAGAAGGGACAAGTGGAGTGTTGCATGCCATGGACTGCTCATCCACCAGGATTCTACCCTTAAGCCTTACGGGTCACCAACCACCCTCATAGGGGAGTCTTACCTCTTTACAGAGGTGCAGTCAGTGTATTCTAAATCCCCACTGATAGGGCTGCTATAAATGTAATGGGCCTCTCTGACTGTCCGTCTAGCCTAAGAAGGGACAAGTGGAGTGTTGCATGCCATGGACTGCTCATCCACCAGGATTCTACCCTTAAGCCTTACGGGTCACCAACCACCCTCATAGGGGAGTCTTACCTCTTTACAGAGGTGCAGTCAGTGTATTCTAAATCCCCACTGATAGGGCTGCTATAAATGTAATGGGCCTCTTTGACTGTCCGTCTAGCCTAAGAAGGGACAAGTGGAGTGTTGCATGCCATGGACTGCTCATCCACCAGGATTCTACCCTTAAGCGTTATGGGTCACCAACCACCCTCATAGGGGAGTCTTACCTCTTTACAGAGGTGCAGTCAGTGTATTCTAAATCCCCACTGATAGGGCTGCTATAAATGTAATGGGCCTCTTTGACTGTCCGTCTAGCCTAAGAAGGGACAAGTGGAGTGTTGCATGCCATGGACTGCTCATCCACCAGGATTCTACCCTAAAGTGTTACGGGTCACCAACCACCCTCATAGGGGAGTCTTACCTCTTTACAGAGGTGCAGTCAGTGTATTCTAAATCCCCAGCTGATAGGGCTGCTATAAGTTGCTCTAAAAATGTCTTTGCACATCAGTTGTATGTAATCTGGGCAGATCTTTTTTTTTTCTATTTTTTTTAAAATGCAGTTGAAATTACGCAACGGTTATTCAAGTCATAACAATGCCATTCACGTAAAGAAGCCAGAATTATTTTGCTAAAAATCAATGAGTCTTCTATTTGGATTTTTTTTTGTCTTTTTTGTTGTCTTTTTCTCTTTCATTCATGATAATATTGCATCCTTTTAGTGACCAACCAATTGAAGGAAGACATATTTTTTTTTTTTTTTTTTTTTTTTGTTGTTCTTGTTGTGAAAATCTTTTGAGGAAATCATCCGAGCATTGCGATGAGAAGAAGCCAACATTTTCGTAGTGACATAAAAATGTTTTCCAATGATAATGAATCTTTTGAAACATTTATCCTTGAAATTCTCCAGACAATTCTCGACTCGAGCATAATTTGCAAAGATTATGGTCACATGACGTGAAGAGATGAATGATGAATATCAGTTTGCCTTGAAATTTTTCAATTATTTTGTGAATGTTTCGTTTTGATACAAAAAAACAAAAAAAAAAACAAAATGAATTAAAAGCTAACAAAATCCAGCACCCATCAAAAACAAAAGAAAACAAAAGAATAGAGAAAAATAAGATAAAAAAAACCAATAAAATAACAAGATCATCCGAGCCATGAATTTACAAAGTTTGAAGAGGAGCCATTTTGATATTTGTTGATTTTATTTGATTTGATTTTTCTATCAGTATGAATTAAAATTTAACACCTTTCAAACATTGAATTGCAAATGCTGACAAGGTTTCTCTATCCCCTCATTTTACCTCTAGGTTAAATTCAATTCTTTCTTTCTTTCAATTGATCTTATTCTTTCTTTCTTTCATTTATGTTTATTCTTTCTTTCTTTCATTTGTTTATTCTTTCTTTCTTTCATTTATGTTTATTCTTTCTTTTTATAGATTTTATTCTTTCTTTCTTTCTTTCTATTACATTTCTTTCTTTCTTTCTTTATATTGCATTTTCTTTCTTTCTTTTCTTTCTATTGCTCTCATTCTTTCTTTCTATGGATTTTATTCTTTCTTTCTTTTCTTTCTATTTCTTTCTTTCTTTTCTTTCTATGGATTTTATTCTTTCTTTCTATTTCTTTCTTTTCTTTCTATTGCTCTCATTCTTTCTTTCTTACTATGGATTTTATTCTTTCTTTCTATTGCATTTTCTTTCTTTTCTTTCTATTGCACTCATTCTTTCTTTCTTTCTATGGATTTTATTCTTTCTTTCTTTCTATTCCTTTCTTTCTTTTCTTTCTATTGTTCTCTTTCTTTCTTTCATTCTTTTTTTATTTATTTATTTATTTCTATTGCTTTTATTCTTTCTCTTTCTTTTTCTTACTTTCTTTCTAGGGATTTTATTCTTTATTTCTTTCTTATTTCTTTTTTTCTCTTTATTGCATTTTCTTCCTTTCTTTCCTTTCTATTGCTTTTATTCTTTCTTTCCTTTCTTTCTATTCGTTTACTTTCTTTCTCTTTCTTTCTTTTCTTTCTCTCCGTTGCTATTATTTCTTGTTTGTTTTCTTTCTTTCTATTGCTTTTATTTTTTCTTCCTTTCTTTTGCCTTTATTCTTTCTTTCTCCTTGTATCATGCTTTTTTTCCTTTCCTTCTACATTTTTCTTTCGACCTTTCTCTTCCTCTTATTCTTACACTTCTTTCTTTTCTTCAACTTATCATCCTTTATTCCTTTTCTTTCTTTAATTTTCCTTCTTTTTTCCTTCTTTTTTCCTTCTTTTTTCCTTCTTTTTTCCTTCTTAGTGATCTTCTCTTTCTCTTCTCTGATCTTTTTACTCTTCAACTTTTTTCTAAGTAACTCAGTATTCTATCTAACTGGAATTTTCTGGATAACTGGTAGATTTTAAACTTTCATTATTACACTGGTCCCAAAAAAAAGGGACCATATGACCTTTATGCACCCCTTCCGCGATCTCGACTCACAAGGACTCTTTTCTCAATTACACCGTCAAAATCCGTTAGAGATTAGGGTTAGGGGTTAGTTTTATAATTTAAAAAAAAAACTCTAAAAATCATCTGTTAACAATTAAGCAGATGTTGACAGTGTAAATGGAAAAAATGTCCCCAAGAATCAAGATCGCAAAAGGGGTGCCTAAAGGTCATATGGTCCAAAAAAAGTTTCAAGAAAATAATCGGTCCTTTTCCGATTTACTTGAGGCTTTTACAGTTTGGAAATAACACTTTCTGCCTGGAAGAAGAAAGAGTAAAAAAAAATCTTTAAACATAGTGTAATATACAAGGTGTCAAAAAAGTATTAAGAGTTAACAGAAATAGAAGTAAACAAAATAGTAACAATAGTAATTTCTACTACTCAGGAAAGGTACAAGGCGAATATATGTGTATATTCGGGTTAATAATTTATTGGTGCAATATCAAGTTGTGAGTTAAATGTACAAAATGTATTTTCAGGGGAAAGTGTTCAAAGTGTTGTGTAAGAGTTCGTAAAGTTAAAAGTAAAGTTGCTAGAGATGTTCGCTCGGTGGGAAATATTATGTATGTATGAGACAAGATTACTTAGCTGTTTGGAGTAATGTTTCAGTTATTGTTTCTGTAATTGTTCTTGTAAATGTTCTTGATGGCCACTACTACTGTGTTCTCTGCCTGTTGAATTCCTCATGTAGCCACTGACGGGAGCTTGTCTGTTTGTTGAATTTGTCTGGTCTTAACCCTGTGGGTGCCTAGACTAAATGAGGCTGACCTTAATTCAGCCGCTGCTAAAAATGGTCCGACCTCTGTGCCTGCGGATTCTGTTCTTAAGATTTTTAGGGTGTCTGACTTTCAGGAACTGATTAAGGGGCAGATAACCCTAATTTTTGATAGTGTTTACCTGTTTCCTTAACAAATGACTATTTAGATAAGTAGGAGTACTTACCCATCTATATATTAATACTCGTGTTTCTTATTTGTACGACTGTTATCATCTTGCAACTGCCTACAGCTAAAAATGAGACTGTCCAAATTGTCCAAGAAGAAATGCAAATTCGTAAATTCTGATTATCTGGTGTTGCTTATCCACCAAATTCTTATTTCTTATGAGTGTCATCACCTTAGCTAAATAATAAACCATGCCATTTTAATATAAAGAAACGAAAGAAAAAGGACATGCAACACAGAAAAAATATAAAAAAGAGAGAGTAGGGAAAAGATAGAGAGAGGGTGGTCATGCTGAAGAAATAACACTAATCTGTTTCTATTGGACGCAATGCAAAGAAGAGAAGAAAGAAAATAAATGAGTGAGAGAGTTAAATAAAAAATATTATACTTATTACATATTGAACTGTTTTGCAATAGCCCTTAAGTAAACATATCAAACAATAATTAAATTATCATACTGTGGTACATCCACAGGTACTGCTAGTATCATAGTAATACAAACTTATCAAGTAGATTTTCATGCAGATTACAGAGTGAAAGAAAGCAAAGACCTAGACAAATACTTGGATCTTGCCAGAGAGCTAAAAACTGTGAAACATGAAGGTGATTTGTGATATCAATTGTAGTTGATGCTCTTAGAATGGTAAAGGATTTTGAAAAAAAGACTGGAGAAATTGAAAATCAGAGAGAGAATTGAGACCATACAAACAACACTTAGAAGTTATCCTCCCCTGATATTGTAGAAGCAATACAATATTCCCCATCACAGTGGGATTCCAACTAGTGTCCAGTTGGCAGACAGGGGGACAAGCTGTAACTCAATACAATCCCTTTATTGCAAGGATCACAATGCAGAATGACGGACATTTCATCATCATACAAAGCAAGGCACAAGAGGTTGAGAAGGTGATCCAATGGGAATTATGCAAAGAATTAGATTTTTACCATACAACGAACTGGTGCATGCATAAGCCAGAATCTGTTCTTGGGAATGAAATGCATAAAATTCTCTGGGAATTTGAGATAAAGATGGATCACCTTATCCCAGCTTGGAGACCAGGCCTAATATTGATTAACAAAAAAAAAAGAGAACTTGTCAACTGGTAGATTTTACAGTTTCAGCAGATCACAGGGTGAAGATGAAGGAAAATGAAAAGATAGACAAAATACCTGGACCTTGCCAGAGAATTGAAAAAGCTGTGAAATATGAGGGTGAAAGTGATACCAATTGTAGTAGGTGCACTTGGAATGGTCCCAAAAAGCTTGAAAAAAGACTGGAGGAACTGGAAATTAGAGGAAGAATTGAGACCATCTAGACCACTGCATTGCTACAATCAGCCAGAATACTCAGAAGAGACCTTAGGAGACTTGTTGTCACTTTGACTCCAGTAAAATACCATCAGCTAACGCTGGTATGAAAAACTCTCATAATAATAATTTTGAGATACAGAAGGATCACCTAATCTCGACCAGAACTAGACTTGATTACCAAGAAGAATAGAACTTGTCATCTAGTGGGTTTTGTCATCTTGGTGGATCACAGGGTAAATGAAAGAAAATAAAAAGATAAATAAATTACTTGGATCTTGCCAGAGAACTGAAAAAGCTGTAGAACATGAAGGTAAAGGTTGTACCATTTGTAAATGAGACACTTAGAATAGTCCCTAATATAAAGTACGGAAAACATTAGCAGTTCAAACATAGGTCGACGAATTCCAAATGGCCACCTCTCGGCTCCTTATCTATGCCCATTCTTCCAAGGTCAGACCAGTCCATTCAGACAATATACAGGGGGATATCATTCTACTTATACACATAAGAGTATGGGAAAGAGTCTGTGTGAACTGGAAATCGTAGGAAGAATTGAAGACCATTCCAATGACATTAACATCAGCTAGAATACTAAGAAGAGTCCTGAAAGCTTGAGGAGACTTGCTGTCTCTTAGACTCCTGTGAAAGATAACAACCAGTTAAAAATGGTGTGAAAAACACACAAGAAGGGAAATAATCTTTTTTTTCTTTTTTTTTTAAATTCTTTTATATATTGCACTAAATGACACAGAGAAATCTTAAAAGGAAAAAACATCGAAAATAAAATAAAAAAAGAATTTGAAGCAAAATAAATACGCCCTAACCTATCATGCATATGCAATGGAACCAGTCAAGAACTCTGCATGATAATTGCAGTTTAAGGAAAGGTTTTAAGGAGAAAGAGAAAAAAAAATGCAAAGCCTCATCTCTCTCTT
>CM042158.1:39576052-39648848 GCA_023376005.1 Doryteuthis pealeii | reverse complement strand
TTACAAGAGGAGATATAGACACACAAAACCCAATCCTCAGCAGAAATGTCAATCATACATATAATGCCGTCATTGCACATATGATGCATTTACAATGCTGACTACCATGTGTATGTTGTATGTGCAATGGAAGGTCTCTATGACTTGTCAACGAAGCTGGTTTGGTATTGGTGCACTTACCCATGTAGCATGTCTGGGGTAGTGACTATCAGATGGAGCCCATCCCTCTCGCAGATCTACAAATGAAACAATAACTATCGCTTTTTTTTGTAAAATACTAAACATCCTACATTTTATCTTATTGTTGAGCCATAAACTCACAAGTAAATTCTTTTTCAGGAGGTTTGTCAAAATTGTTTCCTCAAAGTAGTTAAATAGAGAAAAAGAAACCATGTCCGTACTTGAAGCTGCTTTACAACGTGTCCAGGTAATCGGTCACCTTGACGGTTGTAGTTAGAGCCATCGGTGACTATTTGCTTTGATTATCATGATAGCTAGAGACGTAAAGGTAGGATATACCGACTTCCTTTAGATATGCCAACTTGAGAGGATGATCTCCTGACATTTTGGTGAAACAACGAGAAATGTATTAATCCTGGGGTAATCAAACAGAAACTCGCACAATTGGATTAATGAAGACTGGCTGTCCTGATTTAATTTCAGGAATGTAAGATGTTGAGGTTTTTTTCAAGTCGGTTGGTTGATCAATAAGCAACGATAGATTTCAAAAGGAAGTTGATTTGTGAAGAGATTTAGGCTTAAAGGATGAAAAGGAAGAAATAAGCTGTGAATTAGTATTGTGTCAGATGGCATTGGTTTAACATTTTTATGGTAGATAGATATTAAGAAGAAGATAGATGAATGATAGAATATAAGAAAGATAGATAATAGATTATAAGAGGTGATAGATAATAAGGTGATAGATAGATATTAAGAGATGATAGATTAAATAGATAGATAGATATTTAAGAAATGATAGGTAGATATTAAGAATGATAGAATGAATAGAATAGATATCAAAGAGATGATTAGATGAATCAATAGATATTCAAAAGATGAATAGATGAATCAATAGATATTAAGAGATGATAGATAAATAGATAGATATCAAGAGATGATAGATTGAATAGATAGATACAAGAGATGATTAGAATGAATCAATAATATTCAAGAGATGATAGTGAATCAATAGATATTAAGAGATGATAGATAAATAGATAGATATTAGAGATATAGATGAATAGATAGATAATAAAAGATGAAAGATGAATAGATAGGTAAGACATAAGACTGAGATAGTATCATAGACGTAGATAAATAGTATAGGTTTGATTGGCCTGAGAAAAGATGTTAATTTATTTACCTGGTTTATGAAGATATTGGCATAGATAGATAATAGATAGATATTGGCATAGTACGGACATGGACACCAGGTATTGCATAGGACAGACAGACACATAGATATTGGCTAGGACAGACAGACAGATATTGGCCAGTAGACAGGACAGACAGATATTAGCATAGACAGACCAGAGACACATTTTTAATATTATATATATATATATATATATATTAAAACTTAGTATTTATCTCCATTTCTGAGATTAGAAGATCTTTATATTTACATTATCTATGTCTTGATATTTAGTTTCAACTAGAATGAAAAGCAACCTCACAAGGTCGGAATAACAAGAGGACAAATTAATTGAATATAAGAATCTTCCAAGTTATGAACACTGGAATGGGAATCAGTGAACCTGTTGATTGAAGTAAAAGGTTTTAGTTTAAATTTCTGAAAGTTAATCAACTATATTAAGAAGACACCTGAAGATGGTCAGAGAAGCACATTAGGGTCAAACATTGTGAAATATAGCAACAAAGATGATAACAATGGCCCCAGGCAGAATTAATAAGTAAATGAACCTTTGACAGGGGACCAAGATGACCAACAATGTCCTACTTTCAGGCAATTTAGCTGTCAAGATTCATGTGCAGAATAAATACATTCTAAATAAGGCAACTTCTCATAATTATCTTTAACTTCAAATCAAGAAAAATATACTAAAATAAAATACCTTTTAAAATTTTATGCGTTAAAACAAAATGAAAGATCTCCACAACTAGATGCCAGCCCTCTGAAATTAGTAGCCAGTTCACATACCTAGGTAGTAATATCTCATCTGACAGAAGCATCTGCAAAATGGAGACATCTCCAAATTGGATAAGTAAGTCTCTGAAATTTAGTAAACAGTTCATCATACCTAGATAGTAATATCTTCATCTACATGAAAACAGCTACAAAATAGAGACATCTTCACATAGATGGCAAGTCTCTGAAATTAGAAACCAGTTCACATACCTAGGTAGTAATATCTCATCTAACAGAAAGCATCTACAAAATGGTAGACATCTCCACACTGATGTCAAGTCTCTGAAATTGTAGACAGTTCACATACCTAGTAGTAATATCTCATTTACAGAAAGCAATCTACAAAATGGAGACATCTCCACACTGGATGTCAAGTCTCTGAAATTAGTAGGCCAGTTCACATACCTAGGTAGTAATTAATCTCCTTTACAGAAAGCAATCACAAAATGGAGACATCTATAGACTGGAATGTTAAGTCTCTGAATTAGTAAACGCAGTTCACATACCTAGGTTAGTAATATCTCATTTACAGAAAGTATTTTGGTTATTTTCCATGTGGTGTAGCCTAATGACAGTATCACTGGACACAGCTACAAACAACCAAGATCAAAAGTTTTGATTAAGTTATACAAAACATCAAATAAGACAAAAAAGAAATGCTGAAGACGACTGGAGAAGGAAGGACAAACCTCATAAAGTGAGATTTCTGCAGTGATCAACAGTCACTTTGAAACATGAAAATACATCGCTGACTATATTAAAGGGGCCATATTTACCTTTAGGCACCCCTTTTTGATCTCGATTAATAGAAGGACATGTTTTTCATTACACCATCAATATCCGGTGGTTTGTTAGGGTTAAGGTTAGGTTAGTTTTATAATTTAAAAAATCTAAAAATCGTCTGGTAAAACAACCGGATAGTAACGGTGTAAATGAAAAACGTCCTTTCTTAACAGAGTCAAGAAAGGGGTGCCTAAAGTCATACGGTCTTTGGAGGTACTTTTTTTTGCTTTTAGATTTTGTCTGTTGATTCCCTAAGTTCTCTTGATGGTGAGGAGAGTGGGCCCGTAGATGAGAGGTTAGACTATTCCTATTTGATCCATACATAGGACCCTCCACGTTACTACAAGGTTTCTTTCTGACAGTTGGTTTGTAATTATAAATCTGTCTTACCAAGAAGTGTACTGTTACTAAATTGAAAGAGTGTCAAGGCTGCGGTAATAATTAGCCGGCCCTTTTAACAGCTGGTCAATGTTTGGGCTATAGAGAGAAGATCAGTTTGCTATTTTACAAAACCCATCAAAGTTAAATACGTATCAAGTATAATCGGATGGAAAGTAAGCAGTGATGAAAGAAAAGAGTGTTGGAAAGTATAAAATGAAGCAAAAATTGAGGGGCCCCCAATGGAAAAAAGAATGATCATAGGGTAAAGGCAGGATGCAGCTGCTTGATGTATTACGGTAACAGCTGTTTTGTGACACCTCAATAGCAAAAAAATAAAAAGAATTAAAAAAAGTTTAAAAAAAGATAAAGTTAAAAAAAAAGAGATTTAAAGGGAGATAAATCTTTTTTTAATTTAATTGTTTTAAAACCAGAAATATAATCATCAATGCTTTACATTTCCTTTTGCTATTTTTTTTAGTATATCTTTTTAGTAGAATTTTTTTAATAAGTACAGTCACTAAAGTGAAAGAGAGATTAAGCTTTTTTAACGATTTATATTTGATTACAAGGTTAAAATCTAAATCCACATGGCTAGTGCTGGGTTGGATTTTAAGGCATGTCAACCCTTGTTGGTTTATTTCATGCCGAAGATATGTTTTATTCATTCTTGATTACGGTTCAAAATCTAAATTCATATGCTAGTGATGGGTTGGATTTTAAGGGCATGTCAACCCTTGTTGGTTTATTTCATGCCGAAGATGTTTTATATTCATTCTTTATTACAAGGTTCAAAATCTAAATCCACATGCTGGTGCTGGGTTGGATTTTAAGGCATATCAACTTGTTGGTTTATTTCAATGCGAGATATGTTTTATTCATTCCTGATTACAAGGTTCAAAATCTAAAATCCATATGCTAATGATGGGTTGGATTTTAAGGCATGTCAACCCTTGTTGGTTTATTTCATGCCGAAGATATGTTTATTCATTCTTTATTACAAGGTTCAAAATCTAAATCCATATGCTAATGATGGGTTGGATTTTAAGGCATGTCACCCCTTGTTGGTTTATTTCATGCCGAAGATATGTTTTATTCATTCTTTATTACAAGGTTCAAAATCTAAATTCATATGCTAGTGATGGGTTGGATTTTAAGGCATGTCACCCCTTGTTGGTTTATTTCATGCCGAAGATATGTTTTATTCATTCTTGATGGGTATCAAAAAACGTTTTAATACAATTTTTTTAAACCTGTATTATTAAACTCATTTTATTTCTATTTAACCCATAGATGCTACCTTAACAGGTACTACTACTCCAGGTCAGAGGGGATCTTGGAGTAATGGCGATAAACAGGTACTCCATATTCCCCAAAGCTCCAAAACTGGAACCTCACCACTAGATGCAGTTTAATGTCATACCCAATATATTAAGACCCTCAAACCACCACTTTCTAACACATCTAAAATTAAAGTTAAAGAATGCAGTGCGAACAAGCGGGAATATGAAGTCAAGGAACAAGCTGTACTTATAAAGAAGGAACGGCGAATACTGACAGTCAGGTTAAGAGTTAAAGAATAAACCAAACAACTTGAATTGGAAATAAAGACATGTATTATAGACCAAAACAATAGGGTTGCAGACTTTTTGGTTTTCTGCACAAATGTTTACATTTGTAGCAATACATGATAAAAGGGGTGGGGGGGGTTACCATAAGAGAATAACAGTCAGAACTATCATAACATGACTAGCCGACTGATCAGAGGTAGTCTCTCAGATATGCCATCTTAGCCCTAATAAGGGTCAAATTGAGTGTTGCCATGTCAGGCTGCTTCAGCCCACCAGAGATCTGTCCTTAGCACGCACAACTCACCACCCACAGCCAACAGGTGGCTCCACGCAAGAAAAATATTTGGTTATCTTCAAAGAAATATACTCACAAATTTTAAGCTTCTTCTTTCAAAGGAATTCCCTCTTCGAATTAACATGCAGCTCTTTTGATCGGCTTTTTTTCAGATATTTGATTTTCGTAGGATATTCCATTCAATATTGTGATTTAGGTCCCAAATATACCTAGATAGAGTTGTTGCATTTCTAAGCTTAATATTAGTAAATGAGTGTTTATGGTTAGTAAATCTAGTTTTGAACTTCGATTTTGAGCATCCCACGTAGAATTGTTAGATTTGGATTTGGTGGATGTTACTGAGGCCTGGTAAATGACACTTTTAGTCAAGCATCTTCCCTTCATGGGGCACATTGTAGGCTTCAACAGGTTGCATTGTTTACGTTTATCCTTATTGTTAATTTTCTATCTATTTTGTGTATGGTTTATTTATTATTCTAATTATTGGTTGTTTCTTAATAATCCTTTCTATATTATTATTAAATTATTATTAAACTTGTTTTTCATTTTAAATTCTTAAATAACTTAAATTCTCAATGAAAGTTCTCAAATTTTGTTATTGTAATAAAAAATAGTTCATTATGACATATTTATCAAAAATTACTAAAAATAATTTATTGTATAAGAATTATTTCAGAATTTAGAGGATTTTCAATTCATTTTCCTGAAAAAAAAAAAAAAAAAAAAAAAAAAAACCAAAGAGCGTACAATTTTCTGTGATTTTCAGTGTCAATTCCTAAAAAAAACGTTGGAAATTTTGGGAGTACGTATCTTGAAAAAACTCAAATGTAGAGTAGCTAAGAATGTCTATTAAAGTCTTACTATAAGAGCCTGTTAAGCTTAGTCAGGAGAGCACCCACCTAGGAATCAAAAGGTTCTAGGTTCGACACCGGTCCTGCCAACTAAATGCATAGGTAGCATTGATGGGGTAATTTGATATGTGCAGTAAAGAGCGGACGGTTTGTGTGGCGCTCCACCTCAGCAAAAAAACAATCTCCCTGGTCTAGTGCTAGCAAAAAGGCTCCCTTCACTGATACTGACAATAAGTAATACTGACAACTTTTATTTATGCCCTTACAATCAAAGGAACACACTTGAACTGTGAAAGAGATGCATGCATGTTTTTTTCAGGGATCACTAACTTTTCACGGTGGAGTGGATAATTGAAAAAATGACGAAGCACAGGCCACATTATTATTGTGTTCAATACTTGCTATCCAGAACGAAAGCTCTGAGAAAAAGATGTAAAACAAAATTTATCTTTCCATGTTATATTCATGGATGAGTGGCGTAAGATGCACAAAAACAAATTTAACCAACATATTCATTTTCAAAACGTTATCAAAGATCGCAAAATTAACAGAAAGGTTTAGTACCATCGGCGTGCCTGATAAAATGCCTTCACAGGCCGGATCTGGTTCGCGGGTCAGTTTGGTGACCCTTGGCCAAGGTGAATCCTTTGTTTTCCCTCTGCATATGCTGTGACATTTTGTTTCTGGCTTGTATGGACCATATGACATTTAGGCGCCCCTTTTTTATCTCGATTAAGAAAGGACATGTTTTTCATTTACACTGTCAATATCCGGTTGTTTTAACAAACGATTTTTAGATTTTTTTTAAATTATAAAACTAACCCTTGACACCTAACAAACAACCGGATATTGATGGTGTAAATGAAAAACATGTCCTTTCTTAATCGAGAATCCAAAAGGGGTGCCTAAAGGTAATATGGTCCCTTGTATTGAAAACATCCCCTAAGCGCATCAATAGCACTGATTGGGTAATCTGGTCTATACAGTAAAGTAGGCAGCTGATGGTTGGTGTGGTGCTTCACTCAGCAAAATCCAATCTCCCTGGTCAAGCAAAAAGGGATAGGTTCCCTCACTGATACAGACAATAAGCCACTCTGCCAAGTTTTATTTATGCCCTTACAATCAAAAGAACACACAAGTATGGTCTTGAACTATGAGAGAGACACATGCATATTTTTTTGGCCAAGGGGAATCCTTTTTTTTTTCTTCGGCTGTGACATTTTTATTTCTGGGTTTTATGGCAACCACCACATGTCATCATTGGTAACGACTCTGCCAAATATCTTTGCATTATTCAAAAGATCAGATAAAACACAAGAATCTGACGTTGTTTCTGCTCATCAGTCAAGATTTGA
The DNA here is from genome assembly GCA_023376005.1 of Doryteuthis pealeii. Lineage (NCBI taxonomy): Eukaryota > Metazoa > Mollusca > Cephalopoda > Myopsida > Loliginidae > Doryteuthis > Doryteuthis pealeii. The sequence continues at coordinate 39,641,466 of CM042158.1, read as the reverse complement.
GGTGACATCTTGGAGAAGATTCTTCTCATTTCCAAAATTCTGTTAGAATCTGCAGCACTGTTTCCATATTCATAGTTCCTCTCCTATCAGTTCCTTTGTTGTATCAGTTGTGCATTTGATCTTTGATGCACCAAGGTTCATACTCTGTCCCCATCTCATTCTGGTCCTTGTGTTTATTTTTACAGTTTGTTGGCAACTGACTGTATCTTCTGGCCAACAAAGGAGTCCATCGCCTTTTCGCTAAATCTATAGGCAGGCCTTAGAATATACTGACTGTATCTTCTGCCCAGGGTTAAGACCCTACTGCCAAAAATGAAGTGTCCTACCAGGTTACGTTCAGACATAAACAGTCAACTATTGAGGGCCTGGCACCACCGAGGGTTGTCCTGAGCAAAATTTTCTCAGCTGGAAAGACTTTAATAGAGACATTGTTAATAAATAAGATGCTAATTAAGATTAAATAATGACTATTTCATTCATAATCATTGAGAATATGACAAATAATTCAGGAAATTGTGACATCAGGGCTGGTAGAGTTTTGGTTACAGACAGTTACATAATCTCCTTTAAATAAGTTATAATAGGCCATACGATTTATATATATATATATATATATATATATATATATATATATATATATATATGTGTGTGTGTGTGTGTGTGTGTGTGCATGTGGTTGAATGTGTGTGGATGTCTGGGGAAAAAGTTTTAAAAAAGCTAGTATATGCAGAAATAAAAACAGGACTGGTTCTATGGTCTGTTGCGCACCTTTCAAATCTATGATACAGGATGCCCCAACTCTACTCTGTGTCAATGTTCATGAAGGCCTGGTCGGGACATTCAAAGGTAGTATGCACCAGCCCTAAAAAAATATGAAGTGGAACCATTTTAAAAAAACAAGAAAGTTTTTTCAATCCTCAGCTAGTCCCTTATGAGATTAAAAGTAGAAAAATTTAAATAACTGAGAAACATGAATATATATACATATTAAATGTAAAGAAAATGTTCCCTATTTTATATGGGACATTTTATATGGACTATATGTATGTATATGTATGTATATGTATGTATGTATTAGTGTATATCTAGGTAATAAATATATATACACAAACTGATATATATTCATTCATTATTATACAATAGCTCTATCGCAGATATTGAGCACAATAATAATACCACAAAATATTGGCTTACCACTAATTCACCAAGCTAGATAATGATAACCATGCACTATATATATATATATATATACTAGACTAGACTAGACTAGACCCATCGGGTCACCCATTAAGCTCTCGCTAGATAATTGGGATTAGGGAAAAGAGTAGGGTCTACCAAAAAGTCGTCTGCTATTCATTTTAAAAACGAATTAAAATTAATTAAATTGACTATTTAAGGACAAATTTTTGTCTACGTTGAAAAGTTGTAACATAATAAGCATCAGTAAAAAAAGCGAAATAATATTATACATTTGATTTATTTTTAATACATTTTAAACTATTCTGTCGGGCAATTTTGCTCAAATATATCTTAAACATGGCTGCCAAAAACAACGTAAAATCCGTATTTTATAAAATGAATTTAACCCCACCTCTGATTGAAAATAATTTACCTAAAATCAAGGAAGTATCCGATTTCAATGAAATTTTCAGTGTTGATTTATCAATGAATGAATCTTATTCTATTTCAAAACTTTCCTAGAACTAAGGAATAATTTAGTATAACTTTCATGTAATTAGTTCAATATGTAAAAAGTATTATCTTGATTCAACTCTCTCAAAAAAAAGTATAATCTTGATTCAACTCTCTCACACATTAATTAGGTATTTCTGCTATGGTAAATTGATATTTAAAATTCATTTAATATATGAAGCATATAATTTTAAGTTTAAAATTTCATATTTTTAGATTCTAAAAAAGTATTTATTTAATAACTATTTTAGTATATTATTGTTATCTTATATTTTTTGCAGAAAAACTATTGAAAATTGAGCGACCACCTTTTAAACACAACACATATCGATGTATATTTTTTTTCTTTTATAAGATAATAAGCAATTAAATAATTATCGAAAAGAATAAAAAAAGATCTCCAAAAATTATCTTTTTAGTTTTTATTTTAAATTTATTTTCCGATTTTCGGTATTTATTTTCTATCAGGATATCCTCTTCAATTTTTTTTCTTTCTTCTATTCATGGCTTCGGTCGTGTGTCTTTTAAATTATACTGTAATTAGTTTCGAAAGTATATAACCCCACCGATACTTTGCACCCCTAAAAGAGGTGGGTGTCAAAGTTAAGTGACCTGATAAAAATCAGAAAGTTTTGAAATAAAATAACTGATGCATTATAAAATTCATTCATTGATAAATCAACACTGAAAATTTCATTAAATCGGATAATTCCCTGATTTTTAGTATTTTTTTTTTCAAACGTCAAAATTGTATTGAAAAAAAACCCAGATTTTTCGACGAATTGGGTATACCTAGGTTGACCTAATTTAAATCGAAATGGATCAGGAAAGTTTTATTACATACAGGTTCTTCGCTGCTGGTGTGAATCTTAACGTAGAAATCAAGTGAATTGTTAAAAGTCTCTCTTAATCACTCTCCCTTTTACTCTCTAGATAAACTAACACATTTAAACGAGGGGGGGGTAAATCAAGAAAGACATAGAGAGGAAGAGTGATAGGTAGAATGTTAAGACAGGGATTGGTCATTTTTTGACTTAATTGCAGATTACGACTAATTAAAACCAATTAAAATGGAATTTTTTATAACATAATTTAATCCTAAATCTAAGGAATAATTTAGTATAACTTTCATGTAATTAAACTAAATAGTAATAAAGCTTTAGTGGATAAAAGTTGATTCACCAGCTTTAGTATATATATATATATATTATATATATATATATATATATTGTATATTTATGGCTGCAAAGTTTTCGTTGGAGTAGTATTATTTCAGTAAATTATCAAGGAGGGCTCAATACTTCATAAAATGTAGAGCTTTAATAATCTATATATCAGATAAAGGTCATACAATTAAGGAATACGTGTGTATTCCTTAATTGTATGACCTTTATCCTCTTGCAACAACCTGGTGGTTAAATAAGACTGTCCGAATCATGCATGATAAAATGCTAAAATTGTAAATCCTGATTACGTGGTGTTGCTTATCCACCAAATTCTTATTTCTTATGTGTTTGTCACCACAGCTAATTAATGGCCCATTCCATTTATATTATAAAGAATACATAGAAGAAAAAGCACATGCTACACGGAAAAAGTATAAGAAAGAAAGAAAGAAAGAAAGTAGGGAAAAATATAGTGAGGGGTGAGCATACGAAAATTGTTAACACTAATCTGTTTCAATGAAAAAATGAAAAGGAAAAAAAGAAAAAAATGTGTAAGAGAGTTGAATCACATTATACTTTTTACATATTGAACTATTTGCAATAGCTCTAAGTAAACATATCAAACTTAACAATTAAATCATCATACTCTGTTATATCCACAGATCCTTCTTGCAATAAAAATTGTCATAATTTTTTCATATATACAATATATATATAATATATATATATATATAATATATATATATATATATATATATATATATGTGTGTGTGTGTGTGTGTGTGTGTGGTGTGTGTGTAAGAAAAAAGAACAGATTTGAAAACTATGCTAAAATTAGTAAATATTCAGTAACTTATTACAATATTATTGAAAAATATTTTTAAAATTTTGTTTTTCTGCCGCCTTCTTTTGTTTGAGAACGGAGAAATTTTTCCTCGGGGAAAAAAACGAACTATAGACAAGAAGACCCACAAATTAAAAAAAAATCTAAAGAAATATCTTTAAGCAAGTTGCAAACAAAATAAGTGGAGAGAAAAAAACCCAAAGAAACAACAATGCTACGAGGATAAAAGTTGACAAAAAAATAAGACCCCACCAACCAAAATGAATAAAATTGTTTATTTCTTCTTCATTTTTCATTGTTTATGTTCCTATCTCAGTCTGTTTATAGTTAACTATATATATATATATATATATATATATATATTTTTTTTTTTGGGGGGGGAGAATATGTGCTTAATTAGAGTCGTACCTAATTTTGAAAATTAATTAATTAATAATGAATTAGCGGAATGCCTATTAATGTATGGCTAAACAAATCGAGAAAATCAATCTCTGTATGTACATTTCGGCCCTATTAGGCCTCATCAGCAGAGCCATACATTTAATAGGCATTCCCGCCTAATTCATTATTAATTAATTAATTTCAAAATTAGGTACGACTCTAATTAAGCACATATTCTCCCAAAAATTGTCGGCAAAAAAAGCCATTCCAAACATACCTTGTTTACAACTTATCATATCGTCGTGTAAAAAGTCACTAGAGGAGGAATATTAACCTACTCTAAACAAATCGTAAAATCTAGGAGGTCCGTTTGGTGTAGAGGTTATGGGATCGGCCTGTCAGCTTGGCAGTCCGGTTTCAAATCACGCACAGGGCGGCTTCCTATCTATAGCTCTGCTGATGAGGCCTAATAGGCCGAAATGTACATACAGAGATTGATTTTTCTCGATTTGTTTAGCCATACATTTAATAGGCATTCCCGCCTAATTCATTATTAATTAATTAATTTTCAAAATTAGGTACGACTCTAATTAAGCACATATTCTCCCAAAAATTGTCGGCAAAAAAAGCCATTCCAAACATACTTGTTTACAATATATAATATATATATATATATATATATATATATATATATATTAGTCATCCACAAGATACGTGTTTCGAAGTTTACTTCTCATCAGTGCGGCTCGACTTTTAACAGCTACCTCTAGCCGGGATCGAAACCCGACAGAATTTTCGTCTGTCACGTCTCTTACCCTTGCGGCTATTTGTAAGATTTCTAAGAAAGGGAACGTTTGACCTAATTTAAGCTAAAGGCTGGCTTAGTATTACTTTTGTATCATTAAACTAAACAGTAAAACAGCCTTTAGGAGACAAGTGTTGATTCGCTCAGCATTAGTATAATAATAGATATAAAGTAGGCTAAGTGGCCTATTGTTGGTATCAGCCAGACAGCGAGGGAGTTTATCCCCTTTTCGCAGGAGCTAGACCAGTGAGATTATTTATGCATCTGAGGTGAAGTACCACATCTACCTACGTTCAGCTCCCCACTTTATCACACAGATCCAAGCTGTGCTACTTATGTGCTGAGTTGGCGAGGGCCGGTATCAAAGCTGGAAATTTGTGGTTCCTAGGCAGATGCGCTAGATTAGGGTCAAAGTGGAGCGTTGCATTTCATGGACTGATCAGCCACCAGGATTCCGTCCTTAAGCATCATGGTTTGCCACCCACAGCCGTTAGAAGATTAATCCTCTGCAGAGGTGCAGTCAGCTTATAAGTAAGAGAGAGGGGAGACACTTATTTTGAGATAAAAAGAAAGAAAAACAATGTTAGAGAGAGAGACAGACAGAGACAGAGGGAGAGGAAGAGAGAGAAAATTATTTATGTATAGATTGAAAGAAAGAAAAAAGAAAGAAAGGCTGTCAGAGAGAGAGAGAGAGAGAGAGAGAGAGTTATTTATAGATAGAAAGAAAACTGGAATCAGAGAGAGGGAGAGGGAGAGGCCATTTATTTATAGATAGAAAGAAAGACAAAAGAAAAATAAACTGCTTATATATTAGATAGAAAGAAAAAAGATAGAAAAACTGTCTGTGAAAGAGAGAGAGAGAGAGAGAGAGAGAGAGAGAGAGAGAGAGAGAGATTTTCATATATAAGAAGAGAGAGAGACACACACACACACACACAACACAGACAGGCAGAGAAAGAGACAGGGATAAAGAGCGGTAGAGAAAGAGAGAGAGAGAGGAGAGAGAGAGAGAGAAAGAAAGAGAAAGAGAGAGAAAGAGAAAGAGAGAGAAGAGAAAGAGAGAGAGAGAGAAAAAGAAAGAGAAAGAAAAAGAAAGAGAAAGAGAGAGAAAAAGAAGAGAGAGAGAGAAAAGAGAAAGAGAAAGAGAGAGAGAAAAGAGAGAGAGAGAAAAAAAGAGAGAGAAGAAAAAAGAGAGAGAGAAATAAAAAGAGAGAGAGAGAGAAATAAAAGAGAGAGAGAGAGAGAAAGAAAGGAGAGAGAGAGAAAGAAAAAAAGAGAGAGAGAAAAAAAGAGAGAGAGAGAAAGAAAAAAGAGAGAGAGAGAAAAAAAATAGAGAGAGAAAAAAGAAATAGAGAGAGAGAAAGAGAGAGAGAGAGAGAGAAAGAGAGAGAGAGAGAAAAGAGAGACAGAGACAGAGACAGATACAGAGAGAGAGAGAGAGACAGAGACAAGAGACAGAGAGAGAGAGAGAGAGAGACAGAGAAAGAGAGAGAGAAGGTTGAATAGAGAGAGAGAAAGAGAGAGACAGGTTGATAGAGACACAGAGAGACCATTTTGTTATAGATAGAAAGAAAGAATTAGAAATAACCTGAACATTCCAAATCTTATGACATTGGATAGTTAAGTTAAACAAACATTTAAAAAAATCCTCACACTTTCTTCTGTTTATTATCACCAATAATTACATAAATAGATTAAAAATCCCAGAATGAGCATAACATGTGAACAAACAAACAGAATTATATTATAGATTAGTAAGAAAACTTTCTTGCCCACTACTGCTCCATGGCATGCTCTAAAACGTGATTTTTAAATTTATTTATTTATTTACTTATTTATTTTATGCCTCCTCGGGCATCTCTACTTTTTTTTCTGTCTTCTCAGAGGGTTAGTTAAAAAAAAAAATTGAAGGACCTAAAAAGTAGCAAAAGTCATGAGTTTTCTATTTCTCCAAGGAAATTGCAACTTTTGAAGAGACTGGATAAATAACAAAGGCCTCTCAAATTTTGGGGTAATCTCATTGGGGAAGATAACATTTAACTTATACTTTAGCAGCAATAGAAAATTTGGTAATCAGATAGAGATATTTTCTGTTCTTTTGGTGAATTATATATATATAAATCCATGTATTATGAAGAAAGAGTATAAACATCATATATATAATATATACTATATCTTATTATAATGGAGATTGTGTGTTTTTCTGTCTGTAACCGAAACTATATTCCTACTCAAGTCACAATTCTCTTAGTTATTGACATCACATTCTCCATGATTTTATTTTTATCTAAACCTCAATTTTTAATAAAATTGTCTTACATTATTAATACTATGTCTAACATACTGAAAACATGCAATTATATTTATATATACAACAAAATAGCATTTACAGTGTGAACTGGAAGGCTAATTTGCATAATAATATTAAAAATCGAATTTAATAAATATGTTGCTTAGTATTATTGATTTCTAACTGTTTGGTTTTATTTTAATGAATATAAGTAAACTCTTCAATGAATCTTAAAAAGAAATCCATTAACAAGAACAAATAACTGTAATTTTATTCTTTACTTCCTCTTTTAACTAAATACTTAAATTAGAAAAAATAACAATGAAAGACGAGAGTGATGGAAGAGTAAGTTTCAGTTGTTCCATTTTTTATTATACTCCCTCCGTTTCAAATCTTTTTATCTGTGTTCTTATTAGTTTCATTAGCCTTTCTAATTTGATACAATATTTTATTACATTAAACTTAAATACTTGCACCCGGAGGGTGCATATATTTGCTAGTATTATATATATATATATATATATATATATATATATATATATATATATATATATATATAATATATATTATATATATATATATATATATACACATATGCATGTATTATTAAGAACGTGTATAAACATATATAGATATATACGCATATATTATTAAGAAAGTGTATAAAAACACATATATACGCATATATTATTAAGAAAGTGTATAAACACATATATATATACGCATATATTATTAAGAAAGTGTATAAACACATATATATACGCATATATTATTAAGAAAGTGTATAAACACATATATATACGCATATATTATTAAGAAAGTGTATAAACACATATATATATACCATATGTTATTAAGAAAGTGTATAAACACATATATATATACGCATATGTTATTAAGAAAAGTGTATAAACACATATATATACGCATATATTATTAAGAAAGTGTATAAACACATATATATAAACGCATATATTATTAAGAAAGTGTATAAACACATATATATATACGCATATGTTATTAAGAAGTGTATACACAGATTATATTATTAAGAAAGTGTATAAACACAATATATATACGCATATGTTATTAAGAAAGTGTATACTATATACGCATATGTTATTAAGAAGTGTATAAACACACATATATATTTGCATATGTTTTGAGAAAGTGTTAAACACATACATATATATATACGCATATGTTATTAAGAAAGTGTAATATATACGCATATATTATTAAGAAAGTGTATAAACACACATATATATTTGCATATGTTATTGAAAGTGTATAAACACATACATATATATATACGCATATATTATTAAGAAAGTGTATAAACACATATATACGCATATATATTAGAAAGTGTATAAACACACATATATATTTGCATATGTTATTGAGAAAAGTGTATAAACACATACATATATATACACGCATATATATTAAGAAAGTGTATAAACACATATATACGCATATATTATTAAGAAAGTGTATAAACACACATATTCGCATATGTTATTAAGAAAGTGTATAAACATATATTAAGAAAGGTATAAACATACACACATATATATATAATACGCATATGTTACTAAGAAAGTTATAAAAACATATATTAAGAAGGTATAAACATACACACACACACACAACACACACACACACACATATATATATATATATATATATATATATATATATATATATATATATATATGCATGTGTTATAAAGAAAAGTGTATAAAACATATTAGATAGTGTAGGTTGGATTCTTATATTGTAGAATTTCCACAGGGGAAGTGCCAACTATCAGTCTGCAAATCGTTTCCTGAATTTTGGTGCTTGTCAGACAAAAGGGGGGGGAGAAGAAAGACATTTCACCACATCTCCATCTCATTTTGTTGGTCATTAAATTACTGTCCATTGCAAGAGAGACAAACAAAACCAAGTAGAAACTGACTCACATTATCAAAAGCACAAACAACAAAAAGATAACAATCAGCTTTTGGTATAACAAAAGACTTCCACCCTCCCTCCATTCCAACAAATCTCACCTCACAGCCAGGGGATTGAGGGAGAAGCCATTGTGATGTTGAGGTATCACTTAACCAGAAGAGGTTTCTATTATTCACAGTTCTTTAAAGGGTGACTGCAATAACATAACAGAAGCAAGAATTAAGATCCACGTAGCAGTGTGAGTCAAGAATAAACTGGCAAAGAACTAGTGAATCGGAGGTGGGATCCTTTACTGAATAATGGCATTGGAAAGTAAAAAAAAAAAAAAAAAAAAAAAGAAAAAAAAGGGATTTGGAGGCCGTTTTACGGTATATCAACCTTAGTGGGTCATTTAAATGCAGACAAATTTTGAAATGAATTCATTCTTAAATGTATACTCAGTTGATTGGAGGGAACTCTCGAACTGACCATCTGGCCTAAAAGGGGCTAAAAATGGAGTATTGCATATCATGACTGCGTATCCGCCAGCATTACGGGTTACCACTCACGCTAAAAGGTTGCTCTCATTGGGGGGGCGCTTTACATTTGCCGAGGTGCAGTTGGTGGCTGTGATAAGAAAGGAAGAGAAAGACAAAAAAGCATAAAAGGGGGGTAAGGAAAAACTAACAGGAAGATAAAGATGGTTTGGTTTGTTTTACGGCATATCAACCTCAGTGGGGTCATTTAATGCCCGACAAATTTTGAAATGAAATTCATTTTTAAATGTATACTCGATTTTTCTTTCTAAACATAATTTTTTCTATTACCCCATAGATGGAACCCTAACAGTTACTACCACTCCGGTTCAGAGTGGACCAGGGAGCAATGCTGATGAAGAGGTGCTCCATATTCCCTAGACCTCCAGAACTGGAACTCACCATCAGATAGAGTTTAACGTAATTCCCATGAAATGAAGACCCTCAGCCACCGCCTTTAGCACCCATATGATGAAGAGAGTTGGGGCTTGCCATAAGGGCAATAGGGTTGGGACAATCATATAGGTGCTAGGGCTTGATATGACCAGCCGATTGATCGGAAGTGTAATAGTTAGAAATGGACTCGTCGACCCGTGTTCAAAATCTGGACGAACATACAGTTCACATAACGCTAATACCTTTGGGAAAGGTATGAAATTAACTCTCTCCCTCCAGCTATGATTAAATAGTAAGGCAGACTGGGCTCTTTAAACTTGTTTAGGAAACCCGTCTACGAGAAGGAAAACTGAATTCAAACCTGTTAAATTCCGCTTGGGGTGGTCACTACTAGAATAGGTTCAGTCCTAATTAGTGATCTATTTCAGTAATTATCCTTATTAGTTTTTTTTTTTTCTTTTTCGCTTAAAACATTTTTCTAATTTTTCTTTCGTATCATATAGTACCTAAATAAGTAAAGTAAAAATTGGTAGAGTGGCCTAATGTCAGTATCAGCCAGACAGCAAGGGAGTCTAGCCCCTTTACATTAGCACTAAACCAGGGAGATCATTTTTTGCTGAGGTGGAGCGCTACATCTATCGTCAGCCCAGATTACATAATCTGTGCTACTCATGCATGGAGTTAGAAAGGACGGTATCAACCAGAACCTTACAATTCCTAACTGGTAGCTCCGACTGAGCTAAACCAGCCCCTAATGGTAAGTAAAGCCGACGGACGACTTAAAGTCGGTATCAGCCAGACAGCGAGGAAGTCTATCCCTTTTCACTAGCACTAGACCAAGAGATTGTTCTGCGTCTAGAGTGGAGCGCCACACCTACCATCAGCTCCTTACTTTACTGCACAGATCTCTGTGATACTCCTACACTGAGTTGGCGAGGACCGGTATCGAACTAGGAACCTTATTGTTTCTAGCCGAACGCTCTACCGACTGAGCAACCTGGCCCTAATGGAATCATGTGTTATTCCTATGAATAATATCAGATAATACCTCAGAAGAGAAAAAAAAGATCTTATGGGATTTTTAATACAACCTAGCGACCATTATCATCTTGCAACACACTCTGCTAAAAATGAGACCATCAAATATGAAAATTCAAAAAATGTAAATCCTGATTATCTGCAGTTGCTTATCCACCAAATTCTTATTTCTTATCAGCGTCGTCACTTCAGCTAAATAATGGACCATTCTGGATACCTCACAAAGGTCATGATCGTGATGAACCACAACTGGAACTGTGAGATACCAAGCTTACCTAATATGCCAAGAGTGCTTTACTTGCTGGATTTGCTGTTAATTTTCTGACCCTACCACCATATCAAATGAACACAAGTCCCCTATTATTGAGAAGCCACGCACAAACCAAAGCTCATGCAGTGGCCGTTGTTAGAATTGCGTGTATCCGTCTGCATTTCTCTTTGAGGCAATAAACCAGCCCTTTTAGATGAGGGGGCAAGTGTTGCATAGGGAGATGGCACCCTGAGATTCACGCCCAATATTATAATATCTTACCAGTCCAATGGATACAGGGCCGAAAGCTGGTTAATAATAGACCTGGTTGTCGAAGAATCTTCTGCTGGATTTGCTGTATTGGCAGCCTTCCGTCTACAGGAAGACGATGGAGTAGTGTCATTTTTTAAAAATTTGAACTACATAGCATGGGCGGGGTATATGAGTATAAGCTGTTGCCCGTGCAGCAAATCCCACCTGCCGGCTGTGATCTAGAGAAAGGTAAGGTACCAATGCGGTTGGCAAACGGTAGTGCCGTAGGAGTTGATGGATACACTGATTTCAGCATCACAACCGCTTTAGGGACTCCGGCTCCTGATTTGTTTTCGGGGTTTACTCCCTTAGCCTTCCTTTCAAAAGCAGCAGAGATTTTGTGTCGAACTTTTCCTTGACTTTGATGGGTTGCCCAAACCAAGGCTAAGGAGCCCCTTTTAACCCATTTGGGGATTTATGCGAATAGTAAGTACCTAAACTTACTACTATCGTTGTTCCTGAAAAATGAAATGAGATTAGGGAAACGGATGTTTTGTGTCAGATGAGCAACAGTACTTCAAGATCATTTTATTTTCTGTATAGCTTGGAAAACTATGGGTTTAGGCCTATCTGATTGCAAATTAATCACCATCTTCTCGTTTCTGTATTTATTTCCTCGTTGACTCCTTGCTCTTTATTGAAAGACCACGAAAGAAAGAGGAGAGTAATGAAAGAAGAAAGAAAGAAAAGAAAGAAAAAAAGAAAGAGGAAAGGAAAGTGCGAGATAATAATGAGGAACATAAAAGAGCAACGAAAGAAAAAAAGGGAGAAACAATGAAGAAAAATAAAAAAGAAGAAAGAAAGAACTGCAAAGAAAATATAAGGAACATATGTCGCCGAAAGAAAGAAAGAAAGATAAAGAAAAGGAAGAGAAGTGCAAAATATAAGGAACAAAAGAACATGAAAGAAGAAGGGAGAAGGAAAGAAAGAAAGAAAGAAAGAAGAAAAAGAGGGAAGAAGTGTAGAAAATTAAGGAACATAAAAGAGGAGGAAAAAAGAAGGGAGAAAAAGGAAAAGAAAGAAAGAAAGAAAAAAGAAAGAGGGAGAGAAGTGTAAAGAAATATAAGGAATAAGAGGAAGGAAAAAAGAGGAGAAGAAATAAATAAAGAATGAAAGAGTAAGAAAAGAAAGAAAAAAGAAAGAAGAAAAGGAAAGACGAAGTGCAAGATTGCATCAAGCTCTGCAACCAAACAAAGTTCTTGAGCCATAATGGATAATGTATGGTGATCAAATGTCGCCTTTTGCAGAACAAAATCTTTAGTTGCTTCTCTATGTCTATGGACCACATAAATTTCTCAAATTAGGAAACATGATTAATGGTTATTGTCATAGGAAATAGCCCCATCTCCAGTTGACAACAGAGATGACAACATCCTATCACCTCGCAAAGAATGTTAGAAAGGTACTACTTTAACGCTATAGGGGATAGAAGGGGTTCATACCTTTCCTAAAGGTAATTGTGTGACTAGGATATTCGAACTTACTACGATGTCACACAAAATCAGCATTATCCACTACACTGTGGTGACTCCCACTATAAGAGTCAAGGCTTAATTTTAATGTTGATATAAAGCAATTCTTCCCACATCAAAAATTAAGAACAGGGTGTAATGGTTATTGTCTAGGAAATAGCCCCAATCACCAGTTTGACGAACAGAGATGACAACATTACTCAACCCTCACAAAAATGTTAAAAAAAGGTACTATTTTAACCTTTAGGGGATGAAGGGGTTTTCATACTTTCCTAAAGGTATTGTGTGACTGAAGTTCGAACTTACTACGATATCACAATCAAGCACATTATCCACTACACTGTGGTGACTCCCACTAAACGAGTCAAGCTAATTTTAATCGTTAATAAAAGCAATTTCTTCCACATTCAAACAAAAAATATTAGGAAAAAGGGTGTAATGGTTTATTGTCATAGGTACAATATCCCCATCTCCAGTTGCTAACAGATGATACATCTACCCAACCCTCACAAATGTTAGAAAAGGTACTATTTAACCCTAGGGATTGAGGGGTTCATACCTTTCCTAAAAGGTATTGGTGGTGACGAGTTCGGAACTTACGATTCACCAATCAAAGCACATTATCCCTACCTGTGGTGACTCCACTATAAAAGAGTCCAAGCTAATTTTAAATGTTAATAAGCAATTTCTTCCACATCAATTAGGAGGAAGGGTGTAATGGGTTATTGTCATAGAAATACCCTATCTCCAGTGATAACAGAGATGATACATCTACCCAACCCTCACAAAAATGTTAGAAAAGGTACTATTTAACCTCTAGAGATGAAGGGGTTCATAACTTCCTAAAGGTATTGTGTACTGAGTTCGAACTTACTACGATGTCAAATCAAAGTCACATTATCCACTACACTGTGGTGACTCCCACTAATACACGAGTCAAGCTAATTTTAATGTTGATAAAAGCAATTTTCTTCCCACATCAGAAGCAAAAATGCTTCACCTGCCGCAGAAAGAGTCAATTTTTTTGTTTTGTTTCACGAGCGTGAGAAATAAACATTGGCATTTTGCAGCAATCTGACAGCCACAGAAAAATCAAAAGATCTGTTTGTTTTTGTTTGTTTTTAATTCTTTTTCACTCCTTCTTTCTATGCCTCTTTTTTTTTTAGATGAAAAAGAAAATATAAGATCTTTCAGGTTTTTTTTTCATTGCAAGGACTCCCATGTGCGTCAGCCTTCTTTTTTTTTTGCGCAACCCTTCTTTGAAACATTTCCGAATTCTCTGCAAAATCTTAAGCAGTAATTGCTTCTTACAATCGTTGATCGATTATCACTGTTCCAGTCACTTAGAATGAAACAAACGGGCTTTTTCATGCATCCTTATTATCATCATTATAATATTACTATTATCATTATTCATGTGTTGTTTATTATTACTGTCAAATATGAATAATACCCTTTTTGTTTTTTTTTGTTTTTTCATACAAACATCTAAAAAGAAATGATTAATTTCTAAATTTTCTTTCTTCCATTTATTCTATTTGCCTTCTATTCCGTTTCAAATTGGTATTTTCATTATTTTGAAGCTGCATAAACCAACAAAAAAGGCAACAAACCAAAAAAATTTTTATAATTAAAAATTTAAATTTGTGGTTTAGTAACAATATATATATATATAATATATATAATTATATATATATATATATATAATCAAGATTGACTTTTCACACACCTAAAATATATATATATATATATATATATATATATATATATTAGGTGTATTTGAGATGTACCTTTTGGTTTAATTCTACATGTATAAATGAAAGAATGCTGTCCAAAATACACACACACACCACATATATATATACTATATATATATAATTATATATATATATTACACATATATATATGTGTGTGTGTGTGTGTGTGTGGTGTGCAAAAGTCAATTGATTTCTTCATTTTGAACGATGAGAGACTGAATGTATAATTAAAAAGTAGGTTTTCACTGGATGTTTTTTTACACATCTATAGATTGTGGTTTTGGTTTTTATGTATGTCAACCCTTGTTGGGTTTAATTTTTATGCCAAAGACGTTTTGTTCATTCATTCTTCAAGAGTACTCAATTTTTAAACACATTTTTTTCTATTTGACTTATAAAAGGGACCTTAACGTTACAACATGGGGTCAGAGTGGACCTGGGAGTATTGCCTTGGAACAGATACTCCCACCTCCACAGTGTTCCAGAAATGAAACTTCCCCATCCCAGAAGTAGTTTTAACCTCATACTACCCAGGAATAAGACCCTCGGCGACCGTTATCTACTATTGCATATATGAATAAAAGGGTCGGTGCCTTCATAAGGGAAAAAGGCCTTATATCAAGTCGGTTGATTCGTTTAAGCCAAGCACCATAATGATAGTCCCCACACCTATTCCCCTTATGGAAGGCACCGACCCTTTTTATCATATATGCAATAGATTAAGGTCGCCGAGTCTTAATGTCCTGGGTATGAGGTTAAACTACTTCTGGTGGGGAAGTTCATTTCTGGAACACTGTGGAGTGTGGAGTATCTGTTCAAGAGCAATACTCCAGGTCACTCTGACCCACCATGGTTGTACGTGTTAAGGTCCCTTTTATAAGTCAAATAGAAAATGTGTTTAAAAAATTGAGTATCTTGAAGAATGAATGAACAAACGTCTTTGGCATAAAAAACCCAACAAGGGTTGACATACATAAAAACAACCAACCAGATCTATTAGATGTGTAAAAAACATTCCAGTGAAAACCTACTTTTTAATTATACATTCAGTTCTCATCGTCAAAATGAAAGAATCAAGATTGACTTTTGCACACCAACACACCCCCACACACACCACACATATTATATAGTGTATATATTATATATATATATATATATATATAATATATATATGTGTGTGTGTGTGTATTGACAGCATTCTTTCATTATACATGTAGAATTAAACAAAAGGTACATCTCAAACACCTAATATATATAAAATATTAATATATATATATATATATATATATATATTAGGTGTGTGCAAAAGTCAATCTTGATATATATATATATATATATATATATATATATATATATATAATATAATGTTACTAAACCCACAATTTATTTATATAATTTTGTTTGTTGCTCTTTTGTTGGTATGCAGCTTCAAAATATGAAAATACATTTGAAACGGAATGAGAAGGCAAATAGAATAAATGGAAGAAAGAAAATTCTAGAATAATCATTCTTTTTAGATGTTTTGTATGAAAAAACAAAAAAAAAACAAAAAGGGTATTCATATTTGACAGTAATAATAACAACAATGATAATGATAATAGTAATATTATAATGATGATAATAAGGATGCACTGAAAAGCCGTTTGTTTCATTCTTGAGTGACTGAAAGTGATATCATCAAACGGATTGTGAAGAAGCAATTACTCTTAAGATTTTTGCAGAGAATTCGGTAAATGTTTCAAAGAAGGGTGCGAAAAAAAAAGAGGCTGACAGACATGGGAGTCCTTGCAATGAAAAAAAAAACCTGAAAGATCTTTATATTTTCTTTTCATCTAAAAAAAAAAGAGGGCATAAGAAAGAAGGAGTGAAAAAGAATTAAAACACAAAAACAAACAGATCTTTTGATTTTTTCTGTGGCTTGTCAAGAATTGCTGCAAATGCCAATGTTTATTCTCACGCTCGTGAAAACAAAACAAAAAAAATTGACTCTTTCTGGCAGGAATGAAGCATTTTTGCTTCTGATGTGGGAAGAAATTCTTTTATCAACATTAAAATTAGTGACTCGTTATAGTGGGAGTCACACAGTGTAGTGGATAATGTGCTTTGATTGTGACTCGTAGTAAGTTCGAAACTCCAGTCACACAATACCTTTAGGAAAGTTATGAACCCCTTCATCCTTAGAGGTTAAATAGTACCTTTCTAACATTTTTGTGAGGGTTGGGTAGATGTATCATCTCTGTTATCAACTGGAGATAGGCTATTTCTATGACAATTAACCATTACACCTTTCCTAATTTGATGTGGGAAGAAATTGCTTTTATTAACATTAAAATTAGCTGACTCGTTATAGTGGGAGTCAACCACGTGTAGTGGATAATGTGCTTTGATTGTGATATGTAAGTTCGAACTCCAGTCACACAATACCTTTAGGAAAGGTATGAACCCTTCATCCCTAGAGGTTAAATAGTACCTTTCTAACATTTTGTGAGGGTTTGGGTAGAGTATCATCTGTTATCAACTGGAGATGGGGATATTTCCTAATGACAATAACCATTAACCCTTTCCTAATTTTGATGTGGGAAAAATTGCTTTTATTAACATTAAAATTAGCTTTGCTCGTTATAGTGGGAGTCACCAGTGTAGTGGAAATGTGCTTTGATGTGATATCGTATTAAGTTCGAACCTCAGTCACACAATACCTTAGGAAAGGTATGAACGCCCTTCATCCCTAGAGGTTAAATAGTACCTTTTTTAACATTTTTTGTGAGGGTTGAGTAGATGTGTCATCTCTGTTGTCAACTGGTGATGGGCTATTTCCTATGACAATAACCATTACACCCTGTTCTTAATTTGATGTGGAAGAAATTGCTTTATCAACATTAAATTGCTGACTCATTATATGGGAGTCACCACAGTGTAGTGATAATGTGACTTGATGTGACATCGTAGTAATGTTCGAAATCCAGTCAACAATACCTTTTAGGAAAGTTGAACCCCTTCATCCCTATAGTAATAGTACCTTTCTAACATTCTTTGCGAGGGTTGAGTAGATGTGTCATCTCTTTGTTGTAACTGGAATGGGGCTATTTCCCTATGACAATACCATTAACATCATGTTCCTAATTTGAGAAAATTTATGTGGTCCATAGACATAGAGAAGCAACTAAAGTATTTGTTCTGCAAAGGGACATTTGATCACCATACATTATCCATATGGCTCAAGAAATTTGTTTGGGTTGCAAGAGCTTGATGCAATCTTGCACTTCGTCCTCCTTTTCTTTCTTTCTTTTTTTTCTTTTTTCTTACTTTCTTTCATTCTTTATTTATTTCTTCTCCTTCTTTTTTCCTTTCTCTTTTATGTTCCTTATATTTTCCTTACACTCTCTCCCTCTTTCTTTTTCTTTCTTTCTTTCTTCCTTTTTCTCCCTTCTTTTTTTCTTCCTCTTTTATGTTCCTTATATTTTCTTACACTTCTCTCCTCTTTCTTCTTTCTTTCTTTCTTTCTTTCTTTCCTTTTCCCTTCTTCTTTCATGTTCTTTATGTTCCTTATATTTTTTTGCACTTCCTCTCTTCCTTTTTTTTTTTATCTTTCTTTCTTTCTTCGGCGACATTTTATGTTCCTTATATTTTCTTGCAGTTCTTCTTTCTTCTTTTTTATTTTTTCTTTCATTGTTCTCCCGTTTTTTTCTTTCGTTGCTCTTTTATGTTCCTCATATTATCTCGCACTTCCTTTCCTCTTTTCTTTTTTTCTTTCTTTTCTTTCTTTCTTCCCTTTCATTACTCTCCTTTCTTTCTTTCGTGGTCTTTCAATAAGAGCAAGGAGTCAACGAGGAAAATAAATACAGAAACGAGAAGTGGTGATTAATTTGCAATCAGATAGGACTAAACCCATAGTTTTCCAAAGCTATACAGGAATAAATGATCTGAAGGTACTTTTGCTCATCTGACACAAAACATACGTTCCCTAATCTCATTTCATTTTTCAGGAACACCGATAGTAGTAAGTTTAGGGTACTTACTATTCGCATAATCCCCAATGGGTTAAAAGGGGCCTCCTTAGCCTTGGTTGGCATCTCCCATCAAAAGTCAAGGAAAAGTTCGACACAAAATCTCTGCTTGTCTTGAGGAAAGGCTAAGGGAGTAAACCCCGAAACAAATCAGGAGCCGGAGTCCTAAAAGCGGTGTGAATGCTGATCCAGTAGTATCCATCAACTCCTACGGCACTACGTTGCCAACCGCATTGGTACCTTACCTTTCCTCTAGATCACAGCGGCAGGGGGGATTTGCTGCACGGGCAACAGCTTATACTCCATATGACCCGCCATGCTATGTAGTTCAAATTTTTTAAAAATGACACTACTCCATCGTCTCCTGTAGACGGAAGGCTGCCAATACAGGCAAATCCAGCAGAAGATTCTTCGACAACAGTCTATTATTAACCAGCTTTCGGGCCCTGTATCCATTGGACTGGTAAGATATATAATATGGCGTGAATCTCAGGTGCCATCTCCCTATGCAACACTTGCCCCTCATCTAAAGGGGCTGGGTTTATTGCCTCAAAAGAGAAAGCAGACGGGATACACGCAATTCTTAACAACGGCCACTGCATGAGCTTTGGTTTTGTGCGTGCTTTCTCATATAGGACTTTGTGTTCATTTGATATGGTGGTAGGGTCAAAAATAACAGGCAAATCCAGCAAGTAAGCACTCTTGGCATATTAGGTAAGCTTGGTAACTCACAGTCCAGTGTGGTTCATCACGATCATGAACTTTGGTAGAGGTATCCAGAATGGTCCATTATTTAGCTGAAGTGACGACGCTGAATAAGAAATAAGAATTTGGTGGATAAGCAACTGCAGATAATCAGGATTACATTTTTGAATTTCATATTTGATGGTCTCATTTTTAGCCAGAGTGTGTTGCAAGATGATAATGGTCGCTAGGTTGTATTAAAAATCCCATAGATCTTTTTTTTTCTCTCTGAGGTATTATCTGATATTATTCATAGGAATAACACATGATTCCATTAGGGCCAGGTTTGCTCAGTCGGTAGAGCGTTCGGCTAGAAACAATAAAGGTTCCTAGTTCGATACCGGTCCTCGCCAACTCAGTGTATGAGTATCACAGAGATCTGTGCAGTAAAGTAAGGAGCTGATGGTAGGTGTGGCGCTCCACTCTAGACGCAGAAACAATCTCCTTGGTCTAGTGCTAGTGAAAAGGGGATAGACTTCTCGCTGTCTGGCTGATACCGACTTTAAGTCGTCCGTCGGCTTTACTTACCATTAGGGGCTGGTTTAGCTCAGTCGGCAGAGCTACCAGTTAGGAATTGTAAGGTTTCTGTTTGATACCGGTCTTCTACTCCATGCATGAGTAGCACAGATTATGTAATCTGGGCTGACGATAGATGTAGCGCTCCAACCTCAGCAAAAAATGATCTCCCTGTTTAAGTGCATGTAAAGGGCTAGACTCCCTTGCTGTCCTGGCTGATACTGACATTAGGCACTCTACAATTTTGTTTTACTTTACTTATTTAGGTACTATATGATACGAAAAAAAATTAGAAAATGTTTTAAGCAGAAAAAGAAAAATGCAACTAATAAGGATAATTACTGAAATAGATCACTAATTAGGACTGAACCTATTTCTAGTAGTGACCACCCAGCGGAATTTAACAGGTTGAATTCAGTTTTCCTTCTCGTAGACGGGTTTTCTAAACAGGTTAAAGACCCAGTCTGCCTTACTATTTAATCATAGCTGGAAGGGAGAGTAGTTAATTTCATACCTTTCCAAAGGTATTAGCGTTATGTGAACTGTATGTTCGTCCAGGATTTGAACACGGGTCGACGAGTCCATTTCTAACTATTACACTTCCGATCAATCGCTGGTCATATCAAGCCTAGCACCTATATGATTGTCCCAACCCTATTGCCCTTATGGCAGCCCCAACTCTCTTCATCATATGGGTGTAAAGGCGGTGGCTGAGGGTCTTCATTCAATGGGAATACGTTAAACTCTATCTGATGGTGAGGTTCCAGTTCTGGAGGTCTAGGGAATATGGAGCACTCTTCATCAGCATTGCCCTGGTCCACTCTGAACCGGAGGGTAGTAACTGTTAGGGTTCCATCTATGGGGTAATAGAAAAATATGTTTAAGAAAGAAAAATTCGAGTATACATTTAAGAATGAATTCCATTTCAAATTGTCGGCATTAAATGACCCACTGAGGTTGATATGCCGTAAAACAAACCAAACCATCTTTAATCTTCCTGTTAGTTCCTTACCCCCTTTTTTGCTTTTGTCTTCTCTTCCTTTCTTATCACAGCCACCAACTGCCTCGGCAAATGGGTAAGCGCCCCCAATGGAGCAACTTTTAGCCGTGAGTGGTAACCCGTAATGCTGGCGATACGCAGTCATGACATGCATACTCCATTTTAGCCCCTTTTAGGCCAGATGGTAGTTCGAGAGTTCCCCTCCATCAACTGAGTATACATTTAAGAAATGAATTCATTTCAAAATTTGTCTGCATTAAATGACCACTAAGGTTGATATACCGTAAACGGCCTCCAAATCCTTTTTTTTTTCTTTTTTTTTTTTTTTTTTTTTTTACTTTCCAATGCCATTATTCAGTAAAGGATCCCACCTCCGATTCACTAGTTCTTTGCCAGGTTTATTCATTGACTCACACTGCTACTGTGGATCTTAATTCTTGCTTCTGTTTTGTTTATTGCAGTCACCCTTTAAGAAACTGTGAATAATAGAAACCTCTTCTGGTTAAGTGATACCTCAACATCACAATGGCTTCTCCCTCAATCCCTGGCTGTGAGGTGAGATTTGTTGGAAGGAGGGAGGTGGAAGTCTTTTGTATACCAAAAGCTGATTGTTATTCTTTTTGTTGTTTGTGCTTTTGATAATGTGAGTTCAGGTTCTACTTTGGGTTTTGTTTGTCTCTCTTGCAATGGACAGTAATTTAATGAACCAAAAAATGAGATGGAGATGTGGTGAAATGTCTTCTTCTCCCCCCCTTTGTCTGAACAAGGCACCAAAATTCAGGAAACGATTTGCAGATGATAGTTTGGCACTTCCTGTGGAAATTCTCAATAATAAGAATCCAACCTATCACTATCTAATATTGTTATACACTTTTCTTTATTAACACATGCATATATATATTATATATATATATTATAATATATATATATATATATATATATGTGTGTGTGTGTGTGTGTGTGTGTGTGTGGTGTAAGTTTTATACCTTTCTTAATATATGTTTTTAAACTTTCTTTAGTAACAATATGCGTATATATATATATGTGTGTATGTTTATCCCTTTCTTAATATATGTTATACACTTTCTAAATAACAAATGCGAATATGTGTGTTTATACACTTTCTTAATAATATATGCGTATATATGTGTTTATACACTTTCTAATAATATATGCGTGTATATATATGTATGTGTTATACACTTTCTCAATAACATATGCAAATATAATA
This sequence comes from Doryteuthis pealeii, assembly GCA_023376005.1. Classification (NCBI taxonomy): domain Eukaryota; kingdom Metazoa; phylum Mollusca; class Cephalopoda; order Myopsida; family Loliginidae; genus Doryteuthis; species Doryteuthis pealeii. The sequence goes on along the minus strand of CM042158.1, from coordinate 39,619,091 downwards.
TGTGTGTTTATACACTTTCTTAATATATATGCGTATATATGTGTTTATACACTTTCTTAATAATATATGCGTATATATTATGTATGTGTTTATCACTTTTTCTTCAATAAAAACATATGCAAATATATATGTGTGTTTATACACTTTCTTATAATATATGCGTATAATATTACACTTTCTTAATAACATATGCGTGATATATATATGTATTGTTTTAATACACTTTCTCAATAAACATATGCAAATATATATGTGTGTTTATACACTTTCTTAATACATATCGTTATATTATGTGGTTTTATACACTTTCTTAATAACATATGCGTATATATATATGTGTTTATACACTTTCTTAATAACATATGCGTATATATATCTGTGTTTATACACTTTCTTAATAACATATGGTATATATAATATGTGTTTTATACATTTCTTAATAATATATGCGTATATATATGTTTATACACTTTTCTTTAATATATGCGAATAAATATGTGTTTACACTTTCCTAATAACAATGCGTATATATAAATGTGTTAATACACTTCTTAATAACATATGCGTATATATATATGTGTTTATACACTTTCTTAATAATATATGCGTATATAATGTGGGTTTATAACCATTTCTTAATAAATATATCGTAAATATATGTGTTTATCACTTTTCTTAATAATATATGCGTATATATATAGTGTTTTATATTTCTTAATAAATATGCGTAATATGTGTTTATACACTTCTATAATATATGCGTATATATCTATATCTTTTATACCGTCTTAATAATACATGCATATGTGTATATATATATAATATATATATATATATAATATATAGTATATATAATCTATAATATATATATATATATATATATATATATATATATATATATACTAGCAAATATATGCACCCTCCGGGTGCAAGTATTTAAGTTTTAATGTAATAAAATATTGTATCAAATTAGAAGGCTAATGAAGACTAAATAAGAAACGATAAAAAGATTTGAAACGGAGGGAGTATAATAAAAAATGAACAACTGAAACTTACTCTTCCATCATCTCGTCTTTCATTGTTAATTTTTAATTTAAGTATTTAGTTTAAAAGAGGAAGTAAAGAATAAAATTACAGTTATTTGTTCTTGTTAATGATTTCTTTTAAGATTCATTGAGAGTTTTTACTTATATTCATTAAAATAAACCAAACAGTTAGAAATCAATAATACTAAGCACATATTTATTAAATTCGATTTTTTAATATTATTATGCATTAGCCTTCCAGTTCACACGTAAACTGCTAATTTTGTTGTATATATAAATATAATTGCATGTTTTCAGTATGTAACATAGTATTAATAATGTAAGACAATTTTATTAAAAATTGAGGTTTCGATAAAAATAAAATCAAATGGAGATGTGATGTCAATAACTAAGAGAATTGTGACTTGAGTAGGAATAATAGTTTCGGTTACAGACAGAAAAACACACAATCTCCATTATAATAAGATATATATATATATATATATATATGATGTTTTTAATCTTTCTTCATAATACATGGATTTTATATATATAATTACGCAAAAAGACAGAAAATATCTTCTATCTGATTACCAAATTTTCTATTGTGCTAAAGTATAAGTTAAATGTTATCCTTCCCCAATGAGATTACCCCAAAATTTGAGAGGCTTTGTTTATTATCCAGTCTCTTTCAAAAGTTGCAATTTCCTTGGAGAAATAGAAAACTCATGACTTTTGCTACTTTTAGGTCCTTCAATTTTTTTTTTAAACTAACCCTCTGAGAAGACAGAAAGTAGAGATGCCCGAGGAGGCATAAAATAAATAAGTAAATAAATAAATAAATTTAAAAAATCACGTTTTAGAGCATGCCATGGAGCAGTAGTGGGCAAGAAAGTTTTCTTACTAATCTATAAATAATTTCTGTTTGTTTGTTCACATGTTATGCTCATTCTGGGATTTTTAATCTATTTATTAATTATTGGTGATAATAACAGAAGAAAGTGTGAGGATTTTTTTTAAATGTTTGTTTAACTTAACTATCCAATGTCATAAGATTTGGAATGTTCAGGTTATTTCTAATTCTTTCTTTCTATCTTATAAAAATGGTCTCTCTGTGTCTCTATCAACCTGTCTCTCTCTTTCTCTCTCTTATCAACCTTCTCTCTCTCTTTCTCTGTCTCTCTCTCTCCTTCTCTGTCTCTGTCTCTGTCTCTCTCTCTCTCTCTGTATCTGTCTCTGTCTCTGTCTCTCTTTTTCTCTCTCTCTCTCTTTCTCTCTCTCTCTCTCTCTTTTTTTCTCTCTCTCTATTTTCTTTTTTTTCTCTCTCTATTTTTTCTTTCTCTCTCTCTCTTTTTTTCTTTCTCTCTCTCTCTTTTTTCTTTCTCTCTCTCTCTTTTTTCTTCTCTCTCTCTCTCTTTTCTTTCTCTCTCTCTCTCTTTTATTTCTCTCTCTCTCTCTTTTTTATTCTCTCTCTCTTTTTTTCCTCTCTCTCTTTTTTTCTCTCTCTTTCTCTCTCTCTTTCTCTCTCTCTTTCTCTTTCTCTTTCTCTCTCTCTCTCTTTCTTTTTTCCTCTCTTTCTTCTTTCTTTTTCTTTCTCTTCTTTTTCTCTCTCTCTTCTTTCTCTTCTCTCCTTTCTTCTTTCTCTCTCTTTCTCTTTCTTTCTCTTCTCTCTCTCTCTCTCTCTCTCTTTCTCTACCCTCTTTTATCCCTGTCTCTTTCTCTGCCTGTCTGTGTGTGTGTGTGTGTGTGTGTGTCTCTCTCTCTCTTATATATGAAAATCTCTCTCTCTCTCTTCTCTCTCTCTCTCTCTCTCTCTCTCCTCCTTTCACAGCAGTTTTTCTATTCTTTTCTTTCTATCTAATATATAAGCAGTTTATTTTCTTTTGTCTTTCTTTCTATCTATAAATAAATGGCCTCTCCCTCTCCTCTCTCTGATTCCAGTTTCTTTCTATCTATAAATAACTCTCTCTCTCTCTCTCTCCTCTCTCTGCAGCCTTTCTTTCTTTTTTTTTCTTTCAATCTATACATAAATAATTTTCTCTCTCTTCCTCTCCCTCTGTCTCTGTCTGTCTCTCTCTCTAACATTGTTTTTCTTTCTTTTTATCTCAAAATAAGTGTCTCCCCTCTCTCTTACTTATAAGCTGACTGCACCTCTGCAGAGGATTAAATCTTCTAACGGCTGTGGGTGGCAAACCATGATGCTTAAGGACGGAATCCTGGTGGCTGATCAGTCCATGAAATGCAACGCTCCACTTTGACCCCTAATCTAGCGCATCTGCCTAGGAACCACAAATTTCCAGCTTTGATACCGGCCCTCGCCAACTCAGCACATAAGTAGCACAGCTTGGATCTGTGTGATAAAGTGGGGGCTGAACGTAGGTAGATGTGGTACTTCACCTCAGATGCCATAAATAATCTCACTGGTCTAGCTCCTGCGAAAAGGGGATAAAACTCCCTCGCTGTCTGGCTGATACAACAATAGGCCACTTAGCCTACTTTATATCTATTATTATACTAATGCTGAGCGAATCAACACTTGTCTCCTAAAGCTGTTTTACTGTTAGTTTAATGATACAAAAGTAATACTAAGCCAGCCTTAGCTTAAATTAGGTCAAACGTTCCCTTTCTTAGAAATCTTACAAATAGCCGCAAGGGTAAGAGACGTGACAGACGAAAATTCTGTCGGTTTCGATCCCGGCTAGAGGTAGCTGTTAAAAGTCGAGCCGCACTGATGAGAAGTAAAACTTCGAAACACGTATCTGTGGATGACTAATATATATATATATAATATATATTATATATATATTATATATATTGTAAACAAGGTATGTTTGGAATGGCTTTTTTTGCGACAATTTTTGGAGAGAATATGTGCTTAATTAGAGTCGTACTAATTTTGAAAATTAATTAATTAATAATGAATTAGGCGGAATGCCTATTAAATGTATGGCTAAACAAATCGAGAAAAATTCAATCTCTGTTGTACATTTCGGCCTATTAGGCCTCATCAGCAGGACTTAAGATAGGAGGCCGCCTGTGCGTGATTTGAAACCGGACTGCCAAGCTGACAGGCCGATCCCATAACTCTACACCAAACGGACTCCTAGATTTTACGATTTGTTTAGAGTAGGTTAATTTATTTCCTCTCTAGTGACTTTTATTACACGACGATATGATAAGTTGTAAACAAGGTATGTTTGGAATGGCTTTTTTTTGCCGACAATTTTTGGGAGAATATGTGCTTAATTAAGAGTCGTACCTAATTTGAAAATTAATTAATTAATAATGAATTAAGGCGGGAATGCCTATTAAATGTATGCTCTGCTGATGAGGCCTAATAGGCCGAAATGTACATACAGAGATTGATTTTTCTCGATTTGTTTAGCCATACATTTAATAGGCATTCCCGCCTAATTCATTATTAATTAATTAATTTTCAAAATTAGGTACGACTCTAATTGCACATATTCTCCCCCCCCAAAAAAAAAATATATATATATATATATATATATAATATAGTTAACTATAACAAGACTGAGATAGGAACATAAAACAATGAAAATTGAAGAAATAAACAATTTTATTCATTTTGGTTGGGGTGGGGTCTTATTTTTTTGTCAACTTTTATCCTCGTAGCATTGTTGTTTCTTTGGGTTTTTTTCTCTCCACTTATTTTGTTGCAACTTGCTTAAAGATATTTTTCTTTCAGATTTTTTTTTAATTTTGTGGGTCTTCTTGTCTATAGTTCGTTTTTTCCCCGAGGAAAAATTTCTCCGTTCTCAAACAAAGAAGGCGGCAGAAAAACAAAATTTTAAAAATATTTTTCATAATATTGTAATAAGTTACTGAATATTTACTATATTTTAGCATAGTTTTCAAATCTGTCTTTTTCTTACACACACACACACACACACAACCACACACACAACATATATATATATATATATATATATATATATATATATATATATATATATATATAATATAGTATATATGAAAAAATTATGACAATTTTTATTGCAAGAAGGATCTGTGGATAATACAGAGTATGATGATTTAATTGTTAAGTTTGATATGTTTACTTAAGAAGCTATTGCCAAATAGTTCAATATGTAAAAAGTATAATGTTGATTCAACTCTCTTACACATTTTTTCTTTTTTTCCTTTTCATTTTTTCATTGAAACAGATTAGTGTTAACAATTTCGTATGCTCACCCCTCACTATATTTTTCCCTACTTTCTTTCTTTCTTTCTTTCTTATACTTTTTCCGTGTAGCATGTGCTTTTTCTTCTATGTATTTCTTTATAATATAAATGGAATGGGCCATTAATTAGCTGTGGTGACAACACATAAGAAATAAGAATTTGGTGGATAAGCAACACCACGTAATCAGGATTTACAATTTTAGCATTTTATCATGCATGATTCGGACAGTCTTATTTTTAACCACCAGGTGTTGCAAGAGGATAAAGGTCATACAATTAAGGAATACACACGTATTCCTTAATTGTATGACCTTTATCTGATATATAGATTATTAAAGCTCTACATTTTATGAAGTATTGAGCCCTCCTTGATAATTTACTGAAAAATACTACTCCAACGAAAACTTTGCAGCCATAAATATACAATATATATATATATATATATAATATATATAATATTATACAAAGCTGGGTGAATCAACTTTTATCCACTAAAGCTTTATTACTATTTAGTTTAATTACATGAAAGTTATACTAAATTATTCCTTAGATTTAGGATTAAATTATGTTATAAAAATTCATTTTAATTGGTTTTAATTAGTCGTAATCTGCAATTAAGTCAAAAATGACCAATCCCTGTCAACATTCTACCTATCACTCTTCCTCTCTATGTCTTTCTTGATTACCCCCCCTCGTTAAATGTGTTAGTTTTATCTAGAGAGTAAAAGGGAGAGTGATTAAGAGAGACTTTTTAACAATTCACTTGATTTCTACGTTAAGATTCACACCAGCAGCGAAGAACCTGTATGTAATAAAACTTTCCTGATCCATTTCGATTAAATTAGGTCAACCTAGGTATCCCAATTCGTCGAAAAAATCTGGGTTTTTTTTCAATACAATTTTGACGTTTGAAAAAAAAAAATACTAAAAAATCAGGGAATTATCCGATTAAATGAATTTTCAGTGTTGATTTATCAATGAATTTTATAATGCATCAGTTATTTTATTTCAAAACTTTCTGATTTTATCAGGTCACTTAACTTTGACACCCACCTCTTTTAGGGGTGCAAAGTATCGGTGGGTTATATACTTTCGAAACTAATTACAGTATAATTTAAAAAGACACACGACCGAAGCCATGAATAGAAAGAAGAAAAAAATTGAAGAGGATATCCTGATAGAAAATAAATACCGAAAATCGGAAAATAATTTAAAATAAAAACTAAAAAGATAATTTTTGGAGATCTTTTTTATTCTTTTCGATAATTATTTAATTGCTTATTATCTTATAAAGAAAAAAAATATACATCGATATGTGTTGTGTTTAAAAGGTGGTCGCTCAATTTTCAATAGTTTTTCTGCAAAAATATAAGATAAAATATATACTAAATAGTTATTAATAAATACTTTTTTAGAATCTAAAAATATGAAATTTTTAAACTTAAAATTATATGCTTCATATATTAATGAATTTTAAATATCATTTACCATAGCAGAAATACCTAATTAATGTGTGAGAGAGTTGAATCAAGATTATACTTTTTTTGAGAGAGTTGAATCAAGAATAATACTTTTTACATATTGAACTAATTACATGAAAGTTATACTAAATTATTCCTTAGTTCTAGAAAGTTTTGAAATAGAATAAGATTCATTCATTGATAAATCAACACTGAAATTTCATTGAAATCGGATACTTCCTTGATTTTAGGTAAATTATTTTCAATCAGAGGTGGGGTTAAATTCATTTTATAAAATACGGATTTTACGTTTTTTGGCAGCCATGTTTTAAGATATTTTGAGCAAAATTGCCGACAAGATAGTTTTAAAATGTATTAAAATAAATCAAATGTATAATATTATTTTCGCTTTTTTACTGATGCTTATTATGTTACAACTTTTCAACGTAGACAAAAATTTGTCCTTAAATAGTCAATTTTAATTAATTTTAATTCGTTTTTAAAATGAATAGCAGACGACTTTTTGGTAGACCCTACTCTTTTCCCTAATCCCAATTATCTAGCGAGAGCTTAATGGGTGACCCGATGGGTCTAGTCTAGTCTAGTCTAGTATATATATATTATATAGTGCATGGTTATCATTATCTAGCTTGGTGAATTAGTGGTAAGCCAATATTTTGTGGTATTATTATTGTGCTCAATATCTGCGATAGAGCTATTGTATAATAATGAAATGAATATATATCAGTTGTGTATATATATTTATTACCTAATATCACTAATACATACATCATATACATAATATACATACATATAGTCCATATAAAATGTCCCATATAAATAGGGAACATTTTCTTTACATTTAATATGTATATATATTCATGTTTCTCAGTTATTTAAATTTTTCTACTTTTAATCTCATAAGGGACTAGCTGAGGATTGAAAAACTTTCTTGTTTTTTAAAATGGTTCCACTTCATATTTTTTTAGGGCTGGTGCATACTACCTTTGAATGTCCCGACAGGCCTTCATGAACATTGACACAGAGTAGAGTTGGGGCATCCTGTATCATAGATTTGAAGGTGCGCAACAGACCATAGAACCAGTCCTGTTTTTATTTCTGCATATACTAGCTTTTTAAAACTTTTTCCCCAGACATCCACACACATTCAACCACATGCACACACACACACCACACACACACATATATATATATATATATATATATATATATATATAATATATATATATTAATCGTATGGCCTATATAACTTATTTTAAAGGAGAATGTAACTGTCTGTAAAACTCTACCAGCCCTGATGTCACAATTTCCTGTTATTTGTCATATTCTCATGATTATGAAATGAAATAGTCATTATTTAATCTTAATTAGCATCTTATTTATTAACAATGTCTCTATTAAGTCTTTCCAGCTGAGAAAATTTTGCTCAGGACAACCCTCGGTGGTGCCAGGCCCTCAATAGTTGACTGTTTATGTCTGAACGTAACCTGGTAGGACACTTCATTTTTGGCAGTAGGGTCTTAACCCTGGGCAGAAGATACAGTCAGTATAATTCTAAGGCCTGCCTATAGATTTAGCGAAAAGGCGATGGACTCTTTGTTGGCCAGAAGATACAGTCAGTTGCCAACAAACTGTAAAAATAAACACAAGGACCAGAATGAGATGGGGACAGAGTATGAACCTTGGTGCATCAAAGATCAAATGGCACAACTGATACAACAAAGGAACTGATAGGAGAGGAACTATGAATATGGAAACAGTGCTGCAGATTCTAACAGAATTTTGGAAATGAGAAGAATCTCTCCAAGATGTCACCTCAATCTTGACTGATGAGCAGAAACAACGTCAGATTCTTGTGTTTTATCTGATCTTTTGAATAATGCAAAGATAATTGGCAGAGTCGTTACCAATGATGACATGTGGTGGTTGCCATAAAACCCAGAAATAAAATGTCACAGCCGAAGAAAAAAAAAGGATTCCCCTTGGCCAAAAAAATATGCATGTGTCTCTCTCATAGTTCAAGACCATACTTGTGTGTTCTTTTGATTGTAAGGGCATAAATAAACTTGGCAGAGTGGCTTATTGTCTGTATCAGTGAGGGAACCTATCCCTTTTTGCTTGACCAGGAGATTGGATTTTGCTGAGTGAAGCACACACCAACCATCAGCTGCCTACTTTACTGTATAGACCAGATTACCCAATCAGTGCTTGATGCGCTAGGGGATGTTTTCAAATACAAGGGACCATATTACCTTTAGGCACCCCTTTTTGATCTCGATTAAGAAAGGACATGTTTTTCATTTACAACCATCAATATCCGGTTGTTTGTTAGTGTCAAGGGTTAGTTTTATAATTTAAAAAAAATCTAAAATCGTTTGTTAAAACAACCGGATATTGACAGTGTAAATGAAAAACATGTCCTTTCTAATCGAGATAAAAAGGGGCGCCTAAATGTCATATGGTCCCATACAAGCCAGAAACAAAATGTCACAGCATATGCAGAGGGAAAACAAAGATTCACCTTGGCCAAGGGTCACCAAACTGACCCGCGAACAGATCCGGCCTGTGAAGGCATTTATCAGGCACGCCGATGGTACTAAACCTTTCTGTTAATTTTGCGATCTTTGATAACGTTTTGAAAATGAATATGTTGGTTAAATTTGTTTTTGTGCATCTTACGCCACTCATCCATGAATATAACATGGAAAGATAAATTTTGTTTTACATCTTTTTCTCAGAGCTTTCGTTCTGGATAGCAAGTATTGAACACAATAATAATGTGGCCTGTGCTCGTCATTTTTTCAATTATCCACTCCACCGTGAAAAGTTTAGTGATCCCTGAAAAAAACATGCATGCATCTCTTTCACAGTTCAAGTGTGTTTCCTTTGATTGTAAGGGCATAAATAAAAGTTGTCAGTATTACTTATTGTCAGTATCAGTGAAGGACCTATCCCGTTTTTGCTAGCACTAGACCAGGGAGATTGTTTTTTGCTGAGGTGGAGCGCCACCAAACCGTCCGCTCTTTACTGCACATATCAAATTACCCCATCAATGCTACTATGCATTTAGTTGGCAGGGACCGGTGTCGAACCTAGAACCTTTTGTTCCTAGGTGGGTGCTCTCCTGACTAAGCTTAACAGGCTCTTATAGTAAGACTTTTAATAGACATTCTTAGCTACTCTACATTTGAGTTTTTTCAAGATACGTACTCCCAAAATTTCCAACGTTTTTTTTAGGAATTGACACTGAAAATTCACAGAAAATTGTACGCTCTTTTGGTTTTTTTTTTTTTTTTTTTTTTTTTTTTCAGGAAAATGAATTGAAAATCCTCTAAATTCTGAAATAATTTTCTTATACAATAAATTATTTTTAGTAATTTTTTGATAAATATGTCATAATGAACTATTTTTTTAACAATAACAAAATTTGAGAACTTTCATTGAGAAATTTAAGTTATTTAAGAATTTAAAATGAAAAACAAGTTTAATAATAATTTAATAATAATATAGAAAGGATTATTAAGAAACACAATAATAGAATAATAAATAACCATACACAAAATAGAATTAACAATAAGGATAAACGTAAACAATGCAACTGTTGAAGCCCTACAATGTGCCCCATGAAGGGAAGATGCTTGACTAAAAGTGTCATTTACCAGGCCTCAGTAACATCCACCCAAAATCCAAATCTAACAATTCTACGTGGGATGCTCAAAATCGAAGTTCAAAACTAGATTTACTAACCATAAACACTCATTTACTAATATTAAGCTTAGAAATGCAACAACTCTATCTAGGTATATTTGGGACCTAAATCACCAATTATTGAATGGAATATCCTACGAAAATCAAATAATCTGAAAAAAAGCCGATCAAAAGAGCGTGCATGTTAATTCGAAGAGGGAATTCCTTGAAAAGAAAGAAGCTTAAAATTTGTGAGTATATTTCTTGAAGATAACCAAATATTTTTTTCTTGCGTGGAGCCACCTGTTGGCTGTGGGTGGTGAGTTGTGGTGCTTAAGGACAGAATCTTGGTGGCTGAGCAGCCTGACATGCAACACTCCAATTTGACCCTTATTAGGGCTAGATGGCATATCTGAGAGACTACCTCTGATCAGTCGGCTAGTCATGTTATGATAGTTCTGACTGTATTTCTCTTATGGTAAACCCCCACCCCTTTTTATCATGTATGTGCTACAAATTGTAAACATTTGTGCAGAAAAACCAAAAAGTCTGCAACCCTATTGTTTTGTCTATAATACATGTCTTTTATTCCAATTCAAGTTGTTTGGTTTATTCTTTAACTCTTAACCTGACTGTCAGTATTCGCCGTTCCTTCTTTATAGTACAGCTTGTTCCTTGACTTCATATTCCCGCTTGTTCGCACTGCATTTCTTTAACTTTAATTTTTAGATGTGTTAGAAAGTGGTGGTTGAGGGTCTTAATATATTGGGTATGACATTAAACTGCATCTAGTGGTGAGGTTCCAGTTTTGGAGCTTTGGGGAATATGAGTAACCTGTTTATCGCCATTACTCCAAGATCCCTCTGACCTGGAGTAGTAGTACCTGTTAAGGTAGCATCTATGGGTTAAATAGAAATAAAATGAGTTTAATAATACAGGTTTTTAAAAAATTGTATTAAACGTTTTTTTGATACCCATCAAGAATGAATAAAACATATCTTCGGCATGAAATAACCAACAAGGGTGACATGCCTTAAAATCCAACCCATCACTAGCATATGAATTTAGATTTTGAACCTTGTAATAAAGAATGAATAAAACATATCTTCGGCATGAAATAACAACAAGGGTGACATGCCTTAAAATCCAACCCATCATTAGCATATGGATTTAGTTTTGAACCTTGTAATAAAGAATGAATAAAAATCTTCGGCATGAAATAAACCAACAAGGGTTGACATGCCTTAAAATCCAACCATCATTAGCATATGGATTTAGATTTTGAACCTTGTAATCAGGAATGAATAAAACATATCTTCGGCATGAAATAAACCAACAAGGGTTGATATGCCTTAAAATCCAACCCAGCACCAGCATGTGATTTAGATTTTGAACCTTGTAATAAAGAATGAATAAAACATCTTCGGCATGAAATAAACCAACAAGGGTTGACATGCCTTAAAATCCAACCCATCACTAGCATATGAATTTAGATTTTGAACCTTGTAATCAAGAATGAATAAAACATATCTTCGGCATGAAATAACCAACAAGGGTTGACATGCCTTAAAATCCAACCCAGCACTAGCATGTGGATTTAGATTTTGAACCTTGTAATCAAATATAAATCGTAAAAAAGCATTAATCTCTCTTTCACTTTAGTGACTGTACTATAAAAAAATCTACTAAAAAGATATACTAAAAAAAAAATAAGCAAAAGAAATGTAAAGCATTGATGATTATATTTCTGGTTTTAAACAATTAAATTAAAAAAAGATTTATCTCCCTTTAAATCTCTTTTTTTTTAACTTTATCTTTTTTTAAACTTTTTTTAATTCTTTTTATTTTTGCTATTTGAGGTGTCACAAAACAGCTGTACCGTAATACATCAAGGCAGCTGCATCCTGCCTTACCCTATGATCATTCTTTTTTCCATTGGGGGGCCCCTCAATTTTTGCTTCATTTTATACTTTCCAACACTCTTTTATCTTTCATCACTGCTTACTTTCCAATCCGATTATACTTGATACGTATTTAACTTTGATGGGTTTTGTAAATAGCAAACTGATCTTCTCCTTAGCCCAAACATTGACCAGCTGGTAAAAGGGCCGGCTAATTTATTACCGCAGCCTTGACACTCTTTCAATTTAGTAACAGTTTACACTTCTTGGGTAAGACAGATTTTATAATTACAAAACCAACTGTCAGAAAGAAACCTTGTAGTAACTGTGAGGGTCCTATGTATGGATCAAATAGGAATAGTCTAACCTCTCATCTACGGGCCCACTCTCCTCACCATCAAGGAACTTTGGATCCAACAGACAAAATCTAAAAGCAAAAAAAAGTACCTCCAAAGGACCGTATGACCTTTAGGCACCCCTTTTTGATCTCTGTTAAGAAAGGACGTTTTTCATTTACACCGTTACTATCCGGTTGTTTTAACAGACGATTTTTAGATTTTTTAAAATTATAAAACTAACCCTAACCCTTAACCCTAACAAACCACCGGATATTGATGGTGTAAATGAAAAACATGTCCTTTCTTAATCGAGATCAAAAAGGGGTGCCTAAAGGTAATATGGCCCCTTTCATATAGTCAGCGATGTATTTCATTAGTTTTCAAAGTGACTGTGATCACTGCAGAAAATCTCACTTATGAGTTTGTCCTTCCTTCTCCAGTCGTCTTCAGCATTTCTTTTTTGTCTTATTTGGATGTTTTGTATAACTAATAAACTGTTTGATCTTGGTTGTTTGTAGCTGTGTCAGTGATACTGTATGGCTACACCACATGGAAAATAACAAAATACTTTCTGTAAATGAGATATTACTACCTAGGTATGTGAACTGGTTTACTAATTTCAGAGACTTACCATCCAGTCTAGAGATGTCTCCATTTTGTAGATGCTTTCTGTAAATGAGATATTACTACCTAGGTATGTGAACTGGCCTACTAATTTCAGAGACTTGACATCCAGTGTGGAGATGTCTCCATTTTGTAGATGCTTTCTGTAAATGAGATATTACTACCTAGGTATGTGAACTGGTCTACTAATTTCAGAGACTTGACATCCAGTGTGGAGATGTCTCCATTTTGTAGATGCTTTCTGTAGATGAGATATTACTACCTAGGTATGTGAACTGGTTTACTAATTTCAGAGACTTGCCATCTATGTGAAGATGTCTCTATTTTGTAGCTGTTTTCTGTAGATGAGATATTACTATCTAGGTATGTGAACTGGTTTACTAATTTCAGAGACTTACTATCCAATTTGGAGATGTCTCCATTTTGCAGATGCTTTCTGTAGATGAGATATTACTACCTAGGTATGTGAACTGGTCTACTAATTTCAGAGGCTTGGCATCTAGTGTGGAGATCTTTCCATTTTGTTTTTAACGCATAAAATTAAAAGGTATTTTATTTTTAGTATATTTTTCTTGATTTGAAGTAAAAGATAATTATGAGAAGTTGCCTTATTTAGAATGTTATTTATTCTGCACATGATCTTGAACAGCTAAATTGCCTGAAGAATTGTTGGTCATCTTGGTCCTGTCAAAGGTCATTTACATTATTAATCTGCCTTGGGCCATTGTTTTCAATCTTTGTTGCTATATTTACAATGTTTGACCCTATGTCTCTCTGACCATCTTCAGGTGTCTTTTAATATAGTTTTGATAACTTTCAGAGAATTTTAACTAAAACCTTTTATTCAATCAACAGAGTTCACTGATCCCATTCCAGTGTTCATAACTTGGAAGATCTTATATCAATTAATTTGTCCCTCTTGGTTATTCCGACCTTGTGAGGTTGTTTTCATTTCTATTGAACTAAATACAAGACATAGATAATGTAAATATAAAGATCTTCTAATCTCAGAAATGGAGACTAATACTAAGTTTTAATATATATATATATATATATATATATAATGTGTCTGTCTGTCTATGCTAATATCTGTCTGTCTGTCTATGCCAATATCTGTCTGTCTGTCTATGCCAATATCTATGTGTCTGTCTGTCTATGCCAATACCTGTGTGTCTGTCCGTCTATGCCAATATCTATCTATCTATCTATCTATGCCAATATCTTTCATAAACAAGGTAAATAATAACATCTATTCTCAGCAATTTAAACCTATACTATTTATCTACGTCTATGAATATCTATCTCAGTCTGTTCTTACCTATCTATTCATCTATCATCTTTTATTATCTATCTATTCATCTATCATCTCTTAATATCTATCTATTTATCTATCATCTCTTAATATCTATTGATTCATCTATCATCTCTTGATATCTATTGATTCATCTATCATCTCTTGATATCTATCTATTCATCTATCATCTCTTGATATCTATCTATTTATCTATCATCTCTTAATATCTATTGATTCATCTATCATCTTTTGATATCTATTGATTCATCTATCATCTCTTGATATCTATCTATTCATCTATCATTTCTTAATATCTACCTATCATTTCTTAATATCTATCTATCTATTTATCTATCATCTCTTAATATCTATCTATCACCTTATTATCTATCACCTCTTATTATCTATTTATCTATCTCTTAATATCTATCTATTCATCTATCTTCTCTTAATATCTATCTACCATAAACAATGTAAACAATGCCATCTGACCAATACTAATCACAGCTTATTTCTTCCTTTTCATCCTTTAAGCCTAATCTCTTCACAAATCAACTTCCTTTTGAAATCTATCTTTGCTTATTGTCAACAACGACTTGAAAAAACCTCAACATCGTTACATTCCTGAAATTAAATCAGGACAGCCAGGTCTTCATCATCCAATTGTGCGAGTTCTGTTTTGAGTTACCCCAGATTAATCATTTCTCGTGTTTCACCAAAATGTCAGGAGATCATCTCTCAGTTGCATATCTAAAGGATTGTAAAGCAGTTCAAGTTACGGACATGTTTTCTTTTTCTCTATTTAACTACTTTGAGGAAACAATTGACAAACTCTGAAAAAGAATTACTTGTGAAGTTATGGCTCAACAATAGATAAAATGTAGGTGTTTAGGTATTTTAAAAAAAAAGGATAGTTTATTGTTTCCATTTGTAGATCTGGAGAGGGATGGGCTCCATCTGATTAGTCCTACCCAAGACATGCTACATGGGTAAGTGCCCTAATGACCAAACCAGGTTACGTGACAAGTAATAGAGACCTTCCATGCACATACAACATACCATGTAGTCAGACATGTATGCTCATATGTGCAATGACTGGATTATTTATGTATGATTGACATTTCTGCTGAGGATTAGGGTTTTGTTGGTTGTCTATTTCCATGAAAGACCCTCCTTCTAGCCCAAACATCAGGTCTGCAGGGTAACGAGAGGTTTTAGGTTGAATGTGGTTAATCTTTGTGCATGTTTCTAGTGTCTGCTTTATACATGGGTCATAGCCACCAGCTGCCATGGAAATCTCTCCCTGGCCAGTAGTAGTGTCTAGACGCAGTTAAGGCCTAAGTCAGTGTTAATTAATTATTATTCTGTGTTACTCTCACCCTTGACCAGGATTGAACCTGCAGCCTGGAAATGACTGTCACAGATTATTAACTATTGGGCAGTGGAACAGTCAAATACCTCCTCAGCTTAATGGACTGTTCCTGGCAGTAGTGGCAGTAATTATTTAATCTGTTATAGTTTGTTCATTGGGAGAGACCTAGTAACTGCATGGTTAGGCGGCAACATTTTGACTTATCAGTCAGAATGGCCGATAGATTCTCTTGGGGGTCGGAAGTGGGTCCTTTTTCCTGCATATTTTTGTCTAACTGGAGGAATTTCATTTCTGAGGTGAACAATTTAAACCAGGAAGTGAAGCTAGGTGAGGATCTTTCCGTATGAAAAAAGACTTAAAAAGTGAAAATTTGGATCTATAAAAATTAAACTGCTTCTAGTGGCGAGGTTCCAGTTTTGGACCTGTGGGAGTATCCCTTCATTACCATTACTCCCTGGTCCACTCTGACCCGGAGTGTCAATACATTTATGGGGTGGAAAGGGGTTTTATGTTTTTAAAAGGGTAGTTGATTACTCTTGGTGCACGTTCTTAGGGTTTTCTTTTAACCCCATCTTATTTGATGGTCGTGCTGAAAAAGAATTCAAGGGATGAAAAAAGAGATAAAGAAAACAGATAAAGAAAAAGGGTGGTTTTGTGATTTCAGCTTCATTCACCGGTCATAGTCACCACGTGGCAAGGAAATATCTCCCAGGTTAGTAGTAGTGACTAGACACAGTTAAGGTCTAAACTCGAATGGCTGAGAGATCTTCTTGGGGGTCGGAAGTGGTTCCTTTTTCCTGCACATACTCTGAGGGTTCTTCAAGTGAAGGCTCATGAGAGTTTGTTAATTTTTTTATTTGAATTTTATCTTAATCCCCACAAAAGATTTAAAAAGTGAAAATTCGGATCTATAAAAATTAAAATGCATCCAGTGGTGAGGTTCCAGTTCCGGACCTCTGGAAGTGCCCCTTCATTACCATTACTCCTAGGTCCACTCTGACCTGGAGTGTGTAGAATAATCATACTAGTTCCAATTACCATCCAATTGGTAAGACAAGGCAGCAAGCAGTCATAACTTAATACAAACCTGATTTGCTGCAAAGACTATTGCAAAATGGCAGGTTATTTATGAAACCTCAGAACATCATAGAAACCAAGCAGCCAATCAGGACTCAAGGAATGGAATCATCCAAATGCATGAGTGGACTATTCTGAATTCCCATAAGTACCAGTTGTCTTGACACTGGTTCAGTTGTGCTTGGCCAGTTGCTGTTGTTCAAACCAATAGTAGACTGACAGACTGATTTCAATAGAGTGTCAGTATATTTTAGGGTCTCATCTATATGAAATAGATAAAAAAAATGTGTTAAAAAAATGAGTTTAAAAATATTTGAATTATCAACTAGAATGAATAAAACAAAAAGATGTTTGGCATGAATCCAAACATAATAAAACAGGAGACATTACTTTTCAAGCGACTTACTTACAACACGCACATGTAGGTTTTTGTTCCTAACATACATTTTCCAATATGTCAGAGAAAGTGGTTGGTGATGTTGATTGCCAGGAGTCATGCTAGTTTTCAGGTCTTCCAAAATCAGACCCCCTTTCTTCCGGGTTACCCAACCCGGGTTGATCGGACTCTGATTTGTACCCCAAAGCTAGATACCTGGATTTTAATCCGCACCTTTTATGCTCCCCTTCGTTATAATGACATTGCCTTCAGACAATGACCTTCACTCAATTTGCTTTCTCTTGCTATACAATCCCTCATGAGCAAAAATGCATAGCAAATATTTATGCAGTGGAACCTCGGTTCTCGAACATAATTTGTTCCAAAATTATATTTGAGAACTGATTTGTTCGAAAACTAAAACAATATTTCTCATAAGAAATAGTGTAAAGAGGATTTATGCATTCTAGACCATCAGATAAATGCCTATTTATCTGCCTACAGTTATATATGATATGGAAAGATGTGTATTTAAACAACAGTTAACACATAAAAATGTAAATGCAAAAAAGGAAAGTATAATATGAAAGTAATATTTAAGCTAATTCTTTATCATTTTTACATACCATTTTGGCTGTGATATGATGGTGTATGTGGAGTTTGCCTTTGCAGTCATTTGCGTGAACCCCATTTTCATTGGCTTGTGTGTGGGGAGTAGGAAGTGTTTTAATGTTTTAGGTTTAAAAGGTAGTTGTGGTTATTCCTGGTGCGTGTTCCTAGGGTCTGCTTTTAACCCCATCTTATTTGGTGGTATGCAGAAATATTGAATGCATAGAAATATTTTTTAAATTTAAAAGAAAAAACACTGACATTCTGCGATACCACACGACCTTAATTTAGAGGCAAAATAGGAAAATTATACCCACCCACTAAAATCGGAACGGTAAAGTTTAACACAAAATAATTTGGTACACTTTCCTAATTCATGAAGGGGAACCTTTTGTGCCAAATTTCAAGTAATTCGGTGTCAGTGGGTGCAGATTTCAACTTTTTGCTGGTGTTTTGACATGGAATGACCCAGTAGTATTATTCAATCCATATTTGTTTTAATCTTTAAAGCAAACTACGAATGGTAAAAATTCATAGGTGTCTTTTTTTTTTCATTTTAAGAACATAGACAATTAAAAATCGATTTTTACAGATTTCTTTTTTTAATTTTATTAAGTAAAATAGAAAACTGTTCTTCTTGCTATATATTGTTTGAGTTAAAACTCAAGTGGTGCAGTCTTACAGTAGCACTGACACAGCTACAGATATTGCCGGTTTCTTGCCTTTTTTTTAGGGGGGAACCCTTTTCCTTTTATGAAATCTGAACTGATTGGAAGTAAATATTTTGAGAAATTTGTTTAAATCTATTTACTATGAAAAAAATATGAATGTTCGAAATTCATAGGTGTCATTTTTTTTCTGTGCAGTAAAGTGAGGAGCTTATGGTAGGTCTGGCCATCACCTCAGATGCCAAAACAATCTCCTTAATCTAGCGCTAATGAAAAGGAGATATACCGACTTTAGGCCACTCTGACGCCGACATTTTTTTACTTTTATAAAGTTGAAAAGTTATTGGTTTTAATGGATTGGACGAAGAAAATATTAAATAATTAATAGAATATTACTTTATGGAAGAAATTAGAATATTGGGTTGAGTCATGAATTATTTCTATTTTAATAGAATGTAATTTATTTATCAATAATTTAACAATGAATCAATTTCAATCAATAGTATTTTTTTGTTTTTTTTTTTACTATTACCGTATTTGACAGCATATTGGACGCAATTTTTTTCCAAAATTTTT
The DNA here is from genome assembly GCA_023376005.1 of Doryteuthis pealeii. Lineage (NCBI taxonomy): Eukaryota > Metazoa > Mollusca > Cephalopoda > Myopsida > Loliginidae > Doryteuthis > Doryteuthis pealeii. Next base: position 39,599,857 of record CM042158.1, on the reverse strand, counting down.
TTACAAAAAGATTTTTTTTTTTAGAAAAAATCTTGGAGATTACAAGCAAATTGCCAAAACGTCAATTTTTACTGATTCCCTCTTTTTTCTTTTATTAAGTAAAATCGAAAACTGTTCTTCTTGCTATATTTTGTTTGAGTTAAAACTCAAGTGGTGCAGCCTTACAGTAGCACTGACACAGCTACAGATATTGCCGGTTTCTTGCCTTTATTTTTAGGGGGGAACCCTTTTCCTTTTATGAAATCTAAACTGATTGGAAGTAAATATTTTAAGAAATTTGTTTAAATCTTTTTTACAATGAAAAAAATATGAATGGTCGAAATTCATAGGTGTTTTTTTTTTTTTTTCTTTTTTTAGAAGATAGTAAATAAAATGCTTTTAGAAAAATCTTGAAGATTAGTAGCAAATTGCCAAAAAGTCAATTTTTACTCATTTGGTCTTTTTTCTTTTTACGGTAAAATAGAAAACTGTTCTTTTTTTTTGTTTGACTTTATCTGATTGTCAGTGTTCCTTGTTTTCTGAGTCAAAAATAAATCAAGACTTATTCTGGTTTTATGAAAGGGGAAGAAGGAAATGCTTTGTAGGTGTGGGGGAGGGAAATAAGGGAGGGGTGAAGGGCTAGATTCTTCCTTCCAACCCCACAACCCCACCCTTGATGTTGACAGTCGGTGTCACACCTTTGACACTGGCTGGCCTTTGGTCTTTGGCCTAGTGCCTTGAATTTTCTCAAATATTTCTTGCTGAAACTCTGGGAAACACATAAGAGATAGACAGAGAAGGGGGATATCTAAAAGAAAAGACTTGAAAAAAGAGAGGAAGATAAAAATTATATATATATATATATGTATGTAGTGTGTGAGAGAGAGATGAAAAGTTTCAAAGAGAAAAGAAAGACTTTAAAAAAATAAATGAGATTTTTTATTATATATATATATATATATATATATATAAGGTGTGTCAAAAGTATCAAGATTTTTGTAATTTTTGACACACCTTGTATTCTGAAAAAGTCAACGTTCGATTCATTCATCCTTTTCTATCTTGTTAAATACTGCTTCAATCTTGATACTTTTTTGATACACCTATATATATATATATATATATATTATATATATATATATATGAGATTTATCCAAAACTTGGTAGTAAGGGATGATTCTATATGTGATTTCAGATATATATATATATTTATATATATATATATATATATATAATAATAAATTTTTGAAGGCGTAATAATGCACATTTATGTTTAAAAAACATATTTTTTCTTTTTTTTTTTTTTTTTTTTCATATTAAGGGTCTAATTTATTATTACATTTTAATTAATGCTTCGAACTCACTATGAAAATAATGACAAAAAAATCTTTATATATATATATATATATATATATATATATATATATATATATATATATAAGAGAGAGAGAGAGAGATATAAAATAAAACCTATAAAGAAGGTGAGAGGGGGGATATGAAACGTTTCAGAAAGAAATAAGACTTGCAAAAAAAAAAGCAATGAAAGGAGATAGATAGTTTAAGAGATAGAGAAAATAAAAACAGGTGGGAATAGAACTTAAGGTAATAATTAGGCCCTCACAATGAGCATTAAGGATAGGGGAAAAGGTTTACTCAGCAAAGATACAATGTAAATAGAGTAAATAGCAATTGCTAGGTTTAATTAACAAGTCCTGTGAGATGTCATTGTTTTTCTTTTCTGATGTGTAAAAATTCAAAATAATTATTTAATTAATAATTAATAGATGCACGCAACATTTTATTTGAGGGGGACAGAACTAAGTTTCATTTCAAATCTTTTATAAATTTTGATGATTTTACTTAAAACCCCTCTGACATTGAATTTTTAATTCCATCCCACACAGGGAATATCTTTCAAAAATAATTTTTTACATCACCCAGAGGGCGTTTTTGCTAGTATATTTAAATATGAAATCCTGAAAACTGGAATTAATTAGTTGTATTTTGATGTATTACTTACCAGAAAGATGTTCAGGTCATTCGAGTGCAAAATGGTGTTGACATTATCATAAAATCTCTCAATTAGATCAATAACACCATCAGTGTGTGTTCTTCGTAGACAAGATGTCTAATAAAATAAACAGTATTGATTTGCATAAAACAATTGAAGTATTTTGGAAATTTCAGTTTTGGAAATTTGAATTGCAAATTTATTTTTTCAAAACCCTGTTGGTTGGGGCTGTAGAATATGCTGACTGCATCTCTGCAAAGGGGTAAGAGTCCCCATCCCCAATAGAGCCACCTGTTGGCCGTGGATAGCAACCTGTAATATCTAAGGATGGAATTGTGGGGATGGCCTCTGACCTGGGTACTGAGTGGTCTTGTAACATGCAACACTTTGGCCCTTATTTGGGCTAGACCAGGGATCCCCAAACTTTTTTCACAGTGGGCTGATTAATTGAAAAAATAACGACTGCGGGCCATATTATTAATGTGTTCAATACATTCTAGCCAGAACTAAAGCTCTGAGAAAAAAGATCTAAAACAAAATTTATCTTTCCATTTTAAATTCATGGATGAGTGGTGTAAGATGTGCAAAATCAAATTTAACCAATATATTTATTTTCAAAATATTATCAAAGAATGCAACATTAGCAGAAAATCAGTGGGCCTGATAAAATGTCTTCATGGGCCGGATCCGGCCCATCGGCCATAGTTTGATAACCCCTGGGCTAGATAGATGGTCAGAGAGGCCCCGTCCAATCAATCTGTTTGTCATGTCAAGCCCTAAAACCTATATGATTTTCCATTTTCTTATGATAACCAAGGTGCAAGATGATGATGGCTGTGGATCAACCACCAGTATTTATTAATGTGCAGAAAGTTAATGAAAATTATTTCTAACAATTTATCAATACATATGAAGTTAATGAAAATTATTTCCTAAAAAAAATCATAAATATAAAAAAAAACAAGATTTTGCATTAAATAACCCACAAGGAATGATATGCCATAAATAAACCAACCAATTTTGTCTATAATATGTCAATTTATATGGGCCAGCTTAGCTCAGTTGGTAGAGTGTCCAGCTGGAAACCTCGAGGTTCCTCGTTCGATTCCTGCCCTCGCCAACTCAGCGTATAAGTAGCACATGGATATGTGTGGTAAAGTGAGGAGCTGATGGTAGGATGGCACTCCACCTCAGACTCAGTGAAAAGGGGATAGGCTGTCTGGCTGATACCGACTTTAGGCCATCCCGATGACTTTACTTACTTTATATACCATGTATACTCTTTTAATGAATGACTTTTTAAGACAAATCTTTCACCTCAAAAACAAAGGGTCGTTTAACTTTAAAACTTGAAGCTAACCTTGTTTCTAGTCCTGACCTTACCCATATCCTATACCTACATAAGCGCTATTAGTTAAGTTAAAGTTTTTATTTAACATTGTTTACTATTCCTAACACTTGTGCATATAACATATATAATTATACTATTATTAATACTATTGTGTATCAGTGGTGGTGTTTTAGTATGATTGGAATATCCAAGTGAACATGGTAGGCTACATCAATGTCTAGACTACATTGTTTATTCATGGTATTGTTTTCTATTCTGTTTCTGTGAAAGCATTCACCCAGTGTCAGTTAAGCCGGCTCTACCCACCAAATTCACCTGTGGTAAATTCATGGAAGGAGAAACAAGGGAATGTGAAATTCACAAGCGGTCCCCAAACCCCACATGCATATCTGGATATGGAGAAGGAGATACCCTTGTTTGCCACTGATTTTCAACAAACATAGTCACACGTACGCCAAAAGTCATTGATTCCTGATGATCATGGAGATACCTTTTAGATTTTCACTAGAGCCTCTTTGGTTGGGTTGTGGCCCTAATACTACTGGGGGATAGACCTGTCTGACTTAGATGGTCCTACTGAGAACTTGAGTTCCCAATGGCAGGGTTCTGACACAACCAGGTTTACACTGCCCTGCTACGATGAGGAGGGTTGGACTTTAGAAATAATGTGATTGATGGCCGTTGAGCAAAGATCTTTATCTTTAATCCTGCAGGATATTTAGCCACCCTTCTCATTAGATAAAATCTGTGGGTTTACTGGTTCAGTCACCGATGATCCGACTATGTAACAGGTACTTTAGGGGTTACATAGTACCAGTAGCACATTGAGTGAACTGCTAAAGTTTTATGGAGATACCCATAACATACATACAATAACATGCATTTATCGACATACACACACACATGTGCCCATGTATACATACAGATACATATGCAAATACACATGCACACACATGCATCCGATCTATATATATATATATATATATATATATATATATATATATATAAAGCGCAGGGATGTATGTCTGGATGAAACTACACAAATAAAACAATTAACAACTAAGTAAATATATAAAGTTCTTTGTCGGAGTGGCCAAATGTTGGTTTCAGCTAGACAGCGAGGGAGTCTATCCCCCTTTTCACTATCGCTAGACCAAGGATTGTTTTGCATTTGAAGTGGAGTGCCACATCTACCATCAGCTCCTCACTTTACCACACAGATCCCTATCCTACTCATTCGCCGATTTGGCGAGGGCCAGTTTCAAACCAGGAAAATTGTAGTTATTAGTCGGGTACTCTACCAGCTGAGCTAAACCGGCCCTTTACATAAAATAAATATATAAATACACATTAAATATCACCGGTTCTTGCTTTTTGTGCAAAAATGAGGAAGATTTGATTTATATTCGAAGATATTTAGAAACTAAAATATACGTAAAAAATAGCATTAAAATTCTACTTGATTTAAAATGTCCAGCATTTGTGAATCTCAAATGTAAACAAATCAATACACCAAAGATTTTTGCTCCCCTCCTCCACCCAGTCGATACTGGGTAGCCACTTCTAATTTATTTATATATATATATATATATATATATATATATATATATATATTTATATCGCAAGAAAAATTGAAAGGACCATGAAAAACCTCCTCAGACTTGAATTGTCTGTGGCGTTTAACAGAACTTGTCTAAAAGAAAAAATGCTGCCGAAGTATACATATATATATATATATATATATATATATATATATATATATATATATATATATATACACACACACACACCAACCCCTCCGCACAAGCAGGATGCGACACAAGGTCAATTTATTAAGCGGAGTTTAACAGGTTTGAATTCAGAGTTTTCCGTCTCCTAGACTGGTTACCTAGCCATGGTTGAAGAGTCCAGTCTGCCCTGCTATTCATCCATAGCTGGAGGGAGAATTGGATTCATACCTTTCCCCAGGGTATTAGCACCATGTGAAATTCCAACAGCTTTATATATATATATATATATATATATATATATATATATATATATATATAAAGTGTTTGAATGTTTACTCTTTATGCCATTTAATGTTGAAGAAATATTTTTGTCGGCTAGCATAGCCAAAAGTTAGACATCGTTCATTACATGAAAAATGTGATAAAAACACATTTTTCGAGCAAATATCTAAACCATTTAGCTGAAACTTGATCTAAAAATCTGTATGTGATCTGTAATCTGTGTGAATATCACCGCTCAAAACAAAATTGTGCAAAAAAATTAATTCAACTCATGGCATGATATAGAAGAGAGAAAACTGCATAAAATGTTTTTTTTTTTTTTTTTTTTGCTAAAAAATAAAAAAATAAATAAATAAAACATACAAAATAAAAATACTTACTTGAAATAATTATCCGGCTCACCTTCAAGGGCCAGGCCCATCCCCCCCACCCCCAGGCAGTATATTCCTCGTTGCACTAAAAGTGTCAGTTCTTGAAGCCTAAGGCACGCCTCAGAGGAATGCTGGCAGAGATGAGCTATTTTAGGCACCACTCACCCAGTGACAGTCGATTTGAGTACATGTGATTGGTAGATTCATACGAAACAATACTTGAGCATTTTTGCAATCAATTGGTTGATTGGTTTGTTGTTTGGTTTAATGGCATATCAACCCTTGCAGGTTATTCAATGCCAAATGTTTCTTTTTTGCTTTGTTTCTTTTATATACAAGGTGTGTCAAAAAAGTATTGAGAATTTCAGTACTTTTTGACACACCTTCTATTCTGAAAAAAAATTAACATTACATTTATTGTTCATTGCTATCTTGGTAAATATAGCTTCAAACTCTGTACTTTTATGGCACACCTAGTATTCTGAAAAAAAAATTAATGTTACATTTATTGTTCATTGCTATCTTGGTAAATACAGCTTCAAACTCTGTACTTTTATGGCACACCTAGTATTCTGAAAAAAAAATTAATGTTACATTTATTGTTCATTGCTATCTTGGTAAATACAGCTTCAAACTCTGTACTTTTTTGACACACCTTGTATATGTTTTCATTAATTTCATGTGTATTAATAAATTGGTAGAAATAATTTTTATTAACTTCATGTGTATTAATAGATACTTGTGGTTGACCCTCAGCCGCTGCCTTCAAGTACCTAAATGATACAAAGGGTTGGATGTTTGGCATAAGAGCAATTTGAAGAATATAGTTGGAATATTCATATTGTTGCTAGGGCTTGACATGACCAGCTGACTGATCAGATGGAGCCTCTCCTACCATCCATCTAGCCGAGGTAAGAACCAAAGGGGAGAGTTTCATGTCAGAGAACTACTTAGTACCCGGATCACAGACCACTCAGCCACCACAGTCCTGTTCTCAGGCATTACAGGTCACCACCCACGGCCAACAGGTGGCCCCATTGGAACGGTGGGATGGGGGTGGGGGGTATTACCCTCTGCAGAGGTGCTGTTGGTGTATTCTAAAGTTCCAGCTGCCATAAGTTGGTCTAAAAATGTCTTTGCGCATAAATGTATGTAACCTGGACAGATCTTTTTTTTTCTCATTAAAATGCAGTTGAAATTGTGCAACAGTTATTCAAGTTACAATAATGCCACTCAAAAGGATCAAAGAGGTCCTCTCTGACTGTCCATCTAGCCTAAGAAAGGATTAAAGTGAAGTGTAGCATGTCATGAGCCGCTTATCAACCAGGATTCTGTCCTTAAGCCTTATTGGTCACCATACACATTGGGGCGTCTTACCTCTTTGCTGAGGTGCAGTCGGTGTGTTCTAAAGCCCCAGCTGACAGGGCTGCTATCGTCGTCGGGGTGGCCTAATGTTGGTATCGGCCAGACAGCGAGGGAGTCTATCCCCCTTTCACTAGTGCTAGACCAAGGAGATTATAAAAGCATCTGAGGTGGAGCGACATACCTACCATCAGCTCCTCACTTTACCTCACAGATCTCTGTGCTACTCATTCACTGAGTTGGCGAGGGCCGGTATCAAACCAAGAACCTTGTGATTCCTAGCTGAACACTCTACCGACTGAGCTAAACCGGCCTATTGGGGGGGGGGCTGCTATTAGTTTGGCTGAAGATGTATTTGCACATGAGTTGTATGTAACCTGGGCGGATCTTTTTTTTTTTTTAAATCGCAGTTGAAACTATGCAACAGTTATTGAAGTCACTACAATTTTGTGTAATTTTTTTCATTTACACCGTCAATATCCGGTTATTTGTTAGGAGTTAGGGTTAGGGTTGTAACCCTAACCCTAACCCCTAACAAACAACTGGATATTGACATATTAAATGAAAAAAAATGGCCTGATGACACAAAATCGAAAAGGGGTGCCTTAAGGTAATATGGTCAAAAAAATCTTTTTTTATTGGAGAGCTTTATTCCGAAACTTTCAGCCGAAAGAAGATGGTCACTTTAAAATTCATACTTGATCAAAAATGACAAACTCTAGGAAGATTACAAGACTTGAAATATAAAGAATAAATTTCGATAGGAAGGGACGTTCAAGATTTGCCATATAAAAATAGATTCACATTAGGACGAGAAAAAGGCTTGGGAATTGGAATTGTACAAAGAATGACATTAAAGAAAAAAAAATTTGATACCAGTTGGAAAATCTTGGGTGTGTATTGAAAGAGTGACATTTTGAAAGAGTGACAAATTAAAAATCAAAATCATGAAGATGTCCGTCTAGCCTAAGAAGGGACAAGTGGAGTGTTGCATGCCATGGACTGTTCATCCACCAGGATTCTACCCTTAAGCGTTACGGGTCACCAACCACCCTCATAGGGGAGTCTTACCCTTTCACAGAGGTGCAGTCAGTGTATTCTAAAGCCCCAGCTGATAGGGCTGCTATAAATGTAATGGGCCTCTTTGACTGTCCGTCTAGCCTAAGAAGGGACAAGTAGAGTGTTGCATGCCATGGACTGCTCATCCACCAGGATTCTACCCTTAAGCCTTACGGGTCACCAACCACCCTCATAGGGGAGTCTTACCTCTTTACAGAGGTGCAGTCAGTGTATTCTAAATCCCCAGATGATAGGGCTGCTATAAGTTGCTCTAAAAATGTCTTTGCACATCAGTTGTATGTAATCTGGGCAGATCTTTTTTTTTCTATTTTTTTTTAAATGCAGTTGAAATTACGCAACGGTTATTCAAGTCATAACAATGCCATTCACGTAAAGAAGCCAGAATTATTTTGCTAAAATCAATGAGTCTTCTATTTGGATTTTTTTTTGTCTTTTTTGTTGTCTTTTTCTCTTTCATTCATGATAATATTGCATCCTTTTAGTGACCAACCAATTGAAGGAAGACATCTTTTCTTTTTTTTCTTTTTTTTTTTGTTGTTCTTGTTGTGAAAATCTTTTGAGGAAATCATCCGAGCATTGCGATGAGAAGAAGCCAACATTTTCGTAGTGACATAAAAATGTTTTCCAATGATAATGAATCTTTTGAAACATTTATCCTTGAAATTCTCCAGACAATTCTCGACTCGAGCATAATTTGCAAAGATTATGGTCACGTGACGTGAAGAGATGAATGATGAATATCAGTTTGCCTTGAAATTTTTCAATTATTTGTGAATGTTTCGTTTTGATACAAAAAACAAAAAAAAAAACAAAATGAATTAAAAGCTAACAAAATCCAGCACCCATCAAAAACAAAAGAAAACAAAAGAAAAAGAGAAAAATAAGATAAAAAAACCCAATAAAATAACAAGATCATCCGAGCCATGAATTTACAAAGTTTGAAGAGGAGCCATTTTGATATTTGTTGATTTTATTTGATTTGATTTTTCTATCAGTATGAATTAAAATTTAACACCTTTCAAACATTGAATTGCAAATGCTGACAAGGTTTCTCTATCCCCTCATTTTACCTCTAGGTTAAATTCAATTCTTTCTTTCTTTCAATTGAGTTTATTCTTTCTTTCTTTCATTTATGTTTATTCTTTCTTTTTATGGATTTTATTCTTTCTTTCTTTCTATTGCATTTTCTTTCTTTCTTTTCTTTCTATTGCTCTCATTCTTTCTTTCTTTCTTTTCTTTCTATTGCTCTCATTCTTTCTTTCTTTCTTTTCTTTCTATTGCTCTCATTCTTTCTTTCAATGTATTTTATTCTTTCTTTCTATTGCATTTTCTTTCTTTTCTTTCTATGGATTTTATTCTTTCTTTCTTTCTATTTCTTTTTTTCTTTCTTTCTATTTCTTTTTTTCTTTCTTTCTATTTCTTTTTTTCTTTCTTTCTATTTCTTTTTTTCTTTCTTTCTATTTCTTTCTTTCTTTCTTTCTATTTCTTTCTTTCTTTCTATTGCATTTTCTTTCTTTCTTTTCTTTCTATTGTTCTCTTTCTTTGTTTCATTCTTTTTTTATTTAGTTATTTATTTCTATTGCTTTTATTCTTTCTCTTTCTCTTTCTTTTTCTTTCTTTCTTTCTAGGGATTTTATTCTTTATTTCTTTCTTATTTCTTTTTTTCTGTTTATTGCATTTTCTTTCTTTCTTTTCTTTCTATTGCTCTTTCTTTCTTTCTTTCTTTTCTTTCTATTGCTCTTATTCTTTCTTTCCTTTCTTTCTATTCGTTTACTTTCTTTCTCTTACTTTCTTTCTATTGCTTTTCTTTTTTCTTTCTTTTTCTTACTTTCTTTCTATTGCTTTTATTTTTTCTTTCTTTTTCTTACTTTCTTTCTATTGCTTTTCTTTTTTCTTTCTTTCTTTCTTTTCTTTCTCTCCATTGCTTTTATTTCTTGTTTGATTTTCTTTCTATTGCTTTTATTCTTTCTTTCTTTCTTTTGCCTTTATTCTTTCTTTCTCCTTGTATCATGCTTTTTTTCCTTTCCTTCTACATTTTTCATTCGACCTTTCTCTTCCTCTTATTCTTACACTTCTTTCTTTTCTTCAACTTATCATCCTTTATTCCTTTTCTTTCTTTAATTTTCCTTCTTAGTGATCTTCTCTTTCTCTTCTCTTCTTACTCTTCAACTTTTTTCTAAATAACTCAGTATTCCATCTACCTGGAATGTTTTGGATAACTGGTAGATTTTAAACTTTCAATATCAAACTGGTCAAAAAAAAAGGAACCATATGACCTTTAGGCACCCCTTCCACGATCTCGACTCACAAGGACACTTCTCTCATTTACACCATCAAAATCCGGTTGTTTGTTAGGGGTTAAGGTTAGAGGTTAGGGTTTGGAGTTAGTTTTATAATTAAAAAAAAAACTCTAAAAATCGTTTAACAATTAACCAGATTTTGACGGTGTAAATGGAAAAAATGTCCCCAAGAATTGAGATCGCAAAAAGGGTGCCTAAAGGTCATATGGTCCAAAAAAAGTTTCAAGAAAATAATCGGTCCTTTTCCGATTTATTTGAGGCTTTTACAGTTTGGAAATAACACTTTCTGCCCGGAAGAAGAAAGAGTAAAAAAAAATCTTTAAACATAGTGTAATATACAAGGTGTCAAATGATTATTAAGAGTTAACAGAAATAGAAGTAAACAAAATAGTAACAATAGTAATTTCTGCTACTCAGGAAAGGTACAAGGCGAATATATTTATATATTCGGGTTAATAATTTATTGGTGCAATATGAAGTTGTGAGTTAAATGTACAAAATGTATTTTCAGGGGAAAGTGTTCAAAGTGTTGTGTAAGAGTTCGTAAAGTTAAAAGTAAAGTTGCCAGAGACATTCGCTCAGTGGGGAAATATTATGTATGTATGAGACAAGATTACTTAGCTGTTTGGAGTAATGTTTCAGTAATTGTTTCTGTAAATGTTCTTGATAGCCACTACTACTGTGTTCTCTGCCTGTTGAATTCCTCATGTAGCCACTGACGGGAGCTTGTCTGTTTGTTGAATTTGTCTGGTCTTAACCCTGTGGGTGCCTAGACTAAATGAGGCTGACCTTAATTCGGCCGCTGCTAAAAATGGTCCGACCTCTGTGCCTGCGGATTCTGTTCTTAAGATTTTTAGGGTGTCTGACTTTCAGGAACTGATTAAGGGGCAGATAACCCTAATTTTTGATAGTGTTTACCTGTTTCCTTAACAAATGACTATTTAGATAAGTAGGAGTACTTACCCATCTATATATTAATACCTGTGTTCCTTATTTGTACGACTGTTATCATCTTGCAACAGCCTACAGCTAAAAATGAGACTGTCCAAATTGTCCAAGAAGAAATGCAAATTTGTAAAATCTGATTATCTGGTGTTGCTTATCCACCAAATTCTTAATTCTTATGAGTGTCATCACCTTAGCTAAATAATAAATCATTCCGTTTTATTATAAAGAAACGGAAGAAAAAGGACATGCAACACAGAAAAAATATGAAAAAGAGAGTATGGAAAAGATAGAGAGAGGGTGGTCATGTAGAAGAAATAACACTAATCTGTTTCTATTGGACGCAATGAAGAGAAGAGAAGAAATAACAAAATGAGTGAGAGAGTTAAATCAAAAATATTATACTTATTACATATTGAACTGTTTTGCAATAGCCCTTAAGTAAACATATCAAACAATAATTAAATTATCATACTGTGGTACATCCACAGGTACTGCTAGTATCATAGTAATACAAACTTATCAAGTAGATTTTCATGCAGATTACAGTGTGAAAGAAAGCAAAGACCTAGACAAATACTTGGATCTTGCCAGAGAGCTAAAAACTGTGAAACATGAAGGTGATTTGTGATATCAATTATAGTTGATGCTCTTAGAATGGTAAAGGATTTTGAAAAAAAGACTGGAGAAATTGAAAATCAGAGAGAGAATTGAGACCATACAAACAACACTTAGAAGTTATCACCCCCCCCCGATATTGTAGAAGCAATACAATACTCTCCATCACAGTGGGATTCCAGCTAGTGTCCAGTTGGCAGATAGGGGGACAAGCTATAACTCAATACAATCCCTTTGTTGCAAGGATCACAATGCAGAATGACGGACATTTCATCATCATACGAAGCAAGGCACAAGAGGTTGAGAAGGTGATCCAATGGGAATTATGCAAAGAATTAAATTTTTACCATACAACAAACTGCTGCATGCATAAACCAGAATCTGTTCTTGAGAATGAAATGCATAAAATTCTCTGGGAATTCGATATAAAGATGGATCACCTTATCTCAGCCCGGAGACCAGGCCTAATATTGATTAACAAAAAAAAAGAGAACTTGTCAGCAGATCACATGGTGAAGATGAAGGAAAATGAAAAGATAGACAAAATACCTGGACCCCACCAGAGAATTGAAAAAGCTGTGAAATATGAGGGTGAAAGTGATACCAATTGTAGTAGGTGCACTTGGAATGGTCCCACAAAGCTTGAAAAAAGACTGGAGGAACTCGAAATTAGAGGAAGAATTGAGACCATCTAGACCATTGCATTGCTACAATCAGCCAGAATACTCAGAAGAGACCTTAGGAGACTTGTTGTCACTTTGACTCCAGTAAAATACCATCAGCTAACGCTGGTGTGAAAAACTCTCATAATAATAATTTTGAGATACAGAAGGATCACCTAATCTCGACCAGAACTAGACTTGATTACCAAGAAGAATAGAACTTGTCATCTAGTGGGTTTTGTCATCTTGGTGGATCACAGGGTAAATGAAAGAAAATAAAAAGATAGATAAATTACTTGGACCTAGCCAGAGAACTGAAAAAGCTCTAGAACATGAAGGTAAAGGTTGTACCATTTGTAAATGAGACCCTTAGAATAGTCCCTAATATATAGTATGGAAAACGTGGTTAGCAGTTCAAACATCGGTCGACAAATTGCAAATGGGCGCCTTTTTATTTATGCCCATTCTTCCAAGGGCAGACCAGTCCATTCAGACAACATACAGGGGGATATCACTCTACTTATACACATAAGAGTTTGGGAAAGAGTCTGTGTGAACTGGAAATCGTAGGAAGAATTGAAGACCATTCCAATGACATTAACATCAGCTAGAATACTCAGAAAAGTCCTGAAAGCTTGAGGAGACTTGCTGTCTCTTAGACTCCTGTGAAAGATAACAACCAGTTAAAAATGGTGTGAAAAACACACAAAAAGGGAAATAATCTTTTTTTTCTTTTTTTTTTTTTTTAATTCTTTTATATATTGCACTAAATGACACAGAGAAATCTTAAAAGGAAAAAACATCGAAAATAAAAAAAAAAAAGAATTTGAAGCAAAATAAATACGCCCTAACCTATCATGCATATGCAATGGAACCAGTCAAGAACTCTGCATGATAATTGCAGTTTAAGGAAAGGTTTTAAGGAGAAAGAAAAAAAATGGCATAAGCTTTGGGGTAGGGGTAGGGGGGTGCTGGATTCAGAGAATTAAAATAATATCCATTAAAAGTGAAAAAAGATATTAAAGAAACACTTTGAAAAAGGAAAAAAGTTGAATAAATATAAAAATGAGTAAATAAACCATAAAAAATAAGTATAGAATAAGAAGGGGTAAAAATGGTAAAAATAAGAGTTTGGAACTGGAACCAAATAAAAGTGAGTCTTGGATTTGGTAAAATCAGATTTGGGAATCTGTTTTTTTGTTTTTTTTAATGCTTCTGGTCTTAACCATTATTTTATTTGCCTCATTTCAAACGGCTGACATTTTCCACTACTAATTTGTAAAAAGGGCAAATTTCAATATAGTAAATATTTACCCAACCCCTCTGCACAAGTAGGATGAGACACAAGGTCAATTTCTTAAGTTGAGTATAAATAAAGTATAGTATAAAGTAGAATATAAACAAGGTTAGCTTCAAGTTTCAAAATGAACAATCCTCTGTTTTTGAGGTGAAAGATTTGTCGTAAAAAGTCATTCATTAAAAGAGTATACATGGTATATAAAGTGAGTAAAGTCATCAGGGTGGCCTAAAGTCAGTATCAGCGAGGCGGCGAGGGAGTCTATCCCCTTTTCACTGAGTCTGAGGTGTAGTGCCACTCCTACCATCAGCTCCTCACTTTACCACACATATCCATGTGCTACTCATACGCTAAGTTGGCGAGGGCTGGAAACGAACCAGAAACCTCGAGGTTTCCAGCTGGACACTCTACCGACTGAGCTAATCTGGCCCATATAAATTGACAAATTTAAAATTTATAAAATGTAAAATTGTATATAAAGTAAGTAAAGTCATTGGAGTGGCCTAAAGTCGGTATCAGCCAGACAGCGAGGGAGTCTATCCCCTTTTCACTAGTGCTAGACCAAGGAGATTGTTTTGGCATATGAGGTGGAGCGCCACACCTTCCATCAGCTTCTCACTTTATCACACTTTATTTTTTTAAATTTAAAATTGTATATAAAGTAAGTTATCGGGGTGGCCTAAAGTCAGTATCAGCCAGACAGTGAGGGAGTCTATCCCCTTTTTATTAGTGCTAAACCAAGGAGATTGTTTTGGCATATGAGGTGGGGCGCCACACCTACCATCAGCTTCTCACTTTATCATACAGATCCCTGTGCTACTCATATGCTGAGTTGGTGAGGCCCGGTATGAAACCCGGAACCTTGTAGTTCCTAGTCGAACGCTCTACCGACTAGCTAAACCAGCCCTTAAAGTGGAGTATAACAGGTTTGAATTCAGTGTTTTCCTCCTCCTAGACTGGTTGGAATACCATGGACAAAGAACCATGTCTGCCCTATTATTTACTTATACCTGAAAGGATTCCTAACTTTTGAAAAGTATTAGCACTTTTTGAAATGAAAACAATCTAGGATTCAAACCTATCAAACTCTGCTTAAAAATTGGCCTTGTGTCAGAGAGAGGTTTGTAAATACATATTTATTCTAAAAAATAATTAGTTCCATTTTTCTGATAATCCAAGAAAGTCACATTTACTGTTCATTTGTGTTTCAATCAATTCATTTAACACATACACACACACACACACACACACACATAATATATATATATATATATATATATATATAGATGAGAGGTATCCAAAACTTGGTAGTAAGGGATGATTTTATATGTGATTTCTAAGATACACTGTATTATTATTGTATGATCCAGTATGTATAAATACAGTGAATCTTTAAATCACTAAAAAGAGCTCAATGTATAATAAACTTTTTAGATTATATACAGAGCAATATTTATCTTTGAAAGGAAGGAAAAACTCAACACCGTTATTCCATAATAAATTTATTTCGACCAAAATTGGGGCCTTTATAGATCTAAGTTTATTTAATAAAGCTCCCCAAAATTCCGTCTCATCAGATGTTAAATCAAAATAATTTGAATTGCACAACAGAAAAATTTACTTCTCAAAAAGTTTTTTTTCCTTTTACATATGTATACATTATAAGGCTGTCACCATGGCAACAGGAAGTTAAATGAGAAAAAAAGAATACTTTTCGAGACCTATATATATATATATATATATATATATATATGAAAAAGGAATGACTTACCAATGAAATTGGTCTCAATATTTAGTTGATACAAGTTTTACCAAGATAAGACAGCATTATAATAAATATAAAGTGCTCAATATATAAGTAGAGCGGATTTATTATTATAGTGTGTACAGAAATAACCTACTCTAGTTTCACCATAAGGATCTTCAGGGTTAAATCCACTGAATTAATCAAGATATTGATTAATTACAGCTAACTCCAGGAGTTCATGATGTAATTACTACATCATGAACTACTGCAGTTAGCTGTAATTAAACTGTATCTTGATTAATTCAGTGGATTTAACCCTGAGATCCTTATGGTGAAACTAGAGTAGGTTATTTTGTACACACTATAATATATATATATATATATATATATATATATATAAACCCCTCCACATAAACAGAATGTAACACAAGGTCAATTTCTTAGTGATGTTTAACAGGCTTGAATTTAGTTTTCTTTCTCCTAGACTGGTTACCTAACCAAAGCTGAAGAGCCCTGTCTGCCCTAATATTTACCCTTTGCTGGGAGGGGAGAAAATAGTCGGATGCATACCTTTCCCAAGTATATAATTGCTAAGGGAAAGGCAAATAGCTAGTTACTACATCATGAACTCCAGTAGTTAGCTGTAATTAATCAATATCTTGATTAATTCAGTGGATTTAACCCTGAAGATCCTTATGGTGAAACTAGAGTAGGTTATTTCTGTACACACTATAATATATATATATATATATATATATATATATATATAAACCCCTCCACATAAACAGAATGTAACACAAGGTCAATTTCCTAAGTAATGTTTAACAGGCTTGAATTTAGTTTTCTTTCTCCTAGACTGGTTTCCTAACCAAAGCTGAAGAGCCCTGTCTGCCCTAATATTTACTCTTAGCTAGGAGGGGAGAGAATAGTCGGATGCATACCTTTCCCAAGTATATAATTGCTAAGGGAAAGGCAAATAGCTACATCCAGGATTTAAACTGTTTGATATGTCCTATGATGATAACCATTATACTATGAGCGCCTCCTTCACTTCATTTAAGAAACAGATTATGACATTAGATTGATTTTATAAAACATGAAATAATGCCACAAATAGGAAAACTTCAAATAAATCAAACCAAAATATCCAGAAAAGAAGAAGTAATATTATCCAGACTAAGAATAGGACACTCATACATTACCCATTCATACCTCCTCAAAAAAGAAGCAGCCCACATTGCATACCATGCCAAAAACAAACAATCAAACACATATTAACAGAATGTAGCAACCTAAAACAAATACGAAAAAAATACTACCAAACAACAAATCTAAAACAGATATTCTACCAAATAAACCCAGAAAAACTACTTGGATACATAAAAGAAGCACACATCTACAACAAAATCTAAAAATCTTCCAAAAAAAATGAAAACACAAAAATATATGTTAAAAAAAATCATCTAAAAGTTTCATTCACAAAAAATATGTCAAAAAAAAAAAAAAAACCTTTAGAAAATTAAACATTATCACCAATTCATTTAAAAAACGTAGTTGGCATTAAATGACCCATTGAGGTTGATATGCCGTAAAACAAGAACAAAATCAAAAAATCAAAGATTGATTATTAAAAGGAGAAAGTAATTGATAAGAGAAAAGATGAGATTTTTATAAAGAGAGTACAACAAGAGATGGATAATTACATAGACAAAGTAATTGATACACCTTTCCCAGAAGACTGGACTCATTGATCCAAGTTCAAATCCTAGACAAGGCTGTTTGCATTTCACATAGCACTAATACTCTTAGTAAAGGTATGAATACATATATTCTTCCTCCAGCTATGGGTAAAATAATAAGGCAAACTGGAAACTTTAACCTTGGATAGGAAACCAGTCTAGGAGAAGGGAAAACTCTGAATTTGAAAAACCTGAGGTCAGTCATTGAGTGGGTTTGTGGTATTCCTTGTGCACCAATTCTTTCCTAGCAACTGTGTCAAACAGTGCGGATGGTCCAACACAAACCTTCACCACTATAAACAAAACACTGTGTAGGTTGGTCATTGGATGAAGACTCATGTGTTGAAATCAACAAGAGAGTCTCTCTCTCTCTCTCTCTCTCTCTCTCTCTATATATATATATATATATATATATATATATATATATATATATATATTGGTTAGGAGGTTGATTTAGAAGGCTATCACAATGCATAATTGCTAAGGGAAAATATAATGCATTGTGATAGCCTTCTAAATCAACCTCCTAACCAATACATACACAATACTTCAAGCAAATTATGAAACTCTCTTATATATATATATATATATATAGGTTAAATTTTTATTATTATTGGAGAAATGATTATAGAGGGCTCAATTACTTCTGTAAGAGTTGTATTTATTTATTTATTCAATTTAACTAATACACTTTTCATTTGTATTAGTTAAATTGAATATATATATATATATATATATATATATACTTTGGTGTGGTACCAAGTTTCTTGGTAAAAGGTGATTCTAGGCTGGTCCTATTCACTACCAGTAGTTTGTTGTAGAGTTCAGGTTCCATATGAGAGTTGTGTATCATTAGAATTAGAAAATTTAGAAATTCTAACAAAGGTATGTGTTACAATCTGTTGGGCCATCCTGTAGGCCTTAAGCCAGAGTGCTTCTCCAGTGGAATTGGGTCCTTAGTAAAGAGTCTTGAGTATTGGTAATCGCCTGGTATTGCAAAAAACACATTGTTTGTACCTAGAGAGTGCATGAATTGTCCCTGATAAGATTTCCTATGATTAACATATCCAGTCTTAGAAAGCAGAATGTTTGACATTTCCAATCCTCTGTGTTCCCACCAATATGGCAGTATCCGGACATACATACATACATCTACCCTTTATATATGTATGTTGTATATCAATATGTTTCTTACAATCTGTTGGGCCATCCTGTAGGCCTTAAGCCAGAGCGCTTGTCCAGTGGAATTGGGTCCTTGGTAAAGAGTCCTGAGTATTGCTAATTGTCTGGTATTGTAAGTCCCTTCTCAATGAGTGCAATTAGAATTATGGACAGTGTAGGGGTTTAAGTAGTGTATCAGCCACACAGTATAGCTAGTGATTAGCTGGAGGAATAAACCCTGTGACCTTGGCTAGTCTATAGATCTAGGTGGAGAATTGGAGCAAACCATATATACCAGAATAATTCCAACAGTATGTGCCCCCTGAGCGCAAGTATTTAAGTTTTAATGTAATAGAATATTATACTAAATTAGAAAGACCAACGAAACTAAACAAGAACTAATATAAAAACTAGTATTATTTGGATTATTCAGACTATTTCCTCATCTTCATTGTTATCTGTACAACGTTACAGATGAAATAATAATTAACACAGCTTAACACCTGTACTCCAGCTATGGTTAGCGGAATGAGAACAGGATACTCCCGTGGACTAAATAAAGGGTTATGTTCAAAGTTCCATGATGGCTCCCGATATTGACAAGAAATACTTGAAGAAGGCCAGAGGGCACATTCGCCCAAAATGTTGTACAGATAACAATGAAGATGAGGGTAATAGTCTGAATAATACAAATAATACTAGTTATCAAGCCTCATCTCAGAAATTCAGAGAAATAGAATATAAAAATATTACACTTATTTTGATATTATCTTAATTGATTTACAAATGAAATTATACATAGGATTGCTTTTAATACGATTAAGGGACCATATGACCTTTAGGCACCCCTTTTGCTTTGCTAATTCATAAGTACTTTTTTTTCATTTACACCATCAACATCCAGTTGTTTGTTAGGGGTTAGGGTTACGGGTTAGTTTTATAATTAAAAAAAAACTCTAAAAATCGTCTGCTAAAAAACAACCGGATGTTGACGGTGTAAATGAAAAAAAAAATGTACTTATGAATTGGCAAAGCAAAAGGGGTGCCTAAAGGTCATATGGTCCCATTTAAGAATAACATTATCATGCTTTTGATACATGATGAGAATAACATTATCATTTTAGGTGTTTAGTTCCGCTGTTGTATTTAGTGCAGTTTCATAAAGTTTGTAGTATCATATAAAGATGTAGTATCAGTTTTAATCCTTGATTAATCAGATTTTTATAAAGAGGGCACAACAAGAGATTGATAATTTGATAGACAAAGTAATTGATACACATTTCTCAGCAGTTGTCTATGATTAGAATAAGAAAATTTAGAAATACTAATGTGGTGAGCCGGAAGTTAACGTTTTGAAAGCAGAAATAAAATGATGAAAATAAGAAGTCTGCACATAGGATCAGCGCAGGTAGAAAGAAAAAAATAGAAATATTCAAATTGATAATTTTCAACCAATCAGAAGCGTTCATGCCTAAAAAAAAGAAGTTTTTCAAACGACCAATTTCAAGCCTAGGTAATCCTATAAAAGTGAAGGTTTTCAAAGAACAGTTCAGAAGACAAACTTATGCCTGGATATTCCTTGTCGTTCAACTCAGAAATATTTGCCTACCGCTGAAGGTATTACAAGCCATATCTTTCTCTCAGTACAAGTTACTTCACTGTTGATATATATATATATATATATATATATACACACACACACACACATACCTACCAACCCCTCCGCATGAGCAGGATGTGACACAAGGTCAATTTCTTAAACGGAGTTCAACAGGTTTGAATACAGTTTTCCTTCTCCTTGACCGGTTGCCTAACCAAGGTTAAAGAGCCCAGTCTGTCCTACTATTTATCCATTGCTGGAGGGAGAGTAGGATTCATACCTTTCCCAAGGGTATTAGCGCTAAGTGAAATGCAATTACCACATGCAGGATTTGAACTCGGGGTGACGAGTCCATTTCCCATGACTTTTAACCATTACACCACACGCTTCACTGCTGATATATAGAACATTACCCTTTTATTCTCTATTGGAGGGAACTCAACACTTTAAAAAAAGCATATTCTGCAGGACTTTGATCAATATTCTTGACTACTGTAATCTATTTGTTTTAATACACATTTTACTTGTTGAATTTATGAGTTATTTGTTTTCTGTCTAAATATATGTGACCTTATGGTGTGTTTGTTGTAATTACCAAAATATATACATATCCATTCATTACAAACTGGTGTCACAACTAACCACCACACTAATAAAGCGCAAGTATTTAAGTTTTAACTCTTAACATCCTGTTGAGAATTTCAGAGCATTCCTATAAGGATATATAAAAATGGCTAAAAATGATCTTTGCATCTAAAGTTACCTGTTATTTCCCTTAAATCAAAGACTTCTAAATAGGTTTAATATTACATTTAAACAAAGGCTATCATTTGGGGCACATTAGGAAAATGAATGTGACTTCCAGCCGGGTGGAATGAGGTGGTATAGGACTTTAAGAGTTAATGTAATAAAATATCTTATTAAACTAGAAAGACTAATGAAACTAAACAAGAACAAATATAAAAATATTACACTTATTTTGATATTATCTCAATTGATTTACAAATGAATATATATATATATATATATATATATATATATATATATATATATATATAGGATTGCTTTTAATGGCGAAGTGAACGTATCACAAAATAAGTAGAGTCGGAATTATTAATGCTAACAGTTATCTGTTTCTTGTAAATGAAAGCAAATTATTTGGACACTGCAGGTGGCTATCAAACTCATTTAAAAGTGATCAATGCAAGAATAAACCTTTAATTATTCAGTTGGGGGTTAATTCTACCTTTACTACTGAAGAGTTACCTTGTTCAATATTCTACTGAAAGTTTTACACTGCTTCTAGTATGGCTGGTTTTATTGCCAAAAAATGTTTCAGATCTATAGATGTTTAGACAGTTAAAAATGAGGATTTTAAAATGAGAATTTTTACGCTTTTCTTCTTGGAATATATTCTCGTTGATCTATATCTTTTCTTGATTCTTTCTCACTCTCTCTCTCTCTCTCTCTCTCTCTCTCATATATATAAATTAGATAATATGAGTTCTATATTCATAAGTTAACAGTGCTCAATATCATTGACTGAGCATTTATATCTAATTTAAGGTAGTGTGGATATGGAGTCAACGGTGCCTAGCTACTAACAGTTTGTCACTTAAATGATTTTCGAACCAGTAACCAAGTGCTGAGATGGCTATTTCTCCAATGCACCTAAAAAATATCAAGAGTTTGTTAGGAAAAGATGAAGTCCTAAGAAATCGAGAAAGGCAGATGAAGTCCTAAGAAGAAAGGCAGATGAAGTCCTAAGAAGATCGAGAAAGGCAGATGAAGGAATAGAGAATCAGTGTTGCATAGAAGAGGCAACAGAGGGTAAATGATCCAACAAGATTTGAAATCTAAAATTAATAGATTCCTTCATACAAAATGGCAACAACACTGGAATAACAACATCCACAATAAACTCTTCCTAATCAAACCCACTTTAGGAGGCTGGAGACCAACTTTAAGGAAATCTAGAAAGGAACAAGTAATTGTGTCCCGATTGCGCATTGGTCATACGAGACTAATGCACTCCTATATACTCAAACAAGAACAACAACCACAATGTGGAACATGTCAAACACCTTTGACAGTCAAACACTTATTCATGGAATGCAGGTTTTTGCTCCCATTAGAAACCGTTATTTTAAAGCAAACAATATGAAAGATCTGTTTGAAAATGTTAACATGGAGGATATTCTCTCTTTTTTGAGGGAAATAAAATTATACCATAGAATATAGACATGAAACAAATCAATACCATACAACATAATTCCCAATAATACTAAGACATTGTTAAAACCAATTACTAAAAAGTATAAATATAAATACATGATATGTGTAACTTCCTAAGCGTTAGGCATGACATAACCCCAGATGGGTTGATATGTTAAAATCTATAAATAATAATAATAATAATATCCAACAAGCATAAAAGGGGGCAACATAGCAGAGTAGATGAGCCAAATGAGAAGACAGAATAAGATAAGAGGGAGAATAAGAAAGGGTTATTCAACAATATGGAGGTACGTGGCATAATGGTTAGAGTCATAGGAAATGACTCATTGACCAAGTTCAAATCCTAGACAAGGCTGTTTGCCTTTCACATAGCACTGATACCTTAGGAAAGGTATGAATAAATATATTCTTCCTCCAGCTATGGGTAAAATAACAAGGCAGACTGGAAACTTTAACCTTGGATAGGAAACCCGTTAGGAGAAGGGAGAACTCTGAATTTGAAAAACCTGAGGTCAGTCATTGAGTGGGTTTGTGGTATTCCTTGTGCACCAATTCTTTCCTATCGACTGTGCCAAAAAAGTGCGGATGGTCCAACACAAGCCTTCACCACTATAAACAAAACACTTGCAGGTTGTTTATTGGATGAACCCTCATGCGTTGAAATCAACAAGAGAGTCTCTCTCTCTATATATATATATATATATATATATATATATTATATATATATATATATATACTTTGGTGTGGTACCAAGTTTCTTGGTACAAGGTGATTCTAAGCTTGTCCATTCTCTACCAGTAGTTTGTTGTTGAGTTCAGGTTCCGTATGAGAGCTCAATGTTTAATTATTGTAAACAGAGCAGAGTTATTTGTGAATAAAAATTGTGTTATGGACCATTTTCCCGTGGGGTAGATACCCACGAGTGGAAATGGTCCATAACCACAATACCCATGGTATTTAAGGCGTTTTTCATTCACAAATATATATATATATATATATATATATATATATATATATATATTTCACCAATGTAAGTGAGAATGATTTCTTTGCTTCCATATATAAAAAAAAAAGTTTCTTCAATCATGTGAATGTCTGGATTCTGAATTGCCAATTGTAGAGACAAGGGAATCAAATCAGTCCTTATAATTATAGGAACTTATTTTATAATAAACAATTCTTCTGATAACAAAAGGAAGAAAATAAAATGAAGACTGGTCTTGTTTGGATTGAAAATAATGAAATAGAAATTTAATAAAATATACTGAATAAGACATCTAAATATAATTAATTGAAATAATACTTGTATGTATGTATATATGTATGTATGTA
>CM042158.1:39561052-39571052 GCA_023376005.1 Doryteuthis pealeii | reverse complement strand
GGTCTTCATTTCCTGGGAATTACGTTAAATATTTGATGGTCAGCTTCCAGTTCTGGAGGTTTGGGGAATGTGGAGCACTCCTTTATCACCATTGTTCCCTGGTCTACTCTGACCCGGAGTGGTAGTACCTATTAGGGTCCCATCTATGGGTTAAATAGAAAAATGTGTTTATAATCAAAATTAAGTATCCATTAAAAATGAATTCATTTAAAAACTTTATCGGGCATTAAATGACCCAATGAGGTTGATATGCCGTAAAACAAACCAAACCATCTTTATCTTCCTGTTAGTTTCCTTACCCTCCTTTTTATACTTTTTGTCTTTCTCTTCCTTTTTTTATCGCAGCCGCCAACTGCACCTCGGCAAATGGGTAAGACACCCCAATGGAGCAACCTGTTAGCTGTGAGTGGTCACCTGTAATGCTGGTGGCTACGCAGTCATGACATGCAATACTCCATTTTAGTCCTTACTTAGGCTAGAAGGTCATTTGGAGAGGCTCCCTCCAATCAATTGGCTGGTCATTGTCCTGACTCTATTGCCCTTATGGAAAGCCCCAACCCAGCTATTTGCTCTACTTAGGTATCGAGCAGTTTTACTTTTTAGCTTTAGACAATCCTAGCAGTTTGTATATATGCATTTTTTATATATACATATTTTTCTTTTGGCCAAGTGTTATAGTGTTATTTTCAGTTCGTGCAACCTTCTTGGTCTTTTCTTTTTTTCATTTTTTTTCCCCAGGTAAAATTTGGTAGTATATTTTTACCAACAGATTATTTGCTGGTGTTTTTTCTCACCAAAAGGATTTACTAATATATATATTAGTATTATATTTCTTTTATATTTTATATATATTATATTTTTCTTTTAGCCAAGTGTTATAGTGTTAATTGATTATTTTCAGTTGGTGCAACCTTCTTGGTCTTTTCTTTTTTAATTTTTCTCCCCAGGTGAAGTTTGGTAGTATATTTTTACTAACAGATTATTTGCCATTGTTTTTTCTTACTGAAACGGTTTACTAATATATATTATTATATATATATATATATATATATATATATATATATTTTTTTGTTTTTTCATTATATCAAATCCACACTGTCGGATTAATTTCCTTTTATTTCACATACTTGTCTACGAAAAAAAAATAATATATATATATATATAAGTTTGGTTAGCGTGGAAATGAAGTCAACAGGCCTGGTGACTGACAGTTCTCATACATATATATATGATGTTGTTTTGTATTTAGAAAATTTGGAAAAGAGCCAACACCAGCAATGACTGAATTTAATATATTATTGTTTTCACAGTCAAAAATCACCTATTTGACAAATAACTTGAAAATAATTCAATCTTGCTGTACATATATAGATAGTTGCACACATACACACAGAAACACACACACAAAAATCCAGCTGAGTATATTACATGTCAGAATAACAAACACATTTTTTAACTAACTATTATAAAAGTGACTATTATAATAACATAAACATAATAGTATGAACTGAGAAAGATAGATATGAACAGACTGAGATATATATATATATATATATATATATATATATATATATATTATATATATATATATATATAGAGAGAGAGAGAGAGAGAGAGAGAGAAGATAGATAGATGATTGAGACAGTTGGTTTGAAAATTGCATAGGTGAAAAATATCAGTAACCAAATGCCATTGACATCATTTTCATGCTACCCTAACTTATGTGTGTGTGTGTATTTAAAAAAAAAAAAAATCCCACATGCTTTGAAAATTAAAATTCCACATGCTTTGTTCCAGCCATCCTCTCTCCATTTCAAAATCCGTCGCATGCGACATGACGTCATTATAACTGTCTTTCTTGACCACTTTTGAAAACTCTCTTCACGTGATTTTTAAAAAAGTTATTTTTTCAAACATTTCAAAAATTCACCGCGTTCCAACAAATTTTATTTAAAAAAATAAGGATTTACTCTGAGGAAGGTCGATATTTCTTTGTGTGCGGAACATTTCTATATTTTTTCTATTATTATTATTTCATTTCATTTTGTTATTTAAAAATAATAGTAGATTGAATAATGTACACATAGATGAACTCCTGACCGAAACACATGTAAGTTAAATTAATTAAAATATCCTATTTCATTCATTCAATACTTTCTTTCCTTTATTTCTCTTTTCAACATATATATATATATATATATATATATATATACATATATATATTTGTGAGATTTATGGGTATGCTTCGCATATTTGTGTTATAAGAAATAGAATAAAAGTACTGTTTTTTTGTTTTTTTTGTAGCATGAATGGTTGGCAAATGTCCATGTTGAAATAAACTAATATTTAAGAAATACTTCCAATAAAACCCCATTAACTTTGAAAAAATTTGCATCAGTGATTTTATTGCCTTAATTGGGTAATAAAAATAATGAGTATATATATCTCTACAGTGCTGTATCACCTACATTATTAATTTGGACACAATTGGTAAGTCTACAGTATTTCTTAAATATTAGTCTATTTTAACAATGACACAAAACCTAGAACTTTTATTTTTTACAACACACACACACACACACACACACACATATATATATATATATATATATATATATATGTGTGTGTGTGTGTGTGTGTGAGGTATCCAAAACTTGGTAGCAAGGGATGATTCTATACATGATTTCTAAGACACACTGTATTATTATTGTATGATCCAGTATGTACAAATACAGTGAGTCTTTAAATCACTACAGAGAGCTCAATGTATCCTAATCTTTTTAGATTATATACAGAGCAATATTTATCTTTAAAAGGAAGGAAAACTCAACACCGTTTTTCATAATAAAATTTATTTTGACTAAAATTTGGTCGAAATAAATTATTATGGAAATAACGGTGTTGAGTTTTTTCCTTCCTTTTAAAGATATATATATTATATATGGCCAAGGGATAGGAATTGCTCTGATTGAAAATCGAATGGGTGTCATCCCGGCTGGAGTACCTTGCTAAGTTTTACACACAGAAGGATTGATATGTCCAAAACACTGTGTCTATGATGACTATTATATATTATATATATATATATATATATATATATTATATAAGTGTTGTGTATTCAGGCAGCATTTTTTCTTTTTTAAACATGTTGTGTTAAACTCTACGGACGATTTAAAAGCAAGACACCTGAACATTCCATCAGTTTCACACGTGAAATGCCAGATAGACATGCAAAAAGCGCTTGTTGAAGAAACTTTGGTGAATTGCTTCACATTCCACCTTGACATTAAAAAAGATGACCAGACAGTTAGAAAGGATCGAACAAAAACTCGTCCAACATTAAAATCGTCAGCAGAGTTTTAACAAATACTATATATATATATATATAATTTATATATATATAAAGATTATATCATGTAAATGCATGCTGTCACCAGCTGACTCGCCCCAAAGTAGTGCAGTGCTTACCTAGTCATTGCCTCTTCAATTTTATGATGAATCAAATCTTTCAGTTCATCAGTTGTTTGCAGACTTGTGTTTAAAGACTTGAACATTCTGGTAACCTCTCTCACCCCATAGAATCTAGTAAGTGAGCCAGCCACAATCTGTCAACACCACTTGAGATAAGGCACACTGTGAATAAAAAAACTACTTTCATAGATGCCCTGGTGACAACAGGGTGGCGAGGCTGTTGATGTTACAAATCAAAGCCATGTCTCTCACCCCTACTAGTTATTATGCGTGTCAGTTTTAATCTGGGAGATCATTCTGCCGGAACCTGTACACACACACACACACACACACACACACACCAACACAAATGTGTGTGTGTGTATATATATATATATATATATATATATATATATATAGTTTGCTATATTTATAAATAGTGCTCAAATTTAGATCTAGGTTGAATAGCATAGACACAGTTTACTGTCAACTATATGATCATCAGACCAAGAGCTATTTAACTAACAGTCACTGCCATGAATGCATATATTATAATATATTATATATATATATATATATATATATATACAAGGTGTATCATAAAGGGTATCGAGATTGAAGGTGTATTTACCAAGATTGAAACCCCTTCATCACCATTGCTCCCTGGTCCACTTTGACCCAGAGTGGTAGTACCTGTTAGTGTCCCATCTATGGGTTAAATAGAAAAACATGAGTTTATAAACAAAATTGTATTATGCATTAAGAATGAATTTATTTCACAACTTTGTCAGCATTAAATAACCTACCGAGTTTGATATGCCGTCAATCAAAACAAAACAATGAATGGAACATTGATTTTTTTCAGAATACAAGGTGTCAAAAAGTACAAAAAATCTCAATACTTTTTTGACACACCTTATATATATATATATATATATGTTGAAAAAATAAATAAAGGAAAGAAAGTATAGAATGGATAAAATAGGATATTTTAATTGATATTACTTACATATGTTTCAGTCAGGAGTTTATCCATACGTACATTATTCAAACAATTGTTATTTTTAAATAACCAAATGAAATGAAATAATAATATTTAAAAATAATAATAGTTTGAATAATTTACACATGGATAAACTCCTGACCGAAACACGTGTAAGTAAAATTGATTAAAATATCCTATTTTATCTATTCTATACTTTCTTTTCTTTTATTATTTTCTCAACATACCGTCGGATATGCTTCCAGTTTCATTTTACATACATACATACATACATTATATATATAAAATATATATATATATATTATATATTATATATATAACACCAGGTGTGTCAAAAAAGTATCATGATTTCTTGTACTTTTTTGACACCTTATGTTCTGAAAAAAATTTATATTATATATATATATATATATTATATAAAATGAGTAAAGAAAAGAAAAGTAAATGGATAAAATGAATTTAATGATATCACAATAATCGATATCACTTACACATTGTTTCGGTCAGTTTATATGTGTGAAAATATTTCGCCAACATACAAGAATCGACCTTCATCAGAGTGAACATTTATTTTTATAAAAATAAAATAAATGTTCACTCTGATGAAGGTCGATTCTTGTATGTGTACGAAATATTTTCACACACATAAACTGACCGAAACACATGTGTAAGTGATATCGATTAATGTGATATTGATTAAATCATTTTATCATTTACTTTCTCATTTTTCCTCATTAGTTGTCGGATTCAATTCCTTTCCATTTTTACATATATATATATATATATATATATATTTATATTACGCATAACACACATATAACTATTAGTGAGAGAGGGAGATAGATTAATAGGTCGTAACAGATATGAAATGACCAAATAGTCTTAGATATGAACAGAGTGAGATAGATATAGCCAACTACTGAATATATTATTTTTACTACTACTTATTTTCATGCATAAATATCTTTATTTTAGATTAGTTTTTTACATTATTGATTGAATTCACTTGTTTGTTTTTTAATTTTTTTATTTTTAATGGCATATCATCCTTTCTGTGTTATTCAATGCCAAAGCCACCCTTGTAGAAGAACAGTAGTTGTACTATTTATACCATAGCTGGGTTATTTAATGTTAAAGCCAAACTTGTAGGAGAAGAATAGTGATAGTATCTTACCCATATTTGTAAAATGTATTTAATGCTAAAGCCATCCTTGTAGAACAATAGTGGTACTATTCAACCCATAGTTGGGGGATTTTCCATAGTCTGATAAAATCTATTGGACTGAAAGTGAAAGTACAACTATCAGTTGTGTTAGCTTTTTTTTAGCCAAAATATTGTTACACAGAATAAACGCACTAATAATCCAGCCTTCAGGGCAGGGGTCTAGTGGCTTTGGCCTCTGGACTATAAGTGTTAAATTAACAGCATGATCCCAGAGCGCTATCTGCCCAGGCAACACCTGACCCCTTGATTTAAAGGGACAGGGCTGGGTTATGCCAGTTGCCTTGAGGGGAATGCCGACGGGATCTACAGTTTTTTGCACCTGCCATCCAGGAGCTACAGTTTGTGGGTAGTCCCGCATTACCCTTAAATATACAGAATAGGTCTGATATTTTCTGTTTTTTTTTTTTTGTTGTTTTTTTTTTGTTTTCTCATAAAATATTTAATTCATTAGAATTATGTTTTCTGGGCTTAGATTTTGGTCCGTTTTTGGTGCATGTTTTGCCGGTTGTTGCTAATTCTTTTCTTCACCCAAATATACTCCAACCCCTGGTTTTCTTTCTTTCTTTTGGGTTTAGGCTGAAAAGGAATGAAGAAGGAAAAGGAAGAGACAAAGGACAGAGATACTTTAGGATCAGACTTTATTCTTAGGTCATAGTTATTTCTTGGAGAGGAGATTTTCTCCTGAATCAGTCCAATAATGTGTGTTTGCAGTTAAGGTCTAATTTGAAATTAAAGGAAGTGAAAAGAAGAGATAAAGACAAAAGATATTTAGATTCAGACTTTATTCCTAAGGTTCATAAGTATTTGTGAAGAGAAAATTTTCTCTGACCCGGTCAATAATGCATGATTCCAGTAAGGTCCATATTTGGAATGGCTGAGGGTCTTTTGGTGCCTGGAAGTGGGGTCCTTTTTCTCTACGCATAACCAGAGGGTTCTTCCTGGCTTCTGTGAGATTCATTTTTAACTTTATTTGTTTTAATACCCATAGATTTTCTTCTGGGTAAATTTCTGTTAATATACAAGTGTATCAAAAAAATCGAGTTTTCAGTACTTTTGACCACACCTTGTATTTTGAAAAAATTAACGTTCCATTCATTCTTCTTGTCTATCTTGATAAATACAGCTTTAAACTTGCCTACATTTTTGAACACCTTGTATTCTGAAAACACTAATGAATGGGAACGTTATTTTTTTCAGAAATGACAAGGATGTCAAAAAGTTACAAAAATGTTTCTCGATACTTTTTCACCACCTTGTTATATTCAGTATATTGAGGGCCAAGGTATAACCATTTTCATGAAATATAGATGACCCCAATAAAATGTGTTTATATGCCCATTAAAATTGAACCAACCAACCCAACTATATCTGTCCCCTGAATCAGTAACCTAGGTCATTTTTCATGGAAAGTCTCTCAATTCACTTGTTAAAACCCTGATACCATTGAGCCAATTTTTATACTCAACACGTGAGTGACCTTCAACAGAGTGGACAAAATTGAGCTTTTTTTTTCTCCTTACAAGACTGGAGAGGAAAATAAGCTTAAAATCCTCCAAAGCAAAGGAAGCAGAAATGATGTGTCTTCATAGCTTTTTCTCGTCTCTAACGATTCACAGATTTTCAGGGCGTCATTATTGGTAGTGTTCTCCTTGGAATGTGGAGGCAATCATCAAATAAATATGCCTGAAAACTTCCTTAATCTCTCAACAGAATATTTATTAAGGCTAATATCATTTGGTTCTAAAAGGAAGAAAAAATAAGAAGAAATAGTGTTCTTTACAAATCTTTTATGACCAAATATATTATTTTTTTTAGTGGTTTTGTTTGTTTGTTTCTTAAAACAAACAAACAAAAAAAAACAGAAAGAGAAACTGTTAGGTGTTTAACAAAGAAAAAAAAGGAACAAAATTTGACATGAAACAAAAAGAAAAAATGAAATGATAATAAAAGAAATGAAGGACAAAAAAAAAAGTCACATAAAAGAAAGGAGGAAAAAAAATGACTATTTATGAAAGAAAAACAATACATGGAAGAAAGGGAAGGGAAAAAATGATTATTTATGAAGAAAAAAATTACAAGGAGAAAGTAAGGAAAAAAATGATATTTATGAAAGAAAAAAATACATGGAAGAAAGGAAGGAAAAATGATATTTACTGAAAGAAAAATACATGGAAGAAAGTAAGGAAAAAAATGATATTAAAAAAGAAAGAAATGCGTAAAAGAACTTAAATTAATATTAATGAAGAAAAAATTATATGAAGAAAGGAAAGAAAAAATAATATCAAGAAGGAATGAAATCACATGAAAAGAGATGAATGAAAAATTTTTCTAAGAAAAGAAATTACATAAGAAATAAAATAATATTAATGAAGAGAAATTATATGAAAGAAAAGAAAGGATAAGAAAAAATCCTATTTTTGAAAGAAAGAAATACATGAAAGAGTAAAGAAAACCATATCAATGGAGAGATAAAGGAGAGTGAGAGGGATAGCGAGTGAGAGAAGTGGATGAGATAGAGAGAGAGGTGTAAGAAATAGAATGAGGAGAGAGAGATGTGAGTGAGAAGAGAGATGAAGTGAAGAGAGATGAGTGAAGAGAGAAAGAGAATGTCACGATAGAGAGTGAGTATAAGTGTGAGAGAGAGAGAAGGTAGAGTAAGAGTGAAAGATGAGCATGAAGATAAGATGAGGTGAAGAATATGGTGTATTGTGAGAAGTGAAGAGAGAGAGTGTAGTGATGAAGTGGATGAAAGAGAGGGAAGAGTGATGCGAGAAAGAGAGTGAGATGAGAGATGAGATACGTGAAGAAGTAGAAGTGAATAAAGAAGAGAGAGTGCGATTGAGTGAGAAGAGATGAAGATGAAGATCACATGAGAGAAGTGTAGAGGTGAGTGCCGTGTTAGCAGTGAGGAGTATGCGATGTTGAGTCGTCACTGGTGATGCGTGCGAGTGAGCTGGGTGAGGCGCTGGGGGTGGTGTGTCGAGCGAGTGCGTGGTGTGAGGTGTGAGAGCGAGGAGTGAGAGTAGTGTACCTAGAGTGTGAGGTGGTGTGTCAGGAGGGCGACTGAGAGAGAATTGCTTGTGGGGCGGGCTGAGACGCGAGAAAATAGGTGTGAGCGGTGATCTGCCGTGAGTTTTGTGGCGTGCCGGCGTGGAGTGAGGAGCCTGGGTGCGAGGGCTGCGGATTGAGAGAGTAGCGAGCGCAGATGTGGCGCGGTGGGTGGCGTGGGAGGGTAAGAACCCTACCCAAGTGGCCAAGCTTGTTGGCAATGGGTGGTGACCCATGATGCTTAAGGAGCGGGGAATACTGCGTGGATTAGCAGGTCCATGACATGCAACAGTTCCACTTAGACCCTTAGCGTTAGGCTAGCTATGGGCGTCAGATAGGCTTTCTCCGATCAATCAGCTGGACATGTGAAGCCCTAACCTATATGATTGCGCTTAATCCTGATGTGCCCTTAGTGGCAAGCCCCAACCCTTTATCTATGGGTGCGTAGAAGGAGGTAACTGAGGGTTGGCGATGTCCTGGGAGATGAGCATTGAAGGCGGTCTATTGATGGTGAGTGTCCGAGTACTGGAGGTGTGGGAAGTATAGCACCGCCTTCGATCACTGATCTCCTGGTCCGACTCTGACGCGGGAGTAGGTAGGTAGCTTGTTAGGTCCTTATCCTATGGGGTTAAATAGAAAAAATGTGTCGTAGTAAAAAAATTATTTTCAAAACTCTTATCGACGATTAAATGACCCACCGAGGTGATAGCCATAAACAAACCAAACCAATCCGGTCAGGTAAAAGTGAGATGGCGCAAGTAAAAAGAATTTCCAAATCAGTCTATTCGATCTTGGTGAGTAGGCTGATAACTTTTCAGCAATACTGTGGATATAGGTTTTTAGATGGGCCATGAGTTTTTGTACGTAAAAAGAGGAAAGGGAGAATTGGGGGCTCGCCTAAACCAACTATAAACCGTTGTTCGGATATCAAGTACAAACGGTATTTAAATAATTGCACTTTAATTAAACGAGGGAAAAAAAAAAGGATAACAGGGGGAAATAAAATGAAGAGATATGTGGTTGAATTGGTTTGATTTAATGAAACTCACTGGTTATAAAAAGGCGAAAAAGAAATGCAAAGTGAGAAAGAAATTGGAAATTTTGCTAATTAATCTTAAGAATAATTTGTGCTGTTTTAAGAGCAAAAGAGAAGAAAAAAGACTAAGCAGAGGATGGAAGCGAGAGAAAGAGACAGGAAAGAATTAAGTTGTGTGTGTTGTTAAGTGAGAAGCGTGCCTGGGATTGTGATGAGGATGATTGCGGTATCTCTCTCT
>CM042158.1:39556128-39560952 GCA_023376005.1 Doryteuthis pealeii | reverse complement strand
GTCAAGAGAGATTACCAAGTTTCTTGGTACAAGGTGGATCTTAAGCTTGTCCTATTCTTACAGTAGTTTGTTGTTGAGTTCAGGTTCCGTATGAGAGCTCAATGTTAATTATTGTAAAACAGAGCAGAGTTATTTGTGAATAAAAAGGCCTTAAATACCATGGGTATCGTGGTTATGGACCATTTCTGCCCGTGGATAGATACCCAAAGTGGAAATGGTCATAACCACGATACCCATGGTATTTAAGACGTTTTTATTCACAAATATATATAGATACATACATACATACATACATATATATATTCACCAATGTAAGTGAGAATGATTTCTTTGCTTCCATATATAAAAAAAAGTTCTTCAATCACGTGAATGTCTGGATTCTGAAATGCCAATTGTAGATGACAAGGATCAAATCAGTCCTTATAATAGGAATTATTTTATAATAAACAATTCTTCTGATAACAAAAGGAAGAAATATAAATGAAGACTGGTCTTGTTTGGATTGAAAATAATGATAGAAATTAATAGAATATACTGAATAAGACATCTAAATATAATTAATTGAAATAATACTTATACATATATATATATATATTGTGTGTATATGTATATATACATGTATGTATGTATATATACATGTATGTATATATATGTATACACATTCATAAACATATATATATATGTGTATATGTATATATATACATGTGTATATGTATATATATACATGTGTATATGTATATATACATGTATGTATGTATGTATGTATATATACATGTATGTATGTATATATATGTATACACATTCATAAACATATATATATATATGTATATACACACATTCATAAACATATATGTATATATACATACATATTCATAAACATACATGTATATATATATATATAATATAATATAGTCATAAACATAATGAGTGTATATGTGTATATATATATATACACACACACAGTCATAAACATACATGTATTATATATAATGTATATATATATATATATATATATATATATATATAAACATACTTCCGGAATATATATATATATAAATGTGTTGCTTTTATTTATTTTGTGTGTCTTTATTTGCATTGTCTATCTTTCTTATATATGAGTAGAACCATATATTTCTCGCTATGTAGATATGTATATAGATATTTATTTGAATGAAACTGTATATACATATGTATATATAGCTATATATATGCACATACGCATGCATGCAATATATATATATGTATATATATATTATATATAACTATAATATGCACATATGCATGCACACACACACACACACACACACACACACATATAATATATATATATATATATATATATATAATATAATAGCTATTTGTATGACTAACTATATATTCTGATTAGTCTCATTAATGTTATTTCTGTTGATAGTATCACAGCAACATATTAAGG
This sequence comes from Doryteuthis pealeii, assembly GCA_023376005.1. Classification (NCBI taxonomy): domain Eukaryota; kingdom Metazoa; phylum Mollusca; class Cephalopoda; order Myopsida; family Loliginidae; genus Doryteuthis; species Doryteuthis pealeii. Next base: position 39,559,517 of record CM042158.1, on the reverse strand, counting down.
AATGTCATGTAAAATCCATCATAAACGACCAAAGTCTATCAGTCAACAGTAAAAAGCAGTTTCCCCAACAGTTTGCGTCTTTCGAAAAACCAAATTCAGGACCACTTAAGTGCACTTTAGTTATTCCGTTGCCAAATGACATAATCCTCTGTCATTCAGGCAAATCAAGATATTTAGCTTTCTATGCCATTATTTTTAGATTTTCTCTCCATACTTCCTCCACCTACTTCTCCCCCTTCTCTTCTCCCTCCTCCTCTTCTCCCTCCTCCTCCACCTTTTTTTCTTCTTCTTCTTCCCCCTTATCCTTCTTCTTCCCCATCCTTCTTCTTCTTCCCCATCCATATTCTTCTTTTCCTTTCTTCTTCTTCCTCATCCATATTCTTCTTCTTTTCCTTTCTTCTTCCCCATCCTTATTCTTCTTTTCCTTTCTTCTTCCCCATCCATATTCTTCTTCTTTTCCTTCTTCTTTCCTTTCTTCTTTTCCTTTCTTCTTTCTTTTTTCCCTTCTTCTTCTTTTCCTTTCTTTCTTCCATCCTTATTCTTCTTTTCCTTTCTTCTTCCCCATCCATATTCTTTTTCTTTTCTTTCTTCTTCTTCTTCTTTCTTCTTCCTTTTTTCCTCATCCTTATTCTTCTTTTCCTTCTTCTTCTCATCTTATTCTTCTTTTCTTTCTTTTCCCCATCCTTATTCTTCTTTTCCTTTCTTCTCCCATCCTTATTCTTCTTTTCCTTCTTCTTCCCCATCCTTCTTCTTCCCATCTTCTTCTTCTCCTTATTCTTGCCTTCTTCTTCTTTTTCTTTGCCTTCTTCTTCTTCCCCATCCATATTCTTCTTCTTCCTCATCCTTCTTTTTCTTCTTCTTCTTATTATTATTAGTAGTATTGTTATTGTTATTTCCTTCTTTTTTTATGTCTCCCACTCTTGGTGATGCTCCAGTATATATATATATATATATATATATATATATATATATATGACTTGGCACCAATAAGATGTGATGATATTGCAGGGATTTAGCTACGTTCCTCTGGCTCCACTATGCTCCTCATAACAGATGCTGCCTTTGTGTATATTTTATGAGTGACCATTTATTTAAACTCATAAAAGAGAGAGAGAGAGAATTAAGGCGTGGGGGGTGGGGGTGGAAACAAGTGGCATTTCTAACATTTCCAATTTAGCATCTCCCTCTCTCTCTCTCTCTCTTCTCTCTCTTCTTTCCTTTCTCTCTTACTCTCTTCTTTTTCTCTTTTTTCTCTCTCCTCTCTCTCTCTCTCTCTAGCTTGTTGGCCGGAGCTTTAGAATACACTGACTGCACCTCTGCAGAGGGGTAAGGACCCTCCCCAATTGAGCGACCTGCTGCCCATAGGTTGTGATCCGTGATGCTTAAGGACAGAATCCTAGTGGATGAGCAGTACAGGACATGCAACATTTCACTTAGGCCCTTACTTAGGCTAGACAGGTAGTTAGACAGGCCCCCTCTGATCAATCAGCTGACCATGTCAAGCCCTAGCACCTATATGATTGCCCTTATGGCAAGCCCCAACCCTTTTTCTCAAACAGGTGCTAGAAGGTGGTGGCTGAGGGTCTTCATTTCCTGGGAATTATGTTAAATATCTGATGGTCAGCTTCCAGTTCTGGAGGTTTAGGGAATGTGGAGCACTTCTTTATCACCATTGTTCCCTGGTCCACTCTTACCTGGAGTGGTAGTACCTGTTAGGGTCCCATCTATGGGTTAAATGGAAAAAAATGTGTATAGAAAGAAAAATTGAGTATACATTTAAGAATGAATTCATTTCAAAATTTGTCGGGCATTAAATGACCCACTGAGGTTGATATGCCGTAAAACAAAACAAACCAAACCATCTTTATCTTCCTGTTAGTTGCCTTACCCTCCTTTTTATACTTTTTGTCTTTCTCTTCCTTTTTTATCGCAACCACCAACTGCACCTCGGCAAATGGGTAAGACGCCCCGATGGAGCAACCTGTTAGCCGTGAGTGGTGACCTGTAATGCTGGCGGATACGTAGTCATGAGATGCAATACTCTATTTTAGCCCTTACTTAGGCTAGAAGATCATTTGGAGAGGCTCCATCCAATCAATTGGCTAATCATTGTCCTGACTCTATTGCCCTTATGGAAAGCCCCAACCCAACTATTTGCTCTACTTAGGTATCGAGCAGTTTTACCTTTTAGCTTTAGACAATCCTAGCAGTTTGTGTATATGCATTTTTTATATATACATATTTTTCTTTTAGCCAAGTGTTATAGTGTTAATTGATTATTTTCAGTTCGTGCAACCTTCTTGGTCTTTTCTTTTTTTCATTTTTTTCCCCAGTTAAAATTTGGTAGTATATTTTTACTAACAGATTATTTGCTGGTGTTTTTTCTCACTGAAAGGGTTTACTAATATATATATTAGTATTATATTTCTTTTATATTTTATATATATTATATTTTTCTTTTGGCCAAGTGTTATAGTGTTAATTGATTATTTTCAGTTGGTGTGACCTTCTTGGTCTTTTCTTTTTTAATTTTTCTCCCCAGGTGAAGTTTGGTAGTATATTTTTACTAACAGATTATTTGCCATTGTTTTTTCTTACTGAAACGATTTACTAATATATATATATATATAATATATATATATATATATTTGTTTTTTCATTATATCAAATTCAATACTGTCGGATTAATTTCCTTTTATTTCACATACTTGTCTACGAAAAAAAAAAATATATATATATATATATAAGTTTGGTTAGCGTGGAAATGAAGTCAACAGTGCCTGGTGACTGACAGTTCCTCATACATATATATATGATGTTGTTTTGTATTTAGAAAATTTGGAAAAGAGCCAACACCAGCAATGACTGAATTTAATATATTATTGTTTTCACAGTCAAAAATCACCTATTTGACAAATAACTGGAAAAATAATTCAATCTTGCTGTTACATATATAGATAGTTGCACACATACACACAGAAACACACAGTATACACACACACACACACACACACACACACACACACACAACACACATAACATCCAGCTGAGTATATTACATGTCAGAATAACAAACACATTTTTAACTAACTATTATAAAAGTGACTATTATAATAACATAAACATAATAGTATGAACTGAGAAAGATAGATATGAACAGACTGAATATATATATATATAATATAATAATTATATAGAGAGAGAGAGAGAGAGAGAGAGATAGACTGAGACAGTTCGTTTGAAAATCACATAGGTGAGAAAATATATATAACCAAATGCCATTGACATCATTTTCATGCTACCTAACTTATATGAATGTGTGTGTGTGTTTATTTAAAAAAAAAAAAATCCCACATGCTTTTGAAAATTAAAATTCCACATGACTTTGT
>CM042158.1:39546128-39551128 GCA_023376005.1 Doryteuthis pealeii | reverse complement strand
TTTGACACACCTTGTATATCAGTATACGAGGCCAAGGTATAACCATTTTTCATGAAATTTGATGACCCGAAAATGGTTTATATGCCTTAAAATGAACCAACCAACCAACCAACTATATCTGGCCCCTGAATCAGTACCTAGGTCATTTTTCATGAAAGTCTCTCAATTCATTTACTTGTAAAATCCCTGATACCATTGAGCCAATTTTATTACCATCAACACGTGAGTGACCTTCAACAGAGTGGACAAAATTGAGCTTTTTTTTTCCTCACAAGACTGGAGAGGAAATAAGCTTAAAATCCTCCAAAGCAAAGGAAGCAGAAATGATGTGTCTTCATAGCTTTTCTCGTCTCTAACGATTCACAGATTTCAGGCGTACATTATTGGTAGTGTTCTCCTGTTTAATGTGGAGCAATTCCCATCAATAAATATTGCCTGAAAACTTCCTTAATCTCTCAACAGAATTATTTATTAAGGCTAATATCATTTGGTCTAAAAGAAGAAAAAATAAAGAAGAAAATAGTGTTCTTTACAAATCTTATGACCAAATATATATTTTTTTTTAGTGGTTTTGTTTGTTTGTTCTTAAAACAAACAAAAAAAAAACAGAAAGAGAAACTGTGATTTTAACAAAGAAAAAAAGAAACAAAATTTGAATGAAACAAAAAGAAAAATGAAATGAAATAAAAGAAATGAAGGACAAAAGAAAAAAGTCACATAAAAGAAAGGAAGGAAAAAATGATATTTATGAAAGAAAAAAATTACATGGAAGAAAGGAAGGAAAAATGATATTTATGAAAGAAAAAACATGGAAAAGGAAGGAAAATGATATTTATGAAAGAAAAAATTACATGGAAGAAAGGAAGGAAAAATGATATTTATGAAAGAAAAAAGGTACATAAAGAAAGGAAGGAAAAAATGATATTTATGAAAGAAAAAAATTACAAAGAAGAAAGTAAGGAAAAATGATATTTTATGAAAGAAAAAAATTACATGGAAGAAAGGAAGAAAAATGATATTTATGAAAAAAAAATTACATGGAAGAAAGAAGGAAAAATGATATTTATGAAAGAAAAAAATTACATGGAAGAAAGGAAGGAAAATGATATTTATGAAAGAAAAAAATTACATGGAAGAAAGGAAGGAAAAATGATATTTATGAAAGAAAAAAGCCACATAAAAGAAAGGAAGGAAAAATGATATTTATGAAAGAAAAATTACATGGAAGAAAGGAAGGAAAAATGATATTTATGAAAGAAAAAAATTACATGGAAGAAAGGAAGGAAAATGATATTTATGAAAGAAAAAGCCACATAAAAGAAAGGAAGGAAAAATGATATTTATGAAAGAAAAAAATTACATGGAAGAAAGGAAAAAATGATATTTATGAAAGAAAAAAATTACATGGAAGAAAGGAAGGAAAAATGATATTTATGAAAGAAAAAAATTACATGGAAGAAAGGAAGGAAAAAATGATATTTATGAAAGAAAAAAATTACATGGAAGAAAGGAAGGAAAAATGATATTTATGAAAAGAAAAAAATACATGCAAGAAAGTAAGGAAAAATGATATTAAAAAAAGAAAGAAATTGCGTAAAAGAAGTAAAATAATATTAATGAAAGAAATAAATTATATGAAAGAAAGGAAAGAAAAAATAATATCAAAGAAGGAAGGAAATCACATGAAAGAGAGGAATGAAAAAATTTTCTAAAGAAAGAAATTACATAAAGGAAATAAAAATAATATTAATGAAAGAGAAATTATATGAAACAAAGAAAGGAAAGAAAAAATCCTATTTTTGAAAGAAAGAAATTACATGAAAGAGAAGAAGAAAACATATCAATGAAAGAAAAAAGAAATTACATAAAATAAAGTAATAAAATTATATTAAAGAAAGAAAGAAATTATATGAAAGAAAAGGAAGAAAAAAATATTAAAGTAAGAAAGAATTCACATGAAAGATAGGAATGAAAAAAATATATTAAAGGAAGAATTTACATAAAAGAAAGGAAGTAAAAATAGTATTATTTAAAGAAAAAAATTATATGAAAGAAATAATATCAATAAAAGAATAAAGAAATTACATAAAATAAAGGAAGAAAAAAAAAATCATATCAAAGAAAGAAAGAAATCACATAAAAGAATATCCATTATTACAGAATAGCGAGTTTGATCCTCACTGGATGCTCGATACTTGTGACCTTGTGTCACATCCTACTTGTAGTGAACAGATTGAATAAGTACCTACATCTATGTGTGTTCAAGAGGGCACTGAAAAATTCTTGGCCTAACCAAGAAAAATCATGGACTATCTGCTATTTTCCTTACTCCTTCTGCATAAAGCCCTGTCAGCTGTGGATTTAGAATACACCAATTGCACTTTTGCTGAGGGGTAAGAACCCTACCCAATGGGACCACTTGTTGGCAATGGGTGGTGACCCATGATGCTTAAGGACGGAATACTGGTGGATTAGCAGTCCATGACATGCAACATTCCACTTAGACCCTTACTTAGGCTAGATGGGCGGTCAGATAGGCTTTCTCCGATCAATCAGCTAGACATGTGAAGCCCTAGTACCTATATGATTGCCTTAATCCTATTGCCCTTATGGCAAGCCCCAACCCTTTTTATCATATGGGTGCTAGAAGGAGGTAACTGAGGGTTTCATGTCCTGGGAATGACATTAAACTCTATCTGATTGTGAGGTTCCAGTACTGGAGGTTTGGGGAATATGGAGCACCCCTTCATCACTATTTCTCCCTGGTCCACTCTGACCCAGAGTAGTAGTACTTGTTAGGGTCCTATCTATGGGTTAAATAGAAAAATGTGTTTATAAAAAATTTATTTCAAAACTTTATCGGCATTAAATGACCCACCGAGGTTGATATGCTGTAAAACAAACTAAACCAATCCTTCAAAGTAAATAATCTGAAGATTAAGTTCCAATTACCGTCGAACTGGGAAGACAAGGTAGCAAGCGATTGTAACTTAAATACAAACTCGAGTGCCACAAAGTCCACTGCAAAATGACAAAGTATATATAAGACTCCACAATGTCATTCAAATCAGGCAGTCAAGCAACCAATCAGAACTCAAGGAATGGAATGACCCAAATCACCCAGATTCATGAATGGATCATTCTTGATTCCTATTTATACCAGCTGTCTTGGACACTGCTTGAGTTCTACTTAGCTGCTGTTATTAAAACCAACAGTAGACTAACTGACTTCAATATAATCCAATAAAAAAATTTCAAAATCAGTTATATAAAAAATTTATTTCAAAACTTTATCGACATTAAATGACCCACCGAGGTTGATATGCCATAAAACAAACCAAACCAATCCTTCAGCGTAAATAATCCAATAAAAAAATTTCCAAATCAGTCATATTCATCTTGGTATAGCTGATAACTTTTCAGCAAATACTTGGATATATTTTTAATTGCCATAGAGTTTTTGTACGGTAAAAAAAGAAAGAAATTGCTCCTAAACCAACTATAAACCTTGTTCATATCAAGTACAAAACGTATTTAAATAATTCACTTTAATTAAACAAGAAAAAAAATAACCAGGGGAAATAAAAATAAGAATAATGTTTGAATTTTTGATTTATGAAACTCACTGTGTTATAAAAGGCGAAAATCAAAGTGAGAAAGAAATTGGAAAATTTTTCTAATTAAATCTAAGAATAAATTTGTGCTGGTTTTAAGAGCAAAAAGAAAGAAAAAAAAAACTAACAGAATGAACAAGAAAAAAGAACAAGGAAGAAATAATTTTTTTTTTTATAAAACATCCTGTGATTTATGAAAATGATTTGCTAAGATATTAATGTTATATATATAAACTGGCAAAAAGAAAATGGTTCTTATATTCACAGGCATACATTTAAATTAATTTTATCTATATCTACATTTTGATATATGTATATGTGTATGTATGTATGTATGTATGTATATATATATGTATATGTGTATGTATGTATATATATGTATATGTGTATGTATGTATGTATGTATATATATATATATATATATATATATATATGGCGGAAATGAATTTATATCTGAACAAATGTATACATTTATTCCTTTATCTATATATATTATACCTATATGGTATATATATATATATATATATATATATATATATATATATATATATATATATATGCGTGTGTCGCGCACAAAGCACTGCCCTATCTATAGCTCTGCTGATGAGGCCTAATGAGCTGAAACGTACATTCAGAGACCGACTTTTTCTCGATTTGTTTACGCTTTACATTTAAACCGATATGCACGCCTAATTCCTTCAATTATAATTAATTAATTAACAAATTAAGTATGACTTTAATTAAGCACATAATCTCCCTACAAATTGTCGGCCATCACCATTTCAAATACATTGTTTGACCACTTCATACCATATAGGTATAATATATATAGATAAAGGAATAAATGTATACATTTGTTCAGATATAAATTTATTTATAAGTATATATATATAAATATATATATATAAATACTGAAAACACACACATATTGCAAATACTCAAAGCCCTATACATTAACTCTTAACATCCTGTTGAGAATTTTCTAAGTCCAGAGCCCCATTCCTATAACCATTTACCAATAAATGGTTAAAAATGGCCTTTTCATTTAAAGTTACCTGTTATTTCTCTTAAATCAAAGACTTCTAAATATATTTAATATTACATTTAAACAAAGGCTATCATTCAGGGTTGATTAGGGAAATGAATGTGACTTCCAGACGGGTGGAATGAGGCGGTATAGGATGTTAAGAGTTAAACAAAAAAAACCTACCTTAAACAAGACCAACTTTGAATCCAGTCTCAAATGACTATAATTTCCAATCAAAATCAGTTCTTTTAAATCTGTGAGTCCCTCCTCCTACTTACTCCTACAACTACTGTTTGTTTAAAAAGAATGACAGTAACATCTCACTACTCTACACCTAACAATGGCACTAAGTATTGCCA
>CM042158.1:39536128-39541128 GCA_023376005.1 Doryteuthis pealeii | reverse complement strand
ACAAAAATTGCGTCGATCCCTTCGGCATTCCCCCTCAATGGGGCGCCTCAGGTGCTGGGCAATAAACCCAGCCCTGCCCCTTTAAGTCAAGAGGGCAGGTGTTGCCTGGGGGATAGCCCCCTGCGATCGACACTATTAATTTAACATAACCGGTCCAGTGGCCGAAGCGCACTGGACCCCTGTCCCGAAGGACGGGTTGGAAATGTGTTTAAAATCCTTCACTATGTCTTATATATCATTAAGAAATAAATGTTTACATAGTATATGGTGTGAATAATTTGCATACAGGTTTTAACAAAACCTTGTTTAATAAATAATAACTTGGTGTTATTGATTTCTAATATTATTGTTTTATTCTCAAACATATTAAAGCAATCCAATGTATAATTTTATACTGAAATCAATTAAAATAAAGTAAAAATAATAATCTGGTTTTGTGTTCGTATTTAATTCCATTCTTTCTAATTCAATGTAAGTCGTTGGGGTGGCCTAAAGTCAGTATCAGCCAATCAACAAGGGAGTCTATCCCCTTTTCTCTAGTGCTAGACCAAGGAGATTGTTTTGGTGTCTGAGGTAGAGCACCACAACTACCACCAGCTCCTTACTTTATCGCACAGATCCCTGTGCTACTCATATACACTGAGTTGGTGTGGGCCGGTATCAAACTTGGAACCTTGTAGTTTCTAGCCGAAAACTCAACTGACTGAGCTAACCCAGCCCTTAATTCAATATAATATCTAATAATGGGCTGGTTTAGCTCAGCCAGTAGAAACCACAAGATTCATAGTTCGATATCAGCCCTCGCCAACTCAGCGTATGAGTAGCACAGGGATCTGTGCAGTGAAGTAAGGAACTGATGGTAGGTGTGGTGCTCCTCCTCAGATGCAATGACAATCTCCTTGTTCTAGCGCAAGTGAAAAGGGGATAGACTCCCTCGCTGATTGGCTTATACCAACTTTAGGCCACCCCGACGACTTTTTTTTACTTTTACTTGTGCCTGGAGGGCAATATTTTTGCTAGGATTTTTAAACAAGCAAGCTCTTCCTTATCAAATGAAATGTTAAAAACGTTTGATTTTCATAGACACGTAAATGTCAACCCCTTCAAAGCTAATATATGTAGGGATTTAAATAGAAAGTTCTGAGCATCTGGACTCTGGCGTCCAGAGTTAACGGTCTAATCAATAAAAGTATCCCTCTATACTTCGTAACAGTTGTGTCTTTTTAGTTCTCTTCATCTCTTCATTTCATATTCCCTATAAATTGGTGATCTACCGACGTGATCTATATAAAAAAACAACAACAATATAATCTATATAAAAAAAACGACAAATGCGAGCAATATTGGATGCCATAATCAAATGCCTTGAGCTAAACTAAGTTTATTATATACATATCAATCTGTTCACGATCTGTCTAATCGAATCAATGCCTTCTCATTGATAAGTCTATCAATATTTGAATATAAATATTCCTGAAATAAGACGGACAGCAATTACCTTGTAAATTAAAATAACTGGATCTTGACTCTGACTTCCTCTTTAGAAATGATTTTGAAGTTGAATGAATGGTTGGTCGGCTGCATCCAACTGCTCTCCCTCCAGAGTATGGGTAAATAGTAGGGCAGACTGGGCTCTTTAACCTTGGCTAGGTAACCAGTCTAAGAGAATGAAAACTCTGAATTCAAACCTGTTAAACTCCGCTTGAGAAACTGACCTTGTGTCACATCCTGCTTGTGTTGCATAATCTATGTGGTGACATAGAATATTGGCAACCCCCTGTAATTCTGCAGAGATGGTACTTTTTCATATCACAGGTGGCAGTTTCCATGGAATATTACAAGTGAACACTGGAAGTCCTGCACGTCACATGATATGGAATTAGTTAATCAGTTCCAATGAGGATCCTAAGCAAGAAACCTCTTTCTTGCTTAGTTAGTTGGACTCACCTGCATGCGCGCTGTAGTTAGTAAGAAATGAAAACTTAGTTAAGAATAAAAGTCTTTAAAAGAATAGTATGGTGTTGTTGGTTGATGCATACATTTGTTAGAAGATCAGCCATGAAAAAGAAGTAGAAAGAAAATGCATCAAGATGTACAACCAATGAAATAGAAAGAAACTAGACATAACACGAATGGCCAAACGAAATAAGAACAGAGAAAGTAAGTAATGCAATTATGCATCTCTCTGTCTACCTGTCTATATCTCTCCCCAGTAAAAGAACAGAGAAAGTAAGTAATGCAATTATGCATCTCTCAGTCTACCTGTCTCTCTCTCTCTCTCCACTCTCTCCAGTAGGAGAACACTTGTGTATGTACCCAACATGGGTGTATGTCTATGAGTATGTAACACTTGTGCAGAGGGGTTGGTAAATATAGAGAGAAATGTAAATAAGAAAAAAAAAACAAACAAAGCATTCCAAAACATAAAGTTATTTGTAGATGAAAAAGTTATTCAACATTAAAATGTTTCTTTCTTTTTTTTTTTTAATAAAATGTTCATCAGGATATTTGGTCTGGTTGGTTGGTTGGTTGGTTTTACGGCATGTCAACCCTTGTTGGGTTATTTTATGCCGAAGACATTTTGTTTTATACATTCTTGATTGTTACTGAATTGTTTTTAAAAACACGTTTCTTAAAACTCATTTTTCTATTGAAACCATACATGGGACCCTAACAGTTACTACCACTCTGAGTCAAAGTGTGAACTCTAACAGGTACTACCACTCCTGACGTGGAGGGGTAGTACCTGTAATAGTTCCATCTATGGGTAAATAGCTAAAAAAATGAGTTTAAAAAAAATGTGTTAAAAAATTTTCAATACCAATCAGGAATAAATAAAACAAAATGTCTTTGGCATGAAATAACCCAACAAGGGTTGACATAACAAGGGTTAATAATAATAATTCTTTTTGACAACTGATTAACGGCTTTTATGATAATTGTTAGAAAACGTGAAAAAAAAAGGAAAACAAAAAAGGAAAACAAAAAAGGAAAACAAAAAGGATTCAATTATTCTTAACCATATCTATTTGAACATAATGGAGATTCAATCTCCAAAACTACATCACTTCTTACGTCTTAATACCAAAAACTGTCAATGCATAGAAGAAAGAACAACCCTGTAATTATTTCTCTGAATGTTTAAGATGAGGCTTGATGATTAGTATTATCTGCGTTATTCGGACTATTGTCCTCATCTTCATTGTTATCTGTACAACGTTTCAGTCAATATACCTACCAGCCTTCTTCAGGTATTTCCTGTCGGACTTGGGAACCTTCTTGTCGTAATTGGGAGTTCCCGACTATGAAAAGAAAGTTCTCGACTACGACAAGAAGGTTCCCGAGTCCGAGGGCATATCGGCCAAAACATTATACAGATAACAATGAAGATGAGGACAATAGTCCAAATAACACAGATAATACTAACCCTGTAATTAGTTTAGAAAATATTTTTTACTCTTGGCCTTTTTTCAGTTACAAGAAGTTAACTAAAAAGTTTACAAATAGATAAATACCTACAATTTTGTGTAAAATATTCAAAATAATCATTTAATTAATAATTAATAGATGTACGCAACATTTTAATTGAGGGGAAGAGAACTAAGTTTCCATTTCAAATTGTTTTATTTTTTTTACTCTTTTAATAAATTTGATGACTTTACTTACTTATGATACAAACATTGAATGTTTAACCCCCACCCACCTCAGACAATTTCTTTCAAAAATTAACTTTTATACAGCCCAGTGGGCGTTTTTTGCTAATATATATATATATATATATATATACTGTACATGGGTTACCAGATAAATTGGTGTTAGGATAATTCTAAATTGGCCCGTTCTTCCAATGGCAGAATGTTAGAGTAGTTCAGGTCCGATTGAGAGCTCAATGTTCAATGTAATTGAACAAAGCAAAATAATTGTAAAGAAAAGGGCTTAAAAATCGTCCATTTTGCGGTTATATATCTATTTCTTCCCACAGGTATACACAGATACCTGTGGTCAAAAATAGATTCATAACCGCAAAATGGCTGATTTTTAAGCCTTTTTCGTTAGCAAATATACAAATATATATATATATATATTCACATTCTACATGCGTCATCTTATGATCTTCATTTTCTGTTTTTACACATACAATGATCACGTCATCAGCTTTCGTATATAAACGCACATATAAAAAATAACAATAAAGAACATTATATTCACCATACACTTAACATTTTTCATTTTTCTCCCTTACAAAATTTCTTTGGCATTGTACTGATGATGGTTTATCATAAATCAAAATACTTAATTATAGACATATAAAATTTATCCTTTGATTATAACATCCTGTGTCTGTTATATTTTTGAAAACATTTTCTTCACATATACATATATATATATATATATATAGAGAGAGAGAGAGAGAGATTATCTGTGTATTTATTCCCGGGTAATTCCTATTATTTGTACAACATTTTGACAATTGGTCAAGTAAAGGGTTATAAGTAAATAAAAGCAAGTCAACCTCTTGTTGCACCCTAATCATCTTTCAAGAGAAGGTTGTATTGCATTATAGGCAAACTGTCATGTTCCTATTAGATTGTTGTCAACTGGTAGAGTGTAGCATCAATCTCAATCCAAGGCGGCCTTAACTGAATTGGGAAGCTGTCCCCAAGAAACCGCAGAGAGAGTGAATGTTACCACTGATACAATCGTCACCTTCGACAGCGAGGTCAACATAAAGAGAATCACAATTGGCTCGAGTCCAGAAACATTTTCCAGAAGTCCAGACCTTGTGATAACCACGAGTGGCAAGTTAATAATTCTTTGGACAGTTCAGATTTATTCCAGGTCAAAAATTAAAGATAAAATTTGATCAAACACTTGCAAGTGCGGCTTAGTGGTTGAAGGTAGCAATTGTAGGCCAGCAAATAAGGTTCTCATTCCATCATTAGGAAATTTATGGGTTAGTTGGTTGGGTTTTACGGCATGTCAACCCTCTTTGGTTATTT
>CM042158.1:39437008-39529508 GCA_023376005.1 Doryteuthis pealeii | reverse complement strand
CCACCCACAAACCAAAGCTCATGTGTGGCAGGTGAAAAATTGTGTTCATCCCTTTGGCATTGCCCCTCAAGGGGGTGCCTCAGGCACTGGGCAATAAACCCAGCCCTGCCCCTTTAAATCGAAGGGCAGGTGTTGCCTGGGGGGATAGCCCCCTAGGATCAGCACTGTTAATTTAACACACAGGTTCAGTGGCCGAAGCTACCAGACCCCTGCCCCAGAGGACGGGTTGTTAATGTATTTAAAATCCTTCAATGTGTGTTTTATATCATTAAGAAATAAATGTTTACATAGTATATTGTGTGAATAATTTGCATACCAGTTTTAACAAAACCGTGTTTAATGAATAATTACTCGGTGTTATTGATTTCTAATATTATTGTTTTATTCTCAAACGTATTAAAAGCAACTCTATGTATAATTTCATATTGAAATCAATCAAAATAAAGTAAAAATAATAATCTGGTTTTGTGTTCGTATTTAATTCCATTCTTTCTAATTCAATGTAAGTTGTTGGGGTGGCCTAAAGTCAGTATCAGCCAATCAACAAGAGAGTCTATCCCCTTTTCACTAGCGCTAGACCAAGGAGATTGTTTTGGCGTCTGAGGTAGAGCACCACACCTACCACCAGCTCCTTACTTTACAGCACAGATCCCTGTGCTACTCATATACGCTGAGTTGGCGTGGGCCGGTATCAAACTTGGAACTTTGTAGTTTCAAGCTGAACACTCTACTGACTGAACTAACCTGGCCCTTAATTCAATATAATATCTAATAATGGGCTGGTTTAGCTCAGCCAGTAGAAACCACAAGATTCATAGTTCGATATCAGCCCTCACCAACTCAGCGTATAGTAGCACAGGGATCTGTGCAGTGAAGTAAGGAACTGATGGTCGGTGTGGTGCTCCACCTCAGATGCAATGACAATCTCCTTGGTCTAGCGCAAGTGAAAAGGGGATAGACTCCCTCGCTGATTGGCTTATACCGACTTTAGGCCACCCCGACGACTTTTTTTTACTTTTACTTGTGCCTGGAAGGCAATATTTTTGCTAGGATTTTTAAACAAGCAAGCTCTTCCTTATCAAATGAAATGTTAAAAACGTTTGATTTTCATAGACACGTAAATGTCAACCCCTTCAAAGCTAATATATGTAGGGATTTAAATAGAAAGTTCTGAGCATCTGGACTCTGGCGTCCAGAGTTAACGGTCTAATCAATAAAAGTATCCCTCTATACTTCGTAACAGTTGTGTCTTTTTAGTTCTCTTCATCTCATATTCCCTATAAATTGGTGATCTACCGACGTGATCTATATAAAAAAACAACAACAATATAATCTATATAAAAAAAACGACAAATGCGAGCAATATTGGATGCCATAATCAAATGCCTTGAGCTAAACTAAGTTTATTATATACATATCAATCTGTTCACGATCTGTCTAATCGAATCAATGCCTTCTCATTGATAAGTCTATCAATATTTGAATATAAATATTCCTGAAATAAGACGGACAGCAATTACCTAGTAAATTTAATTAAAATAACTGGATCCTGACTCTGACTTCCTCTTTAGAAATGATTTTGAAGTTGAATGAATGGTTGGTTGGCTGCATCCAACTGCTCTCTCTCCAGCTATGGGTAAATATTAGGATGGACTGGGCTCTTTAACCTTGGCTAGGTAACCAGTCTAAAAGAATGAAAAATCTGTATTCAAACCTGTTAAACTCTGTTTGAGAAACTGACCTTGCGTCACATCCTGCTTGTGTTGCATAATCTATGTGGTGACATAGAATATTGGCAACCCCCTGTAATTCTGCAGGGATGGTAGTTTTTCATATCACGGGCAGCAGTTTTCCATGGAATATTACAAGTGAACACCGGAAGTCCTGCATGTCACATGATTTTGAATTAGTTAACCAGTTCCAATGAGGATCCTAAGCAAGAAACATCTTTCTTGCTTAGTTAGTTGGACTCACCTGCACGCGCGCTGTAGTTAGTAAGAAATGAAAACTTAGTTAAGAATAAAAGTCTTTAAAAGAATAGTATGGTGTTGTTGGTTGATGCATACATTTGTTAGAAGATCAGCCATGAAAAAGAAAGAAAATGCATCAAGATGAACAACCAACGAAATAGAAAGAAACTCGACATCACACGAATGGCCAAACGAAATAAGAACAGAGAAAGTAAGTGATGCAATTATGCATCTCTCTGTCTACCTGTATATATCTCTCTACCCCTCTCTCCAGTAGGAGAACACTTGTGTATGTACCCAACATGGATATATGTGTATGAGTATGTAACACTTTTGCGGAAGGGTTGGTAAATATATAGAGAAATGTAAATAAGAAAAAAAACAAAAAACAAACAAAGCATTCCAAAGCATGATGTTATTTGTAGATGAAAAAGTTATTCAACATTAAAATGTTTCTTTTTTTTTCTTTTTTTTATTAAAATCTTCATCAGGATATTTGGTCTGGTTTGTTGGTTGGTTTTTACAGCATTTCAACCCTTGTTGGGTTATTTTATGCTGAAGACATTTTGTTTTATACATTCTTAATTGTTACTCAATTGTTTTGCTTGGGTGGAATATCCTACAACACTATTTAGTCCTTCTTCGTGTGAAGCTAATCTGTCCTTTTGTTTATGAAGGTCCTTAGCTCCCTTAGACACTCGCCAGATCTGCATTTTGGAGGTATGGCCGCAGCTTACCAAGTTATTTTGTGCAGTGGTAATCCTTTCATGCTTTGTAGTTGTTTGATCTGGTCAGAGAGGTACCCTTTAACCAATCGGCTGGTCACCTCAAGCCCTAGCACCTATATGATTGTCCCAAACTCTATTGATCTTATGGCAATGCCAGCTCTTTATATCATATATGTGCTAGAAGGCGGTGACTGAGGGTGTAAATGTCATGGGTATGGCGTTAAACTCTATCTCTGACGGTGAAGTTCCAATTCTGGAGCTCTGGGGGATGTGGAGTACTCCTACATTACCATTGCTCCCAGGTCCACTCTGACCCACAGTGGCAGTACCTGTTAGGTCCCATGTATGGATTAAATACAAAAACAAAAAAAATGTGTTTAAAAAGTATGTTAAAAAATGTGTTTGAAGAAACTTTTGAATACCTATGAAGAATGAATAAAACAAAACATCTTCAGCATAAAATAATCCAACATGGGACCGTAACAGGTACTACCACTCTGAGTCAAAGTGTGAACTCTAACAGGTACTACCACTCCTGACCTGGAGTGGTAGTACCTGTAATAGTCCCATCTATGGGTAAATAGCTAAAAAAATGAGTTTGAAAAAATGTGTTAATTTTCAATACCAATCAAGAATGAATAAAACAAAACATTTTTGGCATAAAATAACCCAACAAGGGTTGACATAACAAGGGTTAATAATAATAATTCTTTTTGACAACTGATTAACGGCTTTCATGATAATTGTTAGAAAACTTGAAAAAAAAGGGAAAAAATGAAAACAAAAAGGATTCAATCATTTTTATCCAAATCTATTTGAATATAATGGAGATTCAGTCTCCAAAACTATATCACTGCTTACGTCATAATACCAAAAATTGTCAATACATAGAAGAAAGAACAACCCTGTAATTATTTCTCTGAATGTTTAAGATGAGGCTTGATGATTAGTATTATCTGTGTTATTTGGACTATTGTCCTCATCTTCATTGTTATCTGTACAACGTTTCAGTTGATATGCCTTCCGGCCTTCTTCAGGTATTTCTTGTCGGACTCGGGAACCTTCTTGTCGTAGTCAGGAACCTTCTTGTCATAAACGGGAACCATCATTGTTATAATCGGGAGTTCCCGACTACGACAAGAAATTTCCCGAGTTCGAAAAGAAGGTTCCCGAGTGCAAGAGCATATCAGCCGAAACATTGTACAGATAACAATGACGATGAGGACAATAGTCCAAATAACGCAGATTATACTAACCCTTTAATTAGTTTAGAAAATATTCTTTACTCTTGGCCTTTTTTCAGTTACAAGAAGTTAACTAAAAAGTTTACAAATGGATAAATACCTACGATTTTGTGTAAAATATTCAAAATAATTATTTAATTAATAATTAATAGATGCACACAACATTTTAATTGAGAGGAAGAGAACTAAGTTTCCATTTCTAATTGTTTTATCTTTTAATTGATTAATTTAAAAACTTTATCGGCATTAAATGACTCACTGAGGTTGATATGCCACAAAACAAAACCAAATCAATCTCCATTTCATTTTTATTATCTATAAATCCTTATTCATTTTCATTTGAATTATTGAGATCAATTAAGATGTTTCAATTGAAAAAAGAATTAATATATGACATTTAAACATTTTGCTTGACCCAACATTACGGAATCTTTTGACGGCGGTAAATTTTTTACTTATCTCTGTCATTCCATCGCTCTAATTTATCTCCGACATTCCATCACTCAAGTTTTCAACATTTAAACTAATTTCCTCAAAAAACGGTAACAGTTTTGGAAAAAATATTTTTTGTCGTTATTTATCATGCCAAACCCCAACTATCACTATGAACGCACTAGCTCAGTTTAAAAATTGACCTTCTCTATTATGTAACCTTTATCCTCCAGAACTTTACAATAGTACAAGATTTACCATCAAAAGTTTGATGCCCCCATGTCTTAAACGAGACACTCATGTTGTGAAAATTGGAGACAACTGCTTTATCTTTGGCATACATAAATTTGATGATTTTACTTACTTATGATACAAACCCTTTAACATTGAACTTTTAACTCCCACCCACCTCAGTCAACATCTTTCAAAAATTAACTTTTACACAGCCAGTGGGCGTTTTTTTGCTAATATATATATATATATATATATATATATATATATATATATAATATATATACTGTACATGGGTTACCAGATAAATTAGTGTTAGGATGATTCTCAATTGACCCGTTCTTCCAATGGCAGAATGTTAGAGTAGTTCAGGTCCGATTGAGAGCTCAATGTTCAATGTAATTGAACAAAGCAAAATAATAGGTAAAGAAAAGGGCTTAAAAATCGTCCATTTTGTGGTTATAGATCTATTTCTCCCCACAGGTATACACAGATACCTGTTTGTCAAAAATAGATCTATAACCACGAAATGGCTGATTTTTAAGCCTTTTTCGTTAGCAAATATACAAATATATTTATATATTCACGTTCTACATGCGTCATCTTATGATCTTCATTTTCTGTTTTTACACATACAATGATCACGTCATCAGCTTTCTTATATAAATGCACATATAAAAAATAACAGTAAATAACATTATATTCATACATTCACCATACACTTAACATTTTTCATTTTTCTCCCTTACAAAATTTCTTTGGCATTGTACTGATGATGGTTTATCATAAATCAAAATACTTAATTATAGACATATAAAATTTATCCTTTGATTATAACATCCTGTGTCTGTTATATTTTTGAAAACATTTTCTTCACATATATATATATATATATATATATATATATATATATAGAGAGAGAGAGAGAGAGAGAGAGATTATCTGTGTATTTATTCCCGGGTAATTCCTATTATTTGTACAACATTTTGACAATTGGTCAAGTAAAGGGTTATAAGTAAATAAAAGCAAGTCAACCTCTTGTTGCACCCTAATCATCTTTCAAGAGAAGGTTGTATTGCATTATAGGCAAACTGTCATGTTCCTATTAGATTGTTGTCAACTGGTAGAGTGTAGCATCAATCTCAATCCAAGGCGGCCTTAACTGAATTGGGAAGCTGTCCCCAAGAAACTGCAGAGAGAGTGAATGTTACCACTGATACAATCGTCACCTTCGACAGCGAGGTCAACATAAAGAGAATCACAATTGGCTCGAGTCCAGAAACATTTTCCAGAAGTCCAGACCTTGTGATAACCACGAGTGGCAAGTTAATAATTCTTTGGACAGTTCAGATTTATTCCAGGTCAAAAATTAAAGATAAAATTTGATCAAACACTTGCAAGTATGGCTTAGTGGTTGAAGGTAGCAATTGTAGGCCAGCAAATAAGGTTCTCATTCCATCATTAGGAAATTTATGGGTTGGTTGGTTGGGTTTTATGGCATGTCAACCTTGTTGGGTTATTTTATACCAAAGTTATTGTCTTTTATTTATTTGTGATGAGAATTCAAATTTTTTTTTAAAACTCAATTTTTTTTTCCTAATTATTTATATATATATAAAGTGTTGTTCTGGTTCCAATGGGAGAAAATTCAATATTCTATAAAAAAAAAAGAAGGTCCGCAAAATGGATTATTTTTTTAGAAAAAAATTATTATTATTTTTATCTTACATACGCGACACATGTTTCATATCTTCTGGTATCTTCTGCAGGCTTTGATCAATAATATTTTTTTCATATTATTGATCAAAGCCTGAAGAAAATTCCAGAAAATATGAAACACGTGTTGCATATGTAAGATAAAAATAATAAAAATTTTTTTCTAAAAATAATCCATTTTGTGGACCTTCTTTTTTATAGAATATATATATATATATATATATAATATATATATAATCTACTGAGTCAGACGAACCTACTATTAGTTTCGCATAAAGCTCTTCAGGGCTAAAGTCAGATTTTAGCCCTGAAGACCTTTATGCAAAACTAATAGTAGGTTCGTCTGACTCAGTAGATTATCTTTATTACTTGGCTCTACTTAGGTATCGAGCACTTTTTACAGATTAGCTTCTCCTAGCGGTTATATGAATATATATATATCTTATATACATATATATACATATAAATTGTTTTTTCTTTTGGCCAAATACTATACCAATAGATTATTTTTTGTTGGTACGAATATCTTGGTCTTTTCTTTTTTTCAAAAATTTTTTTCTTCCTGGTTGATGTTTGGTAGTATATTTTTACAATCAAACTATTTGCTGGGTTTTTTCTCTTCGCAAGGATCTACCAACACGCTTGGTATATTATATATATATATATATAGGTAATATAGTGTGATATATTAATACGTAAATAGCAATCAATATCATTGATAGAGCATATATATCTAAATAAGGGCAGTGTGGACATGAAGTCAGTGACGCCCCGGCACTTGCACCCAAGCGCCAGGTTGTGTTGGGGATTTATGTGAGTAGTAAGTACTCCAATCCTACTACTAAGGGTCAATGTTTCCGAATGCTATATTATATAGTAAGTAAAGTCTATGGAGTGAATTATTGTCAGAGTTCTAAAAAATGTTTTTAAAAAAAAAACTGAGTTAAAAAAAAATAATTTCTCTTGGAGAATGGATAAAACAAAATGTCTTTGGGATAAAATAACCCAACACGAGTTGATATGCTGTAAAATCCAACCAACAAACCAAACTAATTGCCCTGATGAAGATTTTATAGAAAAAAAAACAAAATTTTGATGTTGACTAACTTTTTCATCTACAAATATCTTCATCCTTTGGAATACTTTGTTTTTTTGTTTGTTGTTTGTTTTATCTTATTCATATATATATATATATATATATTACGGAGTCTCTCGTTGATTCTTGACGCATGAGGATTCATATATACATTGAAAACCCACACAGTGATTTTTTTATAGTGGTGAAGGCTTGTGTTGGACCATCCACACTTTTTGGCACAGTCGATAGGAAAGAATTGGTGCATCAGGGGTTGCCACAAACCCAATCAACGACCAACCTCAGGAATTTTGAATTCAGAGTTATCCCTCTCCTAGACTGGTTACCTACTCAAGGCTGAGGAGCCCAGTCTGCCCTACTATTTAACCCATAGCTGGAGGGAGAATATATGGATTCATACCTTTCCCAAGCATATTAGTGCTATGTGAAATGCCAAGAGCTTCATCTAGGAATTGAACTCGAATCGACGAGTCCATTTTCCACGACTCTAACCACTAGCCCATGCGCCTCCATATATATATATATATATTACACACACACACACCCACACACACACATACATATATATATATATATCTATATATTTATATCTATATCTATATATATATATATATATATATATATACACACACACACACACACACACACACACCAACATCTCTGTACAAGCAGGATGGGACACAAGGTTAGTTTCTTAAGCAGAGTTTAACAGGTTTGAATTCAGAGTTTTCCTTCTTTTAGACTGTTTACCTAGCCAAGGTTAAAGAGTCCAGTCCACCCTACTATTTACCCATAGCTGGAGGGAAAGTAGTTAGATGCATACCTTTCCCAAGGGTATTAGTACTATATGAAATGCAAACAGTCTCATCCAGGATTTGAACTTGAGTCCATTTCCTACGACTCTAACCATTATACCATGTACCTTCAGCTTAGATGTGGCACAAGGCCAGAAATATGAGGCACCTAATGAGAATCAAACTCATTAACAAAGGTCTGGGAATCTTTCTTGCTAACCATTACACCAAGTGAGGGGAACTTTTTTTTCTTTTTTTTACTAAGCTTATCTTAAATGTGGTACAAGGCCAGAAGTATTGGGTGCCCAGTGAGAATCGAACTCATTAACAAAGATCTGCAAATCTAGCTTGCTAACCATTAAACCACATGAGATGCCCTATTATTTACTAAGCTCAGCTTAGATGTGGCACATGGCCAGAAGTATGGGGCACCCAGTGAGAATCAAACTCATTTGCAAAGGTCTGGGAATCTAGCTTGCTAACCATTATACCACATGAGGTGTCCCTTTTTTTTTTACTAAGCTTAGCTTAGATGTGGCACAAGGCCAGTGAGAATCAAACTCATTAACAAAGGTCTGTGAATTACACCACATGAGACCCCCAGTGAGAATCAAACTCATTAATAAAGGTCTGTGAATTACACCACATGAGACCCCTTTTTTCTTTCTTTTTTTTTCTTTTTTTTACTAAGGTTAGCTTAGATGTGGCACAGGCCAGAAGTATGGGGCACCCAGTGAGAATCAAACTCATTAACAAAGGTCTGTGAATTACAACCACATGAGACCCCTTTTTTTTCTTTTTTTTTTTCTTTTTTTTCTAAGCTTAGCTTAGATGTGGCACAAGGCAGAAGTATGGGCACCCAGTGAGAATCAATCTCATTAACAAAGGTCTGTGAATCTAGCTTGCTAACCATTGCATCAGATTTCTATATATTTGACTAAATAATTGGTTTCTCAAAGAATCTAAGTAAATAAAACCAAAGTGAATTGCACTGTTGCTGAAATAGTTATGTAGATATCAAATGTTTATTTTCGAGATAGACTTGCTCTCCCCAATTGGAAGAGCCATGTAATACAATCTTCTTTTTCCTTTTTTTTTTCTACGTTTCGTTTTGTTCAATTCTGAAAGGCAGATAGCGGCAGCCGAGATTAGTGGGTATCAAATATAATGAAGAATTGTAATAAAAGTGATCACTTGTCATCTCCTAATCATTACTTTGCTCAATGTTGCATACACTAAAACAGTACAACTTCCTGACAGGTCAACAAAAATGAAAAACAAAAAAAAGAGAAACACTTGTGAGTTTAGTAGTATTATAGAAGCCTGCAATGTTTTTTTTTTTTTTTGTTTTGTGTTTTGATAGTGATGCTATTAATGTGGACTTAGGGATGATGTTAATCAGGATTGTAGGCTCCACCCTGTCAGGGATGCCTAGAATATCCTGAGTCTATTCCCTGCAGAGAGGTTGTTTTGTTTTATGGCATATCAACCATCTTTCAGATCATTTAATGCTGAATCAAGTCATTTTGATAAACAAAGAACTCAGGTCACTTACAGTACATACTTTTGCTTGAGTGGTTACCTAATTAAGAATTGAATAGGCTCATTGCTGCTTAACTTTGGTGATCTTGCAGGAACCGGTGTTTTCAGTGTGACTTAACTCTAATAAGAATTTTCAGGTCATTTAATGGTGAATCAAGTCATTTTTTAAAAGCAAAGAATAAAGGTTGCTTACAGTACCCGCTGTTGCTTAAGTGGGCACCCAATTAAGTATTGAATCGGCTCATTGCTGCTTAACTTTGGTGATCTTGCAGGAACCGGGTGTTTTCAGTGTGACTTAACTCTAATAAGAATTTTCAGGTCATTTAATGGTGAATCAAGTCTCATTTTTTAAAAGCAAAGAATAAAGGTTGCTTACAGTACCCGCTGTTGCTTAAGTGGGCACCCAATTAAGTATTGAATCGGCTCATTGCTGCTTAACTTTGGTGATCTTGCAGGAACCGGTGTTTTCAGTGTGACTTAACTCTAATAAAATTTTCAGGTCATTTAATGGTGAATCAAGTCATTTTTTAAAAGCAAAGAATAAAGATTGCTTACAGTACCCGCTGTTGCTTAAGTGGGCACCCAATTAAGTATTGAATAGGCTCATTGCTGCTTAACTTTGGTGATCTTGCAGGAAACAGTGTTTTCAGTGTGACTTAACTGTAATAAGCCTTTTCGTGTCATTTAATACTGAACCAAGTCATTTTGATAAACAAAAGAACTCAGATCACATACAGTACTTACTTTTGCTTAAGTGGTCACCGAAAGTATTGAATTGGCTCATCGCTGCTAAACTTCGGTGATCTAGTGAAAACCAATGCTTTCAGTATGGCTCGAGGATAAAGAATGAGAGAGAGAGAGTGAAAGTGAGGAAGAGAGAGAATTCTTTGCTGGTGGTTTAGTTTTGCGACATATCAACCTTCTTTCAGTTCATTTAATGCCGAATCAAGTCATTTTGATGAACAAAGAACTCAGGTTGCTTATAATACCAGCTGTTACTAAAGTGGTCACCCAACTAAGTATTGAACAGACCCATCACTGCTTAACTTTAGTTTTGAGTTTGGTTGTTTGTTTTGATTTTTGGCATATCAACCTTCTTTCAGTTCATTTAATGCCGAATCAAGTCATTTTGATAAACAAAAACTGGATTACAGTACCAGCTGTTGCTTAAGTGGTCACTTTCTAACTAGTGAACTGGTTCATCACCATCCTAGATATGACAGTTAACTGCATCAGATAATGAGGTTCATTTGGGGAGTTTTGGAGGGCAGGGAGTACCCTTCATTACCATTATTCGCATGATGACTCTGACCCAGAGCTGTTGTAAAGAAAAAAAATCTAATCTTTGGATGTGAGCAGCCTTTGATTTTTCTTAACCACCCAAAAGACTGCATGTAATTTATAGAATAATCAAGCTAAGTTCCAATTACCGTTGAATTGGTAAGACACGGCAACAAGCAGTTGTAACTGAATACGAACCTGACTTGTTGCGAACCTACTGCAGAATGACAGGGTATTTATGAAACTCCACAATATCATAGAAACCAAGCAGCCAATCAGAACTCATGGAATGGAATCACCCAAATACATGAATGGACTATTCTTGATTTCCATAAATACCAACTGTCTTGGACACTGCTTCAGTTGTACTTAGCCAGTTTCTGTTGTTCAAACCAACAGTAGACTGACTGACTCAATATAATTGAGCAGCCAAAGAGGGGTAATGAACTATGTTTATTTTAGGGTTTATTTCTACTCTGTTGGCTGATATTGAGCACTTGTTAATATTTTTTAAATGCATTTAAAAAAAGAAAAACTTGTTTATCATGGTATATATATATATATATATATATATATACCAACCCCTCCACACTAGTAGGATGTGACACAAGGTCAATTTCTTAAGCAGAGTTTACCAGGTTTGAATTCAGAGTTTTCCTTCTCCTAGACTGGTTATTGACCCAAGTTTAAAGAGCCCAGTCTGCACTACTATTTACCCATTTACCATTTCCCGAGGGTATAAGTGCTATGTGAAATGCAAACAACCCCATCTAGGATTTGAACTCGAGTCAACAAGTCCAATTTCTTACGACTCTGATGATTACACCACACGCCTCTAATCATCCACACACACATATATATATATATATATATATATATATACATACACACACACCAACCCTTCCGCATGCGTAGGATGCGACACAAGGTCAATTTCTTAAGCAGAGTTTACCAGGTTTGAATTCAGAGTTTTCCTTCTCCTAGACTGGTTACCGACCCAAGTTTAAAGAGCCCAGTCTGTCCTACTATTTACCCATAGCTGGAGGGAGATTAATTGGATGCATACCTTTCCCGAGGGTATAAGTGCTATGTGAAATGCAAACAACCCCATCTAGGATTTGAACTCAAGTCAACAAGTCCATTTCCTACGACTCTAACGATTACACCACATGCCGCCAACCATCCTGATATACGTATCTATGAATTTACCAAGCTGAGCAGGATGTCACGCAGGGTCAATTTTTAAATGGTATGCCAATTTGAAGGGAGATATTTATGGGTTAATGTTATAATAATAGGAAATGAATTCAAATCCTGGACATGGCTGTTTGCATATCACATAGTTCTAATACCTTTGGTATGAATCCAATTATTCATATACATAAGATCAATTGTCTAAAGTTTAACTGGTTTGAATTCAGAGTTTTATTTATTAATACCAAAGTTAAAGAGCCCAGTCTACCTTACTATTTACCCATAGCTCAGAAGAATATTTGGACCATATTACCTTTAGGCACCCCTTTTTGATCTCGATTAAGAAAGGACATGTTTTTCATTTACACCGTCAAGATCCGGTTGTTGGTTAGGGTTAGGGGTTAGTTTTATAATTTTTTTTAAAATCTAAAAATCGTCTGTTAAAACAACCGGATATTGACAGTGTAAATGAAAAATGTCCTTTCTTAAAGGGTGCCTAAAGGTCATATGGCCCGAATATTTAGTTGCATACCTTTCCCAAGTGTATTAGTGCTATTTGAAATTCAAAACAGCCATGGGTTAAATCGCACTTAACAGACCTAAATTCCACCATTGTATGTCACTCCACTAAAAGAAAAAATTACCAAAATCAGGGAAGTAATCGAATTTCATGAAATTCAGTCTTGATATATTAATGAATAAAAAATATAATGCACCAGTTATTTTATTTAAAAACTTTTACTTTTTCATCTCAGTTAACTTTTAATCATGTATCTTTGAGGTGTAACACAGATTCTCAAAGATATGTGGTTCCAAGTTAACTGACCTGAAAAAATGTTAAAGTTTTTGAATAAAATAACTGGTGCATCTTTTATTCATTAATATATCAACACTGAAAATTTCGTTAAATTTGGTTAATTCCCCAATTTTTTGTATTTTTTTTTCTTTCGGTGAGGTGATATGCGATGGTGGAATTTAGGTCTGTTGAGTTCAATTTAACCCAGCCATGTCCAGGATTTGAACTCATGTCACCATGTCCATTTATCATGATAACTATTACACCACAAGCATCTGATACATACATATGGTATATATATATATATATATATATATATATATGTTTTTATGTTTTTTTTTAAGTTGGGCGTTATTACAAAGCATCTAAAAATAAAAGAATGAACTTGATGTTATGGAGTATTGGATTCACTTATTTTTTTATTATTTGTTATCATAAATTTTCGGGTTCGTTAGATACCCTTTTTCAAATGAATGTTGCTCGTTCAACGGATCTTTAGTCTTTGTTGTTATTGACAGTGGCAGCGTCTGTAAAATATTTATAATAACGGAGTATTCCGATGTCAGCGTTCAGTCCCCTCACGTGAGTTTGTATATATATATATATATATAATCATGTCACACTAGTATCAATGTAAATCTCTTGCCAACAATCCCTATCATTCATTGCCACCGGGAGATCCTCTGTACTGCATCCAGTATCTGTGCAGAGCTGGTCAATGTAGGTCTTTGCTGAACGGTCTACACTGACATGCCCATATGCTGGTTCCCACAAAAGAACATCACTTATGAGTTCGTCCTTGCTTCTCCAGCAGTGTCAGCATGTCTTGTTCATCTCACTCGGATGTTTTGTGTGATAGGGGGCAACTGGCGGAACAGCAGCTTACTTGTAGGGTGTTGTTTCCACAATTTGTTTAAGATCACACACTGCATTTTTGGGCAATTGCCATGTACCTTATTCTCTAGGGTCCAAGTGGTACAGCCATACAGTAGCACTGATATGGCTACAACTTGGAAGGAATTCTTCTTCATATAATTATATTATTAGCATAAAAAATCTAAATATCCAATTCTATGATGACATTTCTGCTCTGATAATATAAAACCCTTCTTAGATGGGTGGTTGGAGAGTCTCCCTACCTAATCTATTGGTTTGTCTTGTCAAGTCCTAGCACCTATGATATTTCCCAACCCTATGTCCCTTTTTATCATATATGTGCTAGAAGGCAGTAGCTGAGGATCTTATTGTCTTGAGTATAATGATAAACTCTATCTGATGGTGAAGTTCCAGTTTTGAAGCTCTGGGGAATGTAGAGTACCCCTTCATCATCATTACTCACTGACCCAAAGTGGTTGTATCTGTTAGGGTCCCATCTGTAGCTTAAATAGATAAAAAATGAGTTTTATTCATTTTTGACAGGTATTCAAGTTTTTTAAAACAAAATGTCTTCAGCATAAAATGATCCAATGGGTTGACATTTCATAAAAACCAACCAACCAACCAACCAGCCAACAATACCTTTCTCCCTCACCAATCTTCTTATTACCTGTTACATATAAATGCTATACAAGGTGTGTCAAAAAAGTATCGAGATTTTTTGTACATTTTGACACACCTTGTATTCTAAAAAAAATAACATTCTATTTATTAATTTTTAATACACACCTTGTATTCTGAAAAAAAAAATTCTATCTATTAATTTTTAATACACACCTTGTATTCTGAAAAAACAAAAAACATTCTATTTATTAATTTTTAATACACACCTTGTATTCTGAAAAATATAACATTCCATTCATTAATTTTTTTTTCAGAATACAAGGTGTGTCAAAAAGTACCAAGTTTAAAGCTGTATTTACCAAGATAGAATCGAAGAATGAATGGAAAGTTTTTTGTTTTTTTTTCAGAATAGGTGTCAAAAAGTTATAAAATCTTGATACTTTTTTGACACACCTTGTATTCTTCCCAATAAAACATTTCTGTTATAGATTAAAATGAAGAGAACAAAAGCTTTCATTTTTTGTGCATTTTTATTGCAATTCATTGAATATATTGTCAGAAAAATTATTAAAAAACTGTTTTTCAGGGCCAATGTTTCATGGTCTTTAACTTGAGAACATGGCCACCATTATTATTTCTGCTCATATGTGCATTCTGTGAATATTTAGAAGATAAATTTAAACAGCAGAATATGAAAAAAGAAGGAAAAATAAAACTATTTAAAAAAATTTTTGAATGGTATTTCAATAAGCATTAATGACGCTATTATTTATTAAATATGTATTTCAGGAAAATATATATCATATATATATAATATATATATATATATATATATATATATATATATATTCAGGAATATTTGGAATTTATTTGTTTTATTAATTTCTCTTCCTTGAAAAAAATGATAAAGAATATTGAATGATAGAAAAAATTGAAAGGAAAAGAAAGATGGAATAAATTATTGTAAATTTATTTTGTAAGGCCCTGAGAACTGGAAAATTGTATTTATTTAAAAATTTTTTCCAATTTATTATTTATTACTAATACATATGACGTGCTAAAATTAAATAGAACTGCTCAAGTAGCGATAAAAAAAATTGATGATGATATCACAAAGATGAAGATAAAGATAAATAAAATGCTGATGATGATGTTAATTGTATTAATAATGATACTACTACTACTGTATGGCTGCACCACTTGGACCCTAATGAAGCGCCAAGAGAATAACCTAAATGGAAGCTGTACAAGTATGCTGAATATGATCTTAAAAAAATCTTGGAAACAAAACTCCACAAGAAAGCAAATGGGTAATTTTCACCTTTAGTTGGCTAAATTCCTATCAAATAAGGCAATTAGAGTAACCTCCCTTGACTTTCACTTTGAAACAAGCCAGTAGCTATTTTGAAAGTCTCCATGTGAAATAAACAAATCTTAGAAACTTTTTCAAAACAATACAACTGCATGCTTTAACACAAAAATATCATAGAATGTGTTCTTGATAACAATTAAGTTCATTTCAGATAATTTTATGCTAGGAATTTAGCCAACTGACATTCACTTTGAAACAAGCCGGTAGCTATTTTGAAAGTCTCGAAAGTGCGAAATACACAAATCTTAGAAACTTTTCGAAAACAATACAACTGCATGCTTTAACACAAAAATATCATAAAATGTGTTCTTAATAACAATTAAGTTCATTTCAGATAATGCACACGCACAATTTTATGCTAGGAATTTAGCCAACTAAAGGTGAAAATTGCCCCCTACCATACAAACCATCCAAGTTAGACAAGCAACACATGGTTTAATAATAACTAGCAGTGGCTATCCGGTGTCGCCTGGGTAGAGGGGGATTTGTTTTTAGTTCTGCAGATCCATTATTACCTAATCATGAGTTGAATCCTCATTTGAAGCCCATTTAAAAAAAAATACACCTTGCATTGAACCAGCCCCTCTAAAAATAAACATCAATGTCTACTACCCTAACCCTAACCCTTGTTAGACTTAAACTTTAAAAAAATAAAAATAAAAAGTTTTATTACAAAATTTGTGGGTTCTGTTTTTTTCTGGGTCACCCTGTAATATTATGTAACTCAACTAGGAGGGGGTTAGGGGTTATATTTAGGGTTAGGGTTAGGTTGGGGTTTAGGGTTAGTTTAATGGGAAATAAATAATTTGGGTTCTGTTTTTTCTGGGTCACCCTGTAATATCATGTTACTCAACTAGGAGATAACCTGATATTATATCTTTCTACTTCAAGATAGGATCAAACTTTATGTTACAAGGGATCTCCACTGTAAAACTACTTTCAACTACAGACCTAGAATGGCTACACAAATCGTAACAATAAGGATTAAGGAGGTGTTTATAGTGTAATGGTTATCATCATAGGAAATGGACACAGAGTTCAAATCCTGTATGAGACTGTTTTCATTTCATATAATGCTAATACCTTTGGAAAAGGCATGAATCCAAGTATTTTCCCTCCAGTTATGGGTAAATAGTAGAGCAGACTGAAATCTTTAAACATGATCTGGCAACTAATTTCACCTAGCTAATAATAATCCTTAGTAAACAGTTAAGTAACTGTTCTTAATACAAATAATTTGCACACAGTTTTATGGTTTCAAGTAGCTAATTATGATAATTGTTAGTTAACAATTGTTAGCTTCAAGTAGCTGTTCTTAATACAAATGATTTACACCACAAAATTTGGCACAACATACCAATACCAATGAGGATTCCTGCATTAATCTTGACCTTGTGTCAAACCTGCTTTGTGGAAAGATGTTGAGTAAGTAATATATATATATATATATATATATATATATATATACAAAAAGAGAGAATTTGATGAAAAAAATGAACCTCATTCACCGGGTGCTCGTGTTGAACATTGGGCTTTGCCATCACATATATGAGGATTGATAATTAAACAAGATAACTTCTGGGTCCCGCTTTCCTATCTTGTCCTCTGCCCTCATGCAAAATCGTCCTGTGCACTTAAGAATCTTTTTTTATTTTTTATATTGATTATGAAAATAATGTGCGGACTTGATCTTAGTCTTTAATTACTTTCTCATTAATGAGCTGTGTTAATTAATAATGAAAATATATTAATGATGAGGATTCTCACATTGAATCTATTGAAGAATATAAATAAAGATGCATCTTTAGATTGGAATCGTACAGCTTGGTGGGAGATCAAATATACATTTAGGGGAAACATCGCAGCAGCCGTCATGAGTGATATTGGCACCTGGTTGTGGTTAAGGAGCTCAGGGAAAAAAGGTGCCAATGTTTGGCCAAAACTTAGAGTAACTAACTATCAGAATAATTAGGAGAAATTTACCTGATATTGTAAGTAAATTGTCTGTCTGTCTATCAAAGTTAAGAGTGGCCATGATAGAAATGTAATACTAGAAATACAAGAAAAAAGAGAGAGAGAAGAAAAAAGAGGGGGAGGAGAAAGAGGGGAAGAAGAAAAAGAGAGGGATAGAAGAACAACAGAGAGAGGGGAGAAGAAAGAAAAACGAATATTTATTGTATAAAAAAATCTTATGTCAATAAAAGTCAATTCAAGAGCAAGAATAGGTTGATCGGTTGAATTTATGGCATGTCAACCCTTGTTGGGTTATTTTATGCTGAATACTGTGCAAATTAATGTAAATCATTTCAGCATAGAATAACCCAATAAGGTTGACATGCCATAAAATCCAACCAATGTTTGGTTTGTTGGATTTTACGCTGTCAACCCTTGTTGAGTTATTTTATGCTGAAGATATTTTGTTTTATTCATTCTTGATGGTATTTAATTTTTTTTTCAAAATCGTTTTTTAAAACACATTTTTTTATCTATTTAACCCATAGATGGAACCCTAATAGGTTCTATCACTTTGGATCAGAGTGAACCTGGGAGTAAGACACAAAACCAATAGATAATATGTGAATTGGAGAAATAAAAGGTCGATTTTCTTAGATAATAATATTGATTCTTATATCTTTTTTATCATCAATCTTTTATCAATAAAATTTTGTATAATGTTATCAATAAAAGATGCTATAATATAGATTTATATACTATAATATAGTATAGTAATATGATATAATATACAATATATGAACTTGGATACATTTCTAATTATTATATTATTATATATAATATATATATATATATATATATATATTATTAATTCATGTCGCACAGTTGCATGGATATCCATGACAATTCCTATATTCATGGGAGCATACATAGTGGTCAATGTAGGTCCTGACTGGGCGGCCACATTAGCTGTCCAGCTGGCTTCCATAATAGTACGTCGCTTACGATCTCGTCCTTGCTCTCCATCAGTGTACATGCCTAGCCCGTTTTACTCATGGTTTGTGAGATGGGGGGTAGGTGGCCATACGTTGCTTTTTTGTGAGGTGCTGCTTCTACGACTTATTTCGCAGCATTCTGGTGCAGCTCCCATCTAGCTTATTCTCAAGGCACCTAGGTGGTACAGCCATACAGGACACAACCACAGCCTGGAAGAATCGTCTCTTTAAGATCGATTCCGTATGACTGATAATTTGTTGGTGGCCAGCCATGCCTTTCTATTCGAGTGTTAACATCGCTTTCTGTGGATGAATATTACTACCTAGGTATGTGAATTGTTCCACCGACTTAAGAGGCTTGCTGTCATGTGCAGAGATGTCTCCTTTCTTTTTGAAGCTTATGAACTCAGTTTTATCAGAGTTCACATATAGGCCGCCGCTCTTTGCTGCCTTCTCCAGGCTGTGCAGGAGTGCCTCAGCCTGTGCCGGTGTATCTGCAAGAAGTGCGAGATCATCAGCATAGTGTATATCTGTGACAGTTTGTGCAGGATATCACTTGATTCTTGCTTTTCTTATACATATAATATACAAATATAATGTATAGATATATAAATGATTTTTTCTAATATATAGGTGTGACAATAAAAAATTGCATGATATAATTTTTATTAATATTTCTTTTTTAGATTAAAACTGATACTACATCTTTCTACTTCAAGAATGATCAAACTTTATGCCACAAAGAATCTCCACTGTAAAACACAGTTCCAATAGATAACTTGTGAATTGGAGAAAAAAATGTTCTATTTTCTTAGATAATTTTATTTTGAATTGTCAATAGATTATATGGGGAGAATTTTGGAGATTTTTAAGTGTCGGATCAGAAATGAATAGAGAAAAAAAAGAAAAGGCTTAAAATTGACCACAGAATAAGATTAGAATAATTTTCTTTTTTCTTTTGTAAATGAATTCTTTATCATGAAAATGAAAGAAGTAGAGTGAATGAAATAACAAACTGAAAGAAAAATGTTAAAAGAAAAAAAGAATTAAGAAAAAGAAAGAGAGAAAGGAAGAAGAAAGAAAATAAGAAATGCCTTTAAAGAAAAGATAGAAATGTCTAGAAAAAAAATGAAAGAAAGAATGAGTTAGGAAAAAGAAATTAAGAATTAAGAAAAAGAAGAAAAGAAAGAAAGAAGAGAAAACATAGGAAAAAAAGAATTAGTTTTTAAAGAAAATACAGAAATGTACAGAAAGGAAGAAATAAAGAAGAAAAATAAAGGAAGAAAGAAAAAAGAAAAAAGAAAAAGAAAAAAAAAGAAAAAATAAAGAAAAAGAAAGAAAAGAAAAAGAAAGAAGATAAAGAAAAAAGAAAAATAAAGGAAGGGAGGAAGAAAAAGAAAAAAGAACTAGAGAAAGAAAAAGTGAAAGAAAAGAAAAAGAAAGAAGAAAAGAAAGAAAGAAAAATAAAGGAAGGAAGAAAGAGAAAGAAAAAGTGAAAGAAAGAAAGAAGATAAAGAAAGAAAAAGAAAGAAAGAAAATAAAAATAAAGGAAGAATGAAAGAAAGAAAAAAGTAAGAGAAAGAAAAGAAAGAAAAAAGTGAAAGAAAGAAGATAAAGAAAGAAAGAAAAGAAGAAAGAAAGAAATGTTAAAAATAAATAAATAAATATGTAATTTACAGATTCAGAACTTTGTCCAGAAATTTCCAAGTTTTATTTATCTATTTTTTGGGGTGGTGGTCCTTTTTTTTCTATTTATAGACAAGTTATGCAGATAACAAGTTCCCGTCTACCCCCAGGAATTTCCTTTTCTGACAACCCCTTTGTTCTGCGGCATCCATCTTGTTATCAAATCTCTCTGTAAAATTTCTCTTTTCTATCTCGGCCACAAGATGAAACCTCATTATTATTTTTTTTATTTTTTATTTCTTTATTTTTTTTTCTCTCAAGACAACACTCTATTTTATTTGTCCATCCCAAATCATTTGAATCATTTTTTCTTCCATTTTCATTCTTTTTTATTTTTTTCATTTTTTCCAATTGTTTTTTTTCTTCTACATTTTTTGGGGGGCAATTTTTGTGCTTATTTTGTGAGTAAAAATTATATTGATTCTCCACTTCCTCCAATTTATTAAAGATGATTTCAACAAATTTTATCACTTCTCATGTGCGTTTATTAGAAGATTTCCCCCGGCCCAGTGTCAGTAAATTTTGTTAAGGATATATGAATTTGTTTTGCCTTTTTCGAAATCATATATTTCCTCCCCCTGCTTTTTTTTTTTTGTTGATTTTCACATCAATTTACTGCAATCACAATTGTTGTTATTAAATTTTTTTCCATCCTAGAAAATTTGCTGGGTGCGTTCACTTGGAGATTACAAAATGGCAAAATTCCCTTAAGCCCCCTAAATTTATTTATATATTTCACTTTACTTAGAAGAAACTTTATTATTATCATTATTATCATCATTCCCCAATAATAATAATGATAATGAAAAATAGTAATAATAATAAGAATGATAATAATATTAATGATAATAGGAACTGGGAATCAGAGGAAGAAATCAGACCCTCCAGACTACTGCATTGCTGCAATCAGCTAGAATACTCAGAAGAGTCCTGGAGATCTGAAGAGACTTGTTGTCACTCAGACTCCAGTGAAAGACCATCAGCTAACACTGGTGTGAAAAACTCTATAATGATAATGATATAAAATAATAGTAATAACAATGATAATAAAATAATAATGATAATAACAATGATAATAATGATAAAATAATAATGATGATGATAGTAAATAATAATGATGATGATAATAAAATAATGATGATAATGATAATAAATAATGATAATAACAATGTAAATAATGATAAAATAATAATGATGATGATAATGATAATAAAATGATGATAATGATAATAATAATGATAATGATAGTAAAATGATGATAATGATAATAAAATAATAATGATGATAATAAATAATTATGATGATGATAGTAAAATAATAATGATGATGATAATAAAAATAATGATGATAATGATAATAAAATAATAATGATGATAATAAATAATGATAATGATAGTAAAATGATGATAATGATAATAAAATAATAATGATGATGATAGTAAAATAATAATAACTCTAATAATGATAATGATAATAAAATAATAATAATAATGATAGTAAAATAATAATGATGATAATGATGATGATAAAATAATAATAAATAGCTTAAAGGCCATTGAAGGGCCCCATTAAGTGTGATGTCAAGTCACTTTCTATTTATGAAATCTTACATTATAATGATTAGAAAATTAAATTGAAAAGACATCAAAAAAAAAAAGAAAAGAAGTTGTAAAAAACGTTAATCTACGAAAACATGACTTTAAAAAAATCCCCTTGGGAGATTCCATTTCACATCGGAAATTTAGCATTTGACTCATTCAATTTTTAATTTTACAAAATTTATCTTGAAGGTAGGTGTTGGATGTGTTCTCAGTTGTATAACCTTGTATCTTGAGATTTTGCCTTGTCAAAAATAAAACTGACTGCTGTTTTCCATCCTGATAGCTTTCAGATCATAAAATCCTCAGACGGGCTGAAAAAGCCAAGTGCGACACAGACCCCACACTTAGCAATAGCACATTCTAGTCCCCATTTGGGGCTCTCAAAAAGGTCAACACAACCGGAGTGCAATGGAAGTGCCTTGCTCTGCGTGAACAGCCTAGCTGATCACCGTTAACCCCTGTAAGAGCAGCTGTCCATATACGAAGGTGAGTCAAATGTTTTGCAATATTTTGGTATGTGTAGTTTGTAGAATATGTTACGTAATGGGTGGGACGTGGAGCTGTGAGGGTGCCCTAATGTGGGGGTTAGAACGAAAAAGTTTAAGTGATGATTTGGCATGGACACATGGTGTGGTTTGATTCTACGAGCGAATGGTATGTGGTTAAGGGGTGAAAGGAGGGGGTGAGAGGTTAGAGTATAAATTGAGTCTGGGAGAATGCGTTAAAGGAGCAAGACATGAAATTCCTTGCTCTTGGCAGTTGTAATTTGAGGCAAGTAAAATACTCATGAGTGAAAAGAAGCGGCCTTGTGTTATTACTAAGAACTCTAAATATAACCCTCAGCCCTAAGTTGGCACCTGAAGAATAATTAAAGTTCCAATTACCGTTGAACTGGGAAGACAAGGCAACAAACGGTTGTAACTTAAATACAAACCTGAATAGTCACAAAGTCTACTGCAGAATGACAGGATATTTATAAGACTCCACAATGTCATTCAAATCAAGCAGTCAAGCAGAACTCAATGAATGGAATGACCCAAATCACCCAAATTCATGAATGGGTCATTCTTGATTTCTATATATACCAGCTGTCTTGGGCACTGCTTAAGTTGTACTTAGTTAGCTGCTGTTATTCAAACCAACAGTAGACTTACCGACTTCAATAGCATCCAGACATCATAGAACTGCAAGTCAACTAAACAGCAGCCTACAACCAGGATTCCAGCCTTCTCCGATGTAGTACCCGTTCAGTGATAAGTATATTGAATATTTATTTATCCACATATCATTCATTCCATTAGAAGCAAGAGCCGTAAGCAACATGGACATGTATATCTCTCCATTTGGAAATGAGTGCAAGATGTAACGAAGAGTTGACACGTCATCATCTCAGCCATTCCAACTAGAGAGGGTAAAGTCAACAAGTGTTTTAACACAACTCTCTATTCTGACAAGGAGAGCTTAGTGTTAGAGTTTTACTTCTCCTTGATTGTTGCCTAACGATGGCCAAAGATCCCAGTGATCCCTTTCATTTTAATTTTCATGTCTTTTACTTTCCCCCTATTTCTTGAATAAATTTGATTTTTATTTTAAAATCAACTACAGTGCATTTTTTGCTGAAAATTAAAATTCTTTTTATTTATAATATTTAATTAATTATTATATCACTTATAATATTTATTTAATATCCCATCATACAGGTAAAAAAATAGCTAGAAAATTTGGTACAGCTGTGGGAGAAATTTGGTTGGAAAAGTGTTAAATATAAGCTTGAATGTATTTAGGTCCTTGTATATCTCAAAACATTATCAAGAACATTATTACTTGGATTAACAAGTCAATATATATATATATATATATATATATATATATATATATATGTGTGTGTGTGTGTGTGTAGCTGATTTGATAGATATATTTCCTTATTTACAAATTGTTCACTCCATTAGAAGAAAGAGCCGTAACGTTAAACAACGTTAAGCAACATAAACCTCTCCATTCACAAAACATAAGAAAGAGTTGACACATCATCCTCTCAGTCATTCCAACAAGGAGAGGATAAAGTAAACAAGCATTTTAACACAACTTTCCATTCTGACAAGGAGAGCATAGTGTCACATATTCATAACAACATTGTTGCATTGACGGAAGAGAGTAATAAAAAATTCATTAACAATTGTTCAATGGTAAATATATTTTTTGTTCATATAATATAATATATATATATATATATATATATATATAGTCAGTAATCCAAATAAATACTGTCTCCCTAGTTTAAGTCGCAACGATAAACTGTATAATTACAGACAGAGATGAAGACTGCCGTCAGCGTGCTGGGTCTCCATTTATTGGGGGGGGGACGATGATGATGGTGACAGGGTACCTGTTTGTATTATGGGATACTGGTGTAATATGGGGTATATATTAGAACTAATTGTAGTGAGATTCAAATTAAAAAAAAAAAATTTTAAATAGAAATATATAAAAATAAAAATGAAATAATAGATTTAAATGGTGTTCTCTCTTCGTTTTTTGTTGATTGGTTTAGTTTATGCTAATTTATTTGAATAACGATTTTGTATAATAGTGCATTTGCTCCAAGTCTCTTTAGTCAGATATTTGCCCTGAAGAGCACTAAGCGAAACTTTTAGTAGGTATATCTGATTCATTAGGTTTAACTTTATGTATATATATATATATATATATATTCAAAAAACAATGTGTTCCAAAAAAGATGAATTTATTATGATATTGATGTCATCGCTTAAATGTTTCGGTTTATGTAAAACCTTCCTCAGGACAAAATAATAGAAAAGAAAAAGTCATTTTAAAAAGTCCATCACCGTTTGAACAAAGGAGCTATAGTTTTGAGCAGCATATTATGGGCTGCAATAATGCACATGTAGGTGTGTGTGCATATGCGTGTGCATGTGTTTATATGCTTATGAATTTATCTTTTGGGCTGTGAATTATCTAAATTTTCATAAAGACTTCTTCTTTTTCTTCTTCTTCTTTTTTTCTTCTTTTTCTTCTTTTTCTTTTTTTTTCTTCTTTTTTTTTTTTTCTTCTTTTTTTTTTTTTTCTTCTTTTTTTTCTTTTTCTTTTTCTCTTTTCTTCTTTTTCTTCTTCTTCTTCTTTTTCTTCTTCTTCTTCTCCTTCCTCTTCTTTTTCTTCTTCTTCAACTTCTTCTTCTTCTTCTTCTCCTTCCTCTTCTTTCTTCTTCGTTAACTTCTTCTTTTTCTTCTTCCTCTTCATTTTCTTCTTCTTTCTTCTTCCTCTTCATTTCTTCCTCTTTTCTTCTTCTTCTTCTTCTTTTTCCTCTTTTTCTTCTTCTTCTTCTTTTCTTCTTCTTCTTCTTCTTCTTCTTCTTCTTCTTCTTCTTTTCTTCTTTCTTCTTCTTCTTCTTCTTCTTCTTCTTCTTCTTCTTCTTCTTCTTCTTCTTCTTCTTCTTCTTCTTCTTCTTATTATTATTATTATTATTATTATTATTATTATTGGTGCTGCAATTTTCTGTCAGCTTCCTCCGCTCCCCTCATCTGTATCCAACCTCTGTTCGATTTCTCCATCTCCATTAGCTATTCCACTCATTCCCGCTCATTTTAGACCCATAATGTTCCCCTGAATGCTTGCATTAATCCAGCTTAAAGAATAATATGAAACACTCATAGGAACATTGTGAATCTGTGTACGCACACATCGATTGCACAACTGATAGATATAATTGTTGCAAAAAGTATCCACCTGTGCACATATATCAATTGGCAGATGCACACTTAAATGCACATACATTTAGATGCAAAGGAATAGACAGAAAATGATTGATATTGTGGAGATGAGGGAAATATACTTCAATAGATACAGAGTGGGATACACACACACATACACACACATTATTACTTCAGTAAAGTATTGATTAATAGATTAAATCACATACACACACACATACACACACACACATATATATATATATATATATATATATATATATATATAAGTCTGGCTTATGAACATTGCTAAAAATATAAAGATAGATCGATAGATATGAACATACTGAGATAGATAAATTGATAGATATGAACATACTGAGATAGATCGATAGATATGAACATACTGAGATAGATAAATTGATAGATATGAACATACTGAGATAGATCGATAGATATGAACATACTGAGATAGATAAATTGATAGATATGAACATACTGAGATAGATAGATTGATAAACGTGAACATACGGAGATAGTAGATAGATAGACGATAGACGTGAACATACGGAGATAGGTAGATAGGTCGATAGACGTGAACATACAGAGATAGGTAGATACGTGATAGGTAGATAGGTCGATAGACGTGAACATACGGAGATAGGTAGATAGGTCGTGAACATACAGAGATAGGTAGATAGGTCAATAGACGTAAACATACGGAGATAGTAGATAGATAGACGTGTGATAGACGTGAACATACAGAGATAGGTAGATAGGTCGATAGACGTGAACACATGGTGATAGGTAGATAGATTGATAGACATTCACACATGGAGATAGATAGATAGATAGATATGAACATACGTGGATAGATTTATAGATAAATATGAAGAGACCAAGATAGATTTATAGATCAATTGATTGATAAATAGATAGGTACATAGATAAATATTCACAGAGATAGATTGATAAGTAAATATTTACAGAGATAGATACATTGATTCCTCAAAATGAAAAGACCTGTGTCTGTTCATAGATAGTTACATACATACATACATATACAGATAGACATGAACAGACTAAGGTAAGAAATTATAATCCAACATAGATAAATTCATTGCTCCTCACTCTTACTGCACAGATCCAAGCTGTGTTACCCATTCGCTGAGTTGGCAAAGAGCCGGTATGAAAACCATACTGCTGTGGTTTCAAGGTAGATGCTCTACTGGCTAAGCTAAATCACAGATGTATTTAAATGTAATCTCAAATTTAGGTATTATTTGGATTTTTCAGACTGTTGTTCTCATCTTTATTGTTATATACACAACATTTTGACCAATGTGATCTCCAACCTTCTTCAGGTGATTCTTTTTAAACTCTGGAACCTTCTTGTTGAACTCAGGAATCTTCATGTCATAATCGGGTGCCTTCACAGAACTTCATATCGAACCATCTATTCTATCCACTGTTCTCATCCCATTAACCATGGTCTGTAGTCAGGATTGAATCTGCAATCTGCAGATGATTTTTAAATAGAACTGTATTAACTCAACCTTTATATCCATTGCACCAGTTGTGATTAATGGAATGAGAATGATCTATCCCAATGGATTAAATAGAGGGTTCGGTTCAAACTTCCATGAAGGCTCCCAATTATAACATGAATGCTCCTGAGTTCTGCAAAAAACACCTGAAGAAGGCTGGAGAGCACATTGGTCAAAACGTTGGGCATATAACAATAAATATGAGGACAACCATCCAAAATAATACAAATTATCAAGCCTCATCCTAGAAATAACAAGAAACACTTAAAGAAGGCCAGATGGCACATCGGCTGAAAAGTTGGGTATATAACAATAAAGATAGGGACAACAGTCAAAAAAATGTAAATGATACAAATTATCAAGCCTCATCCTAGAAATAACAAGAAACACCTGAAGAAGGCTGGAAAACACTTTGGCTGAAACATTTTATATATAACAATAATGATGAGGACAACAGTCTGAATAATACAAATCATCAAGCCACATCCTAGAAATAACAAAAACACCTGAAGAAGGCTGGAAAACACTTTGGCTGAAACATTTTATATATAACAATAATGATGAGGACAACAGTCCGAATAATACAAATCATCAAGCCACATCCTAGAAATAACAAAAACACCTGAAGAAGGCTGGAAAACACTTTGGCTGAAACATTTTATATATAACAATAATGATGAGGACAACAGTCTGAATAATACAAATTATCGAGACTCATCTAAAAAATTCAGACAAATAAAAAGAAACTCCTGAAGAAGACCGGAGGGCACATTAGCTGAACCATTGTGTATATAAGAAAAAAGATGAGGACAACAGTCAAAAAAGTACAAATAATACAAATCATCGAGCCTTATCTAAAAAATAACAAGAAACACCTAAATAAGGCCAGATGGCACATTGGACGAAACATTGTGTATATAACAATAATGATGAGGACAACAGTAAAAAAAAAATCCAAATAATCCAAATTATCAAGCCTCAAAAATTCAGTAAAATTTAAGTTTTCATAAGATTACATATAATTTCTCTGTGCATGAAGATTATTTCATATCTATTGGAAACAAATTCACAACTCGCATAAAAAATAATGTATTCTGGCCACTTCCTTACCTGTGACACATCTTAATAAACCGATTCTAATGCTTCCTTTTCCTGAAAGACATAAAATAGAGTGAGGGGGGGTATGAAAGAAAGAAAAAAAAAACTGTTTACATGGAAATTGCTTCTGACCAGAATGGTAATTCCAGTATTGATTCTTTCAAGAGCAACATTCCATTCCCTCTTGGATGATGGCTAAATGGTTATATCCAACATTTAAGCAACTACAAGGCATTTTCAATAACCAGTACTATATTACATATATATATACACACACAAGCACACACACACTTATGTATGTATATATATATATATATATATATATATATATATACACATGTGTTTTATAAATTGCTTGAAGCATTGTGTTTATATATATTATATACACACACACGTATATATATATAATATAATATATATATAATAATGCTATTCTGTCAGATGGGGTCCCGTGGCATAGTGGTTAGATAGGTAAATAGATATGAACAGACCAAGATAGGTAGATAGATTGATAGATAGATATGAATAGACCAAGGTAGGTAGATAGATTGATAGATAGATATGAATAGACCAAGGTAGGTAGACAGGTGGATAGATATGAATAGACTAAAATAGATAGATAGATTAATAGATATGATAGATAGATAGATAGAATAGAGCAAGTAGGTAGATAGATTGATAGATAGATATGAATAGAGCAAGTTAGGTAGATAGATTGATAGATGGATATGAATAGACTAAAATAGATAGATAGATAGATTGATAGATACGAATAGAGCAAGTTAGATAGATTGATAGATAGATAGATATGAATAGAGCAAGTTAGTGAAATAGATTGATAGATATATATGAATAGACAAATAAAGGTAGACGGGTTGGTAGATATGAATAGACTAAATAGATAGATTAATAGATATGAATAGAGCAAGTTAGGTAGGTAGATAGATTGATAGATAGATATGAATAGACCAAGAAAGGTAGACAGGTTGATAGATATGAATAGACTAAAATAGATAGATAGATGATAGATATGAATAGAGCAAGTTAGGTAGATAGATTGATAGATAGATATGAATAGAGCAAGTTAGGTAGATAGATTGATAGATGGATATGAATAGACTAAAATAGATAGATAGATAGATTGATAGATACGAATAGAGCAAGTTAGATAGATTGATAGATAGATAGATATGAATAGAGCAAGTTAGTGAAATAGATTGATAGATAGATATGAATAGACAAATAAAGGTAGACAGGTTGATAGATATGAACAGACCAAGATAGATTGATTGATAGATACATATGAACAAACTGAGATAGATAATAGAGGTATTCAAATTGGCTGAAAGTAGTATTGTTAGACTTAAGTGACAGAGGTTTGGGGTAAAGGTTGTAACATTGAGTTGTTTGAGACATCTAATCATATATATTTATATATATATATATATATAATTATAATGGTGCACAGTAATAACCTACTCGAGTTTCACCATATGGATCTTCAGTGAAACTCGAGTAGATTATTACTGTGTACCATTATAATAATAAATTTTCTCTACTCACGTATTGAGGACTTTATATTTGTTATATCGCTGTCCTATCATTGTGAAACTTGCATCAACTAACCATTGGGGACCAATTTCACCGGAAATTCACCTTTTTCATATATATATATATAAAATAACTCCATTTTGTAAGTTAGTGATTGATGGCATAGTGGCTAATGTGATGGACGTGCTGGAATAAAGAGTGGGGAAACTGAATATCAGAGGAAGAAAAGAGAGCAATGAGACCACAGCACTGTTAAAATCAGTGTATACACTTATAAATATTTACACACACATTTGTATTGTATGAGCTGAAAAATTTG
Source organism: Doryteuthis pealeii (assembly GCA_023376005.1). Lineage (NCBI taxonomy): Eukaryota > Metazoa > Mollusca > Cephalopoda > Myopsida > Loliginidae > Doryteuthis > Doryteuthis pealeii. The sequence goes on along the minus strand of CM042158.1, from coordinate 39,499,155 downwards.
TATGATGACGTCATATCTGATATTTCCTGAATTTTTGAGATGAGGCTTGATGATTTATATTATTTGTATTATTGTTATCTGTACAACATTTCAGCCAATGTGCCCACCGGCTTTCTTCAGGTATTTCTTTCGGACTCTGGAACCTTCTTGTCATAATTGGGAGCCTTCACAGATCTCTGATGCCCTGTCAGCTGGGACATTAGAATGCACTGACTGCACCTCTGCAGAGGGGTAAGACTCCCTCAATGGGGCCACCTGTTGGCCCGTGGGTGGCGACCCATCCCAGGTGGATGAGCAGTTCATGACTTGCAATACTCCACTTTGGCCCTATCTTGGGCTAAACGGGCGGTCGAAGAGGCCCCCTCCGATCAATCGGCTGGTCATGTCAAGCCCTAGTACCTATATGATTTTCCCAACCTTATTGCCTTATGGCAAGCCCCAACCCTTTTTATCATATAGGTGCTAGAAGGTGGTGGCGGCTGAGGGTCTACATGTCCTGGGAATAACATTAAACTCTATCTGATGGTGAGGTTACAGTTCTGGAGGTTTGGGGAATGTGGAGCACCCCTTCATCACCATTGCTCCCTGGTCCACTCTGACCCGGAGTGGTAGCTACTGTTAGGGTCCCATCTATGGGTTAAATAGAAAAACATGAGTTCATAAACAAAATTGTATTATGCATTTAAGAATTGATTTATTTCAAAACTTTGTTGGAATTAAATGACTGAAGTTGATATGCCGTAAAACCAAACAAACCAAACCAAACCCGATCTCTGAACCCAACTCTTAATTCAATCTATGAGGGTATACTGTTCTCATTCCGCTAAACATGACTGTGTACAAGTGTTAAGCTGTGTTAATTATCATTCTATGTTACTGTCATCTTTGACCAGGATTGAACCTGCAGTCTAGAGATAACTGTCACTTAGAACTGTCTTAACTCAATGCCTATATCCACTATGCCATGTGTCATATCTGTTGTTGATAACTTTTTGTGACCAATGGGATCCAAGCTCTGCAACATTAGTAGTGAAAGTGAAAACTCATTTGTTCATATTCCATGAAAGTATCTTTCTGATTTAGGTAGTAAAATTAAAACGGAAAGTTTTTTGGTGGTACCCAATGACAGTTTAACTACAGTCTATGAATTAACATTTTGCGAATTGGGTTATGGTTTTAGGGGATTAAGGTTGTTTTTAATTACGTATTGCTTAAAAAAAATAAACAACAAAAAACCCAAATTACTATACATTTAATGTTGAAAAATATTTTTTTAAACTAAGTTTAATTGAAATTATACATTACAATACTAACATAAACAAGGGTCTCAATAATAGATTCAATAATTAATTTCAAGTGTTAATTAAATGTATAGTAATTTGGGTTTTTTGTTGTTTATTTTTTTTTAAGCAATACTTAATTAAAAACAACCTTAATTCCCTAAAACCGTAACCCAATTCGCAAAATTTAAATTCATAGACTGTAGTTAAACTGTCATTGAGGACCACCAAAAAACTTTCCGTTTTAATTTTCTGGCCTAAATTAAAAGTCAGCCCTTTGTGAATAATGTGTATGTGGATCAGTGTATGTATCTCATGCTCCCTTTGAATCAAAAATATGACTCCTTTCTTCAAATCTATGATACTCTACTACATGTCAATTTTATAAAGTAGAATTCATATGCAATTGATGAACCCACATTCTACTACATGTCAATTTTAATAAAGTAGAATTCATATGCAATTGATGAAACCCACATTCTACTACATGTTTTTAATAAAGTAGAATTCATATGGAATTGATGAACCCACATTCTACTACATGTCAATTTTAATAAAGTAGAATTCATATGCAATTGATGAACCCACATTCTACTACATGTCAATTTAATAAAGTAGAATTCATATGGAATTGATGAACCCACATTCTACTACATGTCAATTTTAATAAAGTAGAATTCATATGCAATTGATGAACCACATTCTACTACATGTCAATTTTAATAAAGTAGAATTCATATGCAATTGATGAACCACATTCTACTACATGTCAATTTTAATAAAGTAGAATTCATATGCAATTGATGAACCCACATTCTACTACATATCAATTTTAATAAAGTAGAATTCATATGGAATTGAAACCCACATTCTACTACATATCAATTTTTAATAAAGTAGAATTCATATGGAATTGATGAAACCCACATTCTACTACATGTCAATTTTAATAAAGTAGAATTCATGCAATTGATGAACCCACATTCTACTACATGTCAATTTTAATAAAGTAGAATTCATATGCAATTGATGAACCCACATTCTACTACATGTCAATTTTCATAGAAAATATATCAAACTCTTCTGGTGCCCAGTACTACAGAGTTTAAAATGTTTGAATTCAGTTTTCCATCTCCTAGACTGGTTACCCAACCAAGATTAAAGAACCAAGTCTGCCCTACTATTTACCCATAACTGGAGGGAGAGTTTTTGGGTGCCGACCTTTCCCGAGTGTATTAGCACTATGGGAAATGCAAACAGCCTCATCCAGGATTTGAACTCGGGTTAACAAGTACATTTCCTACAACTTACATTACCATTTCTATTTTCCCTAGCAACTACTTTTACACTATACCCCCATACATACATATATATATATATATATATATATATATGTGTGTGTGTGTGTGTGTTTGTGTTTGTGTTTTTGTGTGTATGTGTGCATATTTATGCATGTATGCATATATATATGTGTGTATGTTTGCATAAATATTTATGAATGTGTCTATAATTGAATCTAATATTACTTGTTTATCTAAGTAATATACATGTGTATGTATAATATATATATATATATATATATATATATATATATGAAGATGCGTGTTTGTCTTTCTGCATATGAGTGTATGCATATATCTATACACACATAACCATATGTGCATTTACTTATAAGAAAAATGTACACACACACACACACACACACACACAACACACATATATATATATATAATATATTATATATATATATATATATATAAGTCAGTAGAATAGTTGTAACTAATAATAAAAATACAGAAATAGCAGTCATTTTGAATTAAATTAAAAGCAGTCACTTTTAGCCCCATCTACCTGCAGTAATAAACATTTATATATATATATTTTTTTATTTCAAATACTTTTCACACATTTATCAATAACTGCTAATTCCTTTTAAGTTAGGAATTTGCAGTAATTACCAGATCTAAAATCTCACCTGCAAGTCTTTTATCTTTTTTCAAAATGGAATTTCCACCTGATTCTTTGAAATATAAACCTTTTGCAAAATAAAATTGATTTTACTAATAGCCTCAGCAGAGGAAAAAAAGAAGAAGAAGCTTTGACTGTTTGGTAAATATTCATAATACTAGCAGGACCTGTAGATATACTTCAGTATGATAATTCAATTATTACGATGTTTGATATGTCTTTCGAAAGGGGGGCCAAAAAAATTCAAAAGTTATATTACTCTAGTATTATTAGCGTTATTCGGACTATTGTCCCCATCTTCATTGTTATTTGTACAACGTTTCGGCCGATATACCCCCCGGCCTTCTTCGAGTTTGAAAAGAAGGTTCCTGAGTCCGAGAAGGTTCCCGAGTCCGAAAAGAAATACCTGAAGAAGGCCGGAGGGTATATTGGCCGAAACGTTGTACAAATAACAATGAAGATGGGGACAATAGTCCGAATAACACTAATAATACTAATGTTCAAGCCTCATCTCAAACATTCAGAGAAATATTATATTACTCTAATTCTCTCCCAACTGTAAGGAAAACTTCAAATAATCTCAGTCCTCAGCTTTCAATCTTCTCTTCTAACATCGTCCTCATCACTCGCTTTGGTTATTTTAAGTACCCACAAAAACCAAACATCCGGGCACATGTCGAACCTCGCCTCCATCCAGTACCTAGATTGCATTTGTTTTTGCATGCGGGCGGACGCGGGTTCGATCCCAGCAGGCAAGACAAAGTCTTGCTCATTTTCGTTCTCTGTCACAATATGTTACTTAAGAGCTATTGCATTACTTTAATATGTAAAAAGTATGATAATCTTGATTTAACTCTCTCTCACTCTTTTTCTTTCTTTCCTTTCATCTTTTCATTATGTACAATTGAAACAGATTAGCGTTATCACTTCCACGCGCACCCACCCCATCTCTTTATCTTTCCCCTAATCTTTTGTTTGTTTGTTTGTTTGTTTCTCTCTTATAAATTTTCTGTCTAGTATATCCTTTTTCTCTCCTTTCTTTCTCCATAACAAAAAACGGAATAGTCCATTATTTAACTGAAGTGACAACACTCATAAGAAATAAGAATTCAGCGTATAAGCAACACCAGATAATCAGGATTTACATCTTTTGCATTTCATCTTAAATGATTTGGATGGTTTCATTTTTAACCAGAGGTGTTTCAAGATAATAACAGTCAGAAGATTAAAGAACAAGAGTATTAATATATAGATTGTTTTAGCATCCAACTCAGAACCACAAGCTTCTGGGGTCAATACCGGCCCTTGCCAACTTATCACATGAGTAGCACAGCTTGGATCTGTGCAGTAAAGTGGGGAGCTGATGGTAAGTGAGGTGCTCCACCTTATATGCAAAAACATTCTCCCTAGTCTCAACAGACAATTCTTGTCTGACGAGTCTCTTTATATCCTTTCTAATTGTCTGGCCATCTTTTTCATATCAGGGTGGAATTAATGTATGAATCCACCAAAGGTTCTTACATGAGTACTTTCTGCACTACTAAGTGCCATCATCAGGTGTGAACTGGTGAAATGTTTTCTTTGTTTCTTTTTAAACTAACAGTAGCAGTAGGAATAAGTAGGAGGAACTCACAAGTTTATAAAAATGTTATGGGGAATAGTCGGAGGAGAATTGGTGGGAAATTATAGGTATTTGAGAATATGTTGGCTGGTTTGAAGTTAATTTTTTTAAGATGTTTCTTTTTGTTTTTGTTTAATGTATAGGGCTTCAAGTATTTGAAGTTTTTGTTTGTTTTTTTCTTTGTGCAGTATATGTGTGTTTTCAGTTAGAAATCTTAATATCAAAACAGAATTTAAAATTCTGTTTTGTCTCCAACGGATTTTTCTCTAATCAAAAAATAAAAATTCACTCTGATGAAGGTCGTAAAAAAATCTCTCTGTGTACGGAATATTTTTACATTTTTCCTATCATTATTATTATCATTATTTCAATTTAATCTGATTATTTTAATAATAATGATAGCGTAATCCGTATACATTTTGATAAACGGACCGAAACACATGTGTAAGTGATAGCGATTAATGTGATATCGATTAAATTCATTTTTATCCATCTACATTTATTTTCTTTACTCATTTTTCCTCATATTGTCAGATTCAATTCTCTTTCCATTCTTACATATCCATGACGGTATACCATTGTTAATTGTTAATTATGAACTTTTGTCTTGTAAATTAGGGTGTCCCAGAAAAAACTAACCCTAAACCCCAACCCCTAATTTATTTGTTTAATGGGAAAATTAACAGTTTTATTACAAAATTTGTGGGTTCTGCTTTTTCTGGGACACCCTATTTTACTAAACAAAAGTTCATAATTACCTGTTAATCTTGTAGTATACTTATCTTTTCTGTAGCTTCTCCTAGCTTAGTCTGGCTGAGTAGCTATTGAGATGTCTTGCATTGTTTGTTTGTGATTAATAACACAAGACATTTCTTTGGTAGGTAGGTTGGTTGGTTGGATTTTACAGCTTGTCAACCCTTGTTGGGTTATTCTATGCTGAAGATGTTTTTGTTTTATTCATTCTTGATGGGTACTCAATTTGTTTTAAACATAATTCTTTTCTATTTAACCAATAGATAGAACCATAACAGGTACTACCACTCCGGATCAGAGTGGACCTGGGAGTAATGGTGATGAAGGGTTGGTCTACATTCCCCAGACCTGCAGAACTAGAACCTCAGCATCAGTTAGAGGTTAATGTCATACCCTGGATAATAAGACCCTCAGTCAGAGCCTTCTAGCACAAATATGATAAAAGGGTTTGAGGGTATTAGTATCCAGGGTATGATGTTAAACTTTATCGGATCGTAAGATTCCAGTTCTAGATCTTTGGGGAATGTGCAGTATACCTTCATTACAATTACTCCCAGGTCCACTCAGAGTGTTAGTGCCTGTTAGGATTTTATTTATGGGTTGGATAGAAAAAAATAAGTTTAAAAAAAATCTGTTAGAAAAAATGTTGAATATCCATCAAGAATGATTTAAACAAAATATCTTCGGCATAAAATAACCCAACATGGGTTGACATGCCGTAAAATTCAACCAACCAGCAACTGCTTCAAAGAATATGATCTCCATTTGGGAATTGGGAATTCTTCTTAGATTCCGAAATGACTTGTCTGCAGGAATTCAGGTGTACAGGAAGAAGAAGTAGAAGCAATTCCCATAAGTTCCAGGCCCCTCAAAGATGGATAGGGGCCAAGGTGCACAGAGAGAACGCATTGCGTGTTCTTATTATGGTCTGGCATTGAACAGGTGCTATGTCAGCTGACCCATGATCCAATCATCTCTTTGGTTTGGCACCAGTGCCAAGTTTGGCTAAGACAATGCATTTGGGGCACAGGTTAATCAGAATACTGCAAAAATAGATGCTGCATTGCTTCTGTCACCAAAATGCTGCAAGAAAAGAAAAGAAAAGAGAGAAAGAAGTAGAAAGTCTTTGAGAATGGTCGTTATCAGTCGCAGGAAGCAAAGAACTTTCCATTATATAGTTGTAATTATTATGATCACCTTGGTGATTTTCAATATTGGAACTATCATAGTAATTATGAGGATGTCTACCACCACTACCAAAACCACCACCACACCATAAATTTATTGAAAAAAAATTAATTATTTATACCAATGAATATATGGGAATTAACTGTGAAGCTGATAGTTTAATGTTTTTTCAAAAATACTAATTATTTTCTTTGAACCAATTAAGAATTCTGCTTAAAACACATCACTAAAATATTCTTGAAATGTTCTGTCATACTAGCTTAAAATGTTACATAATTTATAAGCAGCTTATGAACGTACTTGTAGTTAGAATATTTTGAATTAGGGTCCGTTTGATTTAGAATGATGGGGATCCATGGAAAGTTACCTGACAGTTGTTGATGGGTAATAAGCTATACATCCTTGAAGGTGCGTTATTGGGCACCGTGAGAATAAGTTTTAGTTTGTCGGATTCAGAAAATATTTCAGAGCAGGAGGACTTGCAGGTCACCACTCTGAGCCTGTCTCTCTGTGGCAGAATCATGGGCAGGGTTGTGAAATAAAGCTTTATTAAGGAACAACCAAGTCTTGTTAAGTAAGAAGAATGAACAGAAAGAAGAAAAGCAAACTTTATCAAGAAGGCCTCCAGATTAACAAGAGAAGAACATGGTAACCAGAGAGAGAGAGAGAGAGAGAGAGAGAAAGATAGAGAATGTGTGAGGAGGGCAGGATAGAGAGAGAAAGAGAGATAGATATAGAGAAAAGAGAAAGAGAGAGGGAGGAGGAAGGAGAAAGAGAAAAAAAGAGAAAAGATAGAGAATGTGTGAGGAGGGCAGGAGAAAGATAGATAGAGAGAGATAGAGAGAGAGAGAGAGAGAGAGAGAGAAAGGGGAAGGAAGGAGAAAGACAAAAAAAGTGAAAGATAGAGAATGTGTGAGGAGGGCAGGATAGAGAGAGAAAGATAGATAGATATAGACAGAGAGAGAGAGAGAGAGAAAGAAGAGAAAGGGGAAAAGGAGAAAGAGAAAAAAAGTGAGAAGATAGAGAATGTGTGAGGAGGGCAGATAGAGAGAGAAAGATAGATAGATATAGACAGAGAGAGAGAGAGAAAGAAAGAGAAAGGGGGAAGAAGGAGAAAGAGAAAAAGAAATGAGAAAGATAGAGAATGTGTGAGGAGGGCAGGATAGAGAGAAAGAGAGAGAGAGAGAAAGATAGATAGATATAGAGAAAAAGAGAGAGAGATAACCAGTAGATAAAGTAAGCAGAAGTTAAAAAGTAAGACCATCATTCTGCCTTGTACAGGATTTGACTCTTCGTTTGCTGGTGATAACCATTATATGACAAACACCTATCTGATAAATTGTATTCAAACCAAAAAAAAACAAAAATCTGCGCAATCAGGAGAAAATTTTTTTTTTCAATCAATAGTTTATTTTTGATGTAATAAAGTTGTTATCCTAATTAATTTTATTAACCTTTTAAAATAGTTTTAAAATTGTAGTCTAACAAACGAAATAAAATGATGAAAATAAACTCGGTGGGAGGGGCACAGTCAAGTCCGACGTATATGTTCTCCCAACTGACAAAGTCCTTAGTCTACAACAATCTCTCACAAAAGTACTACTCTCTTCTTAACAGCAAAACTCCTACTATCGTTCTCACTCTGTCTGGAGAACAGGCTCTTAAATACACAGTTAATATGTACATCTGGGCTTCTTACTCTGGTCTGGCATTGCCCGTTTAGAACTTCATATTTACCAGCATTTTGAGTATGCGTCAATACAGTTTACATCCGGGTTACTGCCAACAGCAATTCAGCGACAAGGAGGTAGCGAGTTCAAATATCCGTGGCCACTTACCACACTCCTCCCCCTCGCACAGACCAAACATATCCGGATGCACTTTGTTCATGGGGGTTGAGAATCTGCTCGTCCACAGTTCTGCCTTTCAATTTTGCTACATTTTATTAACATTTTAAGATAGTTTTAAAATTGTAGTCATTCCCATTGATTGTATTATTCATTTTAATGTTTGTCAAAATTGGAATTAATTAATTGTGTACAGTTTGCTTTGTTTGTAATGTTTTAACATGTCCTCATTTTACATTTTCATCTGATATCTATTTATTAAATATACTAGCAAAATAAAAAACACCCTCCAGGCGATGTAAAAATAGATTTTTGAAACATATTGTCTGAGGGGTGGGAGTAAAAAAATCAATGTCAACGAGTTTGTACCCTAAGTAAGTAAAATCATCAAATTCATTAAAGGATTAAAAAATAAAACAATTTGAAATGTAAACTTTAAATATGTATTAAAATAAAACAAACAATATATAGATATATAATACCAGTCATGAATTTATTAAAGCTTGTTTTAAAAAAACAATGAGGTCTGTCTAATGTTGCATGCTCAAATTTTGAGTGTATTTATTCTATGTTATGACGATTTAGGGCCAGTTTAGCTCAGTTGGTAGCGTGTTCGGCTGGGAACCACAAGGTTTCTTGGTTCAATACTGGCTCTCGCCAACTCAGCATATGAGTAGTACAGGGATCTGTGCGGTAAAGTGAAGAGCTGATGGTAGGTGTGGTGCTCCACCTCATACACTAAAAAACAATCTCCTTGGTCTAGCGCTAGTGAAAAGGGGATAGACCCCCCCGCTGTCTGGCTGATACCGACATTAGGCCACCCCGATGACTTTACTTACTTTTATGACGATTTTGGGTAATGTGACGTAAGCAGTGACGTAGTTTTTGTTACAGACAAAAACCTGAAGTGAATCTCCATTATTAATAGATGAAAAAAAAGATTATTTCAATTTGTACATTGATTATAGGCACCTATACTATACTATACTAATCTACCTGTCTCTCTCTCTCTATTATATAAGTAAGTAAAGAAAAGTCATCGTGGTAGCCTAAAGTCAGTATCAGCCAGACAGCGAGGGAGTCTATCCCCTTTTCACTAGCACTAGACCAAAGAGACTGTTTGGATATCTGAGGCAGAGCACCACTCCTAACATCAGCTCCTCACTTTACTCACATAGCCATGTGCTACTCATACACTGAGTTGGCGAGGGCCGGAATCGAACCAGGAACCTCGAGGATCCCAGCCAAACACTCTACCGACTGAGCACAGCCGGCCCTTATATACTCGGTGTATAATGTGGGAATATATGTGTATATAACAAAAAGCCACACTATCAGCTAGCTCTTATGGAGAGCACTTTATTGGGCCTTTGGTCAAACAATATTTCAAGCATTGAGTACAGATCAGATTTTTAGTGAGTCCAATTCTCACTGGGTGCCCCGTCTAAACTAAACTTAGTAAATAACTATACCACAGATAAGCACCACAGTCCGAAATATCAAAATTATTCATATCAAGCCTCATCTCATAAATACATATAAGTTCTTATCTACCTATACTTCAGGAGTCAAAAAATCCCCCCCTGCTCTTTCCACTAACTGACCCAGTAACCTAAGGTCACTCAACTCTCTCCTCCTTATCTTCTACTGACATCAAACACACCAGAACTTTATCCCCCACCCTCAACCCACCCCGGCACCCATCCACTACTATCCTCTCTCCACTTCCTGTATACTACCCTCACTTCATTCATGTCTGCCCCTAACCTCCCTCCCCTCATTTCCGATACTAACTCACACCCCCTCACCAATTTCACTTATAAAAAAAAAAGTAAAGTTGTCGGGGCGGCCTAAAGTTGGTATCAGCCAGTCGGTGAGGGAGTCTATCCCCTTTTCAATAGCGCTAGACCAAGGAGATTGTTTTGGCGTCTGAGGTGGAGCGCCACACCTACCATCAGCTCCTTACTTTACCGCACAGATCCCTGTGGTACTCATACACTGAGTTGGCGAGGACCGGTATCAAACTAGGAACCTTGTGGTTTCTAGCCAAACGCTCTACTGACTGAGCTATCCCGGCCCCTAATTTCACTTATACTCGCAAAAAATTTTGCTTTCAATAAAAATCATTTGACTGAGGATGTCCGTATGAATTTGGACGAAACGTTTCAACTCTTAGTTTTGTTTTGAGTTTTTACTTCTTGTTCACCATCCTTCTACCTACCTCATACTCCTGTTAGTCTGATTTCTTTTACTGGTACAATGTAATTGATTACAGAGATATATATTCAGTGCCATGAAATTTAGTGCCATGGACAAGCTAATTGACATTAGCAAGGCATCAGTTTAGTACCACTAATGAGATAACTAGTTTTAGTAAGTCATCCATTTATTTTCACCAATGAAACAAGTTGTAAGTCATCAGGGGCAGTGGAAAGATCCAAGGGAAAGATCCGAGGGAAAGGTGAGAGAAAGAGGCTGCTAGTGGTCTGGCAGCAGATACAAAGATGTGCTTTCTTTTCAAAACATATATATAACAAAATATGAGGTGTAATGGTTATTATCATAGGAAATGGATATGGCGATATGAGTTCTGGTTGCGTTTCACATAGTGCTAATATCCTTGGGAAAGGTATGCATCCAACTATTTTGCCTCCCGCTATGGGTAAATAGTAGGACAGACTGGACTCATTAACCTTGGTGATGCAATCAGTCAAGGAAAAGGAAAACTGTTAATTCAAACTTATTGAACTCCATAATGGACATGGCAATATGAGTTCAAATCCTGGACAAGGCTGGTTGCATTTTAAAGGCATATAGTAAAAATAATTTCCAATCCATTTTTATAGTTAAAATCATTGTCCAATGGGTTTTTTTTTATAGTAAAAATTTTTTTTAATGCTTTTTTATAGCAAAAATAATTTTCAATGCATTTTTATAGTAAAAATCATTTTCAATGCATTTTTAGGGTAAAAATCATTTCCAATGCATTTTTAGGGTAAAAATCATTTCCAATGCATTTTTAGGGTAAAAATCATTTCCAATGCATTTTTATGGTAAAAATCATTTCCAATGCATTTTTATAGTAAAAATAATTTTCAATGCATTTTTATGGTAAAAATCATTTTCAATGCATTTTTATGGTAAAAATCATTTGCAATGTATATTTATAAACATTGTAAATGTATTGATAATATTTTTAGTATAGCATGGAGTTATCCCAGAACTTTTTCAGTGAGGTCTAACTTGTAAAGAAAGTGAATAGAATTATTATCCCGGCCATAGAATTTTAAATTAATTCAGGAATAGAACATATTCCTTATACTTGCGAAGATGAAAGAGAATATCTTTAATCCGTCATGATGGGTTAGAAAATTTTAATTTGTATATTTATTGTATATTTCAATTTCATTTGAGATTATTTTAGTTAAACTTTCTTTTGAACTGAAATGAAAAAGAATTAGTCCAATATGTCTCCCTCCCCCCAAAACTGCCCATCTAGCCTAAGCAAGTACCAAAGTGGAGTGTTGCAAGTCATTGACTGCTCAGCCACCAGGATTCCATCCTTAAGCATCACGGGTTGCCACCCACAGCCAACAGGTTGGCCCATTGGATTTTAGCCCTCTGCAGAGGTGCAGTTGGTATATTTCTACTGACCTAGTTGATAGGAGTGAATTGGTGAACTGACTTTAGCTAGGGAATAGGCAGAGCATTTTTCAGGAGTCTCACAATGGTTCACTGTGATAAAAGAGAAAGTAGACTAATACGTGTTGTTATAACATGTGGGGATATTATATTAATGTTGGAAGGCTTAAAGTAACCTCATAATGTGGGTACTTGAGTATACATAAAAACATTCCGACAAAGGTGTGAGAAGATAACAATATTTATTCTGTAAGTAACGGAGATACACATACATGACAAAGATATACAAAACAGATACATAAACATATTATGAGGAAATAAGTGTATGACCTGCATCATAGTGAATGTCAATTACTGGTAACTGGTTTGGGGATGAAGCCCCTTACCTAAGAGGGAGAGGCAGCAGTGCCTAGACCATGTTAACTCGTTGCCGGCCTGAGTCAAAAGAAGCAGGAAATCACAATTTCACTTGTGGCAAAAATACCAATGCCACCTATTGGCCAAATGAACCACAGCAAGGGAAGATAACTCATTTTGGACTTATGTCCACCCAGACTTCGTTTTATTGACCCAACATTGTTTTTCAATATTTTTTGCTTGCAGCAAATATTTTATTTCATTTTCTTAATTTTGTCAGTTGAATCCATTACTTATTATTTATACCTTAGTATTAATTACCAAGAAGAAAAGAAGTGACGATGAGGTGAAATCTGTAGTGAAGAAGTGGCTCAAAAAAAACTGTCAACAGAATTTTATGGGGCAGGGATACATGCTCTCATTTGAAGGTGGAACATTGCTATTGAGAGAAACGGTGACTATGTGGAGGAATAGGGATGTGATCCACAGAGGACCAGCTTTATTCTGATGTATGATACATGTTCTTGCGTCAGTAATTATACCTGTCCTAAACAAAATGGCATTACTTTTTTTACTCACCCTCGTAGATATATAAAACTATGCATCAGTGTGTACATATATATACACACACACACACACACACGTGTGTGTGTGTATATATATGTGTGTGTGTGTGTGTAAGACTCCACTTAAATATTGGCCTTGGTATTACTTTTTGACTTACCTTCGTACATACATTGAGGTATAGAGGTATATATATTGTCATATAAGCATAAATATATATGCACACACACACACACACATTCATATATACACATATATATTTGTGTATATATATATATATATATATATATATATATATATATGCATAGGGCCAGTTTAGCTCAGTCTCTAGAGTGTCCACCTGGGACCCACAAGGTTCCTAGTTTGATAACAGCCCTCACCAACTGAGCATATGAGTAGCACAGGGATATGTATGGTAAAGTGAGAAACTGATAGTAGGTGTGGCGCTCCACCTCAGATGCCCCAAAATAATCACCTTGGTCTTACGCTAGTGAAAAGGTCATAGACTGTCTTGCGGATAGCAAATTTAGGCCTCTTACTTATATGTGTAAATACAGAGAGAAGGAGAGAGAAAAATATATATATATATATATATATATACACACACACACATTAGGTGACCCCGATGACTTACTTATATGTATACATACTGAGAGACAGAGAGAGGGAGAAAGATTATACACACACACATATATATATATATACACAAGGTGTGTCAAAAAGTATCAAGATTTTTTGTACTTTTTGACATGCCATGTATTCTGAAAAAATTAATATTCCATGAATTGTTCATTTCTATCTTTGTAAATACAGCTTCAATCTCGATACTTTTTATGACACACCTTGTGTGTATATATATATATATATATATATATATATATTATATTTATATATATATTCATAACTTCAGAGATATATGCATTCAACCAATACTATTTAAATAGACATCATACATCAACCAGTAAATCAATACATATACATATATATTTATACATACATGCACGTAATCATATGAACACACACACACATATATGTATATATATATATATATATATATATAATATATATACATCTACTTAGAACACTTAATCTGACCAGAGAAACACTGAAGTACCCATTTGGGTGGCCATTTGTCATGTGAGAAGCAAAAAGGTAAAATTATCCGCACGTTTCAGATTGCCAATAGAATTCTTCCTGCATGAAACAAGCACTTTGTAAAATTATGTACAACTCAAACAACACATACAAACAAACAAACAAAAAAAACTAAAAACAAAAAAAGCCAAACCCTGTTCATGTTAACATGCCACTTGATGTGAAGATAACATTTCAGATTTCCAATGACAGAAATGAAGGGGAAACAAAAGAAACAAAACCCGAGGGAAAAACATTGATAAATATTGGGAAAGTGGTTTGATAATATTTCCAATTCTCTCCCATCATGTTTTTTTTTGGGGGGTTTTTATAACTTCTTCTCTTTTTTTTCTTTCTCAGTCCATTACAGCCCTCCCCTCTCCCCACACCCTCAAGATTTGTTAGATGTAGGAAGTAATGGGCCTTCTCCTGTTATGGTGGCCCATGACATATTGGCAAGAGCTTCAAATTCTGGAAGAGTTTTCATTCTTTGAGACTTGCCATTACACCGTGCGTAACACCAATAAAACAAGTTGAGAAAAATGCTTTTATATACGATTCACTTCATTTAAATGACATTTGCATATAGTTATAATGATGATGGTTGCTTGCTTTGTTTTACGGCATATTAGCCCATTTTGGGTCATTTAATGCCGAATCAGTTAGTGAAAGGAATGAAATAGAGAGGAAAAAAGCCACAACAGAAAAGAGATTCAGAAGGAAGGAGCAATTCCAGCAATTTGTTTGCAGTCAGTGCACCAGAGATTGCCATTCAAAAATTGGCCTGTTCAGGAAGGATGCCAACAACAGAATGCTGAATCAAGTCATTTTGATAAATAAAGGACTCAGGTTGCTTACAGTACCTGCTGTTGCTTAAGTAGATACCCAATTAAGTATTGGACAGGCTCATTGCTGCTTAACTTTGGTAATCTAAGGTAAATATGAATAGACTTAGATGGAGACTTAGATAGGTTGAGACTTACATAGATAGATAGATAAATTGTTTGGTTGTTTTGTTTTGCAGCATATTAACACTTTTCGGGTTATTTAATAATGAAACAAGTCATTTTGATAAATAATGGACTCGGGTTGCTTACTGTGTGGTAATATCATATATCCATATTGACATCGGGTATATAATTGGTGAGAGTGAGACTTCAGAGAGAGTTCTCGGGTGATAGAGAGAGTTCAGAGAGAGTTCTCGGATGAGAGAGAGACAGATTAGAGACTTACTTGGAGAGGAGATGGTCTTCTTTATTACTTCATTTCTCTAGTTACTCTCGTTCTTGCTGATTCTTCTACCATCTCCTCAGACTGCCATCTTGTCCAGTTGCTGACTGATTCTTCTAACTAAGGCTTCTTTTGGGCATTTCAGTTAAATGAATTAACAAGACATTTTTGTTGCTTGATCAAGCCTTTATTTTATCTAGCCCATGATTTTTCGCATGGATGAAATCGACCTCAGCACGTCTGCTCTGCTTTAAAGTCTAGTCAAATCTAAAAACTAAAACTAATCATGTTTTTCTCATGGCGCGTGAGATTAGCACCTCTAGGGGTCACGGGGTTACCAACAGTGACTGGTAAATTTCCTACTGTTGCTTAAGTGGTTACCCAATTAAGTCCCCTCAATGGGGCTACCTGTTGGCTATGAATGGCGACCCATGATATTTAAGGGTAGAATTCAGCTGGTTGAGCAGTTCATGACTTGCAACATTCCACTTTGGCCTTTAAAAAGTCTAGACGAGTGTTCGGAGAGAAAACGAATATCAAAATGACTTCTTTTGGCATCAAATAACCGAAAAGGGTTGATATACCGTAAAACAAAACAACCAACCAACCAACCAACCAACTACCCAATATTTTAGTATGTGCTAGTTTATATGCTAGCACATATATCACATGACTGAAGCAGTTCAAACCATAGATGGTACTTTAATCTAATTGATTTTAATGGCATGTCAACACCTCTGGGGTTATTTTATGCCTAAAAGTTAGTGAAGCGCATACATTATACATCTATATTTATATTTTTTACTCCTCATCTCATTTAATCTGGTAAAAGTTAAATATTTGCATTCAAAACATTCTGTTGCAGTTTGGTGATGATGTTATGGAATAGCTCATTAGATTCTCCAGTAACTTGGTCAGATCTTCAGTCATTGTCCAATGCATTTTTATAGTAGAAATCATTTCTGAATGTATTGTTATAATAAAAAAATAATTTCCTATGGATTTTTATATAAAGAATTATTTCCAAATGGATTTTTATATAAAGAATTATTTCCAAATGGATTTTTATATAAAGAATTATTTCCAAATGAAATTCATTTTTTTATAGTAAAAAATCATTTCCAAATGCATTTTTATAGTAAAAATCATTTCCAAATGCATTTTTATAGTAAAAATTATTTCCAAATGCATTTTTATAGTAAAAATCATTTCCAATGCATTTTTATAGTAAAAATCATTTTCAATATTTTATAGTAGTAATCATTTCCAAATTCATTTTTATAGTAAAAATCATTTCCAAATGCATTTTTATAGTAAAATCATTTCCAAATGCATTTTTATAGTAAAAATCATTTCCAATGCATTTTTATAGTAAATCATTTTCAATACATTTTTATAGTAGTAATCATTTCTAAATGCATTTTATAGTAAAAATCATTTCCAATACATTTTTATAGTAAAAATCATTTTCAATACATTTTATAGTAAAATCATTTCCAAATAGATTTTTATAGTAAAAATCATTTCCAATACATTTTTATAGTGAAAATCATTTCCAATACATTTTTATATTAAATAATTTCTTATACATTTTCATCTCAATCTATTTATATCTGTTTCAGTCTGTTCATTGATCTTTATATCACAAAATCTTTATCTGCTAGACTAATAAAATTAAATACGAATGTATATTAAAGTATATTACTTATTTTACTTATATTTTAATTGATTTCTATATAAAATCATTCATAGGATTGATTTCAATACATTGGAGAATAAAACAATAATATTAGAGATCAATAGCACCAAGTAATTATTTATTAAACCCGGTTTTATTAAAACCAAAATGCAAATTAACCACATGATATATTATGTAAATCTTTAATTCTTAGTCATATATAAGACACATTGCAGGATTTTAAATGCACTATATAACATGGCGGGCATGCTGTTCATGTTTGCTCATTCCAGCACATCTGTGTTGGGCACTTTGTCCTGCCAGCATATACGTAGAATGTGGCGTAAGCATCTGAGGTGGAAATGGTCCAGTTTCCTCACTTGGCAGGAGTATGTGATCCAGGCTTCGCTACTGTAGAGGAGAGTACTGAGAATGCATGCTTTGTAGATGCGCAGTTTGGTTCTCTTGGTGAGGCTGGCATTTTCCCAGACTCTCTGGCTCAGTTTGGCCATAACTGCCACCGCTCTCACAATTCTGCTGTTGACTTCCCTGCCATTATCTGTGAGAGACGCCTGCGTTGGCTCGGTCACATCAGGAGGATGGACAAAGGCTGCATCCCCAAAGACCTATGTTTAATTAGTGGAGGGCACCTGACCAGTAGGGAGACCATGCCTGCACTTTAAAGATGTCTGCAAGAGGGATATGAAGACATGCCACATCAATACCAACACATGGGAGACATGTGCAAAAGACCGTGCGACCTGGCAACTCCTCATCAAACAAGGAACGAGAAGGAGTGAGAAAGAGAGGAAAGTAGCCGCTACAGAAAAGAGAGCCAAAAGGAAGGAGAGAGAACAGCAACCTCGGCAAGCATCACTGTTTGTTTGCGGTCACTGCATCAGAGATTGCCATTCAAAAATTGGTCTGATCAGCTACTCACGCAGCTGCAGATAAATAATAATGATGAAAAAATTTTTTAAAAAGAAAAAGAAAAAAAGTGGACACTATGCCATCGTCATCAGTAGATGGACGGATGCCAACCACAAATATAACATGGACTGTTTTAAGGCAAGTCTAACACAGATTTTCATAGAGACATTGTTAATGGATAAGATTTATTCCAGCCCTGTCGGCTGGGGTGTTAGAATGCACTGACTACACCTCTGCAGATGGGTAAGACTCCCCCAGTGGAGCCACCTGTTAGCAGTGGGTGGCGACCTGTGATGCCTAAGGATAGAACCCCGGTGGATGAGCAGTTTCATGACTTGCAATACTCCACTTTGGCCCTATCTTGGGCTAGACAGGCGGTCGGAGAGGCCCCCTCCAATCAATCAGCTGGTCATGTCAAGCCCTAGCACCTATATGATTTTCCCAACCCTATTGCTCTTATGGCAAGCCCCAACCCCTTTTTATCATATGGGTGCTAGAAGGCGGTGACTGAAGGTCTACATCTCCTGGGAATGACGTTAAATCTCTATCTGATGGTGAGGTTCCAGTTTTGGAGGTTTGGGGAATGTGGAGCACCCCTTCATCACCATTGCTCCCTGGTCCACTCTAACTCGGAGTGGTGGTACCTGTTAGAGTCCCATCTATGGGTTGAATAGAAAAACATGAGTTTATAAACAAAATTGTATTATGCATTAAGAATGAATTTATTTCACAACTTTGTCGCATTAAATGACCCACCGAGGTTGATATGCCGTAAAAGCAAATAAACCAAACTAAGATTTATTCCATGTATCAATGATTTTGACTCAAGATTAAATACTCATTGTTAAACTTAGGCAATTCCTGAGGGTATTGTGATGTAAGCAGTGATTTAGTTTCAGTTACAGACAGACAGACACTAAACCTTCATTATAATAAGAGATATCTAGATTTATTTCATATACTACTAAGCTAGACCGTTATTTTGATTCTTTAAAACAAAAAATGGAAAAACATTAGATCTCAGCAAATGAAGACATTCTTTTATATTTTCGTCCTTTTGAAAATATACAAAATTACTTTATGTTTTGCTGACAGATTTTATCAACTTCACACGGAGATTCCTTTTAATGCGATGAAAATTTTTTTACTTTTAAAGACAAATAACCTACTGAATGGAATCTTATCTATTTATTTATTTATTTTTTAAATTTTAATTTACTCCGAGTTGATTTATAGCAGGTTTTATTTTCAAACTCATTTGATTTCCATTGAAGCAACACGTAAAGAATTGGACAACCTATTTCCTGCCATAAAGAGTATCCAAGAATCTGAATTTCGCAGACGTTGAGTGACAAAGTTACGACTTTAAAGAAAATCTGCTAGACATTGCGAAAAAAAAAAAAAGAAAAGACAAAAAAAAGAATTGGATTTTCAGAACAATTCGCAAAGATTCTGTAGACATCTTTGGCGCTAATACATTTACAACCAATTTTATAGATTGAATATTGTAATAATATAGAGGAGCGGTTTAGCTCAGTCGGTAGAGCGTTGGCCTCGGAACCACAAGGATCAGGTTTCAGTACTGGCTCTCGCCAACTCAGCGTGTGAGTAGCACGGGGATCTGTGTGGTAAAGGAAGGAGCTGATGGTAGGTGTGGTGTTTCACCTCAGACGCCAAAACACTGTCTCTCGCCAACTCAGCGTATGAGTAGCACAGGGATCTGTGTGGTAAAGTAAGGAGCTGATGGTAGGTGTGATGCTCCACCTGAGATGCCAAAACAATCTCCTTGGTCTAGTGCTAGTGAAAAGGGAATAAACTCCCTTGCTGTCTGGCTGATACTGACTTTAGGCCACCCCGATGTCGATAACGACTTATTGTAATAAACAATATTTTCTGTGTTAATATTGGGATTTTGTTTTTATAAGTAAGTAAGTAAAGTCGACGGGGTGGCCTAAAGTCGGTATCCGCCAGTCAGCGAGGAAATCTATCCCCTTTTCAATAGCGCTAGACCAAGGAGATTGTATTTAGCATCTGAGGTGGAGCGCCACACCTACCATCAGCTCCTTACTTTACCACGCAGATCCTTGTGCTACTCCTACGCTGAGTTTGCGAGGACCGGTATCGAACTAGGAACCTTGTGGTTTCTAGACTGACCTAAATATCACCAAAAATTAAATTGAAATTTGTATTTCTTTAAACGTTTATTTTTTTCTTTTGAATCTAAACATTGTTAAATGTTATACAGGACACAAAAGAAATATGTTTAAAAAATTGAGTTTGAAAAAGAATTTATGTATATATATTTACCAACCCCTCCACACGAGCAGGATGCAACACAAGGTCAATTTCTTAAGCAGAGTTTAACAGGTTTGAATTCAGAGTTTTCATTTTCCTAAACCAGTTGCCTAACCACAGCTAAAGAGCCCAGTCTGCCCTACTATTTGCCCATAGCTGGAGGGAGAGGAGGATTCATACCTTTTATGTATAAAGACTCAGGAATTTTTAATTTTTTGGTATTATTGTTAAAAGTCCTTGAAGAAAACAAGTACTTGGTTTCTTTCAGACATCTCATTAACTCCTTTCAAGATAATCTCAAATAAACTGTCAGAAAACTTCAAAGAAAAATTCTAATAAACCTTGTTCGAAGAAAAAGATACTGCCCAAATATACCTATTTCAATATATTATATATATATATATATATATATATACATACATACATACATACAAGGTGTGTAAAAAAAGTATTGATATTTTTTGTACTTTTTGACACACCTTGTATTCTGAAAAAATCAATGTTCCATTCATTGATCATTTCTATCTTGGTAAATACAGCTTAAAATCCCAGCACTTTTATGACACACGTCGTATTCTGAAAAAAATGAATGTTCCATTCATTGTTCATTTCTATCTTGGTAAATACAGCTTCAATCTTGATACTTTTATGGTGCACCTTGTATATATTTAGATTAGTTTTCATGCAATCAAATATAAAAAATATTTATTTATCATATATATCTTTATATGACTGATTTCTGACTTATATATATAGGCTGATCCAAAAAAACAGACTTTATTTTGAAAGTCAGGCCTGGTTTTTTTTTGGTCACCATATATATATATATATATATATATGTGTGTGTATTATATATATATATATATATATATATATATATATATATATATATATATATGTATAATATTGACTTATATACATACACATACACATAAGACTGATTTCTGACTAATATACATAAACAATGAGCAGTATCGTAGGAATTGGTAGTGTTTTAAAAACGAGACACCTGAAACATCCCATCAGTTTCATACCTGAAGATGGCAGATGGACATGGCGAAAGTGCTTGTAATGAAACATTTGGTGGATTGCTACACCAGTTCCACCCTGACACCAAAAAGATGGCCAGAAAATTAGAAAGGATCAAACAAAAACTCAACCGACAAGAATCGTCAGTACAGTTTAACGAAACATGTTTAAAAGAAAAAATGCTGCCAAAATACACTTATATATATATAATATATATATATATATATATATATATATAATATTGACTTATAAACACACACACACATATATATAATATTGACTTATAAACACACACACACACACACACATATATATATATATATATATATATATATATATATATATATATATATATATAATTGACTTATATACATATATATACACACACACACATATATATATATACACCTCCTCCATATATATATATATATTGAGATAGATATAAATAGAAATGGTTTAATGGTGGCATTGTATCTCCTTTAGTATTACCAGTATAAAATCTTGCATGTTGAGTGTTTTTTCAACTAGTTGTATAAATCCTATAAAATTAATTAAGAGCCGAAAAGAACAAGAAAATATTCTAGTCACCATTTTGTTTCCTGTAATTCATAACAGAAAAGTCTTGACTAAAGACATTTTCAACATTTTCACAGAGTCTCTTAGATAATCAATACAGTAATAAATATTAATGCATATTCCAAAAAATTGGCACCATTTAATGAGACAAGTTCAACTCCCAGGAGTAATGTAAAAAGAACTTACAACAACCATATGAACTCACCTCCATCTTTTTTTCTCACCTCTCTCAGGTGATGCAAAAATCACAACTCTCTCCTTTCTTTTTAGACAAATAAGCCTACAACAAAACATAAACAAAAAAAGAAATAGTGATCAAGACTCAAGCAGAGCTGGTGCATATTTTATACTGACACTTTTGCAAATTTTTTCCCCTAAAAATTATGAGTGATGTTGTTTTGGTTGGAGTGTTTTTTTGTTTTTGTTTTTGTTTTTGTTTTTTATTGCTGAAAATAAGAATATCAACTGAATGCTTACACAGTTCTTCTGAGAGAATTACTAAGTGGGTAGAATGCAGAAAAGTAAGAGAACTTGATAGCATTCCCGAGGGCACAGCATGGTGATTAAAATAGCGAAATGAGAAATGATAGCACTTTACATTTCTATTAAGGGTGTAGCTCAGTGGTTAGAATACAGAAAGAACTGTACAGTTTTTTCAAGATTATAGCTCAGTTAGAACACAAAAATATGAGAACTTAACATCATATAGATTAAAACAGTGAAATGAGAAAGGATATCACTTTACAGTTCTCTTAAGGGTTTAGCTCAGTGATTAGAATACAGAAAGAACTGTACAGTTCTTCCAAGAATGTAGCTCAGTTATTAGAACACTAAAACGTAGGGGAACTTGATATAATGATGATTAAAATAGCGAAATGAGAAATGATAACAGTTCATATTTCTATTAAGGGTGTAGCTCAGTGGTTAGAATACAGAAAGAACTGTACAGTTCTTCCAAGAACGTAGCTCAGTTATTAAAAAACTAAAAAGTAGGGGAACTTGATATCATAGTGGTTAAAATAGTGAAATGAGAAATGATAGCACTTCATATTTCTATTAAGGGTGTAGCTCAGTGGTTAGAATACAGAAAGAACTGTACAGTTCTTCCAAGAATGTAGCTCAGTTATTAAAACACTAAAAAGTAGGGGAACTTGATATCATGATGATTAAAATAATGAAATGAGAAATGGTAGCAGTTCATATTTCTCTAAAGGGTGTAGCTCAGTGGTTAGAATACAGAAAGAACTGTACAGTTTTTTCAAGATTATAGCTCAGTTAGAACACAAAAAAGTATGAGAACTTGACATCATGTAGATTAAAACAGTGAAATTAAAAAATGATAGCACTTTACAGTTCTCTTAATAGTGTAGCTCAGTGGTTAGAATACAGAAAGAACTGTACAGTTCTTCTAAGAACATAGCTCAGTTATTAGAACACTAAAAAGTAGAGGAACTTGATATCATGGTGATTAAAATAATGAAATGAAAATGATAGCCCTTAACAATTCTCTTGGGGGTGTAACTCAGTTGTTAAGATACTGAAAGAACGATAAATTTCACCTTTAGTTGTTAAAATTCCTGGCATAAAATTGTGCATGTGCATTATCTGAAATGAACTTAATTGTTATTAAGAACACATTTTATGATATTTTTATGTTAAAGCATGCAGTTGTATTGTTTTCAAAAAGGTTTCTAAGATTTGTTTACTTCGCATGGAGACTTTCAAAATAGCTACCAGTTTAGTTCAAAGTGAAAGTCAAGGGAGTTTACTCTGCCTAATTTGCTAGGAATTTTAACAACTAAAGGTAAAAATTACCAAAAGAACTGTACAGTTCTTCCAAGATCATAGCTTGGTAGAATACAACCAAATAGATAATGTTCCCAATGATATATCATGGTCATTAAAACAGTTAAATGAGAAATGATTGCACTTCATATTTCTCTTAAGGGTGTAGGTAAGTGGTTAGAATATAGAAAGAACAGTACAGTTCTTTCAGGAGCATAACTTAGTTGTATTTCTCTGAATTTTTGAAATGAGGCTTGATAATTAATATTATTTGGATTATTCAGACTATTGTCCTCATCTTCATTGTTATCTGTACAATGTTTCATCCAATTTTTAGTGCATTTTAGTGTGCTTAGTTGTTGTTCTTCAAACCAACAGTATACTACCTTACTTCAACAGATAACAGTAAAGAATATAAGTTCCCAAAATTCACACTGGATTGTCCAATTGGACACATGGCTTAGTGGATAAAAGAGTTAGGTTAAGACAGTTCTAAGTGACAGTTATCTCTGGATTGCAGGTTCAATCCTGGTCAAGGGCAGCAGTAACATAGAATAATAATTAACACAGCTTAATGCCTCTACCCCAGCTATGTTTAGCGGAATGAGAACAAGATACCCCCATGGACTGAATAAAGGGTTAGGTTCAAAGTTCCGTGATGGCTCCCGATTATGACAAGAAGGTTCCCGGGTTTAAAAAGAAGGTTCCCAAGTCCGAGAAGGTTCCCGAGTCCAACAAGAAATACCTGAAGAAAGCCAGAGGGCACATCGGCTGAAACGTTTTACAGATAACAATGAAGATGAGGACAATAGTCCGAATAACGCAGATAATACTAGTAAAGAATGAGTTTGATATTCTCCAGGAGAAAATAGAAAGGCAATCTACAAATGATGAATATGAAAATTTTGGGGTGCTTATTGGATACTTGGTCCAAATATTTGTCAGTGTCTACCAAGAAGCAGCTGCCAAATACATACAGATAAAACCACAAACCAAATACACTATCCCCTGGGAGACAAAAGTAGCCAGAAAAAAAGATATGATATAAAAAAAGAGTCCTAGGAAATGGACTTGTCAACCCAAGTTCAAATCCTGGATGAGGCTGTCTGCATTTCATATTTCACTAATGGGAGAAAGGTATGCATCCAACTATTCTCCCTCCAGCTATGGGTAAATAGTAGGGCAGACTGCGCTCTTTAATCTTGGCTAGGTAAACAATCTAAGGGAAGGAAAACTCTGATTTCAAGCCTGTTAAACTTTGCTTAAGAAATTGATATTGTGTCGCATCCTGCCCTTGTGGAGGGGTTGGTAGATATAGATATAATATAAAAAAAGCCTCCCTACAAAATAAAACAACCTCATCTAATTCCAATGTGCAAAATCTTAAGAAAGCCCAGATAGAACTAACTAAAATGTACAAAAAAGGAATAATAGTCTACATCCGAGGACAAAATAGAGTTTGGTTTGGTTTGTTTAATGGCATGTCAATCCTTGCTGGGTCATTTAATGCCAAAACAAGTCATTTTGATAAAAGTTTCTGTTTCAAGTCCCTAATACGTTTAAATTGATATAAAATTTCATTAACTTTATTTGGTTTGGTTTGGTTTCTTTAATGGTATAATAAGCTTATTGGTTATTTAATGCCAAAAATTGTGAGATTAAAGTTGATACTTGAGTTTTCTTTACAGGTGTATTTTTGTAGTTCTATTTTGTGGATGTATTTTATAACTGATTTCTAATTTTTAAAATATTTTTAGGACCATGTGACCCTTAGGCACCCCTTTTGCTTTGCTGATTCATACATACATTTTTCATTTACACTATCTGTTTGTTAACAGATGATTTTTAGAGTTTTCTTTTAAATTATAAAACTAACCCCTAACCCTAATCCTAACCCCAACCCCAACCCCTAACAAACAACCAGATGTTGACGGTGTAAATGAAAAAAATGTACTAATGAATCAGCAAAGCAAAAGGGGTGCCTAAAGGTCATATGGTCCTATTTTTATATAAAAAGTAAGTAAGTCGTCGGTGCAACCTAATGTCGGTATGAGCCAATCAGCGAGGAAGTCTATCCCCTTTTCACTAGGGCTAGACCAAGGAGATTGTTTTTGCATCTGAGGTGGAGCGCCACACCTACCATCAGCTCCTTACTTTACCGCACAGATCCCTGTGCTACTCATACGCTGAGTTGGCGAGGGCTGGTATTGAACTAGGAACCTTGTGGTTTCTAGCCAAACGCTCAACCGACTGAGCTAACCCTGCTCTGAATAGAATCTAAAAAATGAAGACCATTGATTCTGTTGTTTCAAGAATTGAACTCTAAACATTTTGATTTCCCTTCATCGATGTGCCCAACAAAGGATGCTCAATTTTGACCTAATCTGTATACAGAGATAAAAAGCGGCTTATATTGAACTTTTCTTAAGTAAGTTCCCAAAGACAAAATAGAATTTGAAAAAATCTCATAACCTCAACGGGAATTATCATAAATAGTGCATTACAGAAAAGTGTACAAAGTGCACGGTGCTTGCAAGGTTATTGAATTCTGAAGAGCAAAAACCAAGGCCTTGGGCAATTCTTTTCATTCTACTCTGCCTTCTCCTTAAAACAAAAATTAGGTGCACTTATATGGCATTCAAATAAATAAAAAAATGAATAAATAAAAGCGAAACTAGAAGGATTGCGTTCGATAAAGAAACTGACAAATCTTTTCTTAAAAACAATGATTTGAACTGTAATGGATTTTCGCTATAATATTGCAGGTTTTTAATGAAAGCTGACTTGAAAAAAGAAAGAAAAATGTTTATATATATATATATATATATATATATATATATATATATATAATCCAAAAGTCCAGACAAGAAATCTTCCTTACGACACGGGTTTTATTTAAAAAACCTGTCGCAGTTTGAGAGCTCAATGTGTTAGTCACAGAGCAAATATAACCCTTTAAGGTAATAAAGAATTCATCATTCGCATCTGATGAGTCGGGAGAGTTAGACACTTTGTCTAAGATCCCTGAAATAGACTATAATGCTAAATCTCTAAGTCTTTTGTTATTTCTTTACTTATATATATATATATGTATATATATATGCAATGGTATGTTGACTTATGAGTACCCCAAGTTTTCCGTGTTACAAGCTGTTAATCCCCACCATTTACTACCATTTCATTAAAAGTAGTGGTCTAAAGAAGCTCATATGTATGTACATATACATATGGGGGGAAATAGATCTATAACTGCTAATATAACTGGTATTTAAGGCTTTTTCTTTAACAAATACATACACACACATAGATATGGATAGATAGAGAGAGAGAAAGATTTTATATATATATATATATATATATATATATACACACACACAAAAAAATATAATCATAAAGAATAATAAAAAAAAAGGTGAGAATGCTAATAGAAATAAATTGCTGCTCAAAACTTTAAGCAACAACAAAAAATAAATTGTTCAATGATGATGTTTTGCTTTGTGTTGTGCAAGCTTCAGATACGCTTATGTTAATAAGTACACTAAAAATATTTGTTTCTAAATTTATTACCTCAAAGAGAAAATAATCTGATCCTGTAACAAAAGAAATGACGTACTTCAGAGGGCAAAGTGGGTGCAAATGAGTCTTGCGTGCTAAATGAGTGTAGGGCTCAAAATAAAATAAAATATGGCTGCTTTAGCACAATGGTTTAAGTAAAAGCGATCTTGAAACCAGGAGAATTGGCAAGAATATATTTGCACATATGAACATTTTTTCAAGATCGAGTGGTGCATAATATATCCAAGCACAACAAGGAAAGAGGCGAGAAGCTTTGGAGCGTATTACTGAGCTTACATTGGAGACTGCTGTGTTATTGTTGCAAGTGATAGACTTTGTTGTCGGAATCAGATTACAAATATCAGATCATTCATTTTTCTATTTTTAAATCTTTTTTAAATATCACTGTTAATCAGTAAAGTCTGTTTAGTTTAGGTGGTAGAGTATCAGCTTTGGAATCACAGGGTTCTGAGTTCAAAAGTAACTCAGCGCATGAGTAGCATAGCTTGGTTTGGTTTGTTTTACCGCATTTCAACCTCAGTGGGTCATTTAATGCCGACTAAGTTTTGAAATAAATTAATTCTTAATGTATACTCATTATAAGTGGAGTGTTGCAGGTCATGGACTGCTCATCCACCAAGACTTTGTCCTTAAGCATCATGGGTTGCCACTCACGGCCAGCAGGTGGCCCCATTTGGGGGAGTCTTACCCCTCTGCAGAGGTGCATTCTAATGCCTCAGCTGACAGTGTGGTCTTTCAAATGAGTACAATTGATTAATTTATAAAAGCAGAATTTGAACTACTAGCTTCTACCCAGACTTGAACCCCAATTGCTGGTATAACTGTTTAATATCCTAAGGTGTGTCATGGGTATTATGTTAAACTGCATCTAGTGGTGAGGCTCATGTTCTGGAGTTGTGGGGAGTGTGGAGTACCCCTTCATCATTACTCCAAGGTCCACTCTGAAACGAAGTGGTACAACCACTTCTGTTAGGGTCCCATCTATAGGTTAAGTAGAAAAAATGAGTTTAAAAAATGTGTTTTAAAAAAATGGAATTCGAAAAAAAAATTTCAATCCCCATCAAAAATGAATAAAACAAAATGACTTTGGCATAAAATAACCCAAGAAGGATTGACATGACGTAAAATCACACCAACCAACCAACCAACCAACCAACCAACCTATGCAGTTTGGAACACAGCTTACTTAGAGACATTTGCTTCTAATGTTTAAAAAACATGATTATCCAATAAGCTCTGATCTTTAAAATGAGTAAAATTGATTAATTTATAAAAACAGAATTTGAACTCCTGGCTTCTAACCAGACTTGAACCCCAATCGCTGCTATAACTGTTTAACCTCCGCAGCAACTTGATACACAGCTCACTTAGCTGGAGAGACATTTGCTTCTAATATTTCAAAAAATTGTTTATCCAATAAGCTCTGTTCTTTGTTCCAAGTTAAACATCTTCTAAGGAATATAAATTACGTCGTCTTTGGAAAGGAAAAATGTTAATTTTCATTACCGATAATTTTAATGCAAATTTAGTCAATGTCTTTCTTAAAGCCATTGTTCTTGTTCAACAATGGATGACAGATTACCCTCGAAGAATGTCTTATCGCCATGGAAATACCAATTTATAACAATTAATGGCCGACTGAAAATCTTTCTCAGTCACTTTGCTCAATTAAGCCTCGAGTTTTAAATGAATGCTTAGACTCATTCGGAAAGACCAGAAAACGAGTCGCAATACAAAGAAATAGATAAATTGGCTTTTTGTAATGGTTTTCTACAGAATCTCATGAATTTTCACATGCCTCACTTTCTATACAAGTTCTACCTCATAGCTCTCATTCATGAACTCATCAAGTTGGTCAGCAAAGGATCATGGGAATTTTCTCAGCAGAGTAGCTCCCCCTCCTTTCCAATCCCCCCTAAAGATCTCCCACAGATCCATCACCTTTTTATGACCTTTATATTCCGCACAGGATTCAGTATGGATATCTTTGTACAAAGCAGGGGCAAATGACCTGTCACTCCGGTCAGCGAGAGATGGATGCATAGCAAGGGTCATATTTCAAGAGCTAACCACTGACCATTCCTTGGTGCATTATAAATTAACCAAAGCCGCCGCTGCTCAGGCTACCAGAACTGAAATGTTAGTGGACAGACCAACTACAGTGCCATCTTGGACAACAACATTGGCCTTGACAAATTAACCCTTCTGGTTCCTCAGAAAACTCATCATTCCTAAGGTCCCCGACATCCATTACAACCGACCACCCTTCAAATGAGCGGAAGGACATTTACAAATGATTCTGAAAAGACAGTCACTCGGTCTCAGTCATCAGGCAGGCAGGCAAGAAGGCAGGGAAATTAAATATTTGGAGACGTACGGTAAATGAGGGATGAAGGGAAGCGGTAGGCTCAATCGAGTAATAATACTGCTGCTGATGTTGCAGTAAATTGTCCGCATTTTGCTGTTTAAAAATTGAGTCCTCCTCCACCGGACTTTAGCGTCGACTTGATTTAGTGAATATTAGTTTGTATTTTGACAGTAGTTGCATGTTTTCGCTTTTCGCTTTGAATCAAAATAAGCAGTTCTTGTCTAGACATTCTTTCTTGTCAAGAGGTGATAACTCTCTTCTGCTCTTTTCTTGCAAAACATGTCTGTTTTGACAGGGTGCGTGACAAAGGTGCTATCTTGTGGGAAGAAAGATGCTCTTATATGGCAACAAAACAAGCATCAGTTTTTTTGTTTTTTTGTTTTTACTTTTTTAGATAAAGGAATATTTCTTTTTGGTTGTTTTTTGTTGTTTTTTTTGGGGGGGGGGAGAATTCTTTTTTTGTAAGGAAAGGTTTCTTGTTTTTAGATGTCTTTTTCCATTTAAACATTAATAAAAGAGCTTTCACTTACATTTTATGTATATATTATGTTTTTCTATCTTGGAGTGGGTCTTTTGAAGGAGCCCTATTTAGAGATTGATACACCTTGTCTTTCCTTCCGTTTATTTAGTGTTAGTATATAGCTGATGGGTTGGGTTAGCTCAGTCGGTAGAGTGTTCGGCTAGGAATCACAAGGTTCTTGGTTCGATACCGGCCCTCGCAAACTTAGTGTATGAGTAGCACAGGGATCTGTGCGGTAAAGTAAGGAGTTGAGGTTATGAGATTTTTTCAAATTCTATTTTGTCTTTGGGAACTTACTTAAGAAAAGTTCAATATAAGCCGCTTTTTATCTCTGTATACAGATTAGGTCAAAATTGAGCATCCTTTGTTGGGCACATCGATGAAGGGAAATCAAAATGTTTAGAGTTCAATTCTTGAAACAACAGAATCTATGGTCTTCATTTTTTAAATTCTATTCAGGGCAGGGTTAGCTCTGTCGGTAGAGCGTTCAGCTAGAAACCACAAGGTTCCTAGTTCAATACCAGCCTCGCCAACTCAGCGTATGAGTAGCACAGGGATCTTTACTTACTTACTTATATAGCAGATATATTAATGCTAATAGGGTACCATCCTGTTTGAAGAAAGATGCTTTTATATGGCAACAAAAGAAGTATCAGTTCTTTTTTTTCTTTTTTTCATTTTTTAAATAAAGGAATATTTTCTTTTACTTATTATTTTTTAATTTGTTTTTTTTTTTTTGAGGGGGTGTATTTTTGTTTTTAAATGTCTTTTTCCATTTAATCATTAATAAAATAGCTTTCACTTATTTGTTATGTATATATTATGTATATCAAATGTTTCTGTATGTGTAAATAAGCTTATCTTGTCTTTCCTTCTATTTATTCAGTGTTAGTATATAGCAGATATACTAATGCTAATAAGGTGCCATCTTGTAGGAAGAGAGATACTCTTATATGGCAACAAAACAAATATTGGTTCTTTTTATATTTTTTATTTATTTTTTAGATAAAGGAATATTTTCTTTTATTTGATTTTTTTTTTTTTTTTTTTTTGAGGGGAGAATTCTTTTTTTTGTAAGGAAAGGATTCTGTTTTTTTTTAATGTCTTTTTCCATTTAAGCATTAATAAAAGAGCTTTCATTTACTTGTTATGTATATATTATGTATATAAAATATTTATGTATGTATAAATAGGCTTATCTTGTCTTTCCAACCATCTATTAAGTGTTAGTATATCAGATATGCTAATGCTAATAAGGTGTTATTTTATGTGAAGAAATATAATCTGATTGGGCAAAAAAAATTAGTATTGCTTCTTTTATTTTTTATTTTCAGTTTTTAAATAAAGAAATATTTTCTTTTACTTGTTTTATTTTCTTTTTTTTTCTTTTTTCAGGGGAGGATTCTTTTTTTAAGGAAAGGTTTCTTGTTTTTAAATGTCTTCATCCATTTAAACATTAATAAAAGTGCTTCCACTAACTTATGTATATATCATGTATATGAATATTTTAGAAAAAACAAACACATGATGTTAAAATTCGCTGACAGAAATCTGTTTTGACCCTTTATTTAAGTGGTCTTCATCAAGAGCAAGTTGTGCATGATAGAGAGAACGCTCTTGATGAAGACCACTTCAATAAAGGGTCGAAACAGATTTCTGTCAGTGAATTTTAACATCATGTGTTTGTTTTTTCTAAAATATTTATTTCACACTGTCGGATTCACTTTCATTCATTTTTCATACTGTCTTTAAAAAAAAAAAAATACCAGGATTTCTACATCGTATCCAGTGAATATCATGGTCTACAGTGCTGGGATTTTTGAACTTTTTTATACATTTTTATACATATTTACATCAAACTCTTTTGAGTTTTCTTTGTGGACTATAATGCTCTGATTTAATAAAATAAAATAAAATTTATTTTATTTTATTTTCAAAACAGAATATGCATTTTCAAAATTAAAAAAAATTTTTTTTTTAAATCAAAAAAAAATTCTGGCTATAATATTGAACATTTCATCCGCACCACTTTTGTCTTATAACAGTCCACTCACACCGTTCTCTCTATCATACACAACTCGCTCTTGATGAAGACTACTTCAATAAAGGGTCGAAACAGATTTCTGTCAGCGAATTTTAACATCATGTGTTTGTTTTTTCTAAAATATTTATTTCACACTGTCGGATTCACTTCCATTCATTTTTCATATTATGTATATAAAATATTTGTGCAAATAAGTTTATCTTGTTTTTCCTTCCGTTTATTCGTGTTAGTATATAGCAGATATATTAATGCTAATAAGGTGCCATCTTTTTGGAAGAAAGGTGCATCAAAACAAGTATCGGTTCTTTTAGTTTTTTTAAATTTTCTTGGATAAAGGAATATTCTGTTTTTTGTTTTGTTATTTGAGGGGAGAATTCTTTTTTGTAAAGAAAGGTTCATTTTGTTTAGATGTCTTTTTCCATTTAAACATTAGTAAAATAGTTTCTGCTTAGTTGTTATGTATATATCATATATATTAAATTTTCAGTTTGTGGGTGGGGATTAAAATAAAATGAAGAAAAAAATAACAATCTACCATGAGCCTTCAAACAGGAAGTACCCCCGAGTATGTGCTGGGAAAAGGACCCATTTCTGACCACCGAGATAATCTTTCAGCCATTCAGACTTAGGCCCTAACTGGGACCAGACACTATTACTGGACAGGGAGAAATTTCCTCTCCATATGGTGGCTATGACCCGTGAATAAAGCCTAAATCCTAAAACTACCTTTTGTCTTTGTCTTTTCTTTCCTTTCCTTTATTTCCTTTGCAGTGCAAAAACCAAATGGCATTAAAAAGAGAACCTGTGAACATGCACCAGAAATAACCACAGGACTTTAAACCTAAACAATAAAATTCTTGTCATCCGACATGTGTAAAATACCAATTGTAGTTGGTGCACTTGGTTCATAATTATAATATTGTTATATGTAGTAAAGAATAGAGGAAAAAATGTGGTCAAAGGAACAAAACTCAGACAAGTATCTGTAGGAGAGATATATTTCACTGTGCATTGAGCTCGGCTCCATCAGTCGTTTATTTGATCATTAATGCATCATACATGTGTTTTTATAGAAGAGAAAGTGGACTAGGGAGGGGTAAATTTGGGGATGAAGTCAGTTTTCCCTCTATTCTTTACTACATTCTGTTGGAATTTACTCCAATATTATTATTATTATTATTTATAATTATTATTATATAAGTTTTATTCCTGTTTTTCAGTAATAGCATCTAGCACATTTTTATGCAAACTTTTCTTATTTGCATATCTTGTCTTATTATATATATATATATATATATGGTTGGTATCCATCCATCTACGAGAGATGATGGAATAGTGTCCAAATTTTTTTTTTTTAACTACGTGGCTTGGGTGGGTTCATATGGAGGATGAGCTGTTGCCCAAGTAACAAATCCACCTCTCCAGACTGTTGCTGGGATCCAAAGGAAAGGTAAGGAACCAATGCAGTTTGGCAGTGGTAGTGTCACAGTAGTTGATGGTTAGCACTGGATTTCAGTGTCACACCACCTTATGGACTCCGGCTCCTGATTTATTTTCGGGGTTTACTGACATATATATATACATATATATATATAATATGAAGACATATGGCATAATGGTTAGAGTCATGGGAAATGGACTCGTCGACCCCAGTTTACATTTCACATAGCACTAATACCCTTGGGAAAGGTAGGAGATCCATATAATCTCCCTCCAACTATGGGTAAAATAGTAGGGCAGACTGAGCTCTTTAACCTTGGATAGGTAACCAGTCTAGGAGAAGGAATACTCTGAATTTGAAAAACTGAGGTCAGTTATTAATTGGGTTTGTGGCATTCCTTTGGCACCAATTCTTTCCCATCAGCTGTGCCAAACACAATCATTCACCACTACAAACATCACCTTGTGTGGATTATTCATTGGATGACCCTCATGCATCAAATCAATGACAGAGCTCATTCCAATCCATAAATACTGTACAATAAACATAGATATTATTAGATATTATCTATTCCAAACTCTACAGCAATGAAACCCAGTAACCTAAAGATAAAAGGTACAACACCTGTGTGACAGATTTTTTTTTTTTTTTCCTTTGCCTCATAATTAATCTTCTGGTTCTCTGATTTCATAATAGAATGTGCATCATCGTGAATATAATGCACTTAAATGGATTTTGTAACCCCTGAGCTAAAAAGGGAGACACAGGAGATCAATTCATATATGAAGTACATATCTATATTTCTTGTTAGAATCCTTTTACAAGGAGTATATTAATATATATATATATATATATATATATATATAAAAAAGTAATTGGTAATTTGCTTGAAGCATTGTTAAGTATGTTATAATGTATTAATTTGAAAGCAATTACAATGCAAGTAAAAAATAAAAACAAAAAGATGTTATTTTTTGTCTTATCGATTTCAAAGTAAAACTTTATCTTCAGAGACGAAGATAAAGTTTTACTTTGAAATCGATAAGACAAAAAATAACATCTTTTTGTTTTTATTTTTACTTGCATTGTAATTGCTTTCAAATTAATACATTATAATATATATATACATATATATTTGGAGGATATGTGCTTAATTGAAGTTATATGTAATTTTTGAAAATTAATCAGTTAATAATTAATGAATTTAGACGGGCATATATGTTCAAATGTAAGACTAAACAAATCAAGAAAATGTCAATCCCTGAATGCAGAAGATCAGGAATGAAGTCAGGGAATTAAATCATAATCGAGTGATCCTGCAATCCGTCATGGATAATGTTTTGGAAATGGCACGTATTTGTGAAGCTGAAAATGGAAACCATATAAAAGATGTTATTTTTCATAAATAAATTCTCTGTCATTTTTTTTTGCAAACAAATCACCATTGTCTTTGTCATATTATGATAACATTCCATTAAGGTACCTTCAAAAATAAAGAATCTATTCAAGTTTAAATCCCTCAGTGACTTATTGGCCACCCTGTATATATATGCTCATTCCATATACATATATGTATGGGTATATATATATATGGATGATTTTATATATATATATATATATATATATATATATATATATATGCTCATTACATATACATATATGTGCGGGTATATATATATATATATATATATTATATATATATATAAAACTTCCAAAAGGATATTTTTTGGTATGTGAATTCATTAGAAACATCATTTCTTTTTTTCTCTTTTGATTAATCCAACACAGTAGGGTTTATTCACATTTTTTCAACTCTTCCATAAATTTTAATCTATCAATGGAGCAAATTAAAATGACAAGTTTCTATTAAGACCAATATAAAAACAAAACAAAAAACTCAATTTACTTTTAGAAAGATGATTAACAATTCCATATAATTTAATTATGATAAAGCAAAAAATACATAATTATATATCTATACTAATATCTATCTATCTATCAATCTCTCTCTCTCTCTCTCTCTCTCTCTATATATATATATATATATATATATATATATATATTATATATATATATATCATTGTTGATATATGTATATATATATCATTGTTGATATACATGTATATGTATGCATATAAATTATCGTTGATATATTTATATATATATTGTGTGTGTGTATGAATTATTGTTGATCTCTCTCTCTCTCTCTCTATATATATATATATATATATATATATATATATATATATATATATATATATATATATATATATATATGTGTATGTATATATATATATTTTTTGGAGAATATGTGCTTAATTGAAGTCATACCTAATTTTGAAAGTTAATTAATTAATAATTAGTTAATTAGGCGGGCATACCTATTTAAATGTAAGGCTAAACAAATCGAGAAAAATCAATCTCTGTATGTACATTTCGGTCTATTAGGCCTCATCAGTAGAGCTATAGATACTTCTTATATATTTATATATATATATATATAGATCATTGCTGATATATATACATATATATATAAATTATTGTTGATATATATATATATATAAACAATAATTTGATACAAATAGTATATAGCTTCATATATATATATATATATATATATATATATATATATATATATATATATACAATAAACAAATCACTGTGTAGATTGTTTACTGGTTGAACCCTCATATGTCGAAATTGATGAGAGAGTCCACATTTTTCATACATGTATATATTGAGCCACCATCAAGAATGAATGAAACAGAAACTTCTTCAGTATAAAATAACCCAATGGGTTGACATGCCATAAAATCCAACCAACCAACCAACCTTTAGACTAATTTGAAAAAACTAAGATTATTTGGACCCTTTTTAGTTGGAGTGTTTTTTTTTAAGGAGTCCCATGTAGATATTGATACACCTGGTGTAATGGTTATCATTATAGTAAATGGAGATTGCAAGATGAGTTCAGAAGTGTACAATGTTACAGTTGTGGTCCCGTATTTCTTTTTTTTTTTTTTTTTTAGAAAACAGTGCATTACTCACTATTATATACCCTGTTTTGTATCGGGTATATAAATGGCAAGAGAAGATTTCTATTACTTATGAGGAGATGAGCAGCATTAGCTAGGTATTCGTATAATCTTTCACATATTTAATGTCTTTATCTTCTTATTTACTTGCTTGCTTGCTTGGAATAACTCAAGTACCTGGCTGATACATTAGTGTGTTGCTTGTGTTGCTGGGACATTATTCTAACTAGCCGGTCTGTTCCCAAGATGCTGGTCTGACTTTTATTTTTCTGTTGTTGACTCTGGTTCTGTTGAAGCTGGTTCAGGATTAGTTCACAAAGAGAACATGAGGTTTATATTTGAAGTGATCATTTTTATTTATTAGACCAGGCTTTTCAACCGCACCTGGAGTGAAGCAGAGACAATCTTTAAATCATGGTGTCTCCTGTTTAACTGCTGATTAACTAAACTAAACTAAGCTTCTGTTCTCACATTTCCCAGTTGCAGAAGCTGCAGGGTCAACTTGATGTTACCGAGGGTCAATCATCTGAACCTCTCCGATTTTGAATTCCAACAAATTTTAATTCAAAATCTAACTATACTAACTGTCTAAAAACAACGGGTTATCAATATATAATATCACAGCTCTCAGTTTATCTAATTATTTCCAATGGTTAATACATCTTGGGGTTCCTGAATCTTTATATTTGGAGTTTCCTAATTTGGATAAACTAAGAGTATTTACGGGTTTCGAAGGAGCTCTTATTTCTCTGTAGTTGTAGGCAAATTGTTGGACAAAGAAGGAACAAACACGAAAGTAAATGCAGACACTTGTATTAACAAAAATTACATAAATGTTTTTGCAAATTTTATTGGTATTTGCTACAGGACTTATCTGTGAGTTAAGCAGAGTTCTTGGAGTAGTGGTGATAACAGGGGTATTCTGTTCCTCGGTAGGAAATGTTGATAAGACGCTTTGTCTCGGTAGTTTCTCGTCCTTCAGTAAGTGTGCTATTGTACCCGCCTTTTAACGTATGCTGATACAATGCCTTAGAAGTGAGCTTGTTGTAGAGTTCTGTGATAAGTGGGCCCTGTTTGTGCTTGGTGATAAGAGCTTTAGTTTTCCTCCAGTAACTGCTATGTGATAAGTGAAGAAATTTGGTTTTGGCGCCAACATACGATGTTGGCGATTCACCCCCTAGCGGCAGGGGTAGATAATTAACTATGGAATTTCTGATAGAACTGTGGTGTAATGGTTATCATTATTGTTGTGGCTTGGTTAGCGGCCAGAATAAAGACACAAGAGAGGAAATGAATTAAACAAATATATTAACAAAGAACAGTAGTACAAACATATACAAATGAGAAGGTTACTCGCAAGGCGGTCTTATCAACTGTCCACTGAAATATTGACTCTCCCTTAAGTGGAGAATCTGCTGCTATTTATAGTTGGAAGAGTTCATGCGTGCGTGGTAGTAATTATAGAAAATTAACAAAGTGAGAGGAGTTAAAAAGGGTACAATGTTACAGTTGCGGTCCTGTTTTTTGTTTTTTTTTAATATTGCATTACTCACAACTTTCAGTTTATTTAATTATTTCTGATTGTTAATAAATTTTGGGGTTCAAGAATACTTATACTTGGAGTTTGCTCAATTTGGATGAACTGAGGTGTAATGGTTATGATTATAGAACTTGAACACAGTGAGACGAGTTCAAAAGGGTACAATATTACAGTTGTGGTCCCGTTTTTTTTGTTTTTCTTTAAATATTGCATTACTCACAGCTCTCAATTTAGTTAATTATTTCTGATTGTTAATAAATTTTGAGGTTCAAGAATATTTATACTTGGAGTTTGCACAATTTGGATTAACTGTGGTGTAGTGGTTATGATTAAAGAAAATGGACATGTTTAGATGAGTTCAAAAGGTACAATATTACAGTTGTGGTCCCGTTTTTTTTTTTTTTTTTTTTTAAAATATTACATTAATCACAACTCTCAATTTATCTAATTATTTCTGATTGTTAACAAATTTTGGGGTTCCAGAATCTTTATCCTTGGAGTTTGTACAAGTTGGATGAACTGTGCTCGATTGATTTAACTACACATAAAGCTAAGAGCACGTGAATAGCTGATCATATTATGACATCTCCTCAAGAATCTTATAGCATTACATGATTAGAATTATGGCTCTTATAATCAACCTGCATCAGTCTGTTAAGTAGCAGATTGAAAATCAGCAATGTCACGGGGTCAACATCATCATTATTAAAAGGGGAAGTACTCAGCTACACTGTGGTAAAAGGTCAAAATTTGGATCACAGCTGGTTATATTGACGATCAAATGATTCCTTAATGAGCTTGGGAGTGGGGTTTCTCAAAGAGTCAATGTAAACAAAACTACTGAATATATATATTCTTGAAAGGTGTTAGAAATGTTGGAAAGAAAGAAAGAGAGAAAGAGAGTGGAGATAAATATATAGATAAATATATAAAAATAAACAGCCAGAGAAAGAAAGAACGTAAAAACGAACAGAAAGAAAGAAACTGAAGATAGATATATAGATCCATAGATAAATAGAGAGATATAAATAAACAGTCTGAGAAAAAAGAATGAAAGAAAGAAACAGATAGATAGATAAATAGAGAGATAGATAAATAGAA
The DNA here is from genome assembly GCA_023376005.1 of Doryteuthis pealeii. Taxonomy (NCBI): domain Eukaryota; kingdom Metazoa; phylum Mollusca; class Cephalopoda; order Myopsida; family Loliginidae; genus Doryteuthis; species Doryteuthis pealeii. Next base: position 39,459,653 of record CM042158.1, on the reverse strand, counting down.
ATAAACAATCTGAGGAAGAAAGAAAGAAAGAAAGAAAGAATAAATGTCTGAGTTGAGATATGTAAATAAGAATAAACAGTTTGACAAAGGAAGAAAGAAAGAAAGGAACAGATTGAGGAGAGAAAGAAAAAGAAAAATATACAATGTGAGAAAGAAAGAAAGAAAGGAACAGATAGGTAGATAGATTGATAAAAATAGAAAATAAATATAGAAAGGAACAGACTGAGTATAGATAGACAAGTATATAGATAGATACATACATAGAAATAGATTGATAGATACATAAAAATCAACCCTCTGACAAAGAAAGAAAAAAAGAAAGAAAGGAACAATTTTGATATATATATATAATATATATATATATATATATATATATATAAAAGGATATAAAAACACACAATGCAGTTAAAATGAAAATATTTTATATCATATTCATAGATAATATTGAACAATATTTCGATTTATAAAAATCATCATCAGAGCTTGTTTTTAATCTGGACTCATCGAGAGAGAAGTTGAAAATAATTTGAATTCAAAATGAAAACATTGATGTTCAAAAAAGCGTACAAGTCATGCGATCGTTTCGTCATTAGCACATCCGCTTGGCGTTTCTCGCTTGTATACCTTTAGTGTAACAGTTTTTGAAAGAAGAAGACATATTTCAAAGTCAAAAATAGACAAATTCTCTTTTTCAAACAGGAAGAGTTTTAACCCGTTCATGGTCAGCCTGCAACGGATTTTTTCAGAAAAGAAATATTTATCAACTATTTTTAAAAAATTACTTTTTAATGAAAAAAATATGAATGTTGTAAGGGTTTATTGGGATAATATTGTTCAATATTAGCTATGAATATGATATAAAATATTTTCATTTTAACAGCATTGTGTGTTTTTTGATATCCTTTTATCTATACTTATACCGTCGGATTCATTTCCTGACACTTAACTTATATATATATATATATATATATATATATATATATATATAGAGAGAGAGAGAGAGAGAGACTGAAACAGGGGAGAAGCATGTAGATAATTAGATATTGACAGAAATAGATAGATATGAACAGTTTGAAAGGAAATAAAGTAAGTCTGCTGAGTGGTCTATTATCTGTATCAGCCAAACAGTGAGGGAGTCTATCCCTTTTTAGCAAGTGCTAAACCAGGGAGATTGCTTTTGCTGATACACTTATCATCAGCTCCCAGATACTGCTTTATCGGACAGAAAGATTACCTAAGCTGTGCTGCTCATGCACTAAGTTAGCGAGGAACTTGTGATTCCTAGCAGATGCTCTATCGACTGAGCTAAAGTGGCACCAGCTGTACTTACTGAAAAATTTACCTTTTGTCAGAAGCTGTCTTTGGTAGAAGGTTTGGTAAATTTGTAAATACATATAAGAGTGTTTTTTTTTTAACAATAAATGAACCATATTACCTTTAAGCACCCCTTTTGATCTCGATTAAGAAAGGACATGTTTTTCATTTACACTGTCAATATCTGGTTGTTTGTTGGGGGTTAAGGTTAGGGGTTAAGGGTTAGTTTTATAATTTTAAAAAATCTAAAAACCGTCTGTTAAAACAACCGTATATTTACGGTGTAAATGAAAAACATGTCCTTTCTTAATTCGAGATCAAAAAGGGGTGCCTAAAGGTCATATGGTACCAATAAACAAGGTCAGTACATTTCTACTTAGCCATGTTCGCAGGGGCTTTAGAATACACTGACTGCACCTCTGCAGAGCAGTAAGACTAATTAATGGGGTCACCTGTTGGTTCCATCCTTAAGCCAAATTTGAGTGATGTTGTGAAAAATGGCATAAAATAGCTTTGGTTCTGAGCAAAAATCAAACTATCTTTTCAGTACAAATAATGTTCAATATATGGAAAATAATAAGAGAAAATATTCACATAAGGATATTGATCTTGCTTGAAAAAATCAGAAATCATCAATAACTTAAAACTGGTTGACTTTAAGATTTTTTAGATTGCATCTTTGAATTCCTTAGGCAGAAATACTTTTATAAACCAATTTTTAGTAGTAGTAGGAAGCTCTAGAAATTATTTCATTGACAAAATAGATTACAAAAAGTTGCCATTTTTTGCCAACGCCACCACCAAATATGGAGATTTAAAAATCAACAAAACTCCACCAGCTATGGGTAAATAGTAGGGAAGACTGGGCTCTTTAGATTTAGTAAGGCAACCGGTCTCGTGGAAGGAAAATACTGAATCCAAACCATCAGTAATACGCTTAAAAATTGACCTTGTGTCACATTCTGACCATGACAGCGGTTAGATAAATACATACACAGCAAGCTAGATTGGTTGGTGATTACTGTTTCAGAGTCCGGTTTAGCTCAGTCGGTAGAGCACCAGCCTAGGAATACAAGGTTCCTGGTTCAATGCCAATCTCCGCCAACTCAGCGCATGAGTAGCACAGATTGGGTAATCTGATCTGAGCAGCAAAAAAAACCCAAAAAAACTCCCTGTAATTAATTAATTTTATCCATTCAACATTTTCTTTCCTTTATTTATTTATCCTTTCAACATACTGTCGGATTCATTTCCATTTTTCAACTTACACACACAAACACACACACACACACACACACACACACACACATACATATATATATATATATATATATATATATATATATATATATATATGAACCAGAAACCCAACAGACAAAATTAGCTACATCATTTATTCAAATCATTTCTAAACAGGATCTCAGAGGTAGATAAGAAAACCCGTTAATCGTTTATTTCAATTTTCAATTTTTTAAAACCTTTTACTCATATTTGTCTCATGCTTTAAAAGAATCCAGTAAAAAAAATAAAAATAAAAATAAAAGAAATTTTTAATTAAAATTTTTTTTATTTTTATGTATTCTTGACCAACTATATATATATACATATATAGCACAAAAAATCTCCTTGTTAAATATATATATATATAATCTGAATTGTTGTATTTACACAAAAGTTAGCTATTTAAAAAAAATTTTTTTAAAAGGTTATAGACTCCCTCACTGTATGGCTGATACTGACAATAGGCCACTCCGCCAACTTCACTTTTTTACTTTACTTACTGTTTAATAGTGAGTTTGGGGATTGTCTAACTTTAACATAATCAACACCTGGACAAAATTTCAGAAAAAATTAAAGGGGTGGGTGACATGGCCATGATGATTTGATATGGAATTATAATTTCATGTCAAATCATCCAGGCCATGTCACCCACCCCTTCAATTTTTCTGAAATTTTGTCCAGTGTGGATTATGTTGATTTTGGAATTGGAAGTTCAAATTTTGGGGAATGTCTAACGGTAACATAGTCCACACCTGGAAAAAATTTCAGCAAAATTGAAAGGGGTGAGTGATAATTTTACTTATTTCTGGATGATTTGACATGGAATTATCCTAACATCAATGTTATGCAATATCTTCTTTTAAAAATAAAAATGAACATTTTGCTGTGTCAATCAACTTTCTTACAGACAGATGTTGAAATAGTTAATTCCTTTGAGTAATGGTAATTATCATCTAGTAATCAAAACTCTACTACAGTAGAACAAGGTTGCATAGAGATCGGCCATTTTGTTTTCATCTTGAGCTTAAATGACGGTCACCTTGAATCTGATTGCTGGTTGATTCATTGGATTTTATGGCATGTCAACCCTTGTTGGGTCATTTTATGATCAAGACATTTTGTTTTATTCATTCTTGACGGTTACTCTGGGGAATGTGGAGTACCCCTTCATCAGCATTACTTCCAGAACCAATTTGACCCGAGTGGTAGTACCTGATAGGGTACCATCTATGGGTTAAACAAAATGAGTTTTAAAAAATATTGAGTTAAAATAAAACTCAATATTTTTTAAACGCATTTTTTTCAAACTCCTTTTTTTTCTATTCAACAATCACAGTCCCAAAGCAGAAGCATGTTTACTGGTTGAATGCATAGGAGATTGCTCAACAGACTGTCTCACTGTCTTGACATTTTCTCAAGTTCAAGGTCTGCTAAGCAATAAACCTTTTGGTCTTGAAATTTTCAGCATATACCAGTACCAATTTTATATCCAGAATAGCATCATTCCAACGTAATCATAGCCATGATCATAACTGAAAAAGTGAACTTAGACAAGTGGCAATGTTAGCCATCTAGATAATATCTTAATCGTTTTTTCTGCAATCAGACAGTCCCAAAGCAGAAGCATGTTTACTGGTTGAACACATAGGAGATTGCTCAACAGACTGTCTCACTGTCTTGACATTTTCTCAAGTTCAAGGTCTTCCAGGTGGCTTTCTTTTAATCAATGTACCACTGGTTCTGAAATTTTCAACCCAAAACAGTATCAATTTTCTATCCAGAACAGCATCATTCTGATGTAATATGTACTACCACTCTGGGTCAGGATGTACCTGGGAGTAATGGTGATGAAGGTGTATTCCTCATTCCCCAGAGCTCCAGACTTAGAACTTCACCATGATAAAAAGGGTTGGAGGGTTTACACAAGGGCAACAGGACTGGAACAATCATATAGGAGCTAGGGCTTGATGTGTCCAGGTGAGTGATCAAAGGGGGCCTCTCTGACTACTCAGCAGTTCCATCCTTAAGCATCACAGGTCGCCACCCATGGCTAACAGGTGTCCCTGTTGGGGGGATTTTATCCATCTTCAGATGTACAGTTGGTGTATTCTTCTGCCCCAACCGGGGGGGGGCGTTTTGAGCTTGAATGGCCGCCATCTTGAATCTAATTATAAAGAATGATATGAGTGATTAGATCATTTAAGGCCTGGATTCCTTCCAGGATGACATAAGGTGATCTTGCTATTCCTTTATAGCTGTCCCCTCCACTATTTCATATCCAACAGATGTCAGGGACAGTGGGCAGTTAAGAAGAGGCAGCTGTGGTCGGAACAGTCGGCCATTTTAGCCAAGGTGTTTTATGGCTTTACTGATGCTAATGCCATTGGAAGAATTCATAAGTGATGCCCAATGGCAGCTCCATTACTTACTCCTCTAACCCCTTCACCCCCTCCCCCCAGCATGACCACAATCTCCTTTATTGCTTGTGCACGATTGCACGGGTGCCATTGCTGTGCTCACAGGACGTTTGTTTCATTGCAGTAAACAGATATTTTGACGGTATCCCATCATCCAATATTTTACGGCCGAGTAAGGTGTTTCTTTTTCCCCCCTGTTTGGCTTAAGGGCACTCTGGTACCAGTATTCTTGGTGACTGATAGTAGACACCTGTCGAGTTTGATGGTGGGTGAACCTGCGGAGAGAGGGGGGAATGGAGTGCGAGTTGGGATGGTGGTGTGAAAGGGTTGCTCTGTTTACGCAGTTGAATACAATAGGCTGTCATGCTCACTTTGTGTGCACATATACACACTTCATAAGTGGGCATTTGTGTAATTCACGCAAAGCAAAGAATCATTTATTCTGACAAGTGAAATAAATCGTAACAGAATGGGGGTGGGGGCGCTCATAACCGGTGGGAGGAGGCGGGGAGCCGAAATGAAGAGGTGAGAAAACACACAAACAGAAAGAAATGTACATGTAACCATTCCAATCTAAGATCTAAGTGTTCAATTTGGGTTTTTTTTTTGTTAATCAACAGTAGGTCTTGTCTCCTGGCTGGGATAGGAAGATCCGTCTTTATCTCAAAGTCCCAGAGAATTTTATGCATTTCATTCTCAAGAACAGAGTCTGGTTTATGCATATACCATTTTGTTGTATGTTCAAAATCTAATTTTTTGCATAATTCCCAGTGGATCACCTTCCCAACCCAGTCGAGCCTAGCTTTGTATTCCCGTTGTGCTAGTTACCAAATTCACTTAATACATGGTTTACAGTCTCATCTCTGTCACCACCACCATCATCATTATTATTATTATTATTATTATTATTATTATTATTATTATTTTAAGAAGGAGGAGAAAAAAATAACACAAGAAGACTTGTATGAAATTACATGTATTACTTGTCTTTTTAGCTTAGTACAGTACAAGACAAGATGGGTAACATGGTAGTAAGATCCAGTGGATCACCTTCCCAACCCAGTCATGCCTAGCTTTGCATTTCCGCTGTGCTAGTTTGCTACATTCACTTAATACATGGTTTACAGTCTCATCTCTGTTATCATCATCATCATCATCATCATCATCATCATCATCATCATCATCATCATCAGTATTATTATTATTATTATTATTATTATTATTATTATTATTAAAATAATAATAATAATAATAATAATAATATTCTTGTGTTATTTCTTTTCTCCTCCTTCTTAAAAGAAGGAGGAGAAAAGAAATAACACAAGAAGACATGTATGAAATTACATGTATTACTCGTCGTTTTAGCTTACTACAGCACAAGGCAAGATGGGTGGCATGGTAGTAGGAAGATTTGCTATGAGTAAACTGTAGGTCAGACTGTACTCTTTAACCCTGATTAGCCAACCAGTCTAGGAGAAGGAAAACCCTGAATTCAAGCCTGTTAAACTCCGCTTAAGAAAATTACCTGTGTCGCATTGTGCTCATGTGGAAGGGTTGGTAAATATATATATATATATATGGTAAATATATATATATATATATATATATATATATATATATATATATATATATATATTGGTAAATTTATATATGAGGAATGAAGGATTGAATAAATCCGACAAAGTGTGCTTGAGAGTAGAGGAAAAAGTGGATATAACAACACAAACGACTATATTCAATTGAAATTTTGCCTCATTATTGGTTGAAGCTTTCTCAAAATTTATTGACTTAAGTGAAATCAATAAATTCTGAGAATGCTTCAACCAATAATGAGGCAAAATATCAATTGAATATAGTCGTTTGTGTTGTTATATACACATTTTCCTCTACTCTCAAACACACACACACACACACACACACACACACACACACACACACACACACACACATATATTTATATATTGAAAGGTTTTCACATATTAGAGGTAAACACATATGCACATACATATTCATACTCATATATGTGCATGCACACATACATACACGTACATTACACATCTATATATCTATATCTATATTCTCGGTGGGCCGGATAATTGAAAAAATAACAAGTATGAGCCACATTATCATTGTGTTCAATATTTGCTAGCCAGAATGAAAGCTCTAAGAAAAAGGATGTAAAATAAAATTCATCTTTCCATTTTATATTCATGGATGAGTGGCCTAAGATACACAAAAACAAATTTAACCAACACATTTATTTTCAAAACATTATCAAAGAACGCAACATTAGCAGAAAGGTTTAGTGAGATTTCTGAAACTGAAGTTTGCCTTTCAAGATATCGTCAATGTTTGGTTTGGAATTGCTACATCCAATAAAGAGAATTGCTTTCAAATGTTTATCAGTAAATTTTGTTCGATTGGTTGATTTCGTAGTCAAGTCCATGAGGATTTAGTAAGCTTAACATGATATTTAAATTTAAATGGTATCAAAATGTCTCCTGTCCTGTACGTTTTAACAAACAAATTCAAGTACTGTTGGTGGGCCTGATAAAATGCCTTCGCATGCTGGATCCAACCCATGGGCCATAGTTAGGTAACCCCAACTTAATATTAAGACAGATTAGGTTCTTTGGTCATTTCTCGCCAACCATCCCTATAATTTCTTGATCTCGTACAGCATGCAGTATCTGCAGAGAGCTGGTCTATGTAGGTCTTTGCTGGTTTCCACAGAAAGGTGTCACTTATGAGTTCATCCTTAATTCTCCAGCAGTGTCCGGCATGTCTTATTTGTCTTACTTGAATGGTTTGTGTGATAGGGGGCAGGTGGCCGTATAGCTGCTTTTATGTAGCTTCAATAATATATATATATATATATACATATACATATACATATATATATATATATATAGAGAGAGGAAGAGAGAGAGAGAGAGAGAGAGAGAGAGAGAGAGAGAGAGAGAGTCATTCATAGACACGTGTTTTGACTCTTCAAGTATCTTCAGTGTGACTAGACATTTTGTGAGCTACCTACAGCCGGGATAGATTCAGCAGCAGTCGGACAGCTTAACCACTCGACCATCGCCACCCACAGAATGCGAAGGTGATTTTGACTGTTTTAATACACACATCTGTATGTATGTAAAGGTCGCCATAGAATGCTCCATTCCTTTTATAGGAGAGCGTTGCATTTATTTGGTTGGCAAGAAGTTATTAGGTTAGAAGGAAAAACTTTGAATTCAAACCTGTTAAACTCCACTTTAGAATCCTGCTTGAGTGTGGGGGTTGGTAATTGTCCAGTATTGTAAGTCCCTCCTCAATGAGTGCAATTAGAACTATGGCCAATTTGGGGGGGGGTTTAAGTAGTGTATCGGCCATGTAGTATGGTTGGTGATTGGCGAAGTAATAGACCACGTGACTTAGACCAGTCTATAAATCCAGGTGGAGTATTAGAGCACACCTTATATTGCAAAATATTGGGCACCTTATTTGGTGTAATAGTTAACAAGCTAGATTAGCAGACCATTGTTAGTGAGTTCGATTCTCACTGGGTGCCCCACACTTCTGGCCTTGTGCCACATCTAAGCAAAGCTTAGTAGATAACTATATTGCCAAATATTCCAACACTAATCCCTTTGTTACGTTACATTGTTAAACACTTACTCATAGAATGTGGACTCGTCAAACCCGAGTTCAAATCCTAGACAAGGCTACCTACATTTCACACAGTGCTAATACGCTTGGGAAAGGTATGCATCCACCTGCTCTACCTCCAGCTATGGGTAAATAGCAGGACAGACTGGTCTCTTTAAGAATTCTTTGTACCTTTTTATATTTAGTTTTATGCTCCAGTTTTGGTTGATTGTTTTTTTTCTTCATCTGTTTCTGTTTCTTTGTCAGCATTCACCCTGGGACGGTTGAGTTGGCTCCATCCAATGAATTCACCAGATGTGAATTCACCAAAGGAACAACAAGGGAATAGGAAATTCATAAGCGGTCCCCAAACCCTGCATGCATGTCCTGGTCAGAAGAAAGAGATATCCTTGTTTGCTGCAGATTTTACACAGACACAGTGACAAGTACGCCAAAATCCGTTGATTCCTGGCGGTGATGGAGATACCCATTGGATTTTGGCCTGAGCCTCTTGGGCTGGGTTGTGGTCCTAATGCCACTGGGTACAAGACCTGTGGATCAGGGAGTAATGGCTGTTGGAATATTTAAGGATATAAGACTAAAGAGCAACCAAAGGATTCTTCACTAAGGATCGTGCTCTGCTTAACACAAAGGATCTCCGCTGGACAGCACTCTTGCTTGATGCCTAAAGGATGGCCTCAAAAGTCGTAACAATGGCAACAATGAGATACCCCCACACACTAAAGCTAGGCATTCACCACTGGTTGCAGTGTAGTGCCATACCCAGAATAACCCCTAGTGTAGCTTGCTAAATCTTACATCATAGAATGTTCCTTAAAACCAAGAGTAGTGGGGGGGGGAAGCTGGTGAAGATCAAACTTAGTATTTATCAGCATTAAAAAATGAATGCTGTGAATTTTGAAATGTAGATGCCAAAAACGCCTTTCCGGCCTTCATAAGCTTACATGATGGGAAGGCCTGCCAGTAAGAAAGGAAGAAAGAGAGTAGGGGAATGATAGAGAGAGGGGATGAGCTTACGGAGGCAATAACACTAATCTGTTTCAATCACACATGATAAAAAGTTGAAAAGAAGGAAAGAAAGAAAAATAGAGAGAGAGAGAGAGAGAGAGAGAGAGAGAGAGAGAGAGAGAGAGAGAGGTTAGAGGTAAATGAGTGTGCATTTTACTGCGAATGTCAGCATCCTGAGATTTTTCTCCCGGGTGAAGACTGGTCTCTCTTGGGCACCCTGTCGTTGTTGAGTAGGGCATTATATTTTCATAGCACAAGCATGTTTTTTAAAAGTTAATTCTAAGCCATTTTTATTTTTCATGAAGAACCCGGATGTGATTAAAGAAATAAATCCAAAAGGGATTTTTTATTTATTTATTTTTTTATTTATTTTTTAAATTTTTTTATTCATTTTTTTATTTATTTATTATTTTATTTATTTTTTATTTTATTTATTTTTTTTTTGTATTTATTTATTTTTCTATTTTTTCATTTTTTTATTTATTTATTATTTTATTTATTTATTATTTTATATTTTTATTTTTTATTTTTTATTTTTTTATTCATTTATTTTTTATTTATTTATTTTTCATTTATTTTTTATTTATTTTTATTTTTCATTTATTATTTTATTTTTCATTTATTATTTTTTTCTAGAGAGGTAGAATGGACAACATGCATCAAGAACGGCACCACTAAGCTCCTCACCCAATAAGGAGAATGGTTTTTTCGGCAAGTTTGCAAGATGTTTTCAATGGCTCTAAATAACTGCATGACATAAAAGCATGTATATTAGGTTAATCAGTGAAGCATAGAACATTATGCTTCATTGCGTTGCCTTCCACAACAACCACAACAGATGATAAAACATAACATTTCATATCAAGGCAAAGCAACTAAGAAGAACCCTACTTTGGGGGTCGAGGAATGCTCAAAAAATGTTCCCATCTACAAGGTAATTGTAATTAGTTAGTTTAAAATCAAATTAGTGAAAATAAATTTTGGATAGAAACCACATGGTTCCTAGTTCGATACCGGCCCTCACTAACTCAGCGTATGAGTAGCACAGAGATCTGTGCGGTAAAGTAAGGAGCTGATCATAGGTGTGGTGCCCCACCTCAGATGCAAAAACAATCTCCTTGGTCTAGTGCTAGTGAAAAGAGGATAGACTCCCTCGCTGAATGGCTGATACTGACTTTTGGCCACCCCAATGACTTACTTTTACTTTAATTAGGACTGAGCCCATTCTAGTAGTGACCACCCCAAGTGGAGTTTGAATTTAGAGTTTTCCTTCTCCTAGACTGGTTGCCTAACCAAGGTTAAAGAGCCCAGTCTACCCTACTATTTACCCATAGCTGGAAGGAGAGTAGTTGTATTCATACCTTTCCCAAGAGTATTAGCGCTATGTGAACTGTATCTTCGTCCAGGATTTGAACTTGGGTTGACACATCCAATTCCTACAACTAACCATTACACCATGGCCTTCAACCTAACTCCCTATTCTTCTTCTAAAATCTTATAATTTATTTCTGAATCGTTATTTTTACAAAAAAATGAATATGAGAATACACATAACATGGAGTTTTATTCAAAATTCGATATGGACACCAGCATTTGCCTCCAGGCTCTCAAGCCGCTCGGGAATTGCATCAACTGATCTTCCAAAGAACTCATGTGGAATGGCAGAAATAAATTCTCATATTCATCCTTCAAGTTCTTCCAAAGTTGTTGGTTTTGTAGAGTAGATTTGCTCCTTAAACCAACCCCGAAGAAAAAAAGCTGCAGGGTGTTAAATCAGGGCTTCTGGTTGGCCACTCAATTGGACCACGTCTACCCATCTATCTCTCAGGAAAATGATGATTCAGCCATTCATGAACAACAATAGCAAAATGTGGAAGAGCATCACTAACAACAGATTTAATTGCTATATATTAAGAAACATACATAAAGAATTGTGAAAAATGCAACTGCATGTAAAAGAAAATTATGAGTAGTTTAAAATAGGGAGTTACTATTCAATCACCCTGTATATATCAATATTTGTGTTTCTTAATTGTACGACCATTATCATCTTGCAACACCCTCTGGTTAAAAATGAGACCATCCAAATCATCTAAATTTCTATCTATCTATCTATCCATCAATCTATATCAGTCTAGTTTTAACTATCTATCCATTGTCAACATGAATCTGTCTAGTCATATCTATCTATCTATCTATCTATCTATCTATCTATCACAATCTGTTCATATCTATCTATCTATCTATCTCTATATTAGTTTAATATTCCTTTATCTGTCTATCCATCTATTGCTATATGAATCTATCTAGTCATATCTCTCTATCTATATCAGACTAGTCTTCATTTAACTATATACCCAGTTATCTTTATTTGTGACTGTCTAGTCTTATCTATCTATCAATCAATCAATCAATAAATAAATCTATCTATCTATCTCAATCTGTTCATATCTATCTTTCTATCTATATCAGTCTAGTCTTCATTTATCTATATATCCATCTATCTTTATATGAATCTGTCTACTCATATCTATCTATCTCCCTACCTACCTATCTATCTATATCAGTCTAGTCTTCTTTTATCTATCTATCTATCTATCAACTAAACAAAAACATAACAAGTGAGTGAAGTTCAAACTTGCTTACTAAGATGACGCAGTCCAGCACATAAGCCCCCCCTCCCCGCACAAGCCTCCTGAGTATGTATATGAGTAATTATGAATAAGGTACATCTCTAAATATGTAAATATGTATACAAAGTTTGTAAAACAGGTTTTTACCAATTTCTCAGAATTTATAATTAAAAAGGCTAGATTAGATTTTTTTAAAAATCTGTGCCACACAAGTGCACCATTCTTCTGAATAATAAGTTCCAATTACTGTCGAACTGGGAAGACAAGGTAGCAAGCGATTGTAACTGAAATACAAACTCGAGTGCTACAAAGTCCACTGCAAAATGACAAAGTATATATAAGACTCCACAATGTCATTCAAATCAGGCAGTCAAGCAACCAATCAGAACTCAAGGAATGGAATGACCCAAATCACCCAGATTCATGAATGGATCATTCTTGATTCCTATTTATACCAGCTGTCTTGGACACTGCTGGAGTTCTACTTAGCTGCTGTTATTAAAACCAACAGTAGGCTAACTGACTTCAATAATCACATCATCCCTACCCCCATCACACACAAAACTGACTGATCTTACATCAAATACAAATAATTTCTAAACAGCTCTTTTTGACTTCAAGATGATACACCAATAGGTACTATCATTCCGAGTTAGTTACCTGCAAATAATGGCAATGAAAGAGTACACTACACTTTTCAGAACTGTGGCCTCACCACCAAATACTGTTTACGTTTGAGAACAGTCTAGAACCTTCTGCAAGAGAAAGCGTATTCTAAGCCCTGCAAAGAAGGTGGCACCCATAGTTGGAGGTTCCACTTCTGGGTTTTGAATTCAAAATGGTCTTTTTTGTTTTTTTTTAAATTGATTGTGCTACCAAGGGCAAATAATCCAGTCAGCCCAGAGCTGGTGTAAGAGATGGATTCCTGCTTCTCCTAAAATATACCAGTGACATAAAATTGAATTGATATGAACATTTCAATTCGAGGATCCTCTTTATAAATAGATTTTCTAGCCAAAACAAGACATTAGGTTTATAAGTTCCCAAAATTCACACTGAATTGTTCAATTAGACACATAGCCTAGTGGATAAAGGAGTTAGGTTAAGACAGTTCTAAGTGACTGATATCTCTAGACTGCAGGTTCAATCCTGGTCAGGGGCAGCAGTAACATAGAATAATAATTAACACAGCTTAACACCAGCTATGGTTAGTGGAATGAGAACAGGATTCCCCCATGGACTGAATAAAGGGTTAGGTTCAAAGTTTCATGATGGCTCTCGATTATGACAAGAAGGTTACCAATTATGACAAGAAGGTTCCCGAGTTTGAATAGAAGGTTCTAAAGTCCGAGAAAGTTCCCAAGTTTGACAAGAAATACCTGAAGAAGGCTGTAGGGCGCATCGGCCGAAATGTTGTACAGATAACAATGAAGATGAGGACAATAGTCTGAATAATCCAAATAATACTAGGTTTTTACCTGAATGTAAATGCTTTTAAGATAAAGAATAAATAAGAATATTAGAATAATCGTTACTAGCAGCATGATGATTTAATTATTACAATGTTTTATATATTCACTTAAGAGAAATTGCAAAATAGTTCAATATATAAAACATATAATAATCTTGATTTATCACTTTCTCTCTCTTTCTAATTTTTTTTCTTTCTTTCTTTTCATCTTTTCCTAATGTTCGATTGAAACAGATTACTGTTATTGCTTCCACATGTTCACCCCTCTCTATATCTTTCCCCTACTCTCTTTTTTTCTTTCTATCTTTTTTTCTTATTATATTTTTCTGTGTAGTATATCCTTTTTTCCTCCCTTTCTTACTTTACAATAAAAAATGGTATAGTCCACTTTATAACTGAGGTGACAACACTCATAAGAAATAAGAATTTGATGGATAAATGATAATAGATAATCAGGATTCACATTTCTGCTTTTCATCTTAGATGATGTGGACGGTCTCATTTTTAACCAGAGGGTGTTGAATGATGACAATGGTTGGAAGATTAAGGAACAGGAGTATTAGAAACATTTGGAATGGGCTCCTCAAAAGAATATAAAATTGCTTGTCATTTCTACTGTAGTGAGATTGATCCTCACTGAGCACTCTATACTTCCAGAAAATAACCAAAGTTTTAGAAAATAAGGCAGGTGGGACACTATAGTCAAGGATAGCATTAAAAATCAGAAGAGTAGATGATCGTGTTTTTTGTTTGTTTGTTTTGGATTGTTTTATGGCATATCAACCTCAGTGGGTCATTTAATGCCAATAAAGTTTTAAAATAAATTAATTCTTAATGGATACTCATTTTTTTTATAAATACATTTTTTTATTTAACCCATAGATGGGACCCTAACAGGTACTACCACTATGGTTCACTATGGTGATGAAGGGTGCTCCACATTCCCCAAACTTCCAGAACTGGAACCTCACCATCAGATAGAGTTTAACTTCATTCTCAGGACATGAAGACCCTCAGCCACCGCCTTCTAGCAGCCATATGATAAAAAGGGTTGGGGCTTGCCATGAGGGCAATAGGGTTGGGACAATCATATAGGAGCTAGGGCTTCACATGACCAGCCGATTGATTGGTTGGGGCCTCTCCGACAGCCTAAGTAAGGGTCTAAGTGGAGTGTTGCATGTCATGGACTGCTCATCCAGCAGGATTCGGTCCTTAAGCATCACAGGTCACCAGACACGGCAAACAGGTGGCCCCATTTGCGGAGGGGGTTCTTACCCTTCTGCAAAGGTGCAGTCAGTGTATTTTAAAGCCCCAGCCAACAGGGCTTCATGTTTTCTGTAGAATTGTGTAGATTCAAACAAAGCCAGTATCAGTTAATCAATCCTGGAAACAAAATAGATTGAATGGAAGAAGATTTTAGATACTAATTACCTGTGAGTTATTCACCTATATTCTGAGTGACAGGTATTGTTTACAGCTTTTATTTCAAGTCAATACCTGTTGGCTAAAGAAAAAGATTAGTAAAAAAAAGAAATATCTTTTTCTGCATGAAAATCATCTTCTTAAAATAAACATCATTACTTTTGATTCTATAGGGAAAATCTTGCTAAAAAGAAAACTTTGAAAGGAAATCTGAATCACTTTTGGATCCGGGAAATAAATCCATTGTAATCATATAATACTAAGGTGAATCAAAAGTTTTGCAATATTTTGGGGTTTGCCAGTTTGTGACATGTATATCAAGCAATTACAGCAGTTCAAGCAGTAGTAGGTACCCACTGTGGTTGGTATTACTGTGGTAGTCAGTGTGCTTACACAGTGTGCATTTGTATTGATATGAGATTTGTCAACACCAAATAGTTAGAGTGAACTTGGCAATTCTTACAAGACAAAGAGACTAAATCCACATAAAAGCAACAGGCATTTTCATCTGATAGAGTCGGATAGCCAGCCAAGGCATACAGGCTAGCTAGGGCCCCTACTTTAAATGTCATTACTTTTGATTCTTTAGGGAAAATCTTATTGAAAAAAAAACTTTGAAAAAAAATCTGGATCACTTTTGGATCCGAGAAATAAATTTATTGTAATAATATAATATAATATTAAATATATTAAAATAATATAATACCAATATCATAATAATAATATATTAAATATAATATAAATAATATATTAAAATAATATAATACCAATATTTTGGTATGTACTAGTTTGGGAAATGTATATCATGCAACTGAAGCAGTTCAAGCTGCAGCTAGGCACACATTGTGGTTGGTCATATTGTGGTAATTGTATTACATTTCCCAAACTAGTACTACCAAAATATTGGTATTAATTATTTTAATATATTATTTTATATTATTTTATATATTATTATTATGATATTGGTATTATATTTTTTAATATATTTAATATTATATTATATTATTACAATAAATTTATTTCTCGATCCAAAAGTGATCCAGATTTTTTTCAAAAGTTTTTTTTCAATAAGATTTTCCCTAAAGAATCAAAAGTAATGACATTTAAAGTAGGGCCCTAGCTAGCCTGTATGCCTTGGCTGGCTATCCGACTCTATCAGATGAAAATGCCTGTTGCTTTATGTGGATTTAGTCTCTTTGTCTTGTAAGAATTGCCAAGTTCACTCTAACTATTTGGTGTTGACAAATCTCATATCAATACAAATGCACACTGTGTAAGCACACTGACTACCACAGTAATACCAACCACAGTGGGGTACCTACTACTGCTTGAACTGCTGTAATTGCTTGATATACATGTCACAAACTGGCAAACCCCAAAAATATTGCAAAACTTTTGATTCACCTTAGTTATTATATGATTACAATGGATTTATTTTCCCGGATCCAAAAGTGATTCAGATTTCCTTTCAAAGTTTTCTTTTTAGCAAGATTTTCCCTATAGAATCAAAAGTAATGATGTTTATTTTAAGAAGATGATTTTCATGCAAAAAAGATATTTCTTTTTTTTAATAATCTTTTTCTTTAGCCAACAGTATTGACTTGAAATAAAGCTGTAAACAATACCTGTCACTCAGAATATAGGTGAATAACTCACAGGTAATTAGTATCTAAAATCTTCTTCCATTCAATCTATTTTGTTTCCAGATTGATTAACTGATACTGGTTTGTTTGAATCTACACAATTCTACAGAAAACATGAAGCCCTGTTGGCTGGGGCTTTAAAATACACTGACTGCACCTTTGCAGAAGGGTAAGAACCCCTCCGCAAATGGGGCCACCTGTTTGCCGTGTCTGGTGACCTGTGATGCTTAAGGACCGAATCCTGCTGGATGAGCAGTCCATGACATGCAACACTCCACTTAGACCCTTACTTAGGCTGTCGGAGAGGCCCCAACAATCAATCGGCTGGTCATGTGAAGCCCTAGCTCCTATATGATTGTCCCAACCCTATTGCCCTCATGGCAAGCCCCAACCCTTTTTATCATATGGCTGCTAGAAGGCGGTGGCTGAGGGTCTTCATGTCCTGAGAATGAAGTTAAACTCTATCTGATGGTGAGGTTCCAGTTCTGGAAGTTTGGGAATGTGGAGCACCCTTCATCACCATAGTGAACCATAGTGGTAGTACCTGTTAGGGTCCATCTATGGGTTAAATAAAAAAATGTATTTATAAAAAAAATGAGTATCCATTAAGAATTAATTTATTTTAAAACTTTATTGGCATTAAATGACGCCACTGAGGTTGATATGCATAAAACAATCCAAAACAAACAAACAAAAAACACGATCATCTACTCTTCTGATTTTAATGCTATCCTTGACTATAGTGTCCACCTGCCTTATTTTCTAAAACTTTGGTTATTTTCTGGAAGTATAAGAGTGCTCAGTGAGGATCAATCTCACTACAGTAGAAATGACAAGCAATTTTATATTCTTTTGAGGAGCCCATTCCAAATGTTTCTAATACTCCTGTTCCTTAATCTTCAACCATTGTCATCATTCAACACCCTCTGGTTAAAAATGAGACCGTCACATCATCTAAGATGAAAAGCAGAATGTGAATCCTGATTATCTATTATCATTTATCCATCAAATTCTTATTTCTTATGAGTGTTGTCACCTCAGTTATAAAGTGGACTATACCATTTTTTATTGTAAAGTAAGAAAGGGAGGAAAAAAGGATATACTACCAGAAAAATATATAAGAAAAAAAGATAGAAAAAGAAAAAAAGAGAGTAGGGGAAAGATATAGAGAGGGGTGAACATGTGGAAGCAATAACAGTAATCTGTTTCAATCGAACATTAGGAAAAGATGAAAAGAAAGAAAGAAAAAAATTAGAAAAGAGAGAGAAAGTGATAAATCAAGATTATTATATGTTTTATATATTGAACTATTTTGCAATTTCTCTTAAGTGAATATATAAAACATTGTAATAATTAAATCATCATGCTGCTAGTAACGATTATTCTAATATTCTTATTTATTCTTTATCTTAAAAGCATTTACATTCAGGTAAAACCTAGTATTATTTGGATTATTCAGACTATTGTCCTCATCTTCATTGTTATCTGTACAACATTTCGGCCGATGCGCCCTACAGCCTTCTTCAGGTATTTCTTGTCAAACTTGGGACTTTCTCGGACTTTAGAACCTTCTATTCAACTCGGGAACCTTCTTGTCATAATTGGTAACCTTCTTGTATATAATCGAGAAGCCATCATGAACTTTGAACCTAACCTTTATTCAGTCCATGGGGGAATCCTGTTCTCATTCCACTAACCATAGCTGGTGTTAAGCTGGTTGTTATTATTTCTATGTTACTGCTGGCCCTGACCAGGATTGAACCTGCAGTCTAGAGATATCAGTCACTTAGAACTGTCTTAACCTAACTCCTTTATCCACTAGCTATGTGTCTAATTGAACAATTCAGTGTGAATTTTGGGAACTTATAAACTAATGTCTTGTTTTGGCTAGAAAATCTATTTATAAGAGGATCCTCGAATTGAAATGTTCATATCAATTCAATTTTATGTCACTGGGTATATTTTAGGAGAAGCAGGAATCCATCTCTTACACCAGCTCTGGGCTGACTGGATTATTTGCCCTTGGTAGCACAATCAATTTAAAAAAAAACAAAAAAGACCATTTTGAATTCAAAACCCAGAAGTGGAACCTCCAACTATGGGTGCCACCTTCTTTGCAGGGCTTAGAATACGCTTTCTCTTGCAGAAGGTTCTAGACTGTTCTCAAACGTAAACAGTATTTGGTGGTGAGGCCACAGTTCTGAAAAGTGTAGTGTACTCTTTCATTGCCATTATTTGCAGTAACTAACTCGGAATGATAGTACCTATTGGTGTATCATCTTGAAGTCAAAAAGAGCTGTTTAGAAATTATTTGTATTTGATGTAAGATCAGTCAGTTTGTGTGTGATGGGGGTAGGGATGATGTGATTATTGAAGTCAGTTAGCCTACTGTTGGTTTTAATAACAGCAGCTAAGTAGAACTCCAGCAGTGTCCAAGACAGCTGGTATAAATAGGAATCAAGAATGATCCATTTGATCTGTGGGTGATTTGGGTCATTCCATTCCTTGAGTTCTGATTGGTTGCTTGACTGCCTGATTTGAATGACATTGTGGAGTCTTATATATACTTTGTCATTTTGCAGTGGACTTTGTAGCACTCGAGTTTGTATTTCAGTTACAATCGCTTGCTACTTGTCTTCGCAGTTCGACAGTAATTGGAACTTATTATTCAGAAGAATGGTGCACTTGTGTGGCACAGATTTTTAAAAAATCTAATCTAGCCTTTTTAATTATAAATTCTGAGAAATTGGTAAAAACCTGTTTTACAAACTTTGTATACATATTTAATATTTAGAGATGTACCTTATTCATAATTACTCATATACATACTCAGGAGGCTTGTGCGGGAGGGGGCTTATGTGCTGGACTGCGTCATCTTAGTAAGCAAGTTTTGAACTTCACTCACTTGTTATGTTTTGTTTAGTTGATAGATAGATAGATAGATAAAGAAGACTAGACTGATATAGATAGATAGGTAGGTAGGGAGATAGATAGATATGAGTAGACAGATTCATATAAAGATAGATGGATATATAGATAAATGAAGACTAGACTGAATATAGATAGAAAGATAGATATGAACAGATTGAGATAGATAGATAGATTTATTTATTGATTGATTGATTGATAGATAGATAAGACTAGACAGTCACAAATAAAGATAACTGGGTATATAGTTAAATGAAGACTAGTCTGATATAGATAGAGAGATATGACTAGATAGATTCATATAGCAATAGATGGATAGACAGATAAAGGAATATTAAACTAATATAGAGATAGATAGATAGATAGATATGAACAGATGTGATAGATAGATAGATAGATAGATAGATAGATAGATATGACTAGACAGATTCATGTTGACAATGGATAGATAGTTAAAACTAGACTGATATAGATTGATGGATAGATAGATAGATAGAAATTTAGATGATTTGGATGGTCTCATTTTAACCAGAGGGTGTTGCAAGATGATAATGGTCGTACAATTAAGAAACACAAATATTATATATACAGGGTGATTGAATAGTAACTCCCTATTTTAAACTACTCATAATTTTCTTTTACATGCAGTGCATTTTTCACAATTCTTTATGTATGTTTCTTAATATATAGCAATTAAATCTGTTGTTAGTGATGCTCTTCCACATTTTGCTATTGTTGTTCATGAATGGCTGAATCATCATTTTCCTGAGAGATAGATGGGTAGACGTGGTCCAATTGAGTGGCCAACCAGAAGCCCTGATTTAACACCCTGCAGCTTTTTTTTTCGGGTTGGTTTAAGGAGCAAATCTACTCTACAAACCAACAACTTTGGAAGAACTTGAAGGATGAATATGAGAATTTATTTCTGCCATTCCACATGAGTTCTTTGGAAGATCAGTTGATGCATTCCCGAGCGGCTTGAGAGCCTGGAGGCAAATGCTGGTGTCCATATCGAATTTTGAATAAAACTCCATGTTATGTGTATTCTCATATTCATTTTTTTGTAAAAATAACGATTCAGAAATATTATAAGATTTTAGAAGAAGAATAGGGAGTTAGGTTGAAGGCATGGTGTAATGGTTAGTTGTAGGAATTGGATGTGTCAACCCAAGTTCAAATCCTGGACGAAGATACAGTTCACATAGCGCTAAACTCTTGGGAAAGGTATGAAATAACTACTCTCCTTCCAGCTATGGGTAAATAGTAGGGTAGACTGGGCTCTTTAACCTTGGTTAGGCAACCAGTCTAGGAGAAGGAAACTCTAAATTCAAACTCCACTTGGGGTGGTCACTACTAGAATGGGCTCAGTCCTAATTAAAGTAAAAGTAAGTCATTGGGGTGGCCAAAAGTCAGTATCAGCCATTCAGCGAGGGAGTCTATCCTCTTTTCACTAGCACTAGACCAGGAGATTGTTTTTGCATCTGAGGTGGGGCACCACACCTATGATCAGCTCCTATTTAACGCACAGATCTCTGTGCTACTCTACGCTGAGTTAGTGAGGGCCGTATCGAACTAGGAACCATGTGGTTTCTATCCAAAATTTATTTTCACTAATTTGATTTTAAACTAACTAATTACAATTACCTTGTAGGATGGGAACATTTTTTGAGCATTCCTCGACCCCCAAAGTAGGGTTCTTCTTAGTTGCCTTGCCTTGATATGAAATGTTATGTTTTATCATCTGTTGTGGTTGTTGTGGAAGGCAACGCAAATGAAGCATAATGTTCTATGCTTCACTGATTAACCTAATATACATGCTTTTATGTCATGCAGTTTTTAGAGCCATTGAAAACATCTTGCAAACTTGCCGAAAAAACATTCTCCTTATTGGGTGAGGAGCTAGTGGTGCCGTTCTTGATGCATGTTGTCCATTCTCTCTCTAGAAAATAATAAATGAAAAATAAAATAATAAATGAAAAATAAAAAATAAAAATAAAATAAAATGAAAATAAATAAATAAAAATAATGAATAAAAAATAAAAAATAAAAATAAAAATAAATAATAAATAAATAAAATATAAATAAATAAAAAAATGAAAAAATAGAAAAATAAATAAATACAAAAAAAAAATAAATAAAAAAAAATAAATAAAATAATAAATAAATAAAAAAAATGAATAAAAAATTTAAAATAAATAAAAATAAATAAATAAAAAATCCCTTTTGGATTTATTTCTTTAATCACATCCGGGTTCTTCATGAAAAATAAAAATGGCTTAGAATTAACTTTTAAAAAACATGCTTGTGCTATGAAATATAATGCCCTACTCAACAACGACAGGGTGCCCAAGAGAGACCAGTCTTCACCGGGAGAAAATCTCAGGATGCTGACATTCGCAGTAAAATGCACACTCATTTACCTCTAACCTCTCTCTCTCTCTCTCTCTCTCTCTCTCTCTCTCTCTCTCTCTCTCTCTATTTTCTTTCTTTCCTTCTTTTCAACTTTTTATCATGTGTGATTGAAACAGATTAGTGTTATTGCCTCCGTAAGCTCATCCCCTCTCTCTATCATTCCCCTACTCTCTTTCTTCCTTTCTTACTGCAGGCCTTCCCATCATGTAAGCTTATGAAGGCCGGAAAGGCGTTTTTGGCATCTACATTTCAAAATTCACAGCATTCATTTTTAATGCTGATAAATACTAAGTTTGATCTTCACCAGCTTCCCCCCCACTACTCTTGGTTTTAAGGAACATTCTATGATGTAAGATTTAGCAAGCTACACTAGGGGTTATTCTGGGTATGGCACTACACTGCAACCAGTGGTGAATGCCTAGTTTAGTGTGTGGGGGTATCTGCATTGTTGCCATTGTTAGC
>CM042158.1:39421873-39436908 GCA_023376005.1 Doryteuthis pealeii | reverse complement strand
CGCGGATATACACATGACATATTCTACTCATATATGTGGCATTGCTCACATACATACAACGTACATTAACACATCTATATATCTATATCTATATTCCCGGTGGACCGATAATTGAAAAAAATACAAGCATGAGTCACATTATTATTGTGTTCAATACTGGTTAGCCAGAACGAAAGCTCTGAGAAAAAGGATGTAAAATAAAATTTATCTTTCCATGTTATATTCATGGATGAGTGGTGTAAGATGCACAAAAACAAATTTAACCAACATATTTATTTTCAAAACATTATCAAAGAACGCAACATTAGCAGAAAGGTTTAGTGAGATTTGTGAAACTGAAGTTTGCCTTTCAAGATATCGTCAATGTTTGGTTTGGAATTGCTACATCCAATAAAGAGAATTGCTTTCAAATGTTTATCAGTAAATTTTGTTCGATTGGTTGATTTTGTAGTCAAGTCCATGAGGATTTAGTAAGCTTAACATGATATTTAAATTTAAATGGTATCAAAACGTCTCCTGTCCTGTACGTTTTAACAAACAAATTCAAGTACTGTTGGTGGGCCTGATAAAATGCCTTTGCAGGCTGGATCCAGCCCATGGGCCATAGTTAGGTAACCCCAACTTAATATTAAGACAGATTAGGTTCTTTGGTCATTTCTCGCCAACCATCTCTATAATTTCTTGATCTCGTACAGCATGCAGTATCTGCAGAGAGCTGGTCTATGTAGGTCTTTGCTGGTTTCCACAGAAAGGCGTCACTTATGAGTTCATCCTTATTCTCCAGCAGTGTCCGGCATGTCTTATTTGTCTTACTTGAATGGTTTGTGTGATAGGGGGCAGGTGGCCGTATAGCTGCTTTATGTAGCTTCAATAATATATATATATATATATATATATATATATATATATACATATACATATATATATATATATATATATATATATATTATATATATATAGAAAGAGAGAGAGAGAGAGAGTCATTCATAGACACGTGTTTTGACTCTTCAAGTATCTTCAGTGTGACTAGACATTTTGTGAGCTACCTACAGCCGGGATAGATTCAGCAGCAGTCGGACAGCTTAACCACTCGACCATCGCCACCCACAGAATGCGAAGGTGATTTTGACTGTTTTAATACACACATCTGTATGTATGTAAAGGTCGCCATAGAATGCTCCATTCCTTTTATAGGAGAGCATTGCATTTATTTGGTTGGCAAGAAGTTATTAGGTTAGAAGGAAAAACTTTGAATTCAAACCTGTTAAACTCCACTTTAGAATCCTGCTTGAGTGTGGGGGTTGGTAATTGTCCAGTATTGTAAGTCCCTCCTCAATGAGTGCAATTAGAATTATGGCCAATTTGGGGGGGTTTAAGTAGTGTATCGGCCACGTAGTATGGTTGGTGATTGGCGAAGTAATAGACCACGTGATTTAGACCAGTCTATAAATCCAGGTGGAGTATTAGAGCACACCTTATATTGCAAAATATTGGGCACCTTATTTGGTGTAATGGTTAACAAGCTAGATTAGCAGACCATTGTTAGTGAGTTCGATTCTCACTTGGTGCTCCACACTTCTGGCCTTGTGCCACATCTAAGCAAAGCTTAGTAGATAACTATATTGCCAAATATTCCAACACTAATCCCTTTGTTACATTACATTGTTAAACACTTACTCATAGAATGTGGACTCGTCAACCCGAGTTCAAATCCTAGACAAGGCTACCTACATTTCACACAGTGCTAATACGCTTGGGAAAGGTATGCATCCACCTGCTCTACCTCCAGCTATGGGTAAATAGCAGGACAGACTGGTCTCTTTTAAGAATTCTTTGTACCTTTTTATATTTAGTTTTATGCTCCAGTTTTGGTTGATTGTTTTTTTTTTCTTCATCTGTTTCTGTTTTTTTGGCAGCATTCACCCTGGGACGGTTGAGTCGGCTCCATCCAACGAATTCACCAGATGTGAATTCATGGAAGGAACAACAAGGGAATAGGAAATTCATAAGCGGTCCCCAAACCCTGCATGCATGTCCTGGTCAGAAGAAAGAGATATCCTTGTTTGCTGCAGATTTTACACAGACACAGTGACAAGTACGCCAAAATCCGTTGATTCCTGACGGTGATAGAGATACCCATTGGATTTTGGCCTGAGCCTCTTGGGCTGGGTTGTGGTCCTAATGCCACTGGGTACAAGACCTGTGGATCTGGGAGTAATGGCTGTTGGAATATTTAAGGATATAAGTTGTGCTACAGTCCGCCACTTAAAGTTATAGACTAAGTGAGGTCACATGGTTTAAACCTCAGCCAATCAACAGCCTGAATACATGGTTGGTTAACTACTTAATCAGCTGATATTGATAGATGTCCATTTGCACTCATTGACGAAGGACCTGCAAGACTGAGGAACACTAAAGAGCAACCAAAGGTTTCTTCACTAAGGATCGCACTCTGCTTAACACAAAGGATCTCCGCTGGACAGCACTCTTGCTTGATGCCTAAAGGATGGCCTCAAAAGTCGTAACAATGGCAACAACGAGATACCCCCACACACTAAAGCTAGGCATTCACCACTGGTTGCAGTGTAGTGCCATACCCAGAATAACCCCTAGTGTAGCTTGCTAAATCTTACATCATAGGATGTTCCTTAAAACCAAGAGTAGTGGGGGGGGGGAAGCTGGTGAAGATCAAACTTAGTATTAATCAGCATTAAAAAATGAATGCTGTGAATTCTGAAATGTAGATGCCAAAAACGCCTTTCCGGCCTTCATAAGCTTACATGATGGGAAGGCCTGCCAGTAAGAAAGGAAGAAAGAGAGTAGGGGAATGATAGAGAGAGGGGATGAGCGTACGGAGGCAATAACACTAATCTGTTTCAATCACACATGATAAAAAGTTGAAAAGAAGGAAAGAAAGAAAAATAGAGAGAGAGAGAGAGAGAGAGAGGAGAGAGAGAGAGAGGAGAGAGAGAGAGAGAGAGGTAAATGAGTGTGCATTTTTTACTGCGAATGTCAGCATCCTGAGATTTTTCTCCCAGGTGAAGACTGGTCTCTCTTGGCACCCTGTCGTTGTTGAGTAGGGCATTATATTTCATAGCACAAGCATGTTTTTAAAAGTTAATTCTAAGCCATTTTTATTTTTTCATGAAGAACCCGGATGTGATTAAAGAAATAAATCCAAAAGGGATTTTTTTATTTATTTATTTTTTTATTTTTTTATTCATTTTTTTATTTTTTAAATTTTTTTATTCATTTTTTTATTTATTTATTATTTTATTTATTTTTTATTTTATTTTATTTTTTTTTTTTGTATTTATTTATTTTTCTATTTTTTCATTTTTTTATTTATTTATTATTTTTTTATTTATTATTTTATATTTTTATTTTTTATTTTTTATTTTTTTTTTTCATTTATTTTTTTTTTTATTTATTTTTCATTTATTTTATTTTTTCATTTATCTTTTTATTTTCATTTATTATTTTTATTTTTCATTTATTATTTTTTTCTAGAGAGGTAGAATAGACAACATGCATCAAGAACGGCACCACTAAGCTCCTCACCCAATAAGGAGAATGGTTTTTTCGGGCAAGTTTGCAAGATGTTTTCAATGGCTCTAAATACTGCATGACATAAAAGCATGTATATTAGGTTAATCAGTGAAGCATAGAACATTATGCTTCATTGCGTTGCCTTCCACAACAACCACAACAGATGATAAAATATAACATTTCATATCAAGGCAAAGCAACTAAGAAGAACCCTACTTTGGGGGTCGAGGAATGCTCAAAAAATGTTCCCATCTACAAGGTAATTGTAATTAGTTAGTTTAAAATCAAATTAGTGAAAATAAATTTTGGCTAGAAACCACATGGTTCCTAGTTCGGTACCTGCCCTCACCAACTCAGTGTATGAGTAGCATAGGGATCTGTGCAGTAAAGTAAGGAGCAGATCATAGGTGTGGTGCCCCACCTCAGATGCAAAAACAATCTTCTAGTGAAAAGAGGATAGACACTCTAGCTGAATGGCTGATACTGACTTTTGGCCACCCCAATCACTTACTTTTACTTTAATTAGGACTGAGCCCATTCTAGTAGTGACCACCCCCAAGTGGAGTTTGAATTTAGAGTTTTCCTTCTCCTAGACTGGTTGCCTAACCAAGGTTAAAGAGCCCAGTCTACCCTACTATTTACCCATAGCTGGAAGGAGAGTAGTTGTATTCATACCTTTCCCAAGAGTATTAGCGCTATGTGAACTGTATCTTCATCCAGGATTTGAACTTGGGTTGACACATCCAATTCCTACAACTAACCATTACACCATGGCCTTCAACCTAACTCCCTATTCTTCTTCTAAAATCTTATAATTTATTTCTGAATTGTTATTTTTACAAAAAAATGAATATGAGAATACACATAACATGGAGTTTTATTCAAAATTCTATATGGACACCAGCATTTGCCTCCAGTCTCTCAAGCCGCTCGGGAATTGCATCAACTGATCTTCCAAAGAACTCATGTGGAATGGCAGAAATAAATTCTCATATTCATCCTTCAAGTTCTTCCAAAGTTGTTGGTTTTGTAGACTAGATTTGCTCCTTAAACCAACCCCAAAGAAAAAAAGCTGCAGGGAGTTAAATCAGGGCTTCTGGTTGGCCACTCAATTGGACCACGTCTACCCATCCATCTCTCAGGAAAATGATGATTCAGCCATTCATGAACAACAATAGCAAAATGTGGAAGAGCACCACTAACAACAGATTTAATTGCTATATATTAAGAAACATACATAAAGAATTGTGAAAAATGCAACTGCACGTAAAAAAAATTATGAGTAGTTTAGAATAGGGAGTTACTATTCAATCACCCTGTATATATCAATATTTGTGTTTCTTAATTGTATAACCATTATCATCTTGCAACACCCTCTAGTTAAAAATGAGACCATCCAAATCATCTAAATTTCTATCTATCTATCTATCCATCAATCTATATCAGTCTAGTTTTAACTATCTATCCATTGTCTTTATGAATCTGTCTAGTCATATCTATCTATCTATCTATCTATCACAATCTGTTCATATCTATCTATCTATCTATCTCTATATTAGTTTAATATTCCTTTATCTGTCTATCCATCTATTTCTATATGAATCTATCTAGTCATATCTCTCTATCTATCTATATCAGACTAGTCTTCATTTAACTATATACCCAGTTATCTTTATTTGTGACTGTCTAGTCTTATCTATCTATCTATCAATCAATCAATAAATCTATCTATCTATCTATCTCAATCTGTTCATATCTATCTTTCTATCTATATCAGTCTAGTCTTCATTTATCTATATATCCATCTATCTTTATATGAATCTGTCTAGTCATATCTATCTATCTATCTACCTACCTATCTATCTATATCAGTCTAGTCTTCTTTTATCTATCTATCTATCTATCTATCTATCAACTAAACAAAACATAACAAGTGAGTGAAGTTCAAACTTGCTTACTAAGATGACGCAGTCCAGCACATAAGCCCCCCCTCCCTGCACAAGCCTCCTGAGTATGCATATGAGTAATTATGAATAAGGTACATCTCTAAATATGTAAATATGTATACAAAGTTTGTCAAAAATCAGAACAGGTTTTAACCAATTTCTCAGAATTTATAATTAAAAAGGCTAGATTAGATTTTTTTAAAAATCTGTGCCACACAAGTGCACCATTCTTCTGAATAATAAGTTCCAATTACCGTCGAACTGGGAAGACAAGGTAGCAAGCGATTGTAACTGAAATACAAACTCGAGTGCCACAAAGTCCACTGCAAAATGACAAAGTATATGTAAGACTCCACAATGTCATTCAAATCAGGCAGTCAAGCAACCAATCAGAACTCAAGGAATGGAATGACCCAAATCACCCAGATTCATGAATGGATCATTCTTGATTCCTATTTATACCAGCTGTCTTGGACACTGCTGGAGTTCTACTTAGCTGCTGTTATTAAAACCAACAGTAGACTAACTGACTTCAATAATCACATCATCCCTACCCCCATCACACACAAAACTGACTGATCTTACATCAAATACAAATAATTTCTAAACAGCCCTTTTTGACTTCAAGATGATACACCAATAGGTACTATCATTCCGAGTTAGAGTGAACCTGCAAATAATGGCAATGAAAGAGTACACTACACTTTTCAGAACTGTGGCCTCACCACCAAATACTGTTTACGTTTGAGAACAGTCTAGAACCTTCTGCAAGAGAAAGCGTATTCTAAGCCCTGCAAAGAAGGTGGCACCCATAGTTGGAGGTTCCACTTCTGGGTTTTGAATTCAAAATGGTCTTTTTTTTTTTTTTTAAATTGATTGTGCTACCAAGGGCAAATAATCCAGTCAGCCCAGAGCTGGTGTAAGAGATGGATTCCTGCTTTTCCTAAATATACCAGTGACATAAAATTGAATTGATATGAACATTTCAATTCGAGGATCCTCTTTATAAATAGATATTCTAGCCAAAACAAGACATTAGGTTTATAAGTTCCCAAAATTCACACTGAATTGTCCAATTAGACACATAGCCTAGTGGATAAAGGAGTTAGGTTAAGACAGTTCTAAGTGACTGATATCTCTAGACTGCAGGTTCAATCCTGGTCAGGGGCAGCAGTAACATAGAATAATAATTAACACAGCTTAACATCAGCTATGGTTAGTGGAATGAGAACAGGATTCCCCCATGGACTGAATAAAGGGTTAGGTTCAAAGTTTCATGATGGCTCTCGATTATGACAAGAAGGTTACCAATTATGACAAGAAGGTTCCCGAGTTTGAATAGAAGGTTCTAAAGTCCGAGAAAGTTCCCAAGTTTGACAAGAAATACCTGAAGAAGGCTGGAGGGCACATCGGCCGAAATGTTGTACAGATAACAATGAAGATGAGGACAATAGTCTGAATAATCCAAATAATACTAGGTTTTTACCTGAATGTAAATGCTTTTAAGATAAAGAATAAATATTAGAATAATCGTTACTAGCAGCATGATGATTTAATTATTACAATGTTTTATATATTCACTTAAGAGAAATTGCAAAATAGTTCAATATATAAAACATATAATAATCTTGATTTATCACTTTCTCTCTCTTTCTAATTTTTTTTTCTTTCTTTCTTTTCATCTTTTCCTAATGTTCGATTGAAACAGATTACTGTTATTGCTTCCACATGTTCACCCCTCTCTATATCTTTCCCCTACTCTCTTTTTTCTTTCTATTTTTTTTTCTTATTATATTTTCTGTGTAGTATATCCTTTTTTCCTCCCTTTCTTACTTTACAATAAAAAATGGAATAGTCCACTTTATAACTGAGGTGACAACACTCATAAGAAATAAGAATTTGATGGATAAATGATAATAGATAATCAGGATTCACATTTCTGCTTTTCATCTTAGATGATGTGGACGGTCTCATTTTTAACCAGAGGGTGTTGAATGATGACAATGGTTGGAAGATTAAGGAACAAGAGTATTAGAAACATTTGGAATGGGCTCCTCAAAAGAATATAAAATTGCTTGTCATTTCTACTGTAGTGAGATTGATCCTCACTGAGCACTCTATACTTCCAGAAAATAACCAAAGTTTTAGAAAATAAGACAGGTGGGACACTATAGTCAAGGATAGCATTAAAAATCAGAAGAGTAGATGATCGTATTTTTGTTTGTTTGTTTTGGATTGTTTTATGGCATATCAACCTCAGTGGGTCATTTAATGCCAATAAAATTTTAAAATAAATTCATTCTTAATGGATACTCATTTTTTTTATAAATACATTTTTTTTATTTAACCCATAGATGGGACCCTAACAGGTACTACCACTATGGTTCAGAATGGACCAGGGAGCAATGGTGATGAAGGGGTGCTCCACATTCCCCAAATTTCCAGAACTGGAACCTCACCATTAGAAAGAGTAACTTCATTCTCAGGATATGAAGACCCTCAGCCACCTCCTTCTAGCAGCCATATGATAAAAAGGGTTGGGGCTTGCCATGAGGGCAATAGGGTTAGGGAAATCATAAGGTGCTAGGGCTTCACATGACCAGCCGATTGATTGGTTGGGGCCTCTCCCTAAGTAAGGGTCTAAGTTAAGTGTTGCATGTCATGGACTGCTCATCCAGCAGGATTCATTCTTAAGCATCAAAGGTTACCAGCCATGGCAAACAGGTGGCCCCATTGGTGAGGAGGCTCTTACCCCTCTGCAGAGGTGCAGTCAGTGTATTTTAAAGCCCCAGCCAACAGGGCTTCATGTTTTCTGTAGAATTGTGTAGATTCAAACAAAGCCAGTATCAGTTAATCAATCCTGGAAAAAAATAGATTGAATGGAAGAAGATTTTAGATACTAATTACCTGCGAGTTATTCACCTATATTCTGAGTGACAGGTATTGTTTACAGCTTTTATTTCAAGTCAATACCTGTTGGCTAAAGAAAAAGATTAGTAAAAAAAAGAAATATCTTTTTCTGCATGAAAATTATCTTCTTAAAATAAACATCATTACTTTTGATTCTATAGGGAAAATCTTGCTAAAAAGAAAACTTTGAAAAGAAATCTGAATCACTTTTGGATCCGGGAAATAAATCCATTGTAATCATATAATACTAAGGTGAATCAAAAGTTTTGCAATATTTTGGTGTTTGCCAGTTTGTGACATGTATATCAAGCAATTATAGCAGTTCAAGCAGTAGTAGGTAACCACTGTGGTTGGTATTACTGTGTTAGTTGGTGTGCTTACACAGTGTGTATTTGTATTGATATGAGATTTGTCAACACCAAATAGTTAGAGTGAACTTGGCAATTCTTACAAGACAAAGAGACTAAATCCACATAAAAGCAACAGGAATTTTCATCTGATAGAGTCGGATAGCCAGCCAAGGCATACAGGCTAGCTAGGGTCCCTACTTTAAATGTCATTACTTTTGATTCTTTAGGGAAAATCTTGTTGAAAAAGAAATCTTTGAAAAGAAAACTGAATCACTTTTGGATCCGCAAAATAAATCCATTGTAATCATATAATATTAAGGTGAATCAAAAGTTTTGCAATATTTTGGTGTTTGCCAGTTTGTGACACTGTGGCTTCGTGCCCGTATGTTCCTGGGTATTTTTCTTCTTAACACTTAACTACACATGAACATCATGGAATTATAAAGTATCTCTTATAACTGACTGTTTTATCCTTTTTTTATTTTAACTCTTTGTCTACCATTGGTCTTTTTAACTCATGTTACTCAGATAGAGCTTGTTTCAATGCTGGGCCTGGTAATATTCGATGGAACAATATGTATCAATTCTTTTAAGTTTTTCATTTATTTATTTTACCCCAGGAAATGTAGAAAGGACACAACACGAGATAAGTAAAATCGTTAACAATTCGTTCATATTGTTTATTTGGTTGCTTGATTAGTTTATTAGTTTTTTGTTTTCACATGTCAGATTATTTTATGCTGAAGTTAATTTAACTATTATGGTTTTCAATTATTTACGAATGTATAGAATGTATTCTTCACAATCATTTTAAACGGTTAAACACTTCATATTTAGTTACAATATACAATAAAAATTTAAATTAAAAAATGTATAAAATCTTTTTAAACAAGTAAACACTTGATAGTAAAGTAAGTAAATTGGCAGTAATCAAGCAATTACAGCAGTTCAAGTACTAATAGGTACCCACTGTGGTTGGTAGTACTGTGGTAGTTGGTGTGCTTACACAGTGTGCATTTGTATTGATATGAGATTTGTCAACACCAAATAGTTAGAGTGAACTTGGCAAATTTTACAAGACAAAGAGACTAAATCCACATAAAAGCTACTGGCATTTTCATCTGATAGAGTCGGATAGCCAGCCAAGGCATACAGACTAGCTAGGGTCCCTACTTTAAATGTCATTACTTTTGATTCTTTAGGGAAAATCTTATTGAAAAAAAAACTTTGAAAAAAAATCTGGATCACTTTTGGATCCGAGAAATAAATTTATTGTAATAATATAATATAATATTAAATATATTAAAATAATATAATACCAATATTATAATAATAATATATTAAACATAATATAAAATAATATATTAAAATAATATAATACCAATATTTTGGTATGTACTAGTTTGGGAAATGTATATCATGCAACTGAAGCAGTTCAAGCTGCAGTAGGCACACATTGTGGTTGGTCATATTGTGGTAATTGGTATGCTTACACATTGTACATTTGTACTGATATGAAAGTAGTCAGCACCAAATAAGTGGACTGAACTTGGCAATTCTGACAAGACAAATAAAAATATGTAAGATAAACTCCAGAAATAGCACTGCTCTTGTCTTTTTCAATGAAGACAAAAAGTGTTTGCATGAATTTAGGGTATCTTGGGAGGGCTGAATCTAAAAATTACATTAGTTTTATCAAATTTTCAAGACAATAGATAAAACTCAAATTATAATTCATCCCAACACAACCCATAGCTGTATGGTAGACTGGGCTCTTTAGCCTTAATACGGCAACCAGTCTAGGAGAAGGAATACATTGAATCCAAACCAGCTGTAAGTAAGTAAAGTTGGCGGTGTGGCCTATTGTCAGTATCAGCCGGCAGCGAGGGAGTATATCCCCTTTTCGCTAGCGCTAGACCAGGGAGATTGTTTTTGCTGAGGTGGTGTGTCATACATTCCAGTAAGCTCCCCACTTTAACGCACAGATCAGATTATCCAATCTGTGCTACCCATACGCTGAGTTGGCGGGGACCGCTATCGAACCCGGAACCTTATGGTTCCTAGGTGGGTGCTCTACCAACTGAGCTAACGCTTAAAAATTCACCGCCGTGCAACATTCTGCCAGTGGCGAGGTATAAATGCCTAAAACATACTCAGGCATAATTTGAATAATTGAATAATATTTTGTGATGTTTTTTAATAAGGAAATTAGCACTGTATTGTATAAAAACATAATAAAATAGAATGTAATGAATTATGAACTAAAACATAAAAACAACAGGCATTTTCATCTGATAGAGTCAGATAGCCAGCCAAGTGATACAGACTAGATAGGGACTCTATTTTAGACAACAAAAAAGAACATTCTTTTTCCACTTAGAAATTGTGTTCTCAAATGAAATGTCATGGAATTATTATTGTTGCTTTATCTTGTTGAAGAAAAACTAAACAGAGTTGGACAGCCAGCCAAGGCACACAGACTAGCTGGGATCCCTACTCTTGACAATGAAAATTTTGTTCTTAAAATAAATGTCATGGAATTATTACTGTTGCTTAATCTTGTTGAAGAAAAACTAAACAGAGTTGGATAGCCAGCCAAGGCACACAGACTAGCTGGGATCCCTACTCTAGACAATGAAAATGTTGTTCTTAAAATAAATGTCATGGGATTATTATTGTTGTTTAATCTTGTTGAAGAAAAACTAAACAGAGTTGGATAGCCAGCCAAGGCACACAGACTAGCTGGGATCCCTACTCTAGACAATGAAAATGTTGTTCTTAAAATAAATGTCATGGGATTATTATTGTTGTTTAATCTTGTTGAAGAAAAACTAAACAGAGTTGGATAGCCAGCCAAGGCACACAGACTAGCTGAGATCCCTACTCTAGACAATGAAAATGTTGTTCTTAAAATAAATGTCATGGGATTATTATTGTTGATTAATCTTGTTGAAGAAAAACTAAACAGAGTTGGACAGCCAGCCAAGGCACACAGACTAGCTGGGATCCCTACTCTAGACAATGAATATGTTGTTCTTAAAATAAATGTCATGGGATTATTATTGTTGTTTAATCTTGTTGAAGAAAAACTAAACAGAGTTGGATAGCCAGCCAAGGCACACAGACTAGCTGGGATCCCTACTCTAGACAATGAAAATGCTGTTCTTAAAATAAATGTCATGGGATTATTATTGTTGTTTAATCTTGTTGAAGAAAAACTAAACAGAGTTGGACAGCCAGCCAAGGCACACAGACTAGCTGGGATCCCTACTCTAGACAATGAAAATGTTGTTCTTAAAATAAATGTCATGGGATTATTATTGTTTAATCTTGTTGAAGAAAAACTAAACAGAGTTGGATAGCCAGCCAAGGCACACAGACTATCTGGGATCCCTACTCTAGACAATGAAAATGTTGTTCTTAAAATAAATGTCATGGGATTATTATTGTTGTTTAATCTTGTTGAAGAAAAACTAAACAGAGTTGGAGAGCCAGCCAAGGCACACAGACTAGCTGGGATCCCTACTCTAGACAATGAAAATGTTGTTCTTAAAATAAATGTCATGGGATTATTACTTTTGTATAAACTTGTTGAAAGCTTTATTCTACTCAGAATAATTGTAACACTTACTGAAAGTTGATATAGTCTTGTATTCACCAGAGAGTTCTCCAAAGGGGAGGTAACTCTCAATTACCTATTACAAATATATATAAAATAAAAATACATTTTTTTGTAATATGTAACCATTAATATTTCAGTCTATTTTACACAATACATTTTAATGTTCTTTAGTGATTTCAAATTTTACAGGTAAAATTTTGGGTCACCCAGTAGCTATTAAAAAAATTAATTGAATTAGTGCATTTATCTTAGTTTATATGTTTGAATATAAAGATTATTATATATTTGAATACATATGAAATAACTATGATAGATAATATGATAGATATGTTTAAAGATATATATATAGATAGACAGATATTGAGCAGATTGAGATAGAGTAGTTGATAGCTGTGAGAGATAGATAAGGATATGAAAAGAATGAGATTAGTAGATATATATATATAGAGAGATAGATAGAGACTGTCAGACAAACAGATATAGGAACAGATTTAGATAGATATATAGATAATGGGTAGATTGAAATAGAGATGTGATAGACAAATAGAAATATAGATAGGATCAGACTGAGATAGATTGATGGATAGATATTGAAACAATTGAAATAGAAGAGACTCTATATATATATATATATATATATATATATATATATATATATATATATATAGATATATATAGATAGGATCAGACTGAAATAGATTGATGGATAGATATTGAAACAATTGAAATAGAAAAGACTCTAATATATATATATATATATATATATATATATATATATATATATATATATGCATGTATATATCTATCTTTCTGTATATATATATATATATATATATATATATATATATATATATATGCATGCATATATCTATCTATCTATATATATATATATAGATAGATAGATATATGCATGCATATATATATATATATATATATATATATATATATATATATATATATATATATATATACAGAAAGATAGATATATACATGCATATATATATATATATAAATATTATATATATATATATATATAATATATATATAGTATTATAGTATACATATATATAAATAGTATTATAGTATATGTATATTATATATATAGTATTATAGTATATATATGTATATAGTATATATATGTATATAGTATATTTATATTGTATATATACATATGTGTATATATATATAGCATATATATCTATATATATATATATATATATATATATATATATATATATATAGTTTTATAAATAGATAGATAGATAAACTTATTGAGATAGAGAGGTAGATATGAAGACTGTGATGAATAGAAAAATAAATAAATTGATATGAATGGATTAATATATATATATATATGTATGTATGTATGTATATATATATATATATATATATATATATATATATATATATATATATGAGCAGACTTAGATAGATCTACAAATACTGTGATAGAGATGCATGGCTGCAATTCCACAAAGAAAATTAATTCTTTACCCCCATGTTAAGACGGTGTAGGTCAAAACGATGCATAATATCTTATTATTAATATCATTGCGATGATAATTAACTGCCTTCTATATTTTCTAATCAAATTATTCATTCTCGGCAAAAATCTATTAAAAATCAAATTGATTTAATTCCTATTAATAAAGTTTAGCATAACGACAATTTAATTTGTCATCAGAGAAATTAAAAACATGTAATCAATTTTCCATATTGATTACCTCAGACCATTTAATAATGATTTTTTTTTTCCTTTGTTATTTTTTATTTTTTTGGATTGTGTCTTTGTTTTTTTTTTTTTTTTGGTATTGCCTTAATTGATTCTAGCTAGATGATAAAAGATATATATCTTTCTACTGCAACTTAAAATTGCCTCAGAAACATTCAATTTATTTTTTTATTTTTTATTTTTTTATTTTTATTGCAACAACTGAAACATTCTTTGCATTCTCTAGATTTTATTTAGAAATTCTCTTTAATCTAAACAAGATTTGGAACGGTACACTTTCCTGTCAGAATTTTAGCTATTCCTGGGAAAGTTAGTATTAATTGGATTATTCAGACTATTGTCCTCATCTTCATTGTTATCTGTACAATGTTTCGGCCAATGTGCCTTCCAACCTTCTTCAGGTATTTCTTGTCAGACTTGGGAACCTTCTCGGACTCAGGAACCATCTTAGACTTGGGAACCTTCATTTCAAACTCGGAAACCTTTTTGTCATAATCTGGAGCCATCACGGAACTTTGAACCTAACCCTTTATTCAGTCCACAGGGGTATCCTGTTCTCATACCGCTAACCAAAGCTGGGGTACAGGCGTTAAGCTGTGTTAATTATTTTATGTTACTGCTGCTCCTGACAAGGATTGAACCTGCATTCTAGAGATAACTGTCACTTAGAACTGTCTTAACCTAACTCCTTTATCCACTAGGCTATGAGTCCAATTGAAATAGTCCAATTAAAATTGAAGATAGTTTGAGACTATAAAATAAAACATAAATGTTGTGATTTACTGTTCACTCCACAACGGAGGCCACATGTGGGGCTAAATATCTGTGAAGGTATAGGTACTATAAGCAGAAATGCAGGGTCTGGTGAGCCAAACGTTTATGAGAACCAGAGTATAAATGAGCCGTGTACAGACACATGTATTAGC
>CM042158.1:39356873-39416873 GCA_023376005.1 Doryteuthis pealeii | reverse complement strand
CTATCTTGGTAAATACAGTTTCAAACTCGGAACTTTTAGACACACCTTGTATTCTGAAAAAAAAAATAACGTTCCATTTATTCTTCATTTCTATCTTGGTAAATACAGCTTTAAACTTATGCACAGATGAGCACACATGCACACATGTGTTCTGGATGTGACGCTAAAGGAATCTAGTTGGGAGGTTCAAATTCTGGAGTACCAGTGAGTGGGGATTACCTCTTCATTGCAATTACTCCCAGGTCCACTCTGAGATGGCTATCTATGGGTTAAATAGATCTAAGTTTAAGAAAATTGAATATCCAACAAAAATGAATAAAACAAAAACAACTTTGGCATAAAATAACCTAAAATTTGATATGCAGAAAAAATCCCCCCCACACACAGATACAGATGAATAAAAAATATATAGACATTTAGTAAGGTTACATTTAATATATCATCTTAAAAATATGGCTTCCTGTGAAGGTAGATGAAACTTACACAACATAGATTTACATAACAAGTGTGTGCTCATAGATGAGCACATACATACATACATGTTATCTATCTCCTCTCTCTCTCTCTTCTCTCTCTCTCTATATAATATAATATATTATATATATATATATATATATATATATATATATGTAATTTTTTTAAAAAGGCCCTTAAGTTTCTCCTTCTTTTGCTCTCTTTTTTTTAATTCGTTTAAAATTGCTGAGCAATAAAGTATGATACTTTTAAAATTATATACAAATTTAGCTGACCAACAATGTGTTTTATATATATATATATATATATATATATATTATATATATATATATATATATGTGTGTGTGTGTGTGTGTGTGTGTGTGTCTGTCTGTCTGTCTGTCACAGTTTGTTAATATCTAACTATCAATCTATCTATCTAACTGTTCATATGTATCTATCAATAGATCTTAGACTATATGTCTATTTATCTATCTATCAATACATGTCTCTCTCTTTCTCTCTCTCTCTCTCTCCTATATACATATATATATATATATATATATATATATATATATATAAATGCATCTATTTATCTGAGACTGTATATCTATCTATCTATCTATCTATCTATCCATCTATCTATCACAGCGTGTAAATATTCATCTATTTATACAAATATTATAGTCAATAACATTTTAGAATGTAGTTTAATTCCAATAGTTTTAAACATATATATATAATATATATATATATATATATATATATATATATATAGTTCATTCCTTGTTAGTATTGGGGAAATGATAATAAAGTGCTCAATTACTTATGTAAGAGCTGTATTTATTTAATTATAGTTTACAATACAGTTAAGAGTCCGTTTTACCAATGGTTTCGGAGCCTCACCTTTAGGTGAGTGGTCATCATCAGAAACGTTCACTTTTGAAAAACTGTCCAAATATTTTCAAAAGTGAACGTTTCTGATGACGACCAATCACCTAAAGGTGAGGCTCCAAAACCATTAGTAAAATGGACTCTTAAATGTATTGTAAACTATAATTAAATATATATATATATATATATATATATATATATATATATATATATATTAAAGGCCGGGTTAGCTTAGTCGGTAGAGTGTTCGTCTAGAAACCACAAGGTTCCTAGTTCGATACCGGTCCTCGCCAACTCAGCATATGAGTAGCACAGGGATCTGTGCGGTAAAGTAAGGAGCTGACGGTAGGTGTGGCGCTCCACCTCAGACGCTAAAATAATCTCCTTGGTCTTGCGCAAGTGAAAAGGGGGTAGACTTCCTCGCTGATTAGCTGATACCGACTTTAGGCCGCCCCAACGACTTTACTTTTACTTATATATATATATATATATATATATATATATATATATATTTTAAGCTTACTAAATGACTACATAATTATACCAATATGTAGCCATTTGGTAAGCTTATGTTTAGCATATCATCATAAGAATACAGCTTCCTGTGAAGATGGATCAAACTTACTTGCACTAATGAATACTAAGGAGATTTGACACTGTTAATTATCACTCTATACCAAGCACCTAAAAATGTACATACATACATAAATACATATATAAATATATACTAAGTTGAATCAAAGGTTTTGCAATATTCAATATGTACTAATTTGTGGTGTGTATATTATGTAACCGAAGCAGTTCCGCCTTGAAAATTAGGTAAGCTTAGGTAGGCGTAAAAAATCATAAAGGAGCACTCAATATTAGTAATAGATCATATATATCTAAGTTAGGATAGCATAGACATTGAATGAATGGGCTTGTTGACTGTTAGTTTCTTGCCTTGATAATCATCGGACATATATATATATATATATATATATATATATATATATATATATTATATATATCATGTTACATTGGAATGATGCTGTCCCTGATAGAAATTTCAACATCACTATCAATTTTCAATCTGGAACAGCATCATTACTAAGTTCACTTGCACCACACAGATGACAGTTTAAAATCTGGGAAGTACTTCTCCCATACTCTCTCTCTCTTTCTCTCT
This sequence comes from Doryteuthis pealeii, assembly GCA_023376005.1. Taxonomy (NCBI): domain Eukaryota; kingdom Metazoa; phylum Mollusca; class Cephalopoda; order Myopsida; family Loliginidae; genus Doryteuthis; species Doryteuthis pealeii. The sequence continues at coordinate 39,414,358 of CM042158.1, read as the reverse complement.
CTCTCTCACTATATATATCTATATATATATATATATTATTTGTTATAGAGTATGATACACACACACACACATATATATATATATATATATATATGGAGAATAAGTGCTTAATTGGAGTCGTACCTAATTTTGAAAATTAATCAATTAATAATGAATTAGGCGGGAATACCTATTAAATGTATGGCTAAACAAATCAAGAAAAAATCAATCTCTGTATGTACATTTCGGCCTATTAGGCTCATCAGCAGAGCTATAGATCGGAAGACCGCCCTGTGCGTGATTTCGTCCAAATCACGCACAGGGCGGTCTTTCGATCTATAGCTCTGCTGATGAGGCCTAATAGGCCGAAATGTACATACAGAGATTGATTTTTCTCGATTTGTTTAGCCATACATTTAATAGGTATTCCCGCCTAATTCATTATTAATTGATTAATTTTCAAATTAGGTACGACTCCAATTAAGCACTTATTCTCCAAAAATTATCGGCAAAAAGCCATTCTAAACAAACTTGTTTACATATATATATATATATATATATATATATATATATTATTTGTTATAGAGTATGATACATTTAAGGGCCAATTGTTACCATTGGTTTCTATATATATATATATATATATATATATATATATATATATATATATATATTATTTGTTATAGAGTACAATACATTTAAGGGGCAATTGTTACTATTGGTTTCAAAGCAGCATGGTAGCCGCTTATGATCAAGGCACTGTGCCCATGAAAAATATGTGTGAATATCAATTTATTTATATATGTATATATGTGTGAGCTGTTCTTGTATCCCACCGCTGAGTTTGTGTTTTAGTCCCTGTTATAGTAACCAAGTAGTGTGTCATTTTCTTTCTCTCGGCTCTGATTGAGGTGCTTGATTTTTTCATTGTTTTTTTCTTATACAGCTCTTTAACCTGTGATCGAGCACTTTATTTTCAATCCTACAATAATAGAAAAAAATAATATATGTATTTTAGCATTGAGCACCTTCATGTGCTAATACTTTTCACATTCATTCTCCATTATATATAAATATATATATATATATATATATATATATATATATATCGTCGTCGGGGTGGCCTAAAGTCGGTATCAGCCAATCAGTGAGGGAGTCTATCCCCTTTTCACTAGTACTAGACCAAGGAGATTGTTTTTGCATCTGAGTTGGAGCACCACACCTACCATTAGCTCCTTACTTTTCCGCACAGATCCTTGTCCTACTCATATGCTGAGTTTGCGAGGGCCGGTATCGAACTAGCAACCTTGTAGTTTCTAGCCGAACTCTCTACCGATTGAGCTAACCACACACACACACACACACACACACACACACACACACACACATATATATATATATATATATATATATATTTGTTTATTTATTTATATTGAAACAAATCTGCTAACATATTGGTTTCATGTTAATTTAAACATGATTATTCAAATATAAAATACCTTTTCGCTGCCTGAAGATTGCTCCACTTAAACAATCAAATTTAAATAGCATGAAACCAATATGGTAGCAGATTTGTTTCCATATAAATAAATATATACAAAAAATATATATACATTTAATCATTATTATTATTATCATTAATAGCGCTCTATCACAGATATGGAGCACTCTCCTAATGATACTGTATATATTTGCTTACTACCGTCTCATCAAGTGTGATAGTCTTTACCATACACATTGCTATATATATAAATATTCATATAGATAAAATGGTATGAATAACATCTATGTTGTTTAATTGAATTTATTTTTACAACTTTTCCTTTGCTAATGTTGCCAATATTTTGCTTTCATCTAAAAAATCTTCATCAGAGGATAATGATAATTGTAACCGTTTTAAGACACAAATGTTTTAAACCATATTCTTCAAGAGAGAAACAGAGAATATTTTGAATTTAAACTAGAAATACTGTTTTTTCCAAAAAGCGTGTATCATGTTTGTTTGGTGTGTCTTGTTTGTTTGGTGTGTCATGTGTGTTTGAATTTAAACTGGAAATACTGTTTTTTCCAAAAAGTGTGTATCATGTTTGTTTTGGTGTGTCTCGTTTGTTTGGTGTGTCATGTGTGTTTGAATTTAAACTGGAAATACTGTTTTTTCCAAAAAGTGTGTATCATGTTTGTTTGGTGTGTCTCGTTTGTTTGGTGTGTCATGTGTGTTTGAATTTAAACTGGAAATACTGTTTTTTCCAAAAAGTGTGTATCATGTTTGTTTGGTGTGTCTCGTTTGTTTGGTGTGTCATGTGTGTTTGAATTTAAACTGGAAATACTGTTTTTTCCAAAAAGTGTGTATCATGTTCTATCATTTCTATTATAATTATATTTTATAATAATTATATTATAATAGAGAAGTTGCAGAAACACACACAACCTATCAAATATCGGACATATTCGGCCAAAATAATAATTCAATGCCTGAAGAACACAACAGATCAGAAACACGTGTCGCATATGTAAGATAAAAAGAATTTTTAAAAAAATTTTCTGAGAACATAATACATTTTGCGGACCTTCTTTTTTATAAAATATTGAATTTTCTCCCGTTGGAACCAGAACAACATATATATATATATATATATATATATATATATATATAGAAAGAAGTAACCTACTCGAGTTTCATCGATTGATTCTTCAGGGTTACTTTAAATTAATTGAGTTTTCGATGTTTATAACACCTAAGATTAATCGAAAACTCGATTAATTTAAAGTAACCCTGAAGAATCAATCGATGAAACTCGAGTAGGTTACTCCTTTCCATTGTTAAAATAAATTTATGCTCTACATTGTATTGAGCACTTTGTATTTGTTTTTTCTCAACCTTAGCCTCTGGATATTGTGTGCTTCCAACGATCGTACTTATACCCACCGGTAAGTTAATACTTATACATATACAAATATATATATATATATCTGTAGATGGGTTACCAGGTAAGTTGGTATTATGATGATTCTAAGTTGGACCTTTCTTCCAACAGTGGAATTCTAGAGTTGTTCAGGTCCAAGTTGAGGGCTTAAGATTCAATATTATTGAACAGAGCAATATAATTGGTAAAGAAAAAGGCTTATAAATTGGCCACAATGTCTACAATACCCTAACTATATATATATATATATATATATATATATATACTAGCAAATATATGCACCTCCGGGTGCAAGTATTTAAGTTTTAATGTAATAAAATATTGTATTAAATTAGAAAGGTAATGAAACTAAATAAGAATACAGATAAAAAGATTTGAAACAGAGGGAGTATAATAAAAGATATGAAACAGAGGGAGTATAATAAAAATGGAACAACTGAAACTTACTCTTCCATCACTCTTGTCTTTCATTGTATTTTTTCTAATTTAAGTTTTAGTTAAAAGAGGAAGTAAAGAATAAAATGACAGTTTTTTATCTTGTTAATGGATTTCATTTAAGATTATTGAAGAGATTTTTGCTTATATTCATTAAAATAAAACCAAACAGTTAGAAATCAATAATACTAAGCACATATTTATTAAATTCGATTTTTTAATAATATGCAAATTAGCCTTCCCGTTCACACTGTAAACTGCTATTTTGTTGTATATATAAATATAATTGCATGTTATCAGTACGTAGACATAGTTAACAGTATTAATAATGTAAGACAATTTTATTAATAATTGAGATTTAGATAAAAATAAATCATGGAGAATGTGATGTAATTAATAAGGAATTGTGACTTGAGTAGGAATATAGTTTCGGTTACAGACAGAAAAACACACAATCTCCATTATAATAAGATATATATATATATTATATATATATATATATATATAGAGAGAGAGAGAGAGAGATAGAGGAGAGGTGGGACAGAATGACAGAGGCAGAAATACAGAACATTTTATGGATCTAAAGATTTATTTAAAGAATAATGAAAGTACAAATTAAAAGAAATACAAGATTTTATTCACTTAGTCTTTTTTTTTTTTCAATTTATAGCTATCCCAGCATGCCTCAGTGTCTAATAAATGAAAATTAAACAAATTTGTAAGCCTTCATTTAATGTTGTCTATCTAATGAAACTGTCACATAAAGCAGAAAATACAATTTATAAAGATTTTATTGTTTATTACACGTTGAAAAACCAATTTAAAATCTCATTCAAAGTATTTAATTAAATTGTAAGAAGGATTTTCTGTTTCTTAACAAACTTTTGTTAATTACAAAACTTAAAGCTTCAAAGTCCTGGATGAGGTTTTTAGCTCACTTTCATACTACAGGAAAAATTATTTTATTATAGAAATGAATTAAAAATGATTTTTATTATAGAAATGCATTGACAATTATTTTATCATAGAAATGCATTGAAAAAGATTTTATTATAGAATTGCATTGAAAATGATATTATCATAGAATTGCATTAAAATGATTTTATTACAGAAATGCATTGAAAATGATTATATAATAGAAATACATTGAAAATGATTTTATCATAGAATTGCATTCAAATGATTTTATTATAGAAATGCATTGAAAATGATTTTATTATAGAATTGCTATAGAAATGCATTGAAAATGTTTTATTATAGAAATGCATTGAAATTATTTTATCATAGAAATGCCTTGAAAAAGATTTTATAATAGAAATGCATTGAAAATGATTTTATTACAGAAATGCATTGAAAATGATCATATAATAGAAATGCATTGAAAATGCTTTTATTACAGAAATGAATTGATAATTATTTCAATATAAAAATATATTGAAAATGATTTTATTATAGAATTGCATTAAAAGGATTTTATTATAAAAATGCATTGAAAATGGTTTTATTATAGAAATTCATTGACAATTATTTTATCATAGAAATGCATTGAAAAAGATTTTATTATAGAAATGCATTAAAATGATTTTATTATAAAAATGCATTGACAATTATTTTATTATAGAATTGCATTAAAAATTATTTCAATATAGAAATACATTGAAAATGATTTTATTACAGAAATATATTGCAATAGATTTTATCATAAAACAATGTAAAGGAAAGGATGAATGATATAGCAAGGGGTTAGTAAAATTTTTAAAATTTTTTAAGCAATATATACTAATTAAATTTAAACTATGATTTTAACTCTTGTTAATTACTAACCTTAAAACTTCAAAATCCTGGATGAGGTTGTTTGCTCACTTTCGTTCTACTCTCCTTGGGAAAGGCATGAATCCATCACCCCTACCTTCCAGCAATAGGTAAATACTTTCATGGCTCATTTTTATCTATATTATAATAGCAAAAAAATCTCTGAGTGAGTTTGAGTCACACTAAGTGCCCCATCCATCCTGATGTCATAACTAAACAAATTGAATAACATTAAGTGTCTGGTACGGTGTCATGGTTAGTAAATTAGACCGACAGAACAGAAAAAAAAAACTCCTAGTGAGTTTGAATCTCACTGAGTGCCCCATTCATCTTGCCTTATATCATAACTAAATTAAATTTATTAAATAATATTGGGTGTATCATATGGTGTCATGGTTAGCAAGTTAGACTGGCAGAACAGCAAAGAAAAGGAACTCCTAGTGAGTTTGAATCTCACTGAGTGCCCCATTAATCTTGCCTTATGTCAGACTGGCAGAACAGCAAAAAAAAAAACCCTAGTGAGTTTGAGTCTCTCTGAGTGCCCTATACACCCGGGCTTGTGCCACAATTAAACTAAATTTATCAAATAACATTGGCTGTCTCTTATGGTGTCATGGTTAGCAATAAAAAAAACTCTTAGTGAGTTTGAGTCTCACTGGGTGCCCCATACTTCTGGCTTTATGCCACAACTAATTTACTCTTGGTAAATAACTACAACAGAATTTGATAAGTTAGAATTGCCCAAACGTATGTATAGCACCTTGTACGTCTATTAAAAATACATTAGTATTAGAAAATTTGATAGGCATGCTGAAATGTTTGTTATTTTTTATGTTTATTTTGAAACAAGATAAGCACAGATGGCCGGGAAGTTGATTACAAGAACAGACTTAAGTAAACTCCACCCCCCCCCCCAAAAAAAATGGTACCTTCTCTAATTCTTCAGATGTTTTTACCATTTTTTTTTTGAGTTGATTAAATTGCTAAATTGATTTATTGATTTGTAAGTTAAAGCAAATTTTTTTTTTTTGAGGGACTTTCAATAAATAACAGGAAATTTTTTGAAAAAAGCAAAATGAATCTTTTCAAAATAATTTTGATATTTCGGACTGTTGTCCTCATTTTTATTGTGGTATATATTAGTTCAGTTGGTAGAGTGTCCGACTATGTACCACAAGGTTCCTGGTTTGATCCGGCCCTCGGCAACTCAGTGTATGAGTAGCACAGGGATCTGTGTAGTAAAGAAAGGAGTTGATGGTAGGTGTGGTGATCCACATCATATACAAAAACAATCTCCTTGGTCTAGTGCTAGTGAAAAGGAGATAAACTTCCTCGCTGTCTGGCTGATAGAGGACTTCAGACCACCCCAACACCTTTTTTTTATATATAAACATAATATTTAGGCCACTGTGACCTTTGGCCTTGTTTAGGGGTTTCTTATTTATTTAAAATAAAGACATCATCAGACGAGAGTTCAAACGTGGTTTCATTTCAGCATTAAAATTTCTACATTAAAACAAAAATATTTTTTACACCCAAGGTTTGTTCAATAAATAAAGAGAAATTTTTTGAAAAAAGCAATATGAACTTAAAAAAAAATAATTTTGATATTTTGGACTGTTGTCCTCATCTTTATTGTGGTATGTATAAACTCAACATTCAAGCAGCAGTAACCTTTGGCCTTTTTTAGGGGTTTATTTTTGTTTTAATGTAGAAATTTTAGTGCTGTGAGTTGTTAAATTTGCGGGACGTTTGAAATCATTTTTTTTTTCTTTTAAATTTATTTACTCTAATTTTTTAAAAATTTTTTTATAAAGGAATTTATTATTATTTTTTTTTTTTCCTTTTTTAATACTATAAAACAAGCAATTCCCCGCTCAGGGCATATTGAAATAGAAATTTTTTAAGAAAAAAAAAATTATTTCAAACGTCCCGCAAATTTAACAACTCACGGACTTCAACGGACTTACACGAACGCTGCCGAATTTGAAATTAACAGAAGATTACGACCACTTCTAAATTTCATATCTCCAACTCAACGCTACAACCAAGTTGATTTTAAAAAAACACAGATGGAACATTTTCAACTCTATAATAAATTCTCTGAAGATGGATTTTTATCCGGAAATTAAGAATTCTTCAATAAATATGTTTTTCAACATGAATCTGGTTATTATTTAATTTTTTGCCCAGATTCCCTTGCAAGTTTGGAGTTAAGTGTTCTTAATATTCCCTTAATTTTACATGACACATTGTTTGACCTTCTTGAAAGAAAGCTTAATTTTGACTGCCATCTTGATTGCTCAACTCTTTCCTCTCAACCCCAGACTGACATTACTTGATTAACAGAGGATTAACTTGATGGCCGAGTTCCATGAGTAAAGATCAAGTCAAAGGGTCAGTCCCTACTGACAACTAGATCAAAGCACTACCGCAATCTGCCATCTCTGACCTCTCTACAAGTTTGAACCATTAGAGCATTTTGCCTTCCCTAATAACTCTGTGTATTTATATTTTAACATATTGCTTCGTTGGTTGTTTGTTTTGTAAATTACCCCTATCCTTGAAAATCATTATTTGGCAAATGATGGGGCAGGGATGAGGGTGTGTGTGTGTAAGGATTTAGAGAACCGGATTCATATAAGCTGTGCTGCTTGCTCAAATTACATACATACAAACTGGCTAACAAAATTCTTGTTAATGGATGTACTTACCCAACTCTTCCGATACAAACAGGATATGACACAAGGTCAATTTTCAAAGAGAATACAGTTGTTATTCATCTGATTTTTTGAGATGAGACTTCATATGTATTTTGAATATTTGAATGAGATTTTCATAAGTTCTTCAAGGTCTTTATTGATTGAAAGGGTTCTCTTTGACCACCTGTCTAGCCTAAGTAAGGGCCAACTCTTCTGCCACAAACAGGATATGACACAATTTTTAAAAAGAATAGAGTTGTTATTTGTCTAAATTTCTGAGATGAGACTTCATATGTATTTTGAATATTTGAATGAGATCTTCATAAGTTTTTCAAGGTCTTTATTGATTGGAGGGGTTCTCTTTGACCGCCTGTCTAGTCTAAGTAAAGGCCAACTCTCCTGCCACAAACAGGATATGACACAAGGTCAATTTTTGAGATAAGACTTCATATGTATTTTGAATATTTGAATGAGATCTTTGTAAGTTCTTCAATGGGTTGTTTCCTCAACAGACAAACTATTCAAAATGATTTCTCAGGTTGAATCATTGCTATGCTCGGATGGACAAGGTACACCTGAAGAAGGCCGGAGGGTACAAGGCCGAAAAGTTGTCCTTTTATATAACATGATAAAGAGGAAGACAACACTCTGAAAATTCAAGATTGTTTATTGTTGGAAATTAGTGAAGTGTGTTCTATTGCATAAACAGACAAGATACACCTGAGAAAGGCTGGAGGGTACAATATCCAAAACCTTGTTTTTATATATCATGATAAAGATGAGGACAACAATCCGAAAAATGAAAATGATAGAATAATTTTCCTTGCCTTACTAAAGAACCCAGTATTCCTTACTACTTACATCTACCTTCTAGGAGAAGGAAAACCTTGAATTCAAACCTGTTAAACTCTGCTTAAGAAATTGACCTTGTGTCATATCCTACTTGTGTGGAGGGGTTGGTAAATATATATATTTATGAACATATATATGCATATATGAGTATGTTTGAATCTGTCTATACATCTGTGTGTGTTTATGAGTGTTTGTATGTGTGTGTGCACGTGTGTATGTTTGTGCATGTGCATACATCTATGTGTGCATGTGTGTGCATGTGTGTACATTTATGTATGTTTGTGTGTGTATGTGTTGTGCCTGTGTGTGCATTTATGTGTGTTTGTGCATGTGTGTACATTTATGCATGTTTGTGCATGTGTGTACATTTATGCATGTTTGTGCTTGTGGGTACATTTATGTGTGTTTGTGCATATGTGTATATTTATGTAAGTTTGTGTATGTGCATACATCTATGTGTGTTTATGTATGTGTTTGTGCATGTGTGTATATTCATGGGTGTTTGCATGTGTATGTGTGTGTGTTTGTGCATGTGTGTACATTTATGTATGTTTGTATGTGTATGTGTATGTGCTTGTGTGTACATTTATGTGCTGGTGCATGTGTGTACATTCATGTATGTTTGTGTGTGTATGTGCATGTGCTTGTGTGTACATTTATGTGTGTTTGTGCATGTGTGTACATTTATATAAGTTTGTGTATGTGCATACATCTATGTGTGTTTATGTATGTGTTTGTGCATGTGTGTACATTTATGTATATTTGTGTGTGTATGTGTATGTGCTTGTGTGTATATTTATGTGTATTTGTGCATATGTGTATATCTATGTAAGTTTGTGTATGTGCATACATCTATGTGTGTTTATGTATGTGTTTGTGCATGTATGTATATTTATGGTGTTTGCATGTGTATGTGTGTCCATTTAATTGCGATGGAATTTTACTGAACAATAATTTCCTCTTGATCAGCTTAAAGGCAAAAGATGGTGCGTAAGAATTTTTCTTTCCTTTTCTCAAAATAAACAAATGACCAAAGAAAATTTGATGACATTCATATGAAATCGATTGTTTTTCTTTCTCCTTTTTCAAAACAGGCTGACATTTTTAATTAACTGAAATAAATATTTGAAAAATCATCAAAACATTTTAACTGCAGATTATTATTGATAAATCTGTGAATAAACGGCAGTGTAGGCGTAAAGAGTTACCTGCCCTTGGAATTTTCCCATTTTCTCAAAGTTGCCTCCAGGGTTGATATCATAACATCATAAAAAGCTAAGAATGCTTGAGAAAATGCACAACTTTGCTAGAATTCGTTTGGCTCTTTCGTAACGCCAACACTCCAATTGGAACATATGGACAAGCAGAAATACAACAAAAACTAGAAAACGAAAAAAAAACCAAAGATGATGGACCCTTCAAGTGACAAACTGGAGATATTGCAGATGAGAAGACCTGGATATGGAGAGAAACTGAATCCCTCATAATTACAGCACAATACAATGTCATAAGCAAGGATGCTGATAGTGTTTTTATTTACTGCATCCTGGGACACATGTATTTGATTTGAATGAGTCCCCAGTGGAATTTGATGAGTTATTTTATGCCAAAGACATTTTGTTTTATTCATCTTGATGTGTATTGAAAAATTCAAAAAACATTTTTTAAACCAGTTTTTTTTTATTTAACCATAGATGGGACCCTAACAGGTACTACCACTCCAGGTCAGAGTGAACCTGGGATTAATGGCGATGAAGGGGTACTTCATGCTCCTCAGAGTTCCAGAATAGGAACCTTTCAACTAGATTCAGTTTAACATACCCAGGTCACTAAGATCCTCAACCAATACCTTCTAGCACAAAGGTAAAAAGGATTGGTGATTCGCCATAATTAAAAGGTTGGTTAGTTGATTGGATTTTATGGCATGTCAAACCTTGTTGGGTTAATTTATGCCAAAGACATTTTCCTTTATTCATTCTTGATGGGTATTGAAAATTTTTTCAAACTGAATTTTTATTAAAGCAAATTTTTTAAACTCATTTTTTTCTATTTAATCCTGAGATGGAACCCTAAAAGGTACTAACACTACCTATTTAAACAGACAGTATTCAGAGTGGACCTGGAAGTAATGGTGATGAACGGATACTCCACACTCCTCAGAGCTCCAGAATTGGAACCTTACAACTAAATACAGTTAAACATACCCAATACACTAAGACCCTCAGCCACAGCCTTCTAGCACACATATGATAAAAAGGGTTGGGAGTTTACCGTAAATGGTCCGTAGCGGTAGTACTTGTTATGATACTACCACTCTGGTTAGAATGGATCTGGGAGTAATGGCAATGAATGGGGGTACTCCACACTCCCCAGACCTCCAAAATTGGAAACTCACCATTTTAATTAAAAGGGTGAGCTATGATTTTCAATAAGTAAGTAGGAAATAAAAACTAACTAAGACAATAAGTTGAAACTAATAAACAATCTAACAGGTAACAAAATAGTATAAGTAAAATAAAAAAAATGGTAAGTACAAAACTTAGAGAGAGTCACCAGAAAAAGATCTAACTGGTAAACAATGGTTTGGTTTGGTTGTTTTGTTTTACGGCATATCAACCTCAGTGGGTCATTTAATGCCAAGAAAGTTTTGAAATAAATCAATTCTTAAATGGATAATACAATTTTGTTTATAAACATGTTTTTCTATTTAACCCATAGATGGGACCCTAACAGGTACTACCACTCCGGGTCAGAGTGGACCAGGGAGCAATGGTGATGAAGGGGTGCTCCACATTCCCCAAACCTCCAAAACTGGAACCTCACCATCAGATAGAGTTTAATGTCATTCCCAGGACATACCGCCTTCTAGCATCCATATGATAAAAAGGGGTTGGGGCTTGCCATAAGGGCAATAGGGTTGGGAAAATCATATAGGTGCTAGGGCTTGACGTGACCAGCCGATTGATCGGAGGGGCCTCTCCGACCACCGTCTAGCCCAAGATAGGGCCAAAGTGGAGTATTGCAAGTCATGAACTGCTCATCCACCTGGGCTCTATCCTTAAGCATCATGGGTCGCCACCACGGCCAACAGGTGGCCCCATTGGGGGAGTCTTACCCCTCTGCAGAGGTGCAGTCGGTGCATTCTAACGCCCCAGCCGACAGGGCAGGGAAAAACAATGGATGATTACAACAAAGAAAGAAACAGGGAAATTAGATGTTCATACAGATGGTAAGATATATATATATATAATGTAAACCTTTAGATAGGCAAATGTTATCTAAATGATTATATATATATGAAGATAGGAGGGTTGGAGTAAAATCCAACAGTATGAGGTGAGGTAAAAGGAAAAGTGAACAAAAAATAATGACTCAAACAAGTAGAAGTAGGAGAGAAATATTTCGTCCTTCTAATGCAAGAACATCATCAGTCTAACTTTATTCAAAACAAAGTACGTACATCTGTATTTATAGAAGTGAAAGTGAGTTTGTGGTGAAATTGAGGGGAAGTGAAGTCTTTGGAATTACTTTCTCGTCAATGCAGTCTTGTAGGAAATTACCTCTGTTTTTGGGAGAGTAGGCTGCAATAAGGGTGGTCTTGTATGTACGTAATGCTTTGTTGAGTGATTTTTTGTCCATTCCTGACACATATATATATATATATATATATATATATATATATATATATTTCATTTCTTACATAAAGCGTTGTGAAGATAAACAGTGGATGGACGTTGACTGAAAGGGCAAGCGTGATATCCTGACAAGTGCCAACACAAAGGTTATGGGCATCTTGCGAGTTGGCAGAAAACACACAAGTGTTGGATCAATTAATTATCAAGAACGACCGCGCTGAAATGCATGACTTAAAGGGAACAATCCACTCAAATAATCATAGAACGAGTCGACGGAAAAGGCTGTGCCTTGAGCAAGCAACTCATGATTGCAAATTAATCAGGGTTCTCACTGTAGTTGGTTTATTCCAGCAAGAAACAAGACACCAACACAAAGAAGGTCACCGATCATATGTCTTTGTCAGCGCCGGCATATTAGAGTACTGAAGAATCCTAATAAAAGGCGGCATGCTTTGCGCTCCAAGAGGTTGTGAAATCCTTGCAGTCAGTCAAACGTGAATAAAGAAAAGGTATTGTTCATCTTTTGGGGTTGAAAGATGATCAAAATAATCATGGAATAATTTTCCATATTTAAGAGTAACACTTGAAAAATATTGTTGTTTTTTTTCTAGAAAATATATAAATATTTCATGTATTTCATATTTTGGGGAAGATTTTAAGCGTTTGTATTTGTGTTCGGCATGGTCAGATGTGTAGAAATATTTTTTCTGAATATACCAACATATACATGTTGGTATATTCAGAAAAAATATTCCTACATATCTGATACATGAAAGTAAACAAACAGGCTTTGGGAGAATAAGTGCTTAATTGAAGTCATACATAATTGAAAGTTAATTAGTTGATAATTAATGAATTAGGCGAGCATATCTGTTTAAATGTAAGGTGTAAACAAATCAAGAAAAAGTCGATCTCTGTATGTGCATTTTGGCATATTATGCCTCATCAGCAGAGTTATAGACAGAGACTGCTCTGTGTGTGATTCGAACCCTGACTGCCAAGCGGGTAGGCAGGGATTCTAACCATTATACTAGCTAGTTTTCCCAGATTTTTCGTTTGTTTTTAAACTGGTATATATTACATTTTGGGTGTCTTCCTGCACGACAGTATGAAAATAAACAAACAGGCTTGTCTGTTTGAGATGGCGATAGTTGACAATTTGGGAGAATAAGTGCTTAATTGACGTCATACCATATCTGATATATGTATATATATATACAAGGGTGAGTCAAAAAGTCATGCCATTTTGTTTAAGACAGGTATAATTACCAACACAGGAACATGTATCATACATCAAAATGAAGCTGGTTCTTTATAGATCACATCCCTACTTATCGCATAGTTACCATTTCTGTCAATAGCAGTATGCCATCTTTCAATGAGAGCATGTATCCCTGTCCTGTAAAATTCTGTTGACTGTTCTTTGAGCCACTTCTTCACTACAGATTTTACTTCCTCGTCACTGGAATAATGTTTGCTTCTCAAATCCTCTTTCTGAAAAGATGATAGTTTCAAGGCACTAAATCTGGTGAGTATAGAGGATGTGGTAAAGTTTTTCACCCGAATGAGGTGATTTTTTGCCTTGTCCTGATGCTGATGTTTGTTTGAGAATTGTCATTGCAATGAATGCTTTAGTTTTATGAAAAACTTCACATGAAATAAAGAAAATAGCATTACTTTTTTACTCACTCTTGTATATATATATATATATATATATATATATATGAAAGAGTTTTATAATTTGCTTGAAGCATTGTGTTTATATTGGTTTGTGTTGTTTTTTGAAGGCTATCACAATGCAAGTGAAAAGAAAAATAAGGTAACTATGATGTTGTTTGCTTACCTTTGGTTTATTCTCTTAATATTTTGGGATGAAAGATCTCTTCATCAGAACATTTCTGAAAGCTAAGTTCTGGAGTTGTTACCTTGTGGCTAGGATCTGTCCATACTGTTGTATGTCTTCCACCAAATTCTTTGCATCTGTATGTGTGTAAATATGTGTGTTTATATGTGTATGTGTAAGTGTGTGTGTGTTTATGTGTGTTTGTCTATCCAAAATGTCTTAGTATCATTCCAGACTTGGCCTATTCTCTTTTTTATTTTCTTTGTTGGTGAGCAAATATATACACACACACACACACACACACATATATATATATATATATATATATATATATATATATATATATATATGTGTGTGTGTGTGTGTGTGTGTGTGTATTTGAAATAAAACATCAATCATCTTGTAACTACATAAATCCTTTTTTCTTCTGGACTAGTTTCATATTGTCCTGAAGAAGGTTTATTTATAAACCAAAATGTTCGAACATCTACACTATGATTAATAAATTTCCATCCATTTTAACATCCCGTATTTGTTCTACATTTCTCCACATACTGTCGGATTAATTTCCTTATTTTACTCCCATATATATATATATATATGTAGTATATTATGTTTTTTTTCAAACCTCAAATTTTAAACAGACTGAATAACAAGGACTACCACTCGCTTTTCTCATTATTCTGTGATAAAAATTTCTTATTACCTTCCATATACCAACAAATGCCCTGAAGATGATCTAATTAATAGATCGAAAAAACACTGCAGCGTCGGCCAATAAACTCACCACTTAACTCATTTAAACCTGTGTTTTTTCATTCTTTCTTAATATACTACATACTGTTAGATTCACTTCCTTTTCTTCACATATATATATATATATATATATATATATATTTGAGTAAAGGTAGTGTGGGCACAGAGTTAACACCTGGTTACAGACAGATTCTTACCTATGCAATATTTAGACCAAAAACAAGTATGGACTTCATGTTTTAAAAAAAATGCAGTGTTTACCTTTTCGGGCTGAAGAAGATCAAAATAATGATGGAATAATTTACCATATTTTAAAGTAACACTTAAAAAAATTGCTGTTTATTTTTCAATTGTTTGTATTTGTGTTCGGCAGGATCAGATATTCAGAAATATTTTTCTGAATATACCAACATTTATTAGTGTGTGTATATATATATATATATATTTGGTTTGAAGATCACATAGGTGAGAAACTGGTAGTAACCAGGGGTTTACTCCATGTCCACATTACTTTAACTTAGTAAATTATCCAAAAGTGCTCAATATATTAAAAACATAGAGCAATATTAATAATAATAATAGGTGGAAGAGGTCTTATCAACATAGAGGACTACGTAGAGGCCACAATCTGAGGACTCAAAGAATACACAAAAAAGAGCAAAGAAAGATTACTTATGCCAGCCAATAACAGCAGATGTAATATATGGACAAACAGAAAAACAATGGAAACTAGAAAACAAAGATGGGAAGAAAAACAATTATATGGACATATCAAATGACAAATCAGAGAGGTTGCACATGAAAAAACTTGGACAAAGAGGAAATCTCAAGAGAGAAACACTAATAATTGCTGCATAAAATAATAATAATAATAAGAAGAAGAAGAAGAAGAAGTAGGTGAATAATGTAGAAAAAATGAAGCACTAGAAAATAGCATTCAAAAGATAATAATAATAATAATAATAATAATAATCAAAAGAGAGACTGAATCATTAATAATCGCTGCATAAAATAATGCCATAAGAACAAATTATATCAAAACAAAAATTGATAAGACCCAACAAAAAAGTAAATGTAGATTGTGCGGTGACAGAGATGAGACTTTAAACCATGTATTAAGTGAATGTCGCAAACTAGTACAATGGGAATACAAAACTAGGCATGACTGGGTTGGGAAGAGGATCCACTGGGAGCTATGCAAAAGATTAAATTTTGACTATACAACAAAATGGTATATGCATAAACCAGAATCTGTTCTTGCTAATGAAACACATAAAATTAAATGGGGCTTCAAGATGATGACGGATCAGCCAGGAGACCAGACCTAGTGTTGATTAAAAAAAAATGAACTTGTCAACTGGTGGACTTTGCAGTTCCAGCGGATCACCAGGTGAAGATGAAGGAAAACAAAAAGATAAACAAATACCTGGACCTTGCCAGAGAATTGAAAAAAACTGTGGAATATGAGGGTGAAAGTGATACCAATTATAGTTGGTGCACTTGGAACAATCCCAAAAAGCTTGGAAAAAAGACTGGAAGATCAGGAAATCAGAGGAAAAATTGAGACCATCCAGACAACTGCATTGTTACAATCGGCTAGAATACTCAGAAGAATCCTGGAGACCTGAGGAGACTTGTTGTCACTCAGACTCCAGTGAAATCCCATCAGCTAACACTGGTGTGAAAAACTCTCAATAATAATAAATAATAATGATGATAATAATATACTTATATATATTTATGATTTAATATATGCTTATATGTATATATATATATATATATATATATATATTTACCAACCCCTCCATGAGCAGGATATGACACAAGGTCAATTTCTTAAGTGAGTTCAACAGGTTTGAATTCGAGTTTTCCTTCTCCTAGACCGGTTGCCTAACTCAAAGCTAAAGAGCCCAGTCTGCCCTACTATTTATCCATAGCTGTAGGGAGAGTAGGATTCATACCTTTCCCAAGGGTATTATCGCTAAGTGAAATGCAATTAGCATGTCCAAGATTTGAACTCGGGGCGACGAGTCCATTTCCATGACTTTAACCATTACACCACGTGCATCCTTATATGTATAAGGAGTTTATACATATACACATACACACAAACATATAAATACATACATATGTATATATATACATATATATATATATATATATATATTATATATATATATATACTATAATTTGATATATGCTTAAATATGTTAAGAGTTTACACACACACACACATATATATATATATATATATATATATATATATAAAAGTTGTTGGAAATAAGTTATTTCAATAAATATTTTTTAATGCAGTAAAAATATTATTTTTCCAATGCAAATATTTCCCTTCAGCTTGTTTATATTTATTCAACATTGGTACAAAATTACCATTCCCTTCTTGAAGAATTTCATTTTTAAAGAAGCAATAAATTAATTTCTTCATCCATTTGATCCTAACTGAAAGAGTTCTTGGCTTTAACTCTTAACTTCCCAGAAGCAATTCTAGGCCCAAACCCCTCTATTCCCATAAAGATTTGGTAAAAAAACAGCTAAAAATGGGTCTGTACATTCAAAAGCTCATAGTATCATTATTTGTGAACAGATTGTTGTGAAAATAGGCAGACTTGCAGAAAACAATTTTTCCTCGATGTTATAAAGTTTTTGCACTGAAAATGATTTTGCACACGCGTAGTTATGGAACAATTGTTACATGCATAGATTATTGCCAACCCCCTGTATTTCTGAAGAGATGGCCCCTTTTCATATCACAGGCAGGACTTTCCATGGAATATTACAGAAAGCCCACAAAATACGTGAAGTCATGTGGGACCTGGTAGATTTTCAGTTTCGGCTTGAACGTCAGGCAGATAAGATATGTCTGCTTAGCTGGGATTCACCTGCATACGCACGCTATGTTTAGTTACATGAAATGTTTAGTTAAGTAAATAAAAGCTTACGAAAATAACATGGTTTTGTGGTTGATGAATGTCTTGGTAACAAGACTGATCTAGAAAAGAAATGAATTAAGTGCGACCGACCACCAAGATGAAGTCCAGACACTAGAAGAGATGTTAGAAGAGATGCTAGCAGAAGAACGTAAGATACAAAAGATTAGCAGAAAAATAATAGAAGTAAGAAAAGAAAGGGTATACAACACAATTACATAATGATAGGTAAAAAAACAGGTGTACTCAATAAAGATGTTGAAAAAAACATTTTAAAACACTTAGGAATACTTTACATGCAGTTAGTTACAGAAATGACCGTACAAACATCCCTGACCTTAGTGCATCTCCATTTATTATTGGATGTTTAAAAAACAGATGGTGATCATTGGAGAGAGGTTGGGGTAATAAAGGAGGAGAATATGTTGAAAAATATTTTTGGTGTATAATAAATGTAAATTTAAATTGACTGCAGACATATTGATAAACTTTGTATTCAATTAACGGAAAGAGAGTGCAAAAGAAATATATATATATATATATATAATATATATATATGTATATATATATATATTTGTGAATAAAATGGCCTTAAATACCATGGGTATCGTAGTTATGTACCATTTCCACTTGTGGGTATCTAGGGCCCACGAGCTTCTTCAGACCACATATATATATAAAAGATATACATGGTCTGAAGAAGCTTGTGGGCCCTAGATACCCACGAGTGAAAATGGTCCATAACCAAATACCACGAGGGAATTAAATAAAAAGTCAATCTCCTACTACATACAGCATGCCTTGTGATTTCATTAAGTGACCACTACATATATCGTATAAGGGTTAGACGATACCTGCAGTATACCAGCAACGTATACAATACATACACCGATTTAGCAGTGTGAGTTTGAAGAAACCGCTATATAACATATATAGAATTTGATGCCAGTATATAACGTATACGATTCAGAGTACCGAAGAAGTCAGTACGCAACAAGTGGATTAAATAAAGGATCCAGTCTGAAGTTCTGGTTATAACATAAGGGCTCCTGAGTTCAACAAGAAGGGTACCCTTAGCTGGAAGGAGACCATAGGGATTTATTTATTTCCCAATAGCATTAGCGCAGAATCTAAAAATTACGATGGTGAGTCAAAAAATAATGTCGGGTATATAAACGGTGAGAGAGAGAGACAGAATATGAGGATGCTTTGGTTTGGATTTGTTTTGTTTAACGGCATGTCAACCTCAGTGGGTCATTTAATGTCAATAAAGTCTTGAAATAAATTCATTCTTAATGGATATTCAATTTTTTTTATAAACAAATTTTTCTTTTTAACCACTTGATGGGACCCTAACAGGTATTACCACTCCGGGTCAGAGTGGATCAGGGAGCAATGCTGATGAAGGGGTGCTCCACATTCCCCAAACCTCCAGAACTGGAACCTCAATCAGATAGAATTTAACATCATTCCCAGGACATGGAGACCCTCAGCCACTGCCTTCTTGCACCCGTATCATAAAAAGGTTTGGGCTTGCCATAATGGCAGTAGGGTTGGGTTAATCATATAGGAGCTAGGGCTTGATGTGACCAACTGATTGATCGGAGGGAGCCTCTCCGACCACCCATCTAGCCTAAGTAAGGGTCTTAGTGGAGTGTTGCATGTCATGGATTGCTCATCCACTAGGATTCCAGGTTATTAGTGCTATGTTAAATGCAAACAGTCTTAATCTGGATTTGAACTCGGGTAACCATGTTCAGCTCCTATGACAATAACCATTACGCCCCATGTGGCTCATTGTTACACTACCTTCCAATCTAAGGGGGATAATTTTGAGAGGAGTGGGTGTATTTTTGTGAATTCTATTGCTTGAGTTGATTTCCTTTGAGTATGCCCTTGCTTGTAGGCAAGGACGTTACTCTGGCCGCTAATTCCTTCATGCTTCCTCTTACCAAATCTCTTGGACATGTGCCATCTTCCCATTGGAATGTCTTGCCACTCCAATTATGACAAAGTAGCCAAGTTCGATAAATTTACATACATACAGGAATTTTACAAAAATAATAGACTTTTAATGAGGTGTGACCAAAAAGTATGAAAACAGTATACTTATTTTTTTAATATTTGTAGAAACAATGATACTCACCATCGTGAAGAATAAGTTCCAATTACCGTCAAACTGGGAAGACAAGGTAGCATGCGATTGTAACAAAATACACACTTTTCTTGGAATGAAAATCTTGAGAAAGCATTTCACCAATCCAAGCAAATCATTGTGGACTTTGTGGCATTTCGAGTTTGTATTAAGTTACAATCGCATACTACCTTGTCTTCCCAGTTCGACGGTAATTCTTCACGATGGTGAGTATCATTGTTTCTACAATATTAAGATTTAAAATTTAAATGAGAGCAATGAAGAGATAATGTCTAGGTGTCTAGAAAACAGACTAGACAAATCAGGTAACCATGTTTAGCTCCTATGACAATAACCATTATACCCTATGTGCCTCATTGTTACACTGCCTTCCAATCTAAGGGGGATAATTTTGAGAGGAGTGGGTGTATTTTTGAGAGCAATGAAGAGATAATGTCTAGGTGTCTAGAAAACAGACTAGACAAATCAGTGTCATTCTAAAAAAATAGATGAAACCAGTTTCGATATCTTATTATAATGGAGATTGTGTGTTTTTCTGTCTGTAACCGAAATTATATTACTAATCGTGTCACAATTCCCTTAGTTATTTACATCATATTTTCCATGAATTTTTATTCATATTTAAACCTCATTAATTAATAAAATTGTTTTACATTATTAATATTGTTGACCATATCTACATACTAATAACATGCAATTGGATTTATATATACAACAAAATAGAGGTTTACAGTGTGAATGGGAAGGCTAATTTGCATATTGATCTTTAAAAATTGATTTTGATAAATATATGCTTAGTATTATTGATTTCTAATTGTTTGGTTTTATCTTATTGAATATGAGCAAAAATCTTGGGATAAATCTTAAAAGAAATCCCTTAACAAGAAGAAATAACTGTAATATTATTCTTTACTTCCTATTTTAACTAAACAGTTTAATTAGGAAAATTTACCAATGAAAGACGGGAGTAACGGAAAATGAGGGAAGAGTTAGTTTCAAAGTTGTTCTATTTTTCAATCATACCCCCTCTGTTCAAAATCTTTTTATCTACATTCTTATTCAGTTTCATTAGCCTTTCTAATTTAATATGATATTTTATTATAAAATTTAACTAAATACTAAAAATATATTTGCTAGTATATATAAGTATGATGTAGAAGGGGCCGGTTTAGGTCAATCAGTAGAGCGTTCGGCTAGGAATCACAAGGTTCCTGGTTCGATACCGGCACTTGCCAACTCAGCGTATGAGTAGCACAGGGATCAGTGTGGTAATGTGAGGAGCTGATGGTAGGTGTGGCACTCCACCTCAGATGCAAAAACAATCTCCTTGGTCTAGCGCTAGTGAAAAAGGGATAGATTCCCTCGCTATCTGGCTGATACCAACATTAGGCCACCCCAACGACTTAATTTACTTTTATGTAACTGTCTGTCTGTAACTGAAACTATGTCACCACTGACATCACAATTTCCTTTGTTATTTAAGGCATTTTACAAAAATAGTAGACTGTTTATGAGATTTTGTATAATACAATTTTTACTGTGTTAATTTGAAATATACAAGTTAACATTTATTTATTTAAAAAAAAATTTTTTTTAAACCTTTTCTCATGTTAAAAGTCACTTTGGCCTTACTTAGGTTAGACAGCTGGTCGGAGATCCCATCTTAACACATCTAAGACATGTAAACTTCCTATCTCTCGCTAAAATAGATTTTTCCCGAAATTGTTAGTATTAGTTTAGACCAATTTATGTGATGATGCTCGATAACTAGTATCAATGGATTATTCAGACTATTGGCCTCATCTTTATTGTTATCTGTACAATGTTTCGGCCAATGTGTTCTATGGCCTTCTTCAGGTATTTCTTGTCGGACTCAGGATATATGACTTAATCAACATATTATGTAGACATAAAACTTCCATAGACCCCTAGAAGTGTTAAACGAAAAGAAATGCTCCAATAACCCGCTCGAATGTTTTTACCAATTTGGTTGGTCACGTCAAGCCCTAGCACCTATATAATTGTCCTAACCGTATTGCCTACACGGTAACCCACCAACTCTTTTTATGATATATATGCTTGAAGACAGTGGTTGAAGGTCTTAGTGTCCTAGATTTGATGTTAAACTCTATCTGATGGTGAAATTCCAATTTTGGAGCTCTAGGGAATGTGGAGCAGCTCTTAATCTCTATTACTCACAGGTCCACTCTCACCCAGAGGGGTAGTACCTGTTAGGGTTAATAGCAAAAAAAAATAGTTGAAAAATGTTTTAAAAATTGAGTTTAAAAAAAATTGAGTTTAAAAAAAAAATTGAGTACCATCAAGAATGAATTGTGTAACGTGGCGGTAGCGATATATTCACTGTACCAAAATGGATATATGTAACTTTCTAATAGCGATATACGTTGTATAGCGGGTCTTGTCAATGTGCCTCCAAATTCACGACACTAAAAAGGTGTTCAGCACGTGGCGGTCAGCTTGTCGATAAAAAAGTACAATGCAAGAAATATATCGTCACAAGCTGCTTAGCTTTTATTTCCAGGCTAGGCTCGTCTCGTGGGTTGTGTCGGAGAGGAGGGAAGGCAGAGAGAAAGAGAGAGAGGACACTGTTAAATTACGGTGATCCCACACTAGGGATCAGAGGCCTGTCTGTTCCTCTAGGCCTCGGAAAGCAAAAAGAGGCCAGTATTTTTCTTCGGCGTTCCATTTCACCACGTGAATTCCGGTTCCGGTCAACACCCGAAACTTCTGGTTGGCTTTCAATTCTCCATTCGGGGGGTCACGCCCCGGTCAAACTCATGACAACCTGTTTTATGTTCATCACTTTTTTTTTAAGCCTTTACTCACTCTTATTTCTTCTTCCTCCTTTTCTAATAGTAGTCCTCGCAAAACTCAGGACCTTCCATCTCGCTACAATTGTCTTTGGTAAAAAATAACCCAACACAGGCTGACATGACATAAAATTAAAAAAAAGCAAAAAAACCCAAACCATTGTGGGGTTACAAGAAGTTTAATGTTTTAGCTTTAAAGGTAGCTGGTTATTCCTGGTGCGTGTTCACAGGGTTTTGCTTTTAACCCCACCTTATTTGTTGTAGCACTGAAAAGGAATTCAAGGAAAGAAAAGGAAGAGACAAAAAAAAGGTTGTTTTAGGATTCAGGCTTTATTCACAGGTCATAGCCACCATGTGGTAAGGAAATTCCTTTCAGCCTAGTAGTAATTTCTGATCCCAGTTAAGGTCTAAATTGGAATGGCCAAGAGATTATCTTGGGGGTCGGAAGTGGGTCCTTTTTCCTGCACATGCTTGGAAGGTTTTTCCGCTCTGAATTCTTTACTTGCAATTTATATTTGAACGATCTATCTATCTATCTATCTGTTTATCAATATCTATCTATCTCTCAATCAGTCTGTTCATATCTATCTATCTATCCATCTATCTATCTATCAGTCTGTTTCATATCTATCTATCTATCTACCTATCAGTGTGTTCCTATCTATCTATCTATCTATCTATCTATCTATCTATCCGTCTGTCCATACCTATCTATCTATCTATCTATCTATCTATTTATCCGTCTGTCCATATCTATCTATCTATCTATCTATCTACCTATCAGTGTGTTCCTATCTATCTATCTATCTATCTATCTATCTATCCGTCTGTCCATATCTATCTATCTATCTATCTATCTATTTTTCAGTCTGTTCATATATATCCATCTATCTGTTTGTACATATCTATCTATCTATCTATCTATCTATCTGTCAGTTTGTTCATATCTATCTTTCTCTCTCTCTCTCTCTCTCTCTCTCTCTCTCTATATATATATATATATATATATATATATATACATTAGCCTGTTCCTATCTCTATCTATCTACTAACTATCTATATATCTAAGGACCTCAATGTTTCTCAATCTATTTCTATTTATAGGAGTTGGTTTGTTTTTTAATTTTTTATTTTAGTTTTATTTTCATGCCCACACCATATCAAAAGTTGATCTTACCATCAGACAAATACGAAAAACTAAAAACTATGTTTTTTTTTTCTTTTTTAAATAATTTTTTTTTTCAGTGTTGCTGTATGGTTGCACCACTTGGACCCTAACAAGGTGCTTTGAAAATAAGCTAGATGCTGTGTGCGGTCTTGAACAAGTCATGGAAACAGCACCCCACAATGAAGCAGTTGTATGGCCACCTCCCCCTATCTTACAGACCATCAAAGTGAGACGGACAAGGCATGCTGGACACAGCTGGAGGAGAAATGGTGAACTCATAAACGACGTTCTCCTGTGGAAGTCAACAGATGGACATGCTAGTGTGGGCCGGCCACCAAGGGCCTACATTGACCAACTCTGTGAGGATACTGGATGCTGCGCAGAGGACCTCCCTGGAACAATGAATGATAAAGAAGTTTGGCGAGAGATTGTCATGGATATCTGTGTTAATTGTGCGACATGATGATGATGATGAAAAATTTTAAAAACCAAATAATGAAAAACAAATTAATCTCCTCCATTTTAAACAATTATTATTTTCGATATTTTTATTTTGGATGGTTTTTATGTTATCAGTAATAAAGAAAAAGGCCACAGATAAAAAATTAATGTTTTTTATCAGTTTGTTTAATAAATTCATTGGTAATAAAATGGAGACGGGAAATTGAATTAGCTTTAATTAATGACGAGTGTTAAAATAATATCAAGAGACAAATAGGAAAAGAAAATCTTTACTAGTTGAGCAATATGACTTGCCCCATGATTTTTATTATTATCACTAGCAAATATATTCACCCTCTGGCTGCAAGTATTTAAGTTTTGATGTAATAAAACATGTTAAATTAGAAAAGCTAATGAAACTAAATAAGAATGCAGATAAAAAGATTTAAAAAAAGGAGGGTATAATAAAAAATATAGAACAATTGAAACTTGCTCTTACATCACTCCCATCTTTCATTGCTAAATTTTCCTAATTTAATTATTTAGTTAAATTAGGAAGTAAGGAAATAAAATTACAGTTATTTTGTCTTATTAATAGATTTCTTTTAAGATTTATCCCCGAGATTTTTGCTCATATTCCTTAAGATCAAACCAGACAATTAGAAATCATTAATACAAAGCACATATTTATTAAAATTAATTTTTTGATATCAATATGCAAATTAGCCTTCCTGTTCACACTGTAAACTGCTATTTAGTTGTATATATAAATACAATTGCATATTATTAGTACTTGTTCAAGATTGATTATCATAGTTAAGCAGCAATCAGCCTGTACAATACTTAACTGGGTGACCACCTAAGCCACAGCAGGTACTGTAATTAACATGAGTGCTTTGATTATTGTCAAGACACAATGAAAGCACTGGTTCTCACTTGATCACCAAATTTAAGCTGCAATATATATATATATATATATATATATATATATATAATATATAATATAATATATATATATATATATATATATATATAATATATATATATATAATATATATAATATAATATATAATATATAATATATAATATAATATAATATATAAATATATATATATATATATATATATAATATAATATATAAATATATATATATATAATATATAAATATAAATATAATATATAATATAATATAATAAATATAATATATATATATACATATAATATATCATCATCATCATGTCGCGCAGGCAGCACGGATATCCAAGACGATCTCTCGCCAACCTTCCCTATCATTCATCGCCACAGGGAGCTCCTCTTCGCTGCAGCCAGCATCTTTACATAGCTGGTCGATATAAGTCCTTGCTGGGCGGCCCACACTGGCATGTCCATGTGTTGGCTTCCACAGGAGAACATCACTTATGAGTTCATCCTTGCTTCTCCAGCAGTGCCCTGCATGCCTAGTCCGTCTAACTCGGATAGTCTGTGAGATAGGGGGCAGGTGACCATACAGCTGCTCCCTTGTGGGATGCTGTTTCCACGACTTGTTCAGAACTGCTCGCAGCATTCTTGTGCAGCTCCCATCTAGCTTATTTTCGAGGCGCCTCGTTAGGGTCCAGGTAGTGCAGCCATACAGTAGTACTGATATGACTACAGCCTGGAAGAGATGTCGCTTTAGCTTGTCAGTGAGATCAGACTTCCATATGACAGACAATTTGTTTGTGGCCATCCATGCCTTTCCTATTCGTGTGTTAATATCGTTATCTGTGGATGAGATATTACTACCCAGGTACGTGAATTGTTCTACTGGCTTAAGGGGCTTACCGTCTAACGTGGAGATGTCTCCTTTCTTTCTAAAGCTCATGAACTCTGTTTTGGCAGAGTTCACATGCAGGCCGATGCTTTTTGCTGCCTCCTCCAGGCTATGCAGTAGTGTCTCAGCCTGTGCCGGTGTATCTGCAAGAAGTGCGAGGTCATCAGCATAGTCTGCATCTGTGACTGTTTGTGCAGGATATCTCCTGCTTCTTGCTTTTCTTAGTGTAAAACCTTTTTCTTTTATGGTATCTAAAGATGTTCGGAGTACATAGTCTAGGCATATTATAAATATATATGGTGCCAATGTATCACCTTGTAGGACTCCGGCGACGATGTCAAAAAAATCCGTATCGCCATCAGGTGAGCGTACCATTGCTTTAGTATCTTTGTAGAGCATCATTATAGCGTCAGTAGTTTCTTTGGGGAGACCATATGCCAGTAGTATTTGTTCCATTTTCCGTCTATGTATAGAATCAAATGCTTTGGAGAAATCTACGAATAGTAATGTTGCCTCCAAATTCTTTGCTCGAACCCCTTCTATGATGCGTCGTACAGTCAGGATAATATATAATATAATATAATAAATATATATATATATATAATATAAATATATATATATATATATAATATATAAATATAATATATATATATATATAACAAAAAATAAAACATGATTATTTGATCAACATTATAGTAAAATAGATATATTTGTATGTTATGTTATGTTATGTTATAGCAAAACAGTAAAAAAAAGTAAAAGTAAAATAGTAAAAGTGGTATGTTATAGTAAAACAATAAAGTGTTTACTTTTAGTTAGTTTATTTGGAAAAATAATCTTGACAGATTCCTATACAAAAGTGGTTAGACTAAAGTAGGAAGGAACTCAAGGGAGTGAAAGGAGAAAGACAGAGAGCGATTTGGTTTGGTTTCATTGTTTCATGGCATATCAATCTTCGTGGGTTATTTAATGCCTAATACATCCTTGTAGAAGAAAAGTAGTGCTACTACTTAAACCATAGCTAGATTTAAACCTTTAAAATCGTGACTGGAGTTTGAACTCTCTTATTACGATGTCGCTGTCCAGCACTTTAGGTCCTACGTCATTGAGAACCTCACACAGTGCACACGTGAGAGAGAGAGAGAGAGAGAGAGAGAGAGAGAGAGAGAGAGAGAGAGATCTTTACCGTTCCCCTCCCCACTAAATACTTAATTGGGTAATCAACTAAGCAATAGCATGTAGTGTAAGCAACCCAAATTCTTTGTTTATCAAAATGCATGATTTGGCATTAAATTACCCCAAAAGAGATGATATGCCATAGTAATGATGAGCCTGTTTAATACTTCAATGGGTGACAGCTTAAGCAACAGCAGGTACTGTAAGCAAGCCGACTCCTTTTTTGTATCAAAATGATATGATTCAGCATTAAATGACCCCAAAAGGGTTGGTATGCCATAAAATAAAACAACCAACCAACCAACCTTTTTTATTCACAACTGTTAAAAAATTTTTATTTACCAACCCCTCCACACGAGTAAGGTGCGACACAAAGTCATTTTTAAGTGGAGTTTAACAGGATTGATTTCAGAGTTTTTACTTCTCCTGAACATGTAGCACAGATATCCATGACAATCTCTAGCAAACCCTCCCTATCATTCATTGCCCCTGGGAGGTCTTCTGCACAGCAACCAGCATCCTCGCATAGTTGGTCAATGTAGGTCCTTGGTGGGCGCCCCACATTTGCATGTGTTAGCTTCCACAAGAGTACATTGCTTATGAGCTCATCCTTGCTTCTCTAGCAGTGTCCTGCATGCCTTGTCCGTCTCACTCAGATGGTTTGTGAGATGGAGGGGGGGGGCAGGTGGCTATACAGCTGCTTCCTTGTGGGGTGCTGTTTCCACGACTTGTTCAAGACTGTATGCAGCATTCTTGTGCAGGTCCCATCTAGCTTATTCTCAAGGCACTTCATTAGGGTCCAAGTGGTGTAGCCATACAGCAGCACTGATATAACCACAGCCTGGAAGAATTGTCGTTTTAGCTTGTCAGTGAGATCGGATTTCCATATGACTGATGATTTGTTTGTGGCCGACCATGCCTTTGGTATTAGTGTATTAACATCAATTTTATTATTCTTCATACTGACAATAATATCAAAAATTTAAAGATACTTGAAGCTCTTTACATAAAATTTAGACAACTCACAATTGATAGAATTATTATTTTTCTTTTTTAAGATCACTAATTAGGAATGAACCTATTCTAGTAGTTACAGGTTTGAATTCAGAGTTTTCCTTCTCCTAGACTAGTTGCCTAACCAAGGTTAAAGAGCCCAGTCTGCCCTACTATTTACCTATAACTGGAGGGAGAATATTTAGATGCATACCTTTCTTAAGAGTATTAGAGCTATGTGAAATGCAAAGAGCCTCATCCAGGATTTGAACTCTGATTGCTGAGCCCATATTGTATGATGATTTTCTTCAGTCATAAACGAGTGTTGTTGTTTGTTTGTTTGATGGGACTGTAATGGTTTATAAAATGGCAGTTGCCAATTTGTTTTAAAAAGGGAGAGTAAGAATCCCAAAAATGCAGTAACGGAAACCAACAGACGCTGAATTCAAAAATCGAGCGCCAAAAAGAATAAGCAGGAAATTTTCAGTAGTTCTGAGGATGACAAGCAAGAGTCGTCACGCAACAAGTCAGCTCCATTATCAGCAAATGAAAGAAGATAAAATATGAACTATTAATACCACAATATAAAAGAAAGGACTATGCCCAGTATGCTGTTCTACATTTCTGTAACTCTATTTAATACAGATTGTTTATTTTAATATGACTCCATTATTTTTTCCATTGTGTTGAGTTTGTTTAAAGTTAGTAAGTTGTGTACAACCTATATACAAAATATATATAACACCCAACTTGCTACAGGACCCTAAAAGATACTACCACTTCTGGTCAGGGTGGACCTGGGAGTAATGCATGTCCTGAAACAATAAGAAATTTTAAACTAAAAAAAGTTTTTAAAAGACTGAATATTCACAAAAAAATAAGAGAAAATATCTAAGATATTTTTTCTTTAATTTATGTGTTTATATCAATATACCTTGTAATAAAGGATACCAACATTTTGCCCATAATGTACTGGTACCAGCATCAATGGTTCCATCACTGTTTTCACCACCTGTGTTGCCTTCTTCTGCCCAATAACTGAAGATTGATGCAGCTCTTGTGTGCAATGTATGCATCAAATCCAGCAGCTACCAAAAATTACACGTCAATATAACAGTTAAAATCAATTAAAATTGAAGCCAGAATTCTAGAATTGGAACTTCACCATTAGATGCAGTTTAACGTCAGTTTAGGCCAAAGGTGCATATCATGGACTGCTTAGCCATCAGGATTGATGATGATGATGGGGACGATGATGTACATTGGATGCTTAAAACCATATTCTTAATTAGTGTTGCATAATCTATGGTAGCATAGATTATTGACAACACTGAGTAGCGAAAATGGAAAGTTACACACCGTTGGGACCTTTTGACCCCAGAGGCTGGAAAACCCGTAAATCACGTGAAGTTTTGTGAGAGTTAGTTAGATCTTTAGTTCCAGGCAGGATGTTGGCGGAGAGAGATGTCTCTTGTCTTAGCTGGAACTCAACTGCGCATGCTGTGTTAGATAGTAAAGAAACTTAGTTAAAAATAAAAGTTGTAAAAAGTAACATGGCATTGTTGGTTGATGTATGCATTAGTTAGAAGACCAGCCAAGAGATGAAGAACCAACAACAAGATAGAATCCAACATGGTGAGAAGAAATAGAAAGAAGCAATAAGCAAGAAAACTAGGTGATCACTAATGGCCAAACAAAGAAAGTAAGTTATGCATCTCATCTGTCTGATACTCTGTCTACCTCTCTCACTCTCCCTATTAAAAGAACTCATTGTGTATATACCCAAGAGGGTATATAACATTGGCAGTGAAATAGATCACTAATTAGGTCTGAGCCTATTCGAGTAAAGATCCCCCATGCAGAGTTTAACTGGTTTGAATTCAGAGTTTTCCTTCCCCTAGATTGGTTGCCTAACTAAAGTTAAAGAGCCCAGTCTGCTCTACTATTTACCCATAGCTGGAGGGAGAGTAGTTGGATTCATAGTTTCCCAAATGTATTAGCGCTATGTGAACTGTAGCTTCTTCCAGGATTTGAACTTGGGTTGACAAGTCCATTTCCTACGACTCTAACCATTACACCACATGCATCCAATCTATTCTTGGGATCCTAACAGGTTACTACCATTCCAGGTCAGAGGAGACAATTTCTTGATGTCTACTAATGGTTAGGCATAATATTACTTTCTGTGCTATCAGTAAAATAAATTCCTACTGTTGTTAATAGGAGCCAAGCTATTTTTTTAACACTGCCTGTTAACAGCAGATAAAATGACCATATGCATTCAGCATTCACAAGTTCTCACAATATCACAGTTACTTAATATTGCCTTTTACTGTCAATATGGCAGCCTAAAAGAAAGAGAGAGAAGAAGAAAAAAAAGTCTCACTCTTACTGATGCACAATTTGATTAAATTCTTTACTTTGTCTCTTGGGAGCAATCAGGCTGAAGAAAGAAAAGAAAAAATAAACACTTTTCTTTTTTTTTCTTGTTATTTTTTCCCCCACCATCTTTGTTTTTTTTTAATAGTTTCTTTCTGCATGGCATTATGGGTAATGCTATTGCCCCAACCACACACAAACACATACATACATACACACATACACATATACACACACACACATATATATATATGTAATATTCTTGTTATTTTTTAGAGAAAAGAGAAATAGAAAATCTATCTCAGTCATGTGATGAAAGCCAATGTTTTTATTTTGATTTTTTTATATTTTAATTTAGACTACTTATTCACTGGAATGAAACTTTTTATTCCCCCTTTTTTTGATTAACAGAGAAGTCATACAACATATATATATATATATATATATATATATATATATATATATATGGGAACATAAACAGAGAGAGAAAGAGAGAGGCCCACACAACAGCACTTCCTTCATATATATATATATATATATATATATATATATGTTAGGTTAGTGTAGTCATAGCGTCAAGGGCACTTGGTTGAAGATAGTTTCTTGCCTATAGGTAGGATTGCAGTGGTGGGAGAATGCTGTAAGTGGCTTAAAGTAGGGGAAGAATTAAATGAGATACTAGATACCATTTTAGACAAATTTCTCTTTAGACTTCAAAGTGAATGGATTTTATATCTAAAATTTTTATAGCAATTTCTGTTTTACAATGTTTGGAAAGCATATATAATGAGAGACCATAATTTACATGATACATTTTTGTTGCATATATAATTGAAGACAATAATTGTTAAACTGACTTTGGCATAAAATAACCCAACAAAGGTTGACATGATACATTTTTGTTGCATATATAATTGGAGACCATAATTGTTAAGCAGACTTTGGCATAAAATAACCCCAAAAGGGTTGACATGATACATTTTTGTTGCATATATAATTGGAGACCATAATTGTTAAACTGACTTTGGCATAAAATAACCCAAAAAGGGTTGACATGATACATTTTGTATTGTATATAATTGGAGACCATAATTGTTAAACTGACTTTGGCATAAAATAACCCAACAAGGGTTGACATGACACATTTTGTGTTGCATATATAAGTGGAGACCATAATTGTTAAGCTGACTTAAGCATAAAATAACCCAACAATGTTTGACATGATACATTTTGTATTGTATATAATCTGAGATCATAATTGTTAATCTGACTTTGGCATAAAATAACCCAACAAGGGTTGACATGATACATTTTGTATTGTATATAATTGGTAACCATAATTGTTAAACTGACTTTGGCATAAAATAACCCAAAAAGGGTTGACATGACACATTTTGTGTTGCATATATAAGTGGAGACCATAATTGTTAAGCTGACTTAAGCATAAAATAACCCAACAATGTTTGACATGATACATTTTGTATTGTATATAATCTGAGATCATAATTGTTAATCTGACTTTGGCATAAAATAACCCAACAAGGGTTGACATGATACATCTTGTATTGTATATAATTGGTAACCATAATTGTTAAACTGACTTTGGCATAAAATAACCCAAAAGGGTTGACATGATATATTTTTCTACTGTATATAATTGGAGAGGATAATTGTTAATCTGTCTTTGACATAAAATAAGTCAACCTATGTTTGACATGTCATAACCAACCAACCAACCAACCAACCAACCAATCTACCAACCAACCAACCAACCAACCAACCAGCCAACCAATCTACCAACCAAAAGACCAAATATCTTTATAGAATGTAATTTGATTATTTCTCTGAATGTTTGAGATGAGGCTTGAAGGTTAGTATTATCTGCGTTATTCGGACTATTGTCCCCATCTTCATTGTTATTTGTACAACATTTCGGCCGATATACCCTCCGGCCTTCTTCAGGTATTTCTTGTCGGACTCGGGAACCTTCTCGGACTCGGTAACCTTCTTTTCAAACTCAGGAACTTTCTAGTCATATTTGGGAGCCATCACGGAACTTTGAACCTAACCCGTGGAATAAATAAAGGGTTAGGTTCAAAGTTCCGTGATGGCTCCCGAATACAACAAGAAAGTTCCCGAGTTCGAAAAGAAGGTTCCAGAGTCCAAGAATCTTCCCGGGTCCGATAAGAAATGCCTGAAGAAGGCCGGAGGGTATATCGGCCGAAATGTTGTACAAATAACAATGAAGATGTAATTTGATTGTTTTCTTAAATGTCTACTTTAATGGGTTCAAATAAATATTATTATTACCGATTTTCATGCGGAAGAAATTTTCCGGAAGAACACCTAAACAGGTAATCAATATTTCATTTTCAAACAGGAAAGATCTTTTTCTGAAAATATTTAGCAATTTATTTCAGATCAAGGATGAAAGCGGCATATTTAATGGTAAATAAAATTCTTTTTTTTTTTTCAACTATTAGAACACGGTGACCTCTTTTCATTGGGGGTATTACCTGAAAAAAAATCTATTTGTCTTAAATGATATATCCCTACCCCCTCTCCACTTTAAGGTAAGCAAAATCAATTTAATTGCACTGAAAATGAAGAATAAACCCTTTTCAAGGTCAATAATTAATGAAAGACTTAAAGAATCAAAGAATGAAAGAACCAAATATAGAAAATATTAAGGAAATTGTTTCAAGAATTTTAACATTTAATTCAAAATAGCCAAAATATTTATATTTCAGGTTATTAAAAAAAAAGAGTAGATTCTTTTTTGATAAAAAAAAGATTAAACAAAATCTTTGGATCATCATCAAGGCATGTTGTCAGCTATTGAAAGTGGAGTGTTGCATGTCATGGACTGCTCAGCCCCAGGATTCCGTCCTTAAGCATCACGGGACGCCACTAATGACCAACAAGATTGACCAAATAAAATAAAATAAATGAATAAATAAAAATAATAAAATTGATAAAAACAGCTATTGAAAGTGGAGTGTTGCATGTCATGGAATGCTCAGCCCCAGGATTCCATCCTTAAGCATCACGGGACGCCACTAATGACCAACAAGATTGATCAAATAAAATAAAATAAATAAATAAAAATGATAAAATTGATAAAAACAGCTATTGAAAGTGGAGTGTTGCGTGGCATGGAATGCTCAGCCCCAGGATTCTATCCTTAAGCATCACAGGCCACCACTCATGGCCAACAAGTAGCTCCATGTGGGGGTCTTACCCCTTTACAGAAGTGCAGTTGGGATATTCTAAAGTCCCAACTGGCAGGGCCAGTTAAGTCTGTAATCTGAGACAATTATTAGTTCAATTTTGATTCGGAATTGTGGATCTATGCAATGAATTTTTACCACAGTATTATGTGCATGAACAAAGATGATTATCTATTGTGTATTATGTTAGATTTTGTTATTTTTTATGAAAACAATTCTTCAGCATCAAACTAGTGTGTTAATAATTTGTCCAAAATAAGTGCCAATTATCTCGGACACAAATTAAATTTGTATTTACCTGAAATTCGATATTCAGTTATCCAGGGTATGATCACCCAAGGTTCCTGTACAAAGGATATCTTACAGGTAGGAACAAAATATCACAGTGAAGATTATACGAGGGTGAGTCAAAATGTAATGCTATTTTGTTTACAACAGGTATAATTACCAACACAGGAACATGTATCATACATCAAAATGAAGCTGGTCCTTTGCGGATCACATCCCTATTTATCCACAGGTGAGTCAAAAAGTAATGCCATTTTGTTTAGGAGAGGAATATTTACCAATACAGGAACATGTATCATACATCAAAATGAAGCTGGTCCTCTGTGGATCACATCCCTACTTCTCCACATAGGTTGTCAAAAAGTAATGCCAATTTGTTTACAACAGGTATAATTACTAACACAGGAACATGTATCATACATCAAAATGAAGCTGGTCCTCTGTGGATCACATTCCTTGTTCTCTACATAGGTAAGTTCAAAAAGTGATGCCATTTTGTTTTGGACAGGTATAATTACTAACATAGGAATATGTATCATACATCAAAATGAAGCTGGTCCTCTGTGAACCACATGCCTACTTCTCCTTGTTGCAAGTTGAAACTGTTCTGAGAATCCAGAGGTGATTGAAATAGCAAGTTGGGATATTCCAGTGTACCTTAGCCAGGCCCATTCCCATTGGCTGCTGGTTATAATGTGGTAAGTTGTCTAAATGGCACCTTGTGCCAGCAATGAGTGATAGAGTTTGAATGTCTGTTTAACTCTTTGCCTCCTTTAACCCGCTCACTGTGGCTCTCCGACTGCTGCAATCCTACCATAAGCTGCTAGCAGAAATCTTGCACATGTCACTTATTTATGCTAAAAATCACTCAGTTTACAATAATAATAAGACTATATTTGAATAGAATGAGTGCTGAGGTGAAAAGATGAATATAAATAAAGATGAACATGTGCAACACATAATATTTCTTTAAATTGCAAAGACATGTGTGCCTATGAGCTGGCGTATTTAACAAACATGAAACAAAATTTAAAAACAAATCAGTGAAATAGAAAAAATCATACAATAACATCAGATACAAAATCTTTCAATTATTAGAAATCAGATTGAAAGAGACCAAAATTGCCACAATAAATTAAAATTTATATCTGAATTAGGGTATTCATTTATTCATACACACACACACACATACACACATACACACGCACGCACACACATACACACACACATATATATATATATAAACGAAACTGTCATTATGTGTGTATATATATATATATATATATATATATATATATATATATATATATGTTGAAAAAAGAATAAAGGAAAGAAAGTATAGAATGGATAATATAGGATATCTTAATCAATTTTACTTACACGTGTTTTGGTCAGGAGTTTATCCATGTGTACATTATTCAAACTATTATCATTTTTAAATAACCAAATGAAATGAAATAATAATATATATATATGTATGTCTATCTAAATGTCTATCTATCTATTTCTGTTCATTTCTATCAATTTATTTATCCCTATATGTTCATATCTATCTATCTATATCTATCTACATATATATACATATGTATATATATATATTTATATATATGTGTGCTTATATATATATGTATGTATATATATATATATATATATATATATGAAACTCTCAGTATATATATATATATATATATATATATATATATATATCTATGTATGTATGTATGTATGTCTATATATCTGTCAATCTAACTATCTATTTATCTCTGTTCATTTTTATGAATCTATCTATCCCAATATATTCATACCAATGAATCTATCTATCATAATCTGATAATAAATCAGTCTCTATCTCTCTCCCTCCATGATCTATCTATCTATTCACATACAAACACACACACACACAACACACACACACACACACACACACATATATATATATATATATATATATATATATATACTGAAAGAGATTTTTCTGTTGACATTTCATCATATTTTTATGTTAAGCTGTGGTATTAAGATTTCCAGATCCATATAAGTTATTCTTCTTTTTCTTGAAAGGTCACAGGGTCAACGCAATTGGTTGGTGACATTTGGTGCTTGGAGTCAAAAATCTCAAATCTCTTGATGCTTACGACAACAGAAAAAGAAAAAAAGAACCAAACTATGACGTTCCAAAGAGAAGAATTTTTGCTGTCATTCTTAAAAAAAAAAGAAGAAATCAGTTAAAAATGGCAAATTTTACCTTGGAATACCCCCCCACCACCACCACCAAGGAAAGACAAATATACCCCCCATCCCCAAGGGAAGAACAAATATATATATATATATATATATACATGCAATATTCAAGCATCAAAAGGGGAAAAGGCACAGTCAATAGTGATGACCTTAAGGAAAAATATTGTTTTGTAGCTGAACACTTGCTCTATAGAATGGTGTTATTGTGTTCCCTCTATGTTTTTATCTATGTATTAATACTTGTGTTCCTTAATTGTATTAATACAGTTCACAGTCATTTCAAACAAGTAAACACTTGATAATTATTGCAATATGAAGGCTTTAAGAGCCAACATATGAATGAGGTTCAAAATCTTGATAATATTCCGGATTTCCATCCAGCCTCCTGCCTCCAAAAACCGCTAGAAAAAAAAAACACCAGCTACGATTGAAGTCCATAGCCGAAGCGGTGTCACTTGAAAAAAAAAAAACAAAAAAAACAACTTAGGGCATTTTTCCCGAAAAAACCCAACCCCAACCATTAAAACAAAGTAAATATATATATATATACTTAAATATCACCAGGGCTTGGTTTTTGAGCAAAAATAATAGAGATTTGATTTATATTCATAAGATAATTAAAAAATAAAATCTAAATGATATCAGCGATGCTGGGTAGCCACTACTAGTTCTTTATAAACAAAGGATCCAACTCACAATTCAGTAATAATGGATCTGCGAGACTAACATTAAAAAAATTCCCCTCTACCTGGGGAGGCCGGGTAGCCACTACTAGTTCTTTATAAACAAAGGATCAGGTTACTTACAGTACCTGCTTTTGCTTAAGAGGACACCCAATTAAGTTTTGAACAAGTTCAACGCTGCTTAACTTTGGAAATATCTGTAGTGGGAGCTGCTGAAAATTGAAAAATGCAGAAGTTGAAAGGGTTAAAATATAACAAATAACTACTTAGTTATTTGCATTGTTGAGTTGTCTAGACATCTCTCTCTTTCTCTCTCTCTCTCTCTCTCTCTCTCTCTCTCTTCTGTCTATACACCCCTCTCTCTCTTCTGTCTATGCATACCTCTCTCTCTCTCTTCTGTCTATGCATACTCTCTCTCTTCTGTCTATGCATACCTCTCTCTCTCTCTATCTCATACCTCTCTCTCTTCTGTCTATGCATCCCTCTCTCTCTTCTATCTATGCATACCTCTTTCTCTTCTGTCTATGTATCTCTCTCTCGCTTCTGTCTATGCATCCCTCTCTCTCTTCTGTCTATGCATCTCTCTCTTCTGTCTATGTATCCCTCTCTCTCTTCTGTCTATGCATCTCTCTCTCTCTCTCTCTCTCTCTCTTCTCTTGGTGAAAAGGAGATACGTCTGTGTTGCATCTTAAGCTTATCCTTCATTATTGTCTCTTTAGAGACAATAGTAAATGATAAACTGAAGGTGAAACACAATTTTGCATCTCTTTGTATCATCTCATTGTATCTTGTTATAGAAATAAGAACCCAAATGAGTTGTGTAAAAAACAACTAGAATTATAAGTGATAAGATAAATACAATTTAGAATTAATACAAATAATTAATCTAATTATGAAGCAGAGCTAGAAGAGGTGTATGTTAATTTCTATCAACAGAACAGAGAAAAGTCTTCCTTATTATTATCTTATGTAGTAATAAGAGAACACACGGTTGGACTTGAGTAAGCTCTATTCTACTTAGAATACAGTTGCAGTTTTTTGGGGAGTTTATATACTTTCAGAAAGCTAAAGATTTACTCAAAGGGGAGGTAACTCTCAATTACTTAATACATCTTACATGTTGTTATGTCTGGAAATTAAGTGAGTAATAAACAAGAACATTAAGATTACCAATCTCTCTATATCAGGGGTTCCCGACCAGGGGGACTTGCATCCCCTGGAGGTGCGAGCATCATCCCAAGGGGTACGAAAAGTGTCTGTTGAAATTTAGATTAAATTTTTTTCTTTTGTAATTGATACTAAATTAAATTTATATATTATATTTGAGTCAGGATTCAACAAGTAATTCAAATATTAATATCTGATTTTTGTTTACATATTATATTAGATTTAGAGAGTGAAATATATATGATCTTTTGATAAAACTGTAGTATGGATTCACTTCTATATTTTTGAACAAAAGTATAAATTGTAGGGGGGGGGCGAGGTCAGAGCAAAACTCTTTTAGGTGTGTGGGAATAGAAAAAGTTTGGAACCACTATTCTATATGCATGAGGGTGGGAGGTATTGGGTTGGAAACTAAAACTGGGTGGGTGGGATGTGACTGGGACCATTTGCACTCTTTGACCTGACTGGCCAGTCAGATATAATGTTCTAGATAGCATCTAAGAGTAAATAGAACACTTCCCTCCACACAGACACACACACAAATACATACACGCACACATGCACACATGTTTACCGACACATATAGATGCTCTCACAGACACTCTCATGTGGGAAGAGTCTTTGCTAATTAACATTTTACCACTTTTTACAAAATATATAATGCTTAAGTTCTAAGTTTTAAACTATGTGGAGTGTGGAGTACGCCTTCATTACCATTACTCCCAGGTCCACTCAGATGGAATCCTGGGGGTTGAGCAGTCCATGCTACACTTCACTTTGGCCCTTACTTAGGCTAGACGGGCAGTTGGAGAGGCCCCTCTAATCAATCAATCTGCCACCAATCCACGTGATTGTCCCAATCCCCAATCCTTTTTATCATATATGTGCTAGAAGGCCGTGGCTGAGAGTCTTAGTGTACTGGGTATGATGTTAGACTCTATTTAATTGTGAAGTTCCAATTCTGGAACTCTGGGGAATGAGGAGTAACCCTTCATCACCATAACTCCCAGGTCCACCTGACCCGGAATGGTAGTACCATCTATGAGTTAAATAGAGAAAATGAGTTTAAAAATTGTATGAAGATTTGTAATAAATAATTGAGAGTTACCTTCCCTATTTTATTATTACCTCCCCTTTAGGGAACTCTTTGGTGTTACTAAGAGTATATAAGCTCTCAGTAAACTGTAATATTATTTTAAGTAGAATAAAGTGTTCTTAAGCCTATCTATGTTTTTGTTTATCGTTACAAGGTTTATTGATAGATGATATATAAAACAAGATTTCTGCCCAATAGAATAATGATATTAGAATGAAGTATGAAGATAATATTATCAAATAAAAAACTTTATTTCATATCAGAGATAAGATATTCATATGCATTAAACTTGTGAATTCAATTATCCTATAATATGTTATTTAATGAAATATTCAAGTGTGCCATTTTTTTTTCAAAAACGTAATGAGATATTTTCCATCAAATTATTTCAAGAAGATGAGGAGGATAATTATCACTGAGTCTCATTATTTTGTATGTCAATTACTAAAACAATGAAGAGGATGATGTCATTTGAAAAGTTTTTTGAAAATATTTTTTTGAAAATTTCTAAGTTATTAATGATTTCTGATTTGGAAAATTTAAACTGGTGTTGTAGCTTCAATTCTGAGCAAAAATCAAACTATTTTTTTTGATACAAATGACGTTCAATTCTTTCTTTCATTTGGAAGTCTATCGCAGAAATAAAATAATGAAAGAAATAAAAAAGGACGTTTCATTTTTGGCATTTATTTTATTGTTTTAGAGAACTGAATCTCTACTCTGGAGGAAATCTGTTAAGGCACTTTATTCCAAAGGTGCCTTTGTGTGTGATAGATGCATATATGTAATTGACTACATTAGTAAAAATAGTTTGTTGTCTTTTTTGTATTTTTGCTCTAATTCCTTTTGTTTGTCTCAATCGTGGTTTTTATTTTCCTTGCAGAAAGAGTAGGGATTTTTGAGGATGTTATTATTTATTTCACGTCCATTGCTTAAAGGTTCATGTAAACTGAAATCAAATATTGTCTATATATTCCATATCATTCCATATCTTCAGTTGTGGACCAACTGGTGGCCGTTAGTCCAGTTCTGATGTTCAATATGTGTGAAATAATAATAGAAAAAAAATTTGTTATAGATGCAATGTCACATCGGGATATTAATTTTATATGAAAAAAATCAGAAATCATCAATAACTTAAAAATTAACTTTAAGTTTCTTTTTCATAGCATTTTTGGATTCCTGGACAAAAATGCTTTTATAGACCAATTTTTAGGAGAATGGTGGTAATCCTTTCACGGCAATCTTTTGTTGTGGGGGGTCATGTGAAAGTGTCATTTTAATGAATATGATGGTAGGTGTGGCGCTCCACCTCAGACGCTAAAAACAATCTCCTTGATCTAGTGCTATTGAAAAGGGAATAGACTCCCTCGCTGATTGGCTGATACCGACTTTAGGCCGCCCCGTCGACTTTTTATTATTGATATCTAATTGTTTGGTTTTATCTTTAATGAATATGATAAAATATTCAGGGATAAATCTTAAAAGAAATCCATTAACAAGAAGAAATATCTAATTTTTTCTTTACTTCCTATGTTAACTAAATAGTTAAATTATGAAAATTTAGCAATAAAAGATCGGGGAGAAGGAAGAGTAAGTTTCTATTGTTCTATTTTTCAATTATACCCACCTCTGTTTCAAATCATTTTATCCGCATTGTTATTTAGTTTCATTAGCCTTTCTAATTTAATATAATATTTTATTACATTAAAACTGAAATACTTGCACCTGGAGGGGCATATATTTGCTAGTATATATAAAAAATATATAAGGATAAGATGACACGAAAAAACACAGATGCTGCTCAAATAAAACCACTTATTCAGCCCTACATCGCTGATATTACAACACTTTGAGTTTTTAAAAATCTTCCGCAGGGCCCACTATGCAACACTAATATGTGAGTGCTCTATGACGCGATTGACGTCTACCAGACCAGAAAGTCACTGGACAGTAAAATTCTCTTCAAGGTATTTCCAATTTCAGTGAGCAGTTTAACTTCCATTCTTGTTTGGGGTCATCAGTAGAGAATATGAAAGTACAGTACCCCCCACCCCTATTCGCGGGGGTTACATTCCTTCCCCTCCTGACTCCCGAAAATCCGCGAATTATTGATGCAGTTTTAAAACACCTATGTATGATATTATATACAGTAAAATATGCTTCCCAAACACATTCTAAAGACAGTCTTACTCATTAATACAGTAATAATGTACTAATATGTAGTAATGATAAATTAAAAACAGTAATAATGTAGTATAATATGTACATAGTAATGATAAATTAAAAACAGTAATAATGTAGTATAATATGTACATAGTAATGATAAATTAAAAACAG
This sequence comes from Doryteuthis pealeii, assembly GCA_023376005.1. Lineage (NCBI taxonomy): Eukaryota > Metazoa > Mollusca > Cephalopoda > Myopsida > Loliginidae > Doryteuthis > Doryteuthis pealeii. The sequence continues at coordinate 39,372,477 of CM042158.1, read as the reverse complement.
TAATAATGTAGTATAATATGTATATAGTAATGATAAATTAAAAACAGTAATAATGTAGTATAATATGTACATAGTAATGACCGCCCTGTCGGCTGGGGTGTTAGAATGCATCGACTGCACCTCTGCAGAGGGGTAAGACTCCCCCAATGGGGCCACCTGTTGGCTGTGGGTGTTGACCCGTGATGCTTAAGGATAGAGTTCAGGTGGATGAGCAGTTCATGACATGCAATACTCCACTTTGGCCCTATCTTGGGCTAGACGGGCGGGCGGAGAGGCCCCCTTCGATCAATCGGCTGGTCACGTCAAGCCCTAGCACCTATATGATTTTCCCAACCTTATTGCCCTTATGGCAAGCGCCAACCCCTTTTTATCATATGGGTGCTAGAAGGCGGTGGCTACGGGTCTACATGTCCTGGGAATTACGTTAAACTCTATCTGATGGTGAGGTTCCAGTTTTGGAGGTTTGGGGAATGTGGAGCACCCCTTCATCACCATTGCTCCCTGGTCCACTCTGACCCGGAGTGGTAGTACCTGTTAGGGTCCCATCTATGGGTTAAATAGAAAAATGTATTTATAAAAAAATTGTATTATCCATTAAGAATTGATTTATTTCAAAACTTTATCGGCATTAAATGACCCACTGAGGTTGATATGCCGTAAAACAAAACAAACCAAACCAAACATAGTAATGATAAATGATATACTGTATCATCTCTCTTTTCTAATTTTTTATTTTATATTTACTGACATTGCTATTTTAAAATTATTTACCACTTAGAGTAAATGTGAGCATTTTTCTGCTAAAAAATGTCCTAAGAAATTCACGAAATTGCTGAAATTATGAAAAAAACAAACTTTCAGAGCAAAATCCGCGAGTATGCGGTGAACCGCAAATGGGTGAGGGTATACTGTATATAAAAATATTAATTTTCGTTTTAACTCAAAGTTCATTGTTTTTTTTACTTTTGATGATTCATTTCCCCTTTAATGTTTTTATTGTGGCACTCAAAAAACTCTTTTGCTACATTCCGAAACAAACTCGGTAAGAACACCTACCAAAACTTTCACATGACCCCCCCTCCCAACAACAACAACAAAAGATTGCATGAAGGATTATCATCAATCTTTTTGCATTCTCTTTTTTGTTTCTTTTCAGAAATGGTTTAATTCTGATTTTGGTGCCATTCAGTCTTGGACTGTAAAAATACCATTTTAGAAATGTAGATCACTGAGTAGAAGTCTTGAAGACTCTAGTTGGCATTCAAGCCAAAACTCTTTCCACAAAAGATTAATAATGTCAAGAGAAGAGTTCTTCAAATGTGTAGATGTGATTTCTTATCCTTTAATAAGACTGTCAGTGAAATTAGGAGCCGCACTGTAAAGGCTAAATTAGGGTTAGGGTAGGGTTAGGGTTAGGGTTAGGGTTGGTAGTCTAGGATTGTGGTTGCAGTCTTTATAATTATTTCAGTGATATTGTATAACACTAAGCAAGTTAGAGAGTTCAAAGATATTTCAAACTCACATGTATCTTGCTGCAGACATCATGACATGAATTCTATACTTTGGACTCTTTCTCTCATCTCTCTTTCTATCTCTTCTTTCTCTCTTTCAAAGACAGTTGAAGATTCTAAATACATTTCAATCTTGCTGCAGACATTGTGACATGAATTCAGTATTATTGAAGTCAGTCAGTCAGTCTACTATTGGTTTGAACAATGTGACTGGCCAACACCAGTGAACCAGTGTCAAGACAACTGGTACTTATGGGAATTCAGAATAGTCCACTCATGCATTTGGGTGATTCTATTCACTGAGTCCTGATTGGCTGCTTGGTTTGTATGATCCTCTGAGGCTCCAGTGGTCTTTACAGCATACCAGAATCGTATTGGGTTACGACTGCTTGCTCTCTTGTCTTGCCAATTCGATGATAATTGGACTTAGTATGATTATTCTACAAGTATCTTAGACACTTTCACATTTCACTCTCTCTCTCTCTCTCTTCTCTCTCTGTGCGGTAAAATAAGGAGCTGACGGTGGGTGTGGCGCTCCACCTCAGATGCAAAAACAATCACCTTGGTCTAGCACTAGTGAAAAGGGGATAGACTCCCTTGCTGATACCGACTTTAGGCCACCCCAACGACTTTACTTTTTTTTAATTATGTAATATTAAGAAAAAATGTTTACATTTCAAAAATCCAAGACATGCTCATGTTTCCTTCAACAATTTTAAATAGACTGACCAACAAAGCAAAAGGATCTTGCAGATTTCTTATTTTCTGTGAAACTTTTATTTTTTCCTCAAACTAACAAAAGCCCTGATGAAGTTCTATTGAAACAGATCGAAACACTGCAGTGTAGGCAAAATAAACACCACTCGTTTATGAACATGTGTTTTTCAATTTTTCTTAATATTGCATACTGTCAGATTCACTTCCACTTTCTCTTCATATATATATATATATATATATATATATATATTTCAAAGACAGTTGAAGATTCTAATGACATTTCAATTTTACATATCTTGCTGCAGACATGCGGAGATGTGTGGTGTAATGGTTGGAGTTCGTAGAAAATGGACTCATTGACCTGAATTCAAATCCTGGTTGAGACTGTTTGCATTTCACATAGTGCTAATGCCTTGGAAAAGGTATGCATCCAACTATTCTCCTTCCAGCTATGGGTAAAGTAGTAGGGAAGACTGGGCTCTTTAACCTTTGCTAGGTAACCAGTCTAGAAGAAAGAAAACTCTGAATTCAAACCTGTTAAACACCACTAAAGTGGCACATCCTGCTCATGTGGATGTGTAAGTAAATAATCTGAACATTAGCTACATAAATGAGAGTAACCTCTCCTTGTTTATTTCCCTTTGAGGAAGCCATATGTTTTGGTTGGCCATTTTCATTTCACCGTAAATCAATACAACTGCATGTTTTAACATGAAAATATCATAAAATGTGTTCTTAATAACAATTAAGTTCATTTCAAAGAACATTGGGGCATGAATTCAATAGCTTAGACTTTTTCTCTTCTCTCCCCGCTCTCTCTCTCTTGATATTTTCTCTTTTATCTTCTTTCAATCAATTTTATCTATCTGTTGAATGGATGATTATTTGGGGACTATCATTTCCTCAAACAGTATGAATATTCATAGAACAAATCTCAAGCGGACCATATAACCTTTAGGCACCCCTTTTGTGGTCTTGTTTCATAAGCACATTTTTTTCATTACACTGTCAACAGCCGGTTGTTTGTTAGTGGTTAGGGATAGCGGTTAGGGATAGCGGTTAGGGGTTAGTTTTATAATTTAAAAAAAAAACTAAAAATCATCTGTTAACAAACAACTGGATATTGACGGTGAAAATAAAAAAAATGTCCTTATGAAACAAGACCGCAAAAGGGGTACCTAAAGGTCATATGGTCCCTCAACGCAAGTGATAACAAATAGACTTTGGGCAGTTCCAAGTCAAATCGTCCAGGAAAAAGTAAAATTGTCACCCACCCCTTCAATTTTTCTGAAATTTTGATCAGGCGTGGACTGGGTTAAAGTTAGACATTTTCCAGAATTTGAGCTTCAAATTCCAAAATTTGGCAGAGTTATGTTGACTTTTAGCTCTCAAAATTTGGTCTGGTTCGCAAAAAATGGCGACTTTTTGTAATCTATTTTTGTCCATAAAATGAGTTTTAGAGCTTCACTACTCCTAAAAGCATTTTTACCCAAGAAATTTAAAATTGCTATCGAAAAAGTCTCGAAGTCAACCAATTTTAAGTTATTGATGGTTTCTGATTTTTCAAAGCAATATCAATATCCCGATGTGGCACTGAATCTAAGACAAAAATTTTATGGGTGACATGGCCTCGATGATTTGACATGGAATTACTCCTTTATTGTCTGAGCAAACTCTAACAGAAACAATACAAAACAGGATAGAAGAATACAAAGAATATATGGGGATAGTCCTTCGATTACTCTAGAAGGAAAAAAATAGAGAGGGAAAAAATAAATATTTAAATCAACAGGTCTTTGTTGAGGGGGGGGGGCAAAAGAAGCAAGTCAAATGCCTTCTCGCAGGCAAAAACACTGACTTCTTCGTCGTCATCACAATCATTAGCAGCTAATGTTGCAACACTCCTTTCTGCCGTCACCCCACTTCTACTTATACACCATTTTCCCCCCTATTATCCAGGCGTCTGTGCTCACATATGGGACTGTGGCATCTCGACTCCGGTGTCAGTGCCAATGTGTCGCCTTTTCGCATTCTGAAGGATGCAGGTTTGATTTTAGATCGGTTATACATGCTAGGCAAAGCCTAGCCCGCTTCCTTTGAGAATACAGCAAGCCTTCACGCCCGCTACTCACCTCATGTTCTCTGTCACAATAAGTGAATAGAAAATAATAGTCGTGTAACAGGTATATGGAATGCCTGTTGAAGGCAAAACCCCTTGTCTTGTAGACAAAAGACGCAACTGATGCATGTGACATCTGTGAAGCCAGAGGGTGAAGAAGCACTTGTCTAACAGGTACATAGAATGCCTGTGAGGAATAAAGTCCCCTTGCCCTAAAAGACGGAGACACAACTAGTGTGTTATCTCTGATGGCTGGAGAGTATGAGAGAAAAGAGAATTTGAATTTGGCATAATAATCTATTTACACCACTAGCCACAATGCCGCCTAGCTGCCCATAGCAAATAAACAAAATAATCCCCACATATATATTCTATGCAATGAGCAGCTGATACAGATAACAGGAAAATTAGAAACATAACTAGTGCTTATCTTTTATCATTGTCTCTCATATTTCTTGATCCTTGATGTTATTGAAATAACAACTTGAATGAGATGTGATAAAAAGTAATCACAATTTAAAAAGAAATAAACTCCCTCATCAGCAGGGCTTAGAATTCATTGTATACCAAGAAGAGTGGGCAGACTCACCCAAAAAGGGGTGTCCCGAGTAGGACACTAAACTGAATCAAATTGTTGGGGCTCCTTTATAGCCATTGCTCCAAGGTCCACTCTGACTCAAAGTAGTAGTATCTGTTAGCAGAGTGAGTGCTATCTCTATGACAATAATATGTCACTCAGTCTTCTGTGAAAAACTACCAGTTAAAATGGGTGTGAAAAACTTAGAGTAAAAATAATAATGAATACAGACAAGATTCAGATTTTGAAATAAATGTTAAGATCATCTAGAATACTTAGGAAAGTCCTGGTGAGCTGGGGAAACTTGCTTTCACTCAGTCTTCTGTGAAAAAAACTACCAGTTAAAATGGGTGTGAAAAACTTAGAGTAAAAAATAATAATGAATACAGACAAGATTCAGATTTTGAAATAAATGTTTAAGATCATCTAGAATACTTAGGAAAGTCCTGGTTGAGCTGGGGAAACTTGCTTTCACTCAGTCTTCTGTGAAAAACTACCAGTTAAAATGGGTGTGCAAAAAACTTAGAGTAAAAATAATAATGAATACAGACAAGATTCAGATTTTGAAATAAATGTTAAGATCATCTAGAATACTTAGGAAGTCCTGGTGAGCTGGGCGAAACTTGCTTTCACTCAGTCTTCTGTGAAAAACTACCAGTTAAAATGGGTGTGAAAACTTAGAGTAAAAATAATAATGAATACAGACAAGATTCAGATTTTGAAATAAATGTTAGATCATCTAGAATACTTAGGAAAGTCCTGGTGAGCTGGGGAAACTTGCTTTCACTCAGTCTTCTGTGAAAAACCACCAGTTAAAATGGGTGTGAAAAACTTAGAGTAAAAATAATAATGAATACAGACAAGATTCAGATTTTGAAATAAATGTTAAGAATCATCTAGAATACTTAGGAAAGTCCTGGTGAGCTGGGGAAACTTGCTTTCACTCAGTCTTTCTGTGAAAAACTACCAGTTTAAAATGGGTGTGAAAAACTTAGAGTAAAAATAATAATGAATACAGACAAGATTCAGATTTTGAAATAAATGTTAAATCATCTAGAATACTTAGAAAGTCCTGGTGAGCTGGGGAAACTTGCTTTCACTCAGTCTTCTGTGAAAAACCACCAGTTAAAATGGGTTGTGAAAAACTTTAGAGTAAAAATAATAATGAATACAGACAAGATTCAGATTTTGAAATAAATGTTAAGATCATCTAGAATACTTAGGAAAGTCCTGGTGAGCTGGAAACTTGCTTTCACTCAGTCTTCTGTGAAAAAACTACCAGTTAAAATGGGTGTGGAAAAACTTAGAGTAAAATAATAATGAATACAGACAAGATTCAGATTTTGAAAATAAATGTTAAGATCATCTAGAATACTTAGGAAAGTCCTGGTGAGCTGGGGAAACTTGCTTTCATCAGTCTTCTGTGAAAAAACTACAGTTAAAATGGGTGTGAAAAACTTAGAGTAAAAATAATAATGAATACAGACAAAGATTCAGATTTTGAAATAAATGTTAAGATCATCTAGAATACTTAGGAAAGTCCTGGTGAGCTGGGGAAACTTGCTTTCACTCAGTCTTCTGTGAAAAACTACCAGTTAAAATGGGTGTGAAAAACTTAGAGTAAAAATAATAATGAATACAGACAAGATTCAGATTTGAAATAAATGTTAAGATCATCTAGAATACTTAGGAAAGTCCTGGTGAGCTGGGGAAACTTGCTTTCACTCAGTCTTCTGTGAAAAACCACCAGTTAAAATGGGTGTGAAAAACTTAGAGTAAAAATAATAATGAATACAGACAAGATTCAGATTTTGAAATAAATGTTAAGATCATCTAGAATACTTAGGAAAGTCCTGGTGAGCTGGGGAAACTTGCTTTCACTCAGTCTTCTGTGAAAAACCACCAGTTAAAATGGGTGTGAAAAACTTAGAGTAAAAATAATAATGAATACAGACAAGATTCAGATTTGAAAAAATGAAGATCATCTAGAATACTTAGGAAGTCCTGGTGAGCTGGGGAAACTTGCTTCACTCAGTCTTCAGTGAAAAACCACCAGTTAAAATGGGTGTGAAAAACTTAGAGTAAAAATAATAATGAATACAGACAAGATTCAGATTTTGAAAATAAATGTTAAGATCATCTAGAATACTTAGGAAAAGTCCTGGTGAGCTGGGGAAACTTGCTTTCACTCAGTCTTCAGTGAAAAAACCACCAGTTAAAATGAGTGTGAAAAACTTAGAGTAAAAAAAAAATAAATACAGACAAGATTCAGATTTGAAATAAATGCTAAAGTTTTTTGTTTCTTTCTTGTTTCTTTTTCTCTCACACCTTTTCAATTATTTCTTTTTCAATCTCTTTATTTTTTGTCACTTTTTTTCTTTTACACCTTTCTTAGGTTTTTATTTTTTTACAACTCACTTTATTAATTGGTTTAGTTTTATCTTGAAGAACAAAATCAAATTCAACGCCAAATGATCAATCTGAATTCTTACCAACTTTGCCAGTCGAATTTGAAATACAAACAAAAATCAAAAGTGAAAAAATAGTATTTAGTCTTCGTTATTTGGTTTTGTTTTGCAACCAATATAATATATATATATATATATATATATATATATATATATGGAGATGTGATATGTCAAAACATGCCTCTGTGGGGATGACTAAATATTATAGAATGAACATCATACTCAACCCCACAGGAAGGCTGTGACTAGCGTCCAGTCACCAGAAAAAAAAAAAGCCAGAGAGTAACCGAATACAGTCTGTAGCAACTGAGAGAACATGGTCAACTGTTCACTATATATGGATACAAATATACACTAAAACCACCAGCCAATCAAAATGCTGAAAATAGACTTGCCCATTCCACAAAGTAGAATAGCCCAACCTGTTATTTAAACCACTTACCAAGTCTGGATTCTCAGAAGCTGATCCAACTTGTAACAGTTGAATACTGATCAGTTTACACAAATCTCTATAAATATATATAGTCCCCACTCCTGGTAGGTTGAGCACTCTGGAGGGTAAATTGTATAAATTCCCTCTACCACTGATGGGTGTGCTGATGCTCAGCGTTAGGGGCTGGAGGTAGCCTGGTAAGTCTAGCTGTAACGAGAAGACATGATATGTCGAAACATGACTGTCTACATCACATTGCACACACATACACACACAATATATATATATATATATATATATATATATATATATATATACAAAGTGATCAAACCGACTTTGGGAGGCTGCAGACCAACTTTAAGGAAGTCTAGAAAGGAACAAGTCATTATGTCCTGGTTATGCATTGGTCATACAAAACTAACACACTCTTATATACTCAAACAAGAACAACAACCACAATGTGAAACATGTCAAACACCCCTGACAGTCAAACACTTATTGATGGAATGCAGATTTTTTGCTCACATCAGAAAACATTATTTTAAAGCAAACAATATGAAGGACCTATTTGAAAATGTTAACATAGAGGATATTTTCTCCTTTTTGAGGGAAATAAAATTATACCATAGAATATAAACATGAAACAAATCAATGGGATACAGTATGATTCCCAATAATGCTAACACATTGTTAAAACCAATTACTAAATGTATATATATGAATACACAATATGTATAACAACCCAACCGCTAGGCATGATATAACCCTGGACGGGTTGATATGCCGTTAAAATTAATAAACCAACCAACCAACAAAGTGATCAATTTCAAATATTTCTCCTGTATTACATGTCTTTCTTTTAAAATTAAAACACTGATGATAACCTTTATTTCGTATTTTTCTATCATTATTATTTTAATATATTCTATATCTAAATCTTCTTAAAATAGAATACTGTATGTATGTGGTTTAGCTCAATTGGTAGAGCACCTGCCTAGGAATCGCAAGATCATGGGTTCAATACATGTCCCTGTCAAATCATCATATGTGGTACAGCTTCAGTTCTCAGAGCTGTACAGTAAAGTAAAGTGAAAATGGGATAGACTCCCTTGTTGCCTGGCTAATGCTTACAATAAACTACTCCGCCAACTTTAAGATTTTACTAATAAAGTAATATGTAGTCTGTTATTACAACGGTACTTTGAACAGGGTAGATTTTATTTTTGCAGTTTTAATTTGTAAGGGCTTCTGTTATATTATTAATAGGTTGCCTATCTATGTATCTATCTTTCTATCACAATCTATTCATTATCTATCTATCTGTCTATCTATTTATCTATATCTATCTATCTATTTATCTATCAGTCACAATATATCTATTATCCATCTACCTTTTACAATCTGTCTATCATCATCTATCCATCTATATATCTATCTATCCATCTATCTATCTAGCTAGCTAGCTATCTATCTCAGTCCCTCCATATCTATCTATCCATCTATAAAATCTATTCTTCATCTATCAATCAATCATCTATCTATCTATCTATTACAATCTCTTGAGTATCTATCCATCTATCTATCCCAGTCCCTCATATCTATCTATGTATCTATCTTTCTATCACAATCTATTCATTATCTATCTATCTATCTATCTGTCTATCTATTTATCTATATCTATCACAATATATTTATTATCCATCTAACTTTTACAATCTGTCTATCTATCTATCCATCTAGCTAGCTAGCTAGCTAGCTAGCTATCCAAGCCTTCTCATGTCAGTCTATCTATCTATCTATCTATCTATCTATCTATCTCAGTCCCTCCATATCTATATCCATCTATTACAATCTATTCTTCATCTATCAATCAATCTATCTATCTATCTATCTATCAATCACAATATCTTGAGCATCTATCTATCTATCAATCTATCTATCCCAGTCCCTCATATCTATCTATGTATCTATCTTTCTATCACAATCTATCATTATCTATCTATCTATCTGTCTATCTATTTTATCTATATCTATCTATCTATTTATCTATCAGTCACAATATATTTATTATCCATCTAACCTTTACCAATCTGTCTATCTATCTATCCATCTATCTATCTATCTAGCTAGCTATCTATCCAAGCCTTCTCATGTCAGTCTATCTATCTATCTATCTATCTATCTATCTATCTATCTCAGTCCCTCCATATCTATATCCATCTATTACAATCTATTCTTCATATATCAATCAATCTATCTATCTATCTATCAATCACAATCTCTTGAGTATCTATCTATCTATCAATCTATCTATCCCAGTCCCTCATATCTATCTATGTATCTATCTTTCTATCACAATTTATTCATTATCTATCTATCTGTCTATCTATTTATCTATATCTATCTATCTATTTATCTATCAGTCACAATATATCTATTATCCATCAACCTTTTACAATCTGTATCTATCTATCCAGCTAGCTAGCTATCCGAGCCTTCTCATGTCAGTCTATCTATCTATCTCAGTCCCTCCATATCTATATCCATCTATTACAATCTATTCTTCATCTATCAATCAATCTATCTATCTATCTATATATCAATCACAATCTCTTGAGCATCTATCTATCTATCAATCTATCTATCCCAGTCCCTCATATCTATCTATGTATCTATCTTTCTATCACAATCTATTCATTATCTATCTATCTATCTGTCTATCTATTTATCTATATCTATCTATCTATTTATCTATCAGTCACAATATATTTATTATCCATCTAACTTTTACAATCTGTCTATCTATCTATCCATCTATCTAGCTATCTAGCTAGCTATCTATCCAAGCCTTCTCATGTCAGTCTATCTATCTATCTATCTATCTATCTATCTATCTCAGTCCCTCCATATCTATATCCATCTATTACAATCTATTCTTCATATATCAATCAATCTATCTATCTATCTATCAATCACAATCTCTTGAGTATCTATCTATCTATCAATCTATCTATCCCAGTCCCTCATATCTATCTATGTATCTATCTTTCTATCACAATCTATTCATTATCTATCTATCTGTTTATCTTTTTATCTATATCTATCTATCTATTTATCTATCAGTCACAATATATTTATCATCCATCTACCTTTTACAATCTGTCTATCTATCTATCTATCCATCTATCTATCTATCTATCTAGCTAGCTATCTGAGCCTTCTCATGTCAGTCTATCTATCTATCTATCTATCTATCTATCTATCTCAGTCCCTCCATATCTATCTATCCATCTACTACAATCTATTCTTCATCTATCAATCAATCTATCTATCTATCACAATCTCTTGAGTATCTATCCATCTATTTATCTATTCATATCTATCTATATATCTCAGTCAATTCATAATCTATCTATCAGTCTGTCTATCTCATTTTGTTCATATCTTCTTTCAAAATTTCAAATAACAATCATTTTGCTTAATAGAAAGGGTATTATGCGTGATAACACCTGCTCTTTCGATTCGAGAAACGACATTCACTTGAATCGCTTGATGACAGAGAATTGACTGCACCCAGTCAATTCAACCAACCAACAAGTCTTCTACAGGGAATCATTTTTTTTTCTCTCTCTCCAGGATTTCCAGGACCCTTTATTACAGACAGGAACGTTTTCCCTCTCGGAATTTTCAAAGATAAGGTATTCTTAATGATCTTTTTCCGATCTGTTTTCTTATCTTTCAGCTCTTTATCACATTTCCTCGCTGTAGCCTCGGGCATTTGTCAGCTGACTAACGCATTTGGTAATCTTACGCTGAAGGAATGTTAAATGAAACCATTTCAGCGTTTGTAACTTTTGATTTTAATTCTCTTGCTCTTCTTATGTATGAGGTCTGTCCAGAATATATATATACAAGGTGTGTCATAAAAGTATTGAGATTGAAGCTGTATTTACCAAGATAAAAATGAACAATGAATGGAACGTTAATTTTTTTCAGAATACAAGGTGTGTCATAAAAGTATTTAGATTGAAGCTGTATTTACCAAGATAGAAATGAACAATGAATGGAACGTTAATTTCTTTCAGAATACAAGGTGGGTCATAAAAGTACCGAGTTTGAAACTGTATTTGCTAAGATAAAAATGAACAATGAATGGAACGTTAATTTTTTCAGAATACAAGGTGTGTCATAAAAGTACCGAGTTTGAAACTGTATTTGCTAAGATAAAAATGAACAATGAATGGAACGTTCATTTTTTCAGAATACAAGGTGTGTCATAAAAGTATCGAGTTTGAAGCTGTATTTACCAAGATAGAAATGAACAAAGAATGGAGCGTTAATTTTTTCAGAATGCAAGGTGTGTCATAAAATTATCAAGATTGAAGTTGTATTTACCATGATAGTAATGAACGTAAATTTTCTCAGGATACAAGTTGTGCCAAAAAGTACAAAAAAATCTCAATAATTTTTTGATACATCTTGTATATTAACACTCTTGTTCTTTAATCTTCTAACCATTAGCATCTTGCAACAATCTCTTGTTAAAAATGAGACCATCCAAATCGTCCAAGATGAAATGTAAAAATGTAAATCCTGATTATCTGGGGTTGTTTATTCACCAAATTTTTAATTTCTTTAGAGTGTCATCACCTCAGCTAAATAATGGACCATTCTGTTTTTGTTATAAAGAGAAAGGGAAGAAAAAGAACATTCTACACAGAAAAATATAAGAAAGAAAGAAAGGGAGTAGGGGGAAAGATAGAGAGAGGGGGTGACCGTGAGTAAGTGATAATGCTAATCTGTTTCAATCAAACATAATGAAAAGATGAAAAGAAAGAAAAAAGAGAGAGAGAGAGAGAGGTGAGAGAGAGAGTGAGTTAAATCAAGATTATTACACTTATTACGGATTGAACTATTTAGCAATAGCTCTTAAGTAAACATATCAAATGTAATAATTAAATTATCATACTATGGTATATCCACAGATCCTGCTAGTCAAGATTATTATACTTATCACATATTGAACTATTCAAAATAGCTCTTAAATAAAAATATCAAACGTAATAATTAAATTTTCATACTGTAGTATATCCACAGGTCTTGCTAGTCAAGATTATAATACTTATTACATATAAGTTTTTTAAGTCCTTGCATCTCGTCCTTTTGGCAAAAGATTTTAGATCATTTTTCATCATGATACGTTTGTGCAGTTTTTCTGGATCATCCTTTGTTTTTGTTTTATTTAAATCTGGTTTCTGATCCTTTGGTTCAACTTCAACGTTTAAAACTGGATGATTCTTTAATGATTCTTCCACTTAAGAGCTATTACAGTAGAGTTCAATATGTAAAAAGTATAATAATCTTGATTAACTCTCAGTCATTTTCTTCTTTCTTTCCTACTTGTTTAGATGATTATTTAATGATTCTTCCACTTAAGAGCTATTATAACAGAGTTCAATATGTATAAAGTATAATAATCTTGATTTAACACTCAGTCTTTTTTTTCTTTCTTTCCTACTTCTCATCATTTCATAATGATTTAAACAGATAAGCGTTATTGTTTCCATGCGCTCCCTCTCTCTCTATCTTTCCCCTACTCTCTTTTTTTCTTTCTTTCTCTCTTTCTTAGATATTTTTTGTATTGCATATCCTTTCTCTCTTTATAATACAAATGGAATGGTCCATTATTTAGCTGAGGTGACAACACCCAAAAGTAATAAGAATTTGGTGGATAAGCCACACCAGATGATCAGGATTTACATTTTTTAATTTCATCTTGAACGGTTTGGATAGTCTCATTTTTTAATCATAGGATGTTGCAAGATGATAACAGTCAGAAGATTAAGGAACAAGTGTATAAATTAGTATTATTTGTATTATTCGGACTATTGTCCTCATCTTCATTGTTATCTGTACAATGTTTTGGCTGATGTATCCTTCGGCCTTCTTCAGGTATTTCTTGTCAGACTTGGGAACCTTCTCGGGCTCGGGAACCATCTTTTTGAACTCGGGAAGCTTCTTATTGTAATCAGGGACCTTCTTGTCATAATTGGGAGCCATCACGGAACTTTGAACCTAACCCTTTATTCAGTCCACTAGGGTGTCCTGTTCTCATTCCGCTAACCATAGCTGGGGTACAGGTGTTAAGCTGTGTTAATTTTTATTCTATGTTACTGCTCCACCAGAATTGAACCTACAGTTTAGAGGTAACTGACACTTAGAACCGTCTTAACCTAACTCCTTTATCCACTAGGCTATGTGTCCAGCCTCATATAAAAAATTAAGAGAAAAAGTGTATTAATATATAGATATTTTATAACACTCATAAAAAAACTTAATGTTGTTTATGATAACTCTCTCTCACCAACTCCTGGCAGGTCTTCTGCACAGCATCTGGGATCCACACATAGCTGATTGATGTAGGCTTTTTCTGGTCTGCCTACACTGGTGTGTCCATGTGTAGGTGTCCATAGGCATATGCCACTTATAAGTCAGACTGTCCTTACTTCTCCAGCAGTTTCCTGCATGTCTTGCTCATTTCACTTTGATGGTTTGTGTGATAGGAGGCAAGTGGCCATACAGCTACTTTGTTGTAGGGTGCTATTTCCAGGATTTGTTGAAGACAGCATCTTTGTGTAGTTCCTCTCTAGCTTTTTCTATAAGTGTTTCATTAGAGTCCAAGTGGTGCAGCCATACAATAGCACTGACACAGCTGGGAAGAATTCTTGATTTTCTTTATCGATCATATGGAAATCTGATCACTTTGATAACATATGTATATCTATTAATAATGGAGATTCACTTCTGGTTTTTGTCTGTAACAAAAACTACATCACTGCTTATGTCACACTGCCTAAAATTGTCATAAATAGAATACTCTCAAAATTTGAGCATGCAATGTTAGACAGTCCTCATTGGTTTTTTTAAACAAGTTTTAATAAATACATACCTGGTATTATCTATCTATATATAGTTTTTTTAAAATTTTAATATATATTTAAAGTTATCAGAACTAAGTTTCCATTTCAATTTTTTAATTTTTTACTCCTTTAATAAATTTATTTTATTTTTTACTCCTTTAATAAATTTGATGATTTAACTTTTCTTATGATACAAACTCTCTGATATTCAATTTTCAACTCCCATCCCCTCAGGCAATATTTATTTTATGTCGCCTAGAGGGCGTTTTTTTTTATTTGCTAGTGTAAGTAAAGTTTGTAGAGTGGCCTATTGTCGGTATCAGCCGAACAGTGAGGAAGTCCCTCCCTTTTTGCTAGTGTTACACCAGGGAGATTGCTTTTGCTAAGGTAGAGCACAACACCTACCATCAGTTCCCAGATGCTTTACTGCACATATCAAAATACCCGAGCTGTGCTACTCATGCGCTGAGGTGGTATTGAATCCAGAACCTTGTGATTCCTATACAAATAATCTGATCTGTGCAGTAAAGCATCTGGGAGCTGACAGTAGGTGTGGCACCCCACCTCAGCAAAAACAATCTCCCTGGTGTAACACTAGTAAAAAAAGGAAGTTAATCATAATGACTGTGGGTGATAAGTGTATTAATATATAAATATTTTATAACACTAGCTTAGTCGGTAGAGCGTTCAGCTAGAAACCACAAGGTTCCTAGTTCGATACCAGTCCTCGCCAACTCAGCGTATGAATAGCACAGGGATCTGTGCGGTAAAATAAGGAGTTGATGGTAGGTGTACCGCTCCACCTCAGACGCTAAAAACAATCTCCTTGGTCTAGCGCTATTGAAAAGGGGATAGACTC
>CM042158.1:39339373-39351873 GCA_023376005.1 Doryteuthis pealeii | reverse complement strand
AACACAATAAACACAAAAAACACAAAAAACACACAAAAACATAGAACAAAACTCAAAAAACACAAAAAACCCTGAAACAAAACAATAAACACAGAAAGCACAAAACAAAACACAAAAAAACAAAAAGATACAAAACAAGTAGACTCTGTCATTTATTGAAACAAACTTGTGCGATTGCACAAATAACAAAGGTTTTTAAATGTCAATACAATAAGAAACCTAATGTCTGCTTTTTTTTGTATTAGAATATATGAAAGATATTTTTTTTTTACAAACTTTTACTCCAAAGATTATTTCCTGTACAAATCTAAAAACTGTGAATGACTGCACTAAATTTGTAATGTTATCATGATTATCAATAACACATGAGACTGTTTCAAAGTCTCTGAAAAATGGTGTAAAAAAGAAAATTAAAAAAAAAACAAATGTTTTTAATCTATTTTAACATCTTAAACCCTTTCAATATGATTGATTGTTGGTTGTTTGGTTTTATGGCATATCAACCCTTCTAGGATCATTTTATGCTGAATCAATTCATTTGAACAAACTGGGCTAGATGAATAAATAGATAGAAATAGAATATAAGAATAAAAAAACAAAAAAACAAACTCCCATGGGGCTTTGACCGGAAGAACCCCTTTGCAACCCTTTAAGTATGTCCGACAAAAAGGATTGATTCCCTACCCCAAGAATTTCTGAAATGTTCAAAAAAGAACTTTATTCCAGCCATCTTCTCTCTGTTTCAAAATCCGTTGCATGCAACAATGACGTCATCATAAGTGTTTTTTCCATCGTGTTTGAACACTTGACATCTTAAACCCTTTCAATGTGGTTGTTGGTTGTTTGGTTTCATGGCATATCAACCCTTCTAGGATCATTTTATGCTGAATCAAGTCATTTGAATAAACTGGGGTAGATGAATAAATAGATGAAAAAAGATAAATAGATAGTTTGGTTTGGTTTTGTTTTGTTTTACGGCATATCAACCTCAGTGGGTCATTTAATGCTGATAAAGTTTTGAAATAAATCAATTCTTAATGAATAATACAATTTTTTTTATAAATACATTTTTTTATTTAACCCATAGATGGGGATAAATAGATAGATAGATAGATAGGTATGTGGAGATTTAAAAAATACGAAAATAAAAAAAAAATAAAAAAACAACAAATTCCCATGGGGTCTTGACTGGAAGAACCCCTTTGCAACCCTTTGAGCATGTCCGCCAAAAAGGAATGATTCCCTACCCCAAGAAGGATACATCGGTCATTCGAACTGAGGCCGCAACTGAGTGAAGTTGTTTTACTAGCCAAGGGTCATGCCCCCTTGACTAGGGCTGACTATGCCCTGTTTAATAAAGCCTAAGTCGTAAAACTACCTCTTGGCTTTGTCTCTTTCCTCTTTCGTGCCTTTTCATTCCTAAGTTCCATTTCAGCGTACCAGCCCACAAGAACAAAGAACCAGCTTTTATTGGGGATAAGATACCAGCACCAATGAACATAACTTGTTCCCATAGGTACATAGACAGTTAGGTAGATAATGACTAAACTGTGGTTGATAGATTGATGAATAGATAGATAGATAGATATAGGTAGATAGTGACTAAACTGTGATTGATAGATTGATAGATAGATATAGGTAGATAGATAGTGACTAAACTGTGATTGATAGATTGATAGATAGATATAGGTAGATAGATAGTGACTAAACTGATTGATAGATAGATAGATAGATATAGGTAGATAGTGACTAAACTGCGATAGATAGATAGATAGATAGATAGATATAGGTAGATAGTGACTAAACTGTGATTGATAGATAGATAGATAGATAGATAGATATAGGTAGATAGTGACTAAACTGTGATTGATAGATAGATAGATAGATAGATAGATATTGGTAGATAGTGACTAAACTATATTAGATAGATAGATAGATAGATAGATAGATAGAGGTAGATAATGATTAAACTGTGATAGATAGATAGATAGATAGATAGATATTGGTATATAGTGACTAAACTATATTATATAGATTGAAAGATAGATAGATAGATAGATAGATATAGGTAGATAGTGACTAAACTGTGATTGATAGATAGATAAATAGATAGATATAGGTAGATAGAGACTAAACTATATTAGATAGATTGATAGATAGATAGATAGATATAGATAGATAGTGACTAAATTGTGATTGATAGATTGATAGATAGATAGATATTGGTAGATAGTGACTAAACTGATTGATAGATTGATAGATAGATAGATAGATAGATAGATATAGGTAGATAGTGACTAAACTGTGATTGATAGATAGATAGATAGATAGATAGATAGTGACTAAATTGTGATTGATAGATTGATAGATAGATAGATAAATATAGGTATATAGTGACTAAACTATATTAGATATATTGATAGATAGATAGATAGATAGATAGATAGTGACTAAACTATATTAGATAGATTGATAGATAGATAGATAGATATAGGTAGATAGTGACTAAATTGGGATTGATAAATTGATAGATAGATAGATAGGTAGATAGATAGATATAGGTAGATAGTGACTAAACTATATTAGATAGATTGATAGATAGATATATAGATAATAGGTAGATAGTGACTAAACTGTGATTGATAGATTGATAGATAGATAGATAGATAGATAGCGACTAAACTATATTAGATAGATTGAAAGATAGATAGATAGATATATATAGGTATATAGTGACTAAACTGTAATTGATAGATAGATAGATATAGGTAGATAGTGACTAAACTGTGATTGATAGATAGATAGATATAGGTAGATAGTGATTAAACTATATAAGATAGATAGATTGATATACATAGTGACTAAACTATTACAGATATATAGATAAATAGACTGATAGGTAGGTAGGTAGTGACTAAACTATTATAGATATTATCAACAGCTAGTATCATCCAGACAGTGAGGGAGTCTATCCCCTTTTCACTAATGTCTGAGGCAGGGCGCCATAGACATAAACATACATACATCTACACACATGCACGCGCATATATATATATTTTACACAGCAAATTTTAATTAAATATCAGACTGATTTCTGCATCAAATAATCCAACTGGAGTTTACATGCCATATAACCAAATAAACAAGCAAGCAATCAACCAACCTTGCATATATATATATACATATGTTGAAAAGAAAAATAAAGGAAAGAAAGTGTTGAATGGATAAAATAGGATTATTTTATTTTATTTAGCTTACACATGTTTTGGTCAGGAGTTTATCTATGTATAAATGTATTTTACTATTATTTTAGATACAAAATTGAAATAAAATAACAATAATAGAAAAAATATAGAAATGTTTAGGACACAAAGAAATAGCGACCTTTGTCGGAGTAAATCCTTATTGTTTTGAATGAAATCGGTTGAAATACGGAGAATTTCCGAAATGTTCAAAAAAGAACTTTATTCCAGCTATCTTTTCTCTGTTTCAAAATCCGTTGCATGCAACAATGACATCATAAGTGTTTTCTCCATCGTGTTTGAACACTTTCTTCATGTGATTTCAAAAAAGTTATTTTTTTAACATTTTGGAAATTCTCCGTATTTCAACTGATTTCATTCAAAACAAATAGGATTTACCCTGATGAAGGTTGCTATTTCTTTGTGTACTAAACATTTCTATATTTTTTCTATTATTGTTATTTTATTTCAATTTTGTATTTAAAATAATGATAGATAGAATACATGTGTACATGGATAAACTCCTGGCCGAAACATGTGTAAGTTAAATAAATAAAATAAAACCTATTTTATCCTTTCAACACTTTTTTCCTTTATTTTTACTTTCAACATACCGTCGGATTCGCTTCCATTTTCAACTTACATATATACATATATATATATATAATCATACACATGCATCCATCAACATAGACTCATATATACATATTTACAAAACTATTTTTTTCTTTTCTCCCAGACCCGTTCTTTTTTGTTTTTATTCTTCCAATTTAGTCTCGGACCCTACTTTCCCAATCATCTATTTTCCATTTTCTCCTTCCGATATCCCCCACCACCATTTTACACCTGGCCACATCTCCTCAAATTCTATTCCATCAATATTCTATTTGCAAATGCACCCCCCCACACACACCCGCAACCGACCACTCCCACCCCACCCACATTTGCTACTATGCATTCCCCCAAACCACCAACTAAGATCTTCCTCCCTTGCTAAATTACCCTTCCACCAATCCAGAGATAATTTATTCTGTATGGACATTACCATCGCTGATGAGAAAAAGGGGGCTGGAACTAGCCGGACAAGATGACCACTCAAGCGTGCCGGTCGCCATGGCAACTGAGCCAAGCTAGAAATGAAAGGTAGCAAACAAATGAACAGAGGAATTTGAACAATGAAATTGCCGTGTGGGAGGTACACAAATACCAGCCTGGCTTCATTTGGGTCCGAGGACAAAGAAGAAAAGGGATTGATCCTGAAACAGTGACGGGGGGGGGTAGAGGTGTCCTTTGATGACGGGAGTCTGGTATTATGTGATGATGATAATGATGATGCTGCTGCTGATGATGATGAGGATGATGAGGATGCTGATGAAGGCTTTTGTTTAAGGCCAGAATCTGCCGGACTTTTATTTGAAGCCATAATTTTCAGGCATTTCTGTTCTTATCAAAAATAATTCACTCATCAATTGGTTTTCAGATGAAGAACCAAAAAATGATGATAATGATGATTCTGCTGCTGATGATGATGAGGATGATGAGGATGCTGATGAAGGCTTTTGTTTAAGGCCAGAACCTGCCGGACTTTTACTTGAAGCCATAATTTTCAGGCATTTCTGTTCTTATCAAAAATAATTCACTCATCAATTGGTTTTCAGATGAAGAACCAAAAAATGACGATAATGATGATTCTGCTGCTGATGATGATGAGGATGATGAGGATGCTGATGAAGGCTTTTGTTTAAGGCCAGAACCTGCCGGACTTTTACTTGAAGCCATAATTTTCAGGCATTTCTGTTCTTATCAAAAATAATTCACTCATCAATTGGTTTTCAGATGAAGAACAAAAAAAAAAAGATTAAATAGTAAAATGTATTTAAAATCATCCCACCCATCCATACAATAACAATACCAAAATTCCTGAAGCTTTCAAAAAGAAGAATTGAGACAATACAAACCAAAGATTTAATAAGATTAGTTAGAATACTCAGAAGAGTCCTGGAGATCTGAAGAAACTTGTTATCACTTATACTCCAGTGAAAGACCATCAACTTATGCTGGTGTGAAAAACTTGCAAAGAGTGAAATAATAATAATAATAATAATAATAATAATAATAATAATAATAATAATTAATGATAGAGTCCTGGAGACTTGTTGTCAGTCAGACTCGAGACCATCAGCTAATGTTGGTGTGAAAAACTCTACTCTATATAAATAATAATACCTTGACCTTGCTAGAGAATTAAAAAAATCTCTGGAATATGAGAGTGAAAGTGATACCAATTGTCATTGGTGCACTTGGAACGGTCGTCAAACGTTTAGAAAATAAACTAGAGGGACTGGAAATCAGAGGAAGAATTGAGACCAACAACATTGTTAAGATAAAAAAAATAATTTACTAATCAATTGGTTTTTGGCAGCAGAACAAAAAACAAAATTAAATTGTAAAATGTATTCAAAATCATCCCACCCAACCATCCACACCATAGAAATACCAAAATTTCTGAGGCCACTTAGAAAAATTGAGAGAATACAGACCACATAATTATTAAGTTTGGCTAGAATACTCAGAAGAGTCCTGGAGACCTAAGGAGACTTGCTGACTCCACAGACTCCATTGAAAGACTATCAGCTTATGCTGGTGTGAAAAACTCACAGAGAGTGAAATAATAATAATAATAATAATAATAATAATAATAATAATAATAATAATAATAATAAGACTAAACAACAAAAATGGGAAGAAAAACAATTATATGGACGCTTCAAACGACAAATAGAAGAGGTTGCACATGGAAAGACTTGGACTTGGTTAAGAAAGGGAAACCTCAAAAGAGAAACTGAATCACTTATAATTGCTGCACAAAATAATGCCATAAGTCGAACTATATCAAAGCGAAAATTGATAAGACCCAATGAAATAGTAAATGTAGACTTTGCGGGAATAGAGATGAGACTGTAAACCATATACTCTGCAAATGTAGTAAACTAGCACACCGAGAATACAAAACTAGACATGACTGGGTTGGGAAGGTGATCCACTGGGAATTATGCAAAAAATTTAATTTTGACCATACAACAAAATGGTATATGCATAAACCAGAATCTGTTCTTGAGAATGAAATGCATAAAATTCTCTGGGACTTTGAGATAAAAACGGATCACCTTATCCCAGCAAGAAGACCAGACCTAGTGTTAATAAACAAAAACGAAAGAACTTGTCAACTGGTGGATTTTTCAGTTCCAGCAGATCACAGGGTAAAGCTAAAGGTAAATGAAAAAAATGGACAAATATCTGGACCTTCAAATGACAAATAGAAGCGGTTGCCAGAGAATTGAAAAAGTTATGGAATATGAAAGTCAAAGTGATACCAATTGTAGTTGGTACATTTGGAACAGTCCCAAACGGATTGGAAAAGGGTCTGGAATGTTTGGAAATCAGAGGAAGAATTGAAACCATTCAGAACACTGCACTGCTGCAATCTGCCAGAATACTCAGAAGAGTCCTGGAGACCTGAGGAAACTTGCTGTCACTCAGACTCCAGTGAAAGACCATCAGCTAACACTGATGTGAAAACTCAAAAGGAGTAAATAATAATAATAATAATAATAATAATAATAATAATAATCCAAACTCTACAGTAGTAATCTTGTTAAGGAAACAAACACCAGGGCTGCCCCCCTCCAGGGAGGTGCAGTATTCTACAGTCACAGCTGACAGGGCAGTTTTTCTATTAGAGCAGCTCTCCCATTCTAAGCATACCACAGCCTAGCAAACTACAAAAACTGGTGGTTAGTTCATTATAATTGAGCAGCAAAACTCAGATTACAATAATAAGAGTTAAGGCTTACTAATAATGGTCCAGTGTTTTTGGAACAATAAACATAGAAATCATATGTAATCTTAAAATCAGACAATATAGAAAGATTGAAGAAGGCTATCTCTGTCCCAAAATACTTGATACATTTGCATATGAATCTTATTCACTGAATCAAACAACTATTATGGGACAGAGATAGCATATTTCTTTTACTCATTTCCTTTATTTTTATTAGCTTGGTTGGTTGGTTGGGTTTTGCAGCATGTTAACCCTTGTTGGGTTATTTTATACTGGAGACATTTTGTTTTATTCGTTCTTGATGGGTATTCAAAATTTTATTTAAACTCAATTTTAGTTTAAACACAATTTTTTTAAAACACATTTTTTTCTATTCAACCCATAGATGAAACCCTAACAGGTACTACCACTCCGGGTCAGGGTGGACCTGAGAGTAATTCCAATGAAGAAGTACACCACACTCCCCAGAGATTCACAATTTAAACTTCACCAATAGATGCAGTTTAACATCATACCCAGGATGCTCAGATCCGCAGCTATGACTTTCTTGCACATATATCATAAAAAGATAGGAAGCGTGTGGTATGATGGTTAAAGTCATGGCAAATGGACTCGTCACCCCGAGTTCAAATCCTTGACATGGCAATTATTTCCCTTAACGCTAATACCCTTGGGAAAGGTATGAATTCTACTCTCCCTCCAGCTATGGGTAAATAGTAGGCCAGACTGGGCTCTTTAACCTTGGTTAGGCAACCGGTCTAGGAGAAGGAAAACTCTGAATTCAAACCTGTTGAACTCCGCTTAAGAAATTGACCTTGTGTCATATCCTGCTCATGCGGAGGGGTTGGTAAATATATATATGATAAAAAGATTGGGGATTTGCCATAAGGCCAATAGGGTTGGAACAATTGTATAGGTGTAATAGATTAGTGTGGCAAGCCGATTGATTGGAGGGGGCCTCTCTGACCGCCTGTCTAGCCTAAGTAAGGGCCAAAGTGTAGTGTTGCATGTCATGGACTGCTCAGCCAACTGGATTCCATCATTAAGCATCATGGGTTGCCACATACGGCCAACAGGTGGCCTCATTGTGGGGATTTTACCCTTCTTCAGAAGGGCAGTCGGTGTATTCCACAGCCCCATCAGGGTGGTGTTTTTATTATTATGAGACACTATTACTCATCTTGTTTATTCCTATTAGAAGATTGAGATAGAATTTCCTTAAATCTTATTATAATGGAGGTTGTGTGTTTTTTGTCTGTAACTATATCTCTACTCAAGTCACAATTCCCTTAGTTATTTACAGCACATTCTCCATGATTTTATTTTTACTTAAACCTCAATTATTAATAAAATTGTTTTACATTATTAATACTGCTGACCATATCTACATACTAAAAAAATGCAATTGTATTTATATATACAACAAAATAGCGGTTTACAGTGTAAACAAGAAGGCTAATTTGCATATTGATATCAAAAATGTGATTTTAATAAATATGTGCTTGGTATTATTGATTTCTAATTGTTTGGTTTTATCTTAATGAATATGAGCAAAAAATTTGGAGATAAATCTTAAAAGAAATCCATTAACAAGAAGAAATAACTGTAATTTTATTCTTTACTTCCTATTTTAACTAAATAGTTAAATCAGGAAAATTTAACAATTAAAGACGAGAGTGATGGAAGAGTAAGTTTCAGTTGTTCTATTTTTTTATTTTACTCCACTCGATTTCAAATCTTTTTAGCTGCATTCTTATTTAGTTTAATTAGTCTTTCTAATTTAATATAATATTTTATTACATTAAAACTTAGATATATTTGCTAGATAAAATAATGTATTATAATATTTTATTACATTAAAACTTAGATATATTTGCTAGTTAAATAATGTATTACAAACTTATTTATATTCTTGATGATGCCAATATTTAATGAAATATTGTATGTACTTATGTATAAGTCAATTTTATATTGACCTTTGATTCATTGGTCATGAACTCATTAAATTTTGAAATCAGTGTTTCTTCTTATTTTCTTCCCATTACATTGGAAATTTTACCTTATAAAATTATTACTTGCCAATTAACTCAGTCAACAGAGCATTCGCCTTGCAATCATAAGTTTCCAAGTTAGATAACGGTTCCCACCAACTCAGTGCATGAGTAGCACAGCTTGGGTAAAGCGATTTTTGTGGTAGGTGTGGTACTCCACCCCTGCAAAAAAACAATCTCTCCCTGGTCTGATGTGACCAGCCGATTGATCAGAGGGTGGGGGCCACTCCAATCACCCATCCATGGTTAAAGGTAACATGATGTTGTACAAAAGGAAAGAAAGTCTGTGATCATCATCGTAATTTATCTATTCTCATACATCGCTTCATTCTCAGGTAATTTTCACCTTTAGTTGGCTAAATTCCTAGCAAATAGGGCAATTAGAGTAACCTCCCTTGATTTTCACTTTGAAACAAGCCGATAGATATTTTGAAAGTCTCTGTGCGAAATAAACAAATCTTAAAAACTTTTTCGAAAACAATACAACTGCATGCTTTAACACAAAAATATCATAAAATGAGTTTTTAATAACAATTAAGTTCATTTCAGATAATTTTATGCTAGGAATTTAGGCAACTGACTTTTACTTTTAAACAAGCCAGTAGCCATTTTGAAAGTCTCTGTGCGAAATACACAAACATATCATAAAATATGTTCTTAATAACAATTAAGTTCATTTCAGATAATGCGCATGCACAATTTTATGCTAGAAATTTAGCCAACTAAAGGTGAAAATTACTCATTCTCATTAGTTATAAAAAATCCCATGAAATTCTAGAGATTTTGAAATTATAAATAAATCTTAACCATGCATTATTTCTCACACTTGCACTAATTAAATTAGATACTTAGCTAACAATCAATTTGAATTAAGTAATTGATTTTAAGAGAAAACAATGGGAGATATATAAATATATATATATATATATATATATATATATGTATGTATGTATATATATATATGACTAAACTTGCAAATTGTTGAAGTTTCAATTATGTCCCCTCACAGTGCTCAACCATGGTACTGGAAGCATATATATATATGTATATATATATATATATTTTTTTTTTTTTTAAATGTTTTTTTTAAAATTAGGCGTTATTGTGAAGCATTAAAAATAAATAAATGAATGAACTTGATATTATGGAGTATTGGATTCACTTACTTTTTAATTCTTTTTTTACATAAATTTTCAGGTTCGTTAGATACCCTTTGTCAAATGTTACTGTTCAACGGTTTCTTTGTCTCTGTTGTTATCGACAGTGGCAGCGTTTGTAAAATATTTGTAATAATGGAGAATTCCGATATCTGCGTTTAATCCCATCACGTGCGTTTGTAATTTTAGAATCCATTTCGATATATATATATATTTAAGCATGCATGTATGTGTCTTTATACAGATATATAGCTCTATCCATATAGATCTATCTACATAGATATATATGTATATATGTATATATATAAAGTAAAAAAGTAAAGTCGACGGGGCGGCCTAAAGTCAGTATCAGCCAGTCAGCAAGGGAGTCTATCCCCTTTTCAATAGCGCTAGACCAAGGAGATTGTTTTTAGCATCTGAGATGGAGTGCCACACCATCAGCTCCTTACTTTACCACACATATCCCTGTACTACTCAGACGCTGAGTTGGTGATGAGGACCGGTATCAAACTAGGAACCTTGTGGTTTCTAGACGAATGCTCTACTGACTGAGCTGTGCATGTATATATGTAAATGTATGTGTGCATGTAAGTCTGTATGTAATAGTTATCATCATAGAAAATAGGCACAGGGAACTGAGTTCAATTCCTGGACAATGCTGTGTGCATTTTACATAGTGCAAATACCCTTGGGAAAGGTATAAATCCAACTATTCTCCCTCTAGCTATGGGTAAAATCAATGGACCTTTGTTAAGCAACCAGTCCAGAAGAACAAAAAAATCTGAATTCAAACCTGTTAAACCCACCAAAGAGATAGGCCTTTTGTCGAATCCTGCTCATGCAGAGGGGTTGGTAAATATGTATATGTGTGTATGTGTATCTATATGCATAAATGGACTAATAAAATACCCTGTGCTCCCTGGAATTACCTGTAAATGTGGGAAGATGTGCAAAAAGACTTTGGCAGGACTAAAGAGCCACTTTCGTGCAGCTTATTGTTGAACTTTTTGAAGCTCACCATTATATTCTTTGAACTGTTGAACATTTTTTTTTTTTAAATTTTTATATCAAGCAATGGCAATACTTGAACACGAGTTTTCTGCCATCATATACATAAATATATAAGAGTCTATATACATGAAGCGCGTGGTGTAATGGTTAAAGTCATGGGAAATGGACTCATTGCCCCGAGTTCAAATCTTGGGCGAGGCAATTATTTCACTTAGCGCTAATACCCTTGGGAAAGGTATGAATCCTACTCTCTCTCCAGCTATGGGTAAATAGTAGGGCAGACTGGGCTCTTTAACCTTGGTTAGGCAACCGGTCTAGGAGAAGGAAAACTCTGAATTCAAACCTGTTGTACTCCACTTAAGAAATTGACCTTGTGTCGAATCCTGCTCGTGCGGAGGGGTTGGTAAATATATATATACATGTGTGCAACATAAACGTTTATGAGTGGGAGAGAATAGCTACGAATCGTGCAGTATGGAGAACACTTGTCTATGATAGCTGCAAGGGGTTTGAGGTAAAACGGCTGGAACACTCCATCCTGAAGCGGTCTCTACGCAAATGGCACATTTGTCATGGACACATATCCTACATTTAAGCCAAACTATATATGTGACGCATGTGCCAGGGCCTGCCTGTCAAAGGCTGGGTTTCTCAGTCACGTTCAGTCGCATACGAGAGGAAACTGGGTAAGAGATTCATATGTATGACAGTGAATAAAAACAAAGCTGAATGCCTGGGCACTGTGCACCCACAGCCGAACTTGTAGAAATGGCCTTATTCTGTGAAGAAGGTGCAATCACCATATATATATATATATATATATGGGAGAAATAAGAGGAAATTAATCCGACAGTATGTGGAGAAAGGTAGACAAACATGGGATGTTGGAGAAAATGGATGTTTATTGTAGGTAGTGATGTTGACGATGCAGCATTTCGGTCTGTTAGACCTTCTTCAGGACTTTAGGAATAAAGTTCTTGCTTCAAAGGTAGATATTTTCTTTCTAATGAATTAGGAGGTTGTGAATAAGAGCGGGGGGGTCGGTTGATGGTGTCAGAAGAGGTTGGAGGTGGATTTTCCTTTTCTCTAATAGGGAGTGTATCATATATATATATATATATATATATATATATATGCATATGTATGCAATGTATATAGTAATTGTCATATAGGCGAGAAACTGGCCGTTACCAAATGC
>CM042158.1:39295399-39334273 GCA_023376005.1 Doryteuthis pealeii | reverse complement strand
AGAGAGAATGATTACAACGTTTGATATGTTTATTTAAGAGCTTACTGCTAAATTGGTTTAAATTTGTAAAAAATATACAATCTTGATTTAACTCTCTCACGCCTTTTTTGTCTTTTTTTTTCTCTTTTCATCTTTATTATGTTTGATTGAAACAAATTAGTGTTATCGCTTCGCACACTCCCAACTTTCTCCCTATGTCCCCGTACTCTCTTTCTTTTCTTCTTTTTCTTTCTTTCTTTTCTTTCTTTCATTATTTATTTATCTCCATAATAATTTTATAACTGAATTAACAACATTTGATATGTTTATTTAAGAGATACTGCTAATATTCAATTTGTAAAAAATATAAACAATCTTGATTTTAACTTTCTCATTTCTTTTTTGCTTCTTTTCCTTGTTTTATCTTTTCATTATATTTGATTAAAACGATTAGCGTTATCGTCGGTGCATTCACCACCTCACTCTACCTTCCTACTCTTGTCTTTCTTTCCTTTTTGCTGGTGTAAAGATAAGGTATAATGGTGTTGTGTGTTAACTACTGTCATTATTTTTGATTTTCGAGATAAAATCTTTTTCAGAGATCACTTGGAACTGAAGTCGTCTTGTTATGGGCAATTTCTAATTAATAGAAATGCCATAAACAAGACGACTTCAGTCCAGTGATCTCTGAAAAGAGATTTTATCTCGAAAATTCAAGAATAAAGTACAATAAAAAATTATTTTGCTCTGGGACAGCAAAAGTATGTTTATTTTTGCTGTCCGGAGCAAATAATTTAACGAAAAATCAAATCTATTCATATCGCAATCTTTTTATTCCTGTCTTTATAATATATTATTATTATAAAATATATTAGGGGAAAATAATTTTTCACATCCATCCCCTAATTTATTTTTGAGATATTAAAATACCGAAATTGGGGTATACCTATCTTTTATTTCCTTCACCCTTCACTCTTTGGTGTTCCTATTTTTTTTTTTAGTCACGGTCATGGACGCGGGTATTTTAGCTAGTATATAATATATATATTTATATATATATATATAATATTATATTATATATAATTATTATTATTTATATTTGCTTGAAGGCAATTAATATGCAATTATCGCATAAATTCATAATTAAATAGAAAATAATCTTGACAAGTGAACCCGCAAAGGATGGCTCGCTATCATAAATATATAATTTTATTCACAATGCTTCTATAAAAACAAACATCCAAAAATCTATATATATATATATATATATTATATAATATATATATATATATTATATAATACATATATATATATTTATTTTTAGATGAGGAATAATTTTAGAATCTGCGTCTCATCAGTGTCACATTATATATTAGTTCTTTACTTTCAATTTTCTAATGTTACCATTTAGTGGTTCTCCATTGTTTATAACTGCAAACATATGGTTATGAGTAGACTTTGCTTAAGGTGTGATCTGCATATGAATATAGGATAAGATAACATTACAGAAGACAGAACAGGATGGTGCCTATTGCATAAGAAGGTATTGTCAATAAGGAAATGGAGATGGATGTGCTGATTCAAATCCTGTTCAGGCTGTTGAAGTTTCAATTTGCCCTAATGCTTTGGAACGTTGGAATCCTTCTCTCTCCCAGCAGCATCGCCACAGGAAAATTACATATGATTTCTAATTTAAACTAACCTATTATTATGGTGATTTCTTTTATAACTCTTTTATGTAATATACGAAAAAATACACAGTTAAAAAACAAGTTTTTGAGTTATTATAAATGTTTTCGTTATTAATTTTTTTTGTCAATTATTCGCTGTAAAAAAATATTCATCGATAAAAACACATCTTCTTACGCAATAATATTTGTAAATAGATTATTTCATTTCATTTCTAAAATAATTAATAATTTTAAAGACGGAATAAAAGATTGCGATATGTAGTTTGATTTTTCGTTAATTATTTATGCTCCCGGACAGCAAAGTAAACTACTTTTGGGCTTGGCTCGGAGCAAAATTTTTTTTCTTATCTCGGCCTATATAATATTATTATATAAATTATATTTGAGAAAGGATTTTATTTTCTTATTTTTAAGGATTGGACGATAATAGGCATAAATTCCGACAAATGGCTTAAGACTGCTAAATTTATTCACTAATGAATCGTGGTAACAAAAAGTCTGATGGTAAATCGCGTGACAATATAGCAGAAAATATTTAATCACCAGTAGAGTTGGTATCACGGACAGTTTCCGTATATTGGGTGATTTTAGCTAATTATTATATCCCTTAAGCAGTAAAAATAACCAAATTTAGCGTGTTTTTAGTTAGAAGGATATTAAATAATATGACAGTTTCGAAAATCTGTTTATTGTGGACCTGGCTATATGAGTATAGAAATACAGAGACTTGATTAACCGAAGAATGGAGGTGTTAAAACATATAGTTATTTCTGGCCAGTAAAAAGGGATTATATAAATATAATATATATATATATATATATATAATTATATATATATATAAGATAATATAAAATTAAAATTATTATATATTATATATATTATTATATATTTTTATTGTTTTATTATATTTATGAATTTTGATTCACTGTGACGAATCGTGGATAAAACTGGCAACCAACTCTGATGATCCCATTAGGAGAACTAAGCAGATATTCTTCTGATTCATTAGCTTACTAGAGGGGGTGAGTATAACCAGTTAAAGGCAAATGTTTAATTAGATGACAAAGGCCATATGTGAGCCTTTTGCTATATACAAATTAAATATCTCTGATCCTGAATCTCATTGCTATAAGGAAAAGAACATTTGGGTGAATAAAGGGAATGGGGGGAGCTTTTGAATTGGATAGGGATAGAGATTTAAGGGGTAGGAGGTGGCTAGGGTGGAAACAATGCCCAAACCATTGAAGACATACTGCCGAGGATAACAGAAATCCATTCTTAGATCGTTTTTTCTGGGACCCTTGAAAGGTCATATAAGCAGTCCAGCCTGCATTTGGCAGAGACAATATCTGCCAACAGATCTCCTCTGTCTTGTCTGTCTTCTGTCCTGTCATATTATATATATATATTATATCGCCCTCCTCCACTATCCCACTTCCACCTCTATATTTCATTAACGTTCTTAAATTAACTCAGTCCTTACACCCGTCATTTTAGCTTCTGACTTAATATCAACCCTTTCCAAAAACAAAAAAGAAAAAAAAAGAAAAGAAAATTATTTCATCAAGCAAGAAATGAAATTAGTAAGGGCTGTCATAATATTGTCAAGATAACAATATTTTAAATACCATTTTAAGAAATGGGATTTCTTTTTGAATAAAATACCAAATTATAATAATTAAAATATAAAATTATTTTAATATATATATATATTAATTATTATATATATATATTATATATTATAGCAGAGAGTATCCAAAACTTGGTTGTCGGGATGATTTCTATATGTGATTTCTAAGATACACTGTTTTATTTTTGTATCATCCAGTATGTATAAATACAGTGAATCTTTAAATCATTAAAGAGAGCTCAATGCATAATTAACATTTTAGATTATATACAGAGCATATTTATCTTAGAAGAAGGAAAAACTCACCACCCGTAATTTTAACTAATTCTGACTACCACCCCTAAGAAAACAGACCTTGAAGTAATCAATTTTCTCATCTGACTTCCTGTCGCCATGGTGACAGTCTTACAATGTAAAAAAAAAAAATATATATTTTTGAGATGTAAAATTTTTCAGTTATGCAATTCAAATTCTTGATCTACCATCTGATGAGACGAAATTTTGAGGAGCTAATTAAATCAACTTAGATTTATATAGGCCCCAATTTTGATCGAAATAAATTTATTATGGAATTACGGTGTTGAGTTTTCCTTCCTTTCTAAGATATATATATATATATATATATATAATATATATATATATATATATATATAATATATATATATATTATATTTCCAATATAAAACAACATTTTGAAATAAAAATCCATCACAATCGTTTGTTGTTTTATGAGAATTAAAAGATTACCAGCAAGGCCTGTGTATATACCACAGTAGGATATTCTAATTATTACAGCGTTTGTTATGTGTACTTAAGAGCTATTACAATTAGTTCAATAGGTAAAAAGTATAGTAATCTTTATTTAATTCTCTCACTATTTTCTTTTTTTCCTTTTTTTAATCTTTTCATTATGTTCGATTTAAACATATTTGTGGTATCGCTTACTCGCGCTCACCCGTTCTCTATCTTTCCCCAATCTCTCTCTTTCTTTCTTTTTTTCTTTCTTTCTTTCTTATTTTTTTCTGTATAGTATACCTTTTTCCTCCTTTCTTTCTTTATAATACAAACGCGATGGTCCATTATTTAGCTGAGGTGCCGACAAACCTCCGTACGAGCAGGATGTGACACGTCAATATTTAAGCGGCTTTTAACAGGTTTGATTTAGATTGATCTTTTTCTAGAATGGAAGCCTAACCATGGTTAGAGCCCGTAGCGATTGTTTACCGCTGCTGGTATGGACTTGTGTCCAAAAGGGTTTGGCGACAAGGTGGCACTAATAGATGGGTATTTAAACTCATGCCGAGAAGCCCTTTCTCTCTCTCTCTCTCTCTCTCTCCCTCTCTCTCTTCCTCTTGGTCTAGCATCCACAAAAGATGGACTAGACACGTGGAGTCTCGGTCCATTGTGTGTGTCTGTGTGTGTGGGGGGCTATCAGTAAGTGACTCTTATATTCTTTATGAACTCTTTCTTACTTCCAAAGGACTTTCGTCTTATCTATTTGTATAATGTCATGTATGTCATGTTCCACTTGCTCAGACAACAAAGTCTGTATTATTATTATGTTGTACTTCTTTGTTCGGATTTATTTATGTATATATTCACCCACATTGGAAGGTTAGTCTTAATCTACTAACGTATTATAAGAATCATACATTTAATTCTTATAATCCCATTCTACCCTACTAAGATCCTATTGCTGAAAGGAGAATAACTGGATGCTCGCATTTCCCCCAGGGTATTAACGCTAGGTTAAATGCAAACAGCCTCGTCCAGGAATTGAACTCGTCTTGCCGTGTCCATTTCATACATCAATAACCATTATAGCAGAAACACCTCTACAATTCCTAAGGCATGAGCATAAAAGGTGCAATCAAGTGCTCTACTAAACCTATGATCATTGATATTTAAGCGGCTTTTAACAGTTTTAATTTATATTTATCTTAGTAGTTAGAACCAATTTTATTTTTCTTGTTGAGATGCGATGAAAGAAAATGTATTAGATTCATTTGTTTTCTTTTTTACCCCATAAAATTTAGAATAGTATTTCAAATAAAGGTAAGCATTGGTTGGAAAGATTTGCATGATTTTTTTAGTTAACAAAAAATTAAGCCTTTTTTTCTTACAAATAGTACTGCACAGACAAGTTAAAGGGACAGTTCTTCCAGGCCGTTGTCGTGTCAGTACTGCTGTATGGCTGCACCACCTGGACCTTAACTAAGCGACTAGAGAATAAACTAGATGGGAGCTGCACAAGAATGCTGCGGGTGATCCTGAACAAGACGTGGAAACAACACTCTATGAGAAAACAGCTGTACGGTCACCTGCCACATATCACCCAAACCATCCGAGTAAGACGGACAAGACACGTGGGACACTGCTGGAGAAGTAAGGCGAACTCATAAGCGACGTCCTCCTGTGGAAGCCAGCACATGGACACGCCAATGTGGCCGACCAGCAAAGACGTACATTGATCAGCTCTGTGCGGATGCAGGATGCTGCATAGAGGACTCCCGAGAATGATGAGCGATAGGGACGGATGGAGAGAGATTGTCATGGATATCCACGCTGACAGCGCTACATGATGATGATGATGATGAAGAATGTAAGAATTGGAATTGAAATATTTAAAACTCGTAGATTTTATTTCTCCATGACATTTTCTGAAGTATAAACCGACTCGTAAGATAAGATCCATTACTGCTGAGTAGCGAGTTTGATCCTTGCTGGATGCCCCACACTTGCTGGCTAGATTCACTTCCTATAAATGGTGAACGGGTTGGTTAAATACTTATTTGGTTCGTTAATTTTTTCAGCTGAAATTTTATCTTCCAGTTACATTTTTCAAATTAGCTAGTGCTAAACATGAATACATTTAGTTATTAGTCCTCATATACATGGAAGCCTAACCATGGTTAAAGAGTCTGTCCTACCAAGATCCTATAGCTGAATGGAGAATAACTGGATGCTCGCATTTCGCCCCAGGGTATTAGTACTAGGTTAAAAGCAAACAGCCTCATCCAGGAATTGAACTCGTCAATAACCATTACAGCACAGACACATCAGCAATGTCTAAGGCATGAACATCAAAGGTGCAATCAAGTGCTCTACTAAACCTATAATCAATAAGATTATATGAGTTTTCTAACTCCCCCGTACGAACAGGACGTGACACAAGGTCAATATTTAGGCGGTTTTTAATAGGTTTAATTTAGTGTTATCTTTTTCTAGAATGGAAGATTATATAGCTGAATGGAGAATACCCGGATCATCGCATTTCACCCAGAGTATTAGCTCTAGGTTAAATGCAAACAGCCTTATCCAGGAATTGAACTCGTCTTTCTGTGTGTATTTCATACAACAATAACCATTACAGCACAGACACATCAACAATGTCTAAGGCATGAGCATCAAAGTTGCAATCAAGTGTTTTACTAAACCTACAATCAATTTGAGTAAGTGTAGATGCTGATAAAATTGGTTTTGTCAAAATGGTGAATGAAATTCCCGTTGATGATCATCTCAAACAAGTTTAACTAATGATTGTCTCAAGAGATTAATTGCTCTTATATTGTGATTGAGAAGAATGCTCATCTGAATTTTTAAAGACTTGGAATGTTTTTCTATGCGCAGACAAAGTCAGGAAAAAGTCGTGACTAGAAATTTAAAGATCAACATAAATGAAAAAGAAAATTATATAGTTATTTATTAAACTTTTAGTGTTAGAGTCTTAAATATTAACCAATGCAATAGTTAGTATTTTGAAAAGAAATACTAAGCTTTACTAATAATAACAGTATGAATTCATCAGTCCTTCCACAGAAGTAGGATATGATATGAGATCAATATTTATGTTAGGTTTTTTTTTCGTTCCTTAGTGAAGAATCCTTGTGTTACTTAGAGAAGAATCCTTTTATTAATCAGAGCGTTTGATTTTTCGTCCGTGTCGAATACCGTGTCGAATATCCCCCAGGCAATACCTGCCCCCTTGATTTAAAGGGGCAGGGCTGGGTTTATTGTCCAGTGTCTGAGGCGCCCCCCTCGAGGGTAAAAGGCTTTCAAGATCGGCGAATAATTAGTTAACTATCCACGTATTCGAGCATGTTAATTGGCTGGCTTTAATCCAAGTCTTGGGAAATTTTTCCTTATGAATACAAAAAGAGGTAGTGCCTGGAAATTTACAGAACAACATAAAAGAAAAAGAAATTTATTGTGTTGTTTATTGAACTTCATTGTGTTAGTATATTTAATATTAACCATTACAATAGGTACTTTCTAAAAAGAAATACTAAGATTTACTACAACCATACCGACTGGGGCTTTAGAATACACCGACTGTACTTCTGCAGAGAGGGAAGACCCCCTGTCGGGCCACCTCTTTGCCGTGGGTGATGACCCGTAATGCTCAAGTATGGAACCATGGAAGCTGAGCCATCCATAATATGTAACACTCCATTTTGGCCCTTACTTAGGCTAGACGGGTGGACAGAAATTCCCCTTCCAATCAATCGGCTTGTCATGTCAAGCACCTATATGATTGTCTCAACCCTATTTCCCTTACAGCAAGCACCAACTCTTTTTATCATATATGTCGTTCATTTGTATGTATTAGCCATGGCCAAACGAACCTGCAACCAAGGACTTTGCTCAACCGAAGCATTCTAATTAACGCTAAGGGACACCAAGGAAGAACCGAAGGGTTTTACCGAACACTAGGGAACACCGAGGAACAACCAAGGATTCGTCACTAAAGGTCAGCCTCTGCTTAACACAAGGGATCTCCACTGTAAAGTGCTCCCACTTGAATCTTAAAAATGGCCACAAAAATCATAACAGTTCTGTATAAAATGGGTAACACCATCCTTCTATCAACGAGAATGGTGCAACTATGATGATCCATGTTTGGTCTTAAGCTGCAGAAAAAGCACCGGCACAAAAATTCATGGAATTAGCAATAATATGGTCAAACAACTACCGGGCACGAATGGGCTGCCACTACTGCACGAACTTGCTTGTCAATATGCGGGCGGACCTCCAAAATGCAGGACTGAGATACCTAAGATCTGGCAAGCAACAGAGGGAACTAAGGACCCTCGCAAGAGAAAGGGCAGAGCGGCTTCAAATCAAGAAGGAATGAATGTTGCTGTAGGATGTTCCAAACTACTACAGCAGCAGAATGCAAGACTGGGGATCATTAAGACCTGACAAGCGACTGAGGGAGTTAAGGACCCACTCACAAATGAAATGACACAGTGGTTCCAAATGAAGGACTGAATATTGCTGTAGGATGTTCCAAACTACTACAGCGGCAGAATGCAGGACTCGGGATCCTTAAGATCTGGCAAGCAACTGAGGGGACCAAAGACCCTCGCAAGGGAAAGGACAGAGTGGCTTCAAATGAAGAAGGACCGAATGTTGCTCTAGGATGTTCCAAGCTACTACAATGGTAGAATACAATAAAACCTCATCAGGCGTTGCTATAGTAACTGTGTTGCCCCCTAACGGTAAGTTTATAAATTAAGAGAAGGTAATTCTACATTGTCACATGCATTTATAAATTTGTACAAGATGAGATGCGTACAAAAGAAGGTGGTTATTTTTAAAACAATTGTATAAAGATCTAAAAGATTATTCAACATTATTAAAATGAGTATCTTTACCTTTATTGTTTTTATCACTGTATATTGTAGCTGACGTTGTCATCTGGTTATCTTTAAATGTCACTTAGTACTTTGTCCTGTTATACATTTAACAAGTTTAAATTAAAGAAAAATAACTAATCACTACCAGATGACAAAAATGCACCTAAGAAACTCAAGGGACATATCAACAGACAATTTATGACAAAAACAACAAAAGACGAAGATATTAATCTGAAAAATGTGTGTAACAAAATGCTTACTCTCAAATTTTAGACGGCAGGTCATCATAAATTAACTTTGTGAGTGTAAGAGAGGAGAGAGAGAGAGAGAGAGAGAGAGAGAGAGAGAGAGAGAGAGAGAGAGAGAGTGTGTGTGTGTGTCTGTGACATACTTAAAACTCTCCGATGGTATTATTATTAACAATATTTAAGACCTACACTGAGACCCTGACGAGGCTTAGAGCAACTTGCCAATCGACAATGTCCTCCTTCTGCATGACAATGCCCGACCACACACAAGCATCAGGACAAGGGAGAAAATCGACTCATTATGGTAGACAACTTTACCGCATCCTCAATACTTACCAAATTTAGCGCCTTCAGACTATCATCTCTTTGGCCCCCTAAGAGGCAAATATTATTCCAGTAACGAGGAAGTGAAATCTGTAGTGAAGAGGTGGCCCAAAGAACAGTCAATATAATTTTACGGGGCAGGGATACATACTCTCATTCGAAGGTGGAACATTGCTATTGAGAGAAACGGTGACTATGTGGAGAAGTAGGGACGTGATCCACAAAGAAGCAGCTTCATTTTGATGTATGATACATGTTCTTGTGTTGGTAATTATACCTGTGCTAAACAAAATGGCATTACTTTTTGAGTCACCCGCGTAGTGCTAAAACTATTCTTCTACAACGATGGCTTTGGAGGCGCTATGTAATGGTTATCGTCGTCGGAAGTGGACACATT
The DNA here is from genome assembly GCA_023376005.1 of Doryteuthis pealeii. Classification (NCBI taxonomy): domain Eukaryota; kingdom Metazoa; phylum Mollusca; class Cephalopoda; order Myopsida; family Loliginidae; genus Doryteuthis; species Doryteuthis pealeii. The sequence goes on along the minus strand of CM042158.1, from coordinate 39,324,365 downwards.
GAGACGAGTTCAAATCGTTTAGGAGGATTGTAGCAATTTACATAACGCTAATACACTGGGGGAAGGAATGCATGCAACTATTCTCCCACCAGCTATGTGTAACTAGTAGAGCAGACTGGAGTCTTTAGCATTGATATGGCAACCGATTTAGGAGAAGGAACATTTTTAGTTCAAACCATTTAAACCTGTGTCACCACTACTTGCCAATCATTTTTTTGCCAGCAATGAACAAGAAAAACAGGCAGAAGATGGGGGTGGGGTACTAAGTGATAAGATGTGCCGGCCTCGGAATTACCTTTTCAGCATAAAAGTAGACTGTGCAGCCCATTTTAGAATAAATTTGACAAAGCTTTGCAAAATACTGAAAAGTTAATAAACCGACCGAGTTATTCTAATGGAATGTGACAGATGAAATAAAAAGTCAAATAAATAAGTAAACTGAGATTTAGATGAATAGAGTTGATTTCCAGTTTAAAAAAAACCTGTTGTCTATCGTTTGGGACTAACCTAGCGTACCTTTTGTAGAGAGTAAATGAGCTGGTCCAAGACTATTTGTACACTGCTGTTTTAAATACATATGGGTGATTGCTTGAGACTGCTCCAGATCGCTTCGGTCTCTGGAGTGGTTAGGTAATAAAATTAACAGCGTCGATCCCAAAGGGCTATCCCCCCTTGATTTAAAGGTGCAGGGCTGGGTTTATTGCCCAGCGCCTGAGGCGCCCCCTCGAGAGGGAATGCCAACGAGATCGACGCATTTTTTGTGCATACCACCCATGAGCTTCGGTTTGTGGGTGGGCCCACATAAAAATGTCATTGTGTCACACCCTCATTAGTGGTGTGAGGCAAATAAACCACCCCTGAGCTTCGGCTTGTGGGTGGGCCCACATAAAAATATCCTTGTGTCACGCCCTCAAAAGTGGGATGAGAGGCAAATACCTTGCTTGAGCCTGCTTCAAAGCGCTTCGGCCTCTGGAGTGGCTAGGTAATAAAATTAACAGACATCATATGAACGTTTCAGCCCAACTTTGTATAGATACACACACACACACACACACACACACACACACACACAGATATATATATATATATATATATTTACCAACCCCTCCGCGCGGGTAGGATGTGACACAAGGTCAATTTCTTAAGCGGAGTTCAACAGGTTTGAATTCAGAGTTTTCCTTCTCCTAGACCGGTTGCCTAACCAAGGTTAAAGAGCCCAGTCTGTCCTACTATTTATCCATAGCTGGAGGGAGAGTAGGATTCATACCTTTCCCAAGGGTATTAGTGCAAAGTGAAATGCAATTACCACATCCAGGAATTGAACACGGGGCGACGAGTCCATTTCCCATGTCTTTAACCATTACACCACGCGCTTCCTACACACACAGATATATATACAGGGTATTTATAAAGACTTGCAACAGTTTAAAAATTGAAATCTTAATAACCCACGTTATAGAAATGATAGAATCATCTAGTAAAAACTATATCAAAGTGCAGATTTATTTTTTTTATATTCTTCTCAGGCTAATTTCTCAGGCTGATTTCTCAGATTGATTCTACTTCTTTCTTTTCCAGGCTGTCATCTCTTGTTTTAATTAACTCAACAAGTCTTGGTTGTTTTTCTTATAAAACTTTATTTCAACAACCCAGCCCATATTCCAAAGCAGATTGAGAGCAACTCTCAGAGCGGCTTTCAAGTCTACTCACCCTGAATCTCTGGTTGCATTTGACTAAAACTCACGCCTGTAATCGCGCACTATCAGAGGGTTCAAGATGGGGTCATCCACATGCCAATTATAACCCTAGCGGTTATGGAAATTCTCAGTTAACTCCCTCATATTTCAAATCTAACAAATCTTATTCCAACAATTCTTACTACAGGGACATTGATTGAATGAAGACAGGCCTTTGGTAGTGGTTCATTTTACTTACTATACATTCTCTTTCATTTTATCTTGTTGTAAAGAATCCACTTTTCATCACCCATTATAATTAGTTTCAAAAATGATCAAGTAGGTATTTTTGTCTTATGTGGAAATTACACATCATATCAAATAAAATTTTCTAAATGGTACAAATAATTTTCTGATATTTTGAGTATATTGGACTCTTTTTCAATACCTCTGTATACACACTATCATGTTTTTGCATTTCATAAAAACAACCATCTCTGTTGTTACATTTTAAATCTGCTGCGGGACTTTATAGACACCGTGTACATTAGAGAATTCTGCCTTTAGGGTGAATAGAAAATCCCCAACAGTTGCTCATGGAATTGCCCCGCTACTTATTTCTATTTAAGTGATCAAGGGCCACCCATCTCACATACGATTAGAGTAACCCCCAAGAAAGAAAAAAGAAGAGCTTCCTCATGAAAACCCTTTACGAGTCATGATGAGACACTCTAATGAATTCAAGTAGAGTAGTTTGATCTAATTTCAAGTAATTTCAAATCCTACAGGGATAGCCCCAGGGAGATGGCAGTATTTGGGATGGGGTAGAGGAATCAGGACCGATAGGGTAAGGGGAGGGTATCATTGAGACGAGGGACAGAGATGACAATTTCAACTCCTGCTTGCGCATTAACTTCTTCCACATCCTTAAGTGTTATTTAAACAACTTTGTGAGGTGCTCTTTATTCTGATAACAAACAAATGGCCTTTTTGCTTCCCTCTGCGTCCCTCTGCGTCCCTCCACCCTGCCGTACAGACGTCCCGACTGCACTCCACCCCAAACACGATGCCATCTAAACACTATTTATTTCTCCTGACTTTTGTTAAGACTAACGAGCTAAAAGGTAAGATGGGGAAATGGGCTGTGACGCACGAGACGTTAGATAAAGCAGAGATTGACAGATACTGAGCAGAAAGAGGAAAAGTAAGAATCAGAGATAATGTGGCTTGGGGCAACACAATCTTCCCACGTCCATCCCCACAGAACTCGGCCATGTCACATGGTCGAGATAGTTGGTTTGGTTTGGGTTTTTTAATCGTAAGTTTACCTTACCAGAGAATAGTTGAATGCATATCTTTACCAAGGGTATTAGCACTATGTGAAATGTAAATAGCCTCGTCCGGGATTTGAACTCGTCTCGCCATACCCACTTCCTTCGACGAAACGGGTACTATTTAACCCATGTCTTACTGGACGAAAGGGTTTATACCTTTCCCAATTCAACGCATGAATAGCACAGAATAGGTAATCTGACCTGTGCGGTAAAGTAGGGAACTGACGGTAGATATGGCACTCCACCTCAGCAGAAATTATCTATCGCCTGCAAAAAGTGGATAGGCTCCCTCACTGTCCAGGTAATACCGACAACTGTCCACTCCGCCAACTTTACTTATTTACTGGCATATAAAACTGTGTGGGTTATTTAATGCCAAAGTCATCCTTGTATATATTTTACTAACCCCTCCGCACGAGCAGGATGTAACACAATGTTAATTTATTCAGCAGAGCTTAACAGGTTTGAATTTAGTCTTCCTTCTTCTAGAATGGTTACCTATCCAAGGTTAAAGAGTCCCCTTTGCACTACTATTCACCCATCGCTAAGGGGAGAATAGTTGAATGCATATCTTTACCAAGGGTATTAGCACTATGTAAAATGTAAATAGATTTGAACTCGTCTCGCCATACCCACTTCCTACGACGAAACGGGTACTATTTAACCCATGTCTTATTGGACGAAGGGGTTCATACCTTTCCCAAGGGTAATGGTCTAAATTGGTTTTGTTTGGTTTTGTTTGTTTTACGGCATATCAACCTCAGTGGGTTATTTAAGGCAGACAAAGTTTTGAAATAAATTCATTCTTAATAGATATTCAATTTTTTTATAAACACATTTTTCTATTTAATCCATAGATGGGACCCTAACAAGTACTACAACTCCGGGTCAGAGTGGACCGGAACAATGGTCATGAGGAAATGCTCAACATTCCCCGAACCTCAAGAACTGGAATGTCACCATTAGATGGAGTTTAACGTCATCCCTGGGCCTGAAGACCTTCAGCCACCGCCTTCAAGCACCCATATAATAAAAAGGGTTGGGGCTGGTCATATAGGTGCTAGGGCTTGATCAGCTGATTGATCGGAGGGGCACTCTCTGACCGCCCGTCTAGCCCAAGTAAGGACCAAAGTGGAGTGGTGCATGTCATGGACTGCTCAGGCACCTGGGTTCCATCCTTAAGCATCACGTGTCCCCACATATATATGTGTGTGTGTATATGTGCGTGTGTGTGTGTGTCAAGTGCGTGGTGTAATGGTTATAATCGTTGGAAATGGCCTCGGTGACCTGAAATCAAATATTGGATGAGGCTGTTTGCAGTTCCATTGGCGCTAATATTCCTCCCAGCCATGAGTAAATAGTAGGGCAGACTCGGTTTTATTAACATTAATATGCCAATCAGTCTAAGAGAATAAAAACTGAATTCAAACCTGTTCATCTCTGCTGAAGAAATTTACGTGTCAAACGCTGCTCGTGAGGAGGGGCTGATTATATATATATATATATAATATATATATATATTATATATATATATATATATATATATGAATTGTTTTTTCTTTTGGCCAAATATTGTACAATAGATTATTTCTGGTTGGTACGATTACCTTGGTCTTTTCTTTTTTCCAAAATTTTTTTTTCTCCCCGGGTAATGTTTGACAGCGTGAAATTTCCTTCAGCAGAGATGAACAGGTTGAATTCATTTTTATTCTCTTAGAACTGATTGGCATATTAATGTTAATAAAACCGAAGTCTGCCCTACTATTTCTCATGGCTGGGAGGAATATTAGGCGCCAAGGAACTGCAACGGCCCTCATCCAATATTTGATTTCAGGTCACCGAGGCCATTTCCCAACGGTTATACCATTACACACGCAACTGTGACACACACACACACGCACATATCACACACACATATATATGTGGGGACACGTGATGGCTAAGGATGAACCCAGGTGCCTGAGCGTCCATGACATGACCACTCCACTTTGGTCCTTACTTGGGCTAGACGGCGGCAAGAGTGCCCTCCGATCAATCGCTGTACTACAAGCCTAGCACCTATATGGACAGCCCCAACCCTTTTATTATATGGGTGCTTGAAGGCGGTGGCTGAAGGTCCTTCAGGCCCAGGGATGAGTTAACTTCAACTAATGTGACATTCCAGTTTTGAGGTTCGGGAATGTTGAGCATTTCCTCATGACCATTTGTTCCGGTCCACTCTGACCCGGAAGTTGTAGTAACTTGTTAGGGCCATCCTATGATTCAATAGAAAATATGTGGTTTATAAAAAAATTGAATATTCTATTAAGAATGAATTTAATTCAAAACTTGTCTGCCTTAAATAAACCACACTGAGGTTGATATGCCGTAAAACAAACAAAACCAAACAAAACCAATTTAGACATTACCCTTGGAAAGGTATGAAACCCTTCGTCGCAATAAGACATGGGTTAATAGTAACCCGTTTCGTAGTAGGAGTGGGTATGGCGAGACGAAGTTCAATCTATTTACAATTTTACATAGTGTAATACCCTTGTAAAAGATATGCATTCACACTATTCTCGGCCCTTACGATGGGTGAATAGTAGTGCACGGGGACTCTTTAACCTTGGATAGGGTCCATTCTAGAAGAAGGAAAGACTAAATTCAAACCTGTTAAGTCTGTGAATAAATTAACATTGTGTTACATCTGCTCGTGCGGAGGGGTTAGTCAAAATATTATACAAGGATGACTTTGGGATTAAATAACCCACACAGTTTTATATGCCAGTAAATAAGTAAAGTTGGCGGAGTGGGACAGTTGTCGGTATTTTTTTTTTTTTTTTTTTTTTTTTTTTTTTTTTTTTTTTTATTTTTTTTTTTTTTTTTTATTTTTTTTTTTTAATTTTTTTTTTATTTTTTTTTTTTTTTTTTTTTTTTTTATTTTTTTTTTTTTTTTTTTTTTTATTTTTTTTTTTTTTTTTTTTTTTTTTTTTTTTTTTTTTTTTTTTTTTTTTTTTTTTTTTTTTTTTTTTTTTTACCTGGACAGTGAGGGAGCCTATCCACTTTTTGCAGGCGATAATTAATTTCTGCTGAGGTGGAGTGCCATATCTACCGCAGTTCCCTACTTTACAGCCAGGTCAGATTACTATTCTGTGCTATTTCATGCGTTGATTTGGAAGGTATAAACACCTTTCGTCAGTAAGACATGGTTAAATAAGTACCCGTTTCGTCGGAGGAAGTGGGTATTGGCGAGAGCGAGTTCAAATCCGCGGACGAGGCTATTTACATTTCAACATAGTGCTAATACCCTTGGTAAAGATAATGCATTCAACTATTCTTCTGGTAAGGTAAACTTACGATTAAAAACCCAAACCAAACAACTATCTTCGACCATGTGACTGCCGAAGTCTGTGGGGATGGACGTGGAAGATTGTGTTGCCCCAAGCCACATTACTCTGATTCTTACTTTTCCTCTTCTGCCTCAGTATCTGTCAATCTCTGCTTATCTAACGTCCTCGTGCGTTCACAGCCATTTCCCCATCTTACCTTTTAAGCTCGTTAGTCTTAACAAAAGTCAGGAGAAATAATAGTGTTTAGATGGCATCCGTGTTTGGGTGGAGTGCAGTCGGGGACGTCTGTACGGCAGGGTGGAGGACGCAGAGGGACGCAGAGGGGAAGCAAAGGCCATTTTGTTTGTTTTATCAGAAAAGAGCACCTCCACAAAAGTGTTTAAATAACACTTAAGGATGTTGGGAAAGAAGTTAATGCGCAAGCCAGGAGTTGAAATTGTCATCTCTGCCCCTCGTCTCATGATACCCTCCCCCTTACCCTATCGGTTCCTGATTCCTCTACCCCATCCAAATACTGCCATCTCCCTGGGGCTATCCTGTAGGATTTTGAAATTTACTGAAATTAGATCAAATCTACTCCTACTTGAAATTTAGAGTGTCTCATCTGACTCGTAAGTTTCATGAGGAAGCTTCTTTTTTCTTTCTTGGGGTACTCTAATCGTATGTGAGTATGGGGTGGCCCTTATACAACTTAAATAGAAAAAAAAAAAAATAGTAAGCCCGGGGGGCAATTCATGAGCAACTGTTGGGGATTTTCTATTCAACCCTAAAGGCAGAAATTCTCTAAAGTACACGGTGTCTATAAGTCGCCGCAAGCAGATTAATGTAACAACAGAGATGGTTGTTTTATGAAATGCAAAACATGATGTGTGTATAGCAGAGGTATTGAAAAAGAGTCCCAATATACTCAAAATATCAGAAAATTATTTGTACCATTAGAAAATTTTATTTGATATGATGTGTAATTTCCACATAAGAACAAAAATACCTACTTGATCATTTTTGAAACTAATTATAATGGGTGATGAAAAGTGGTCTTTACAACCAAGATAAAATGAAAAGAGAAATGTATAGTAAGTAAAATGAACACTACCAAGGCCTGTCTTTTCATTCAATCAATGTCTGTAAGTAAGAATTGTTGGAAAAGGATTTGGTTAGATTTGAAAATATGAGGGAGTTCACTGAGAATTTCCATAACCGCTAGGGTTATAATTGGCAATGTGGATGACCCATCTTGAACCCTCTGATAGTGAGCGATTACGGCGTGAGTTTTAGTCAAATGCAACCAGAGATTCAAGGGTGATAGACTTGAAAGCCGCTCTGAGAGTGCTCTCAATCTGCTTTTGGAATATGGGCTGGGTTGTTGAAATAAAGTTTATAAGAAAAACAACCAAGACTTGTTGAGTAATTAAAACATAGAGATGACAGCCTGGAAAAGAAAGAAGTAGAATCAATTGAGAAATCAGCCTGAAGAAATTAGCCTGAGAAGAATATAAAAAATAATCTGCAACTTGATATAGTTTTACTAGATGATTCTATCATTTCTATAACGGTGGGTTATTAAGATTTCAATTTTTAAACTGTTGCAAGTCTTTATAAAACCCTGTATATATATCTGTGTGTGTAGAAGCGCGTGGTGTAATGGTTAAAGACATGGAAATGGACTCGTCGCCGTGTTCATTCCTGGATGTGGTAATTGCATTTCACTTTGCACGTAATCCCTTGGGAAAGGTATGAATCCTCCTCCCTCCAGCTATGGATAAATAGGTAGGACAGACCTGGGCTCTTTAACCTTTGGTTAGGCAACCGGTCTAGGAGAAGGAAAACTCTGAATTCAAACCTGTTGAACTCCGCTTAAGAAAATTGACCTTGTGTCACATCCTACCGCGCGGAGGGGTTGGTAAATAATATATATATATATATATATCTGTGTTGTGTGTGTGTGTGTGTGTGTGTGGGTGTGTAATCTATAACAAGTGCTGAAACGTCATATGATGCGTTTAATTTTATTACCTAGCCCACTCAGAGGCCGAAGCGCTTGAAGCAGGCTCAAGCAAGTATTTGCCTCTCATCCCACTTTTGAGGGCGTGACACAAGGAAATTTTTATGTGGGCCACCACAAGCCGAAGCTCAGGGGTGGTTTATTGGCTCACACACTAATGAGGGTGTGACACAATGACATTTTTTATGTGGGCCCACCACAAACCGAAGCTCATGGGTGGTAATGCACAAAAAATGCTCGATCTCGTTGGCATTCCCTCTCGAGGGGGCGCCTCAAGCGCTTGGGGCAATAAACCAGCCTGCACCTTTAAATCAAGGGGGGATAGCCTTTGGGATCGACGCTGTTAATTTATTACCTAACCACTTCCGAGACCGAAGCGATCTGGAGCATCTCAAAGCAAATCACCCATAATGTATTTAAAAACAGCAGTGTCAATAGTCTTGGACCAGCTCAATTTACTCATCCTACAAAAGGTAGCTAGGTTTAGTCCAAACGATAGACAACAGGTTTTTTTAACTGGAAATCAACTCTATCATCTAAATCTCAGTTTAACTTTTTATTTGACATTTTTATTTCATCTGTCACATTCATTAAGAATAACTCGGTCGTTTATACTTTTTTCAGTATTTTTGCAAAAGCTTTGTCAAATTTATTCTAAAAATGGGCTGCACAGTCTACTTTTATGCTGAAAAGGTATTCCGTAGGCCGGCACACTTATCAACTTAGGTACCCCACCCCATCTTCTGCCTGTTTTTCTGTTCATTGCTGGCAAAAAATGATTGGCAAGTAGTGTGACAACAGGTTTAAATGGTGAACTAAAAATGTTCCTTCTCCCTAAATCGTTGCCATATCAATCAAGACTCCAGTCCTGCTCTACTAGTTCACATAGCTGGTGGAGAATAGTTGCAATCATTCCTTCCCCCATGTATAGCGTTATGTTTAAATTTTTGCCTACAATCTCCTAAACGATTTGAACTCGTCTAATGTGTCCCTTCCGACGACGATAAACCATTACATAGCGCCTCCAAAGCCATCGTTTAGAAGAATAGTTTTAAGCACTACGCGGGTAGCTCAAAAAAGTAATGCCATTTTGTTTAGCCAGGTTTAAATTACCAACACAAGAACATTATCATACTCAATGAAGCTGCTTCTTTGTGATCACGTCCCTACTTCTCCAATAGTCCCGGTTTCTCCTCAATAGCAAATGTTCCACCTTCGAATGAGAGTATGTTAACCTGCCCGTAAATTATATTGACTGTTCTTTGGGCCACCTCTCACTACAGATTTCACTTCCTCGTTACTGAATAATATTGCCTCTTAGGGGCCAAAGAGATGATAGTCTGCAGGCGCTAAATTTGTAAGTATTGAGGATGCGGTAAAGTTGTCTACCATAATGAATCCGATTTTCTCCCTTGTCCTGATGCTTGTGTTGGTCGGGCATGTCATGCAGAAGGAGGACATTGCGATTGGCAAGTTGCTCTAAGCCTCGCAGGGGTCTCAGTGAAGGTCTTAAATATGTTATAATAAACCAATCGGAGAGTTTTAAGTATGTCACAGACACACACACAACACTCTCTCTCTCTCTCCTCTCTCTCTCTCCTCCTCTTCTCTCTCTCTCTCATCTCTCTTACACTCACAAATTTAATTTAATGATGACCCTGCGTCTAAAATTTGAGAGTAAGCATTTTTTACACACATTTTTCAGATTAATATCTTCCGTCTTTGTTGTTTTTTGTCATAAATTGTCTGTTGATAATGTCCTTGGAGTTTCTTAGGTGATTTTGTCATCTGGTAGGATTAGTTATTTTCTTAATTTAAACTTGTTAAATGTATAACAAGGAACAAAGTTATTAAGTGACATTTAAAGATAACCAGTGCACGTCAGCTACAATATACAGTGATAAAAACAATAAAGGTAAAGATACTCATTTTAATAATTGAATAATCTTTTTAGATCTTTATACAATTGTTTAAAATAACCACCTCTTTTGTACGCATCCTCAACTGTACAAATTATAATGCATGTGACATGTAGAATTACTTCTCTTAAATTTATAAACTACCCGTTAGGGGGAACACAGTTACTATAGCACGCCTGATGAGGTTTATGTAATCTACCATTGTAGTAGCTTGGAACATCTATGAGCAAACATTCGGTCCTTCTTCATTTGAACCACTCTGTCCTTTCCTTGCGAGGGTCTTTGGTCCCTCAGTTGCTGCCAGATCTAAGGATCCCGAGTCCTGCCATTCTGCCGCTGTAGTAAGTTTGGAAACATCCAGCGCAATATTAGTCCTTCATTTGGAACCACTGTGTCATTTCATTGTGAGTGGGTCCTTAACTCCCTCAGTCGCTTGTCAAGGTCTAATGATCCCCAGTCTTGCATTCTGCTGCTGTAGTAAGTTTTGAAATCCTACAGCAACATTCATTCCTCTTGATTGAAGCCGCTTCTGCCTTTCTCTTTGCGAGGGTCCTAGTTCCTCTGTTGCTTTGCCAGATCTTAGGTATCTCAGTTCCTGCATTTGGAGTCCGCCCGCATATTGCAATCCGCAAGTTTCGTGCAGTAGTGGCAGCCCATTCGTGCCGGTAGTTTGTTTGACCATATTATTGCTATTCCATGAATTTTGTGCCGGTGCTTTTTTGCAGGCTTAAGCAAACATGGATCATCATAGTTGCACCATTCTCGTTGATAGAAGGATGGTGTTACCCATTTTATACAGAAACTGTTATGATTTGTGGCCATTTTTAAGTTCAAGTGGGAGCACTTTAACAGTGGAGATCCCTTGTGTTAAGCAGAGGCTGACCTTTAGTGACGAAATCCTTGGTTGTTCCTCGGTGTTCCCTAGTGTTCGGTAAAACCCTTCGTTCTTCCTTGGTGTCCCTTAGCGTTAATTAGAATGCTTCGGTTGAGCAAAGTCCTTGGTTGCAGGTTCGTTTGGCCATGGCTAATACATACAAATGAACGACATATATGATAAAAAGAGTTTTGGTGGGCTTGCTGTAAGGGAAATAGGGTTGAGACAATCATATAGGTGCTTGACATGACAAGCCGATTGATTGGAGAGGGGAATTTCTGTCCACCCGTCTAGCCTAAGTAAGGCCAAAATGGAGTGTTACATATTATGGATGGCTCAGCTTCCATGGTTCCATACTTGAGCATTACGGTCCATCACCCACGGCAAAGAGGTGGCCCGACAGGGGTCTTCCCTCTCTGCAGAAGTACAGTCGGTGTATTCTAAAGCCCCAGTCGGTATTGGTTGTAGTAAATCTTAGTATTTCTTTTTAGAAAGTACCTATTGTAATTGGTTAATAATTAAAATATACTAAACACAATGAAGTTTCAATAAACAACACAATAAATTTCTTTTTCTTTATGTTGTTCTGTAATTTTCCAGGCACTACCTCTTTTTGTATTCATAAGGAAAAATTTCCCAAGACTTGGATTAAAGCCAGCCAATTAACATGCTCGAATACGTGGATAGTTAACTAATTATTCCCGATCTTGAAAGCCTTTTACCCTCGAGGGGGCGCCTCAGACCCCACTGACAAATAAACCCAGCCCTGCCCCTTTAAATCAAGGGGGCAGGTATTGCCTGGGGGATATTCGACAGGGATTCGACACGGACGAAAAATCAAACGCTCTGATTAATAAAAGGATTCTTCCTCTAAGTAACAACAGGATTCTTCACTAAGGAACGAAAAAAAAACCTAACATAAATATTGATCTCATATCATATCCTACTTCTGTGGAAGGACTGATGAATTCATACTGTTATTATTAGTAAAGCTTAGTATTTCTTTTCAAAATACTAACTATTGCATTGGTTAATATTTAAGACTCTAACACTAAAAGTTTAATAAATAACTATATAATTTCTTTTTTTCATTTATGTTGATCTTTAAATTTCTAGTCACGACTTTTTTCCTGACTTTGTTCTGCGCATAGAAAAAACATTCCAAGTCTTTAAAAAATTCAGATGAGCATTCTTCTCATACAATATAAGAGCAATTAATCTCTTGAGACAATCATTAGTTAACTTGTTTGAGATGATCATCAACGGAATTTCATTCACCATTTTGACAAAACCAATTTTATCAGCATCTACACTTACTCAAAATTGAATTGTAGGTTTAGTAAAACACTTGATTGCAACTTTGATGCTCATGCCTTAGACATTGTTGATGTGTCTGTGCTGTAATGGTTATTGTTGTTGAAATACACACAGAAAGACGAGTTCAATTCCTGGATAAGGCTGTTTGCATTTAAACCTAGAGCTAATACTCTGGGTGAAATTTGCGATGATCCGGGTATTCTCCATTCAGCTATATAATCTCCATTCTAGAAAAGATAACACTAAATTAAACCTATTAAAAACCGCCTAAATATTGAGCTTGTGTCACGTCCTGTTTCGTACGGGGGAGTTAGAAAACTCATATAATCTTATTGATTATAGGTTTAGTAGAGCACTTGATTGCACCTTTGATGTTCATGCCTTAGACATTGCTGATGTGTCTGTGCTGTAATGGTTATTGACGAGTTCAATTCCTGGATGAGGCTGTTTGCTTTTAACCTAGTACTAATCCCTGGGCGAAATGCGAGCATCCCAGTTATTCTCCATTCAGCTATAGGATCTTGGGTAGGACAGACTCTTTAACCATGGTTAGGCTTCCATGTATATGAGGACTAATAACTAAATGTATTCATGTTTAGCAACTAGCTAATTTGAAAAATGTAACTGGAAGATAAAATTTCAGCTGAAAAAATTAACGAAACCAAATAAGTATTTAACCAACCCGTTCACCATTTATAGGAAGTGAATCTAGCCAGCAAGTGTGGGGCATCCAGCAAGGATCAAACTCGCTTACTCAGCAGTAATGGATCTTATCTTACGAGTCGGTTTATACTTCAGAAAATGTCATGGAGAAATAAAATCTAACGAGTTTTAAATATTTCAATTCCACATTCTTACATTCTTCATCATCATCATCATCATGTAGCGCTGTCAGCGTGGATATCCATGACAATCTCTCTCCATCCGTCCCTATCGCTCATCATTCTCGGGAGGTCCTCTATGCAGCATCCTGCATCCGCACAGAGCTGATCAATGTACGTCTTTGCTGGTCGGCCCACATTGGCGTGTCCATGTGCTGGCTTCCACAGGAGGACGTCGCTTATGAGTTCGGCCTTACTTCTCCAGCAGTGTCCCACGTGTCTTGTCCGTCTTACTCGGATGGTTTGGGTGATATGTGGCAGGTGACCGTACAGCTGTTTTCTCATAGAGTGTTGTTTCCACGTCTTGTTCAGGATCACCGCAGCATTCTTGTGCAGCTCCCATCTAGTTTATTCTCTAGTCGCTTAGTTAAGGTCCAGTGGTGCAGCCATACAGCAGTACTGACACCAACGGCCTGGAGAAACTGTCCCTTTAACTTGTCTGTGCAAGTACTATTTGTAAGAAAAAAGGCTTAATTTTTTGTTAACTAAAAAAATCATGCAAATCTTTCCAACCAATGCTTACCTTATTTGAAATACTATTCTAAATTTTTATGGGGTAAAAAAGAAAACAATGAATCTAATACATTTTCTTTCATCGCATCTCAACAAGAAAAATAAAATTGGTTCTAACTACTAAGATAAATATAAATTAAAACTGTTAAAAGCCGCTTAAATATCAATGATCATAGGTTTAGTAGAGCACTTGATTGCACCTTTTATGCTCATGCCTTAGGAATTGTAGAGGTGTTTCTGCTATAATGGTTATTGATGTATGAAATGGACACGGCAAGACGAGTTCAATTCCTGGACGAGGCGTTTGCATTTAACCTAGCGTTAATACCCTGGGGGAAATGCGAGCATCCAGTTATTCTCCTTTCAGCAATAGGATCTTAGTAAGGGTAGAATGGGATTATAAGAATTAAATGTATGATTCTTATAATACGTTAGTAGATTAAGACTAACCTTCCAATGTGGGTGAATATATACATAAATAAATCCGAACAAAGAGTACAACATAATAATAATACAGACTTTGTTGTCTGAGCAAGTGGAACATGACATACAATGACATTATACAAATAGATAAGAACGAAAGTCCTTTGGAAGTAAGAAAGAGTTCATAAAGAATATAAGAGTCACTTACTGATAGCCCCCCACAACACACAGACAACACAATGGACCGAGACTCCACGTGTCTAGTCCATCTTTTGTGGATGCTAGACCAAGAGGAAGAGAGAGAGGGAGAGAGAGAGGAGAGAAGAGAGAGAAAGGGCTTCTCGGCATGAGGTTTAAATACCCATCTATTAGTGCCACCTGTGTCGCCAAACCCTTTTGGACACAGTCCATTACCAGCAGCGGTAAACAATCGCTACGGGCTCTAACCAATGGTTAGGCTTCCATTCTAGAAAAAGATCAATCTAAATCAAACCTGTTAAAAGCCGCTTAAATATTGACGTGTCACATCTGCTCGTACGGAGGTTTGTCGGCACCGTCAGCTAAATATATGGACCATCGCGTTTGTATTATAAAGAAGAAAGGAGGAAAAAGGTATACTATACAGAAAAAATAAGAAGAAAGAAAGAAAAAAAGAAAGAAGAGAGAGATTGGGGGAAAGATAGAGAACGGGTGAGCGCGATAAGCGATACCAAATATAGTTTAAATCGAACATAATGAAAAGATTAAAAAAGGAAAAAAGAATAGTGGAGAGAATTAAATAAAGATTACTATACTTTACCTATTGAACTAATTGTAATAGTACTCTTAAGTACACATAACAAACGCTGTAATAATAGAATATCCTACTGTGGTATATACACAGGCCTTGCTGGTAATCTTTTAATTCTCATAAAAACAACAAAGCGATTGTGATGGATTTTATTTCAAAATGTTGTTTTATATTGGAAATATATATATATATTAGTATATATATATATATATATATATATATATATATATATATATATATATATATATATATATCTTAGAAAGGAAGGAAAAACTCAACACCGTAATTCCATATAAATTTATTTCGATCAAAATGTGGGCCTATATAAATCTAAGTTGATTTAATAATAGCTCCTCAAAATTTCGTCTCATCAGATGGTAGATGTCAAGAATTTGATATGCATAACTGAAAAATTTCCATCTCAAAAAATATATATTTTTTTTTTTTTACATTGTAAGAGACTGTCACCATGGCGACAGGAAGTCAGATGAGAAAATTGATACTTTCAAGGTCTGTTTTCTTAGGGGGTGGTAGTCAGATTTAGTTAAAATTACGGTGTTGAGTTTTTCCTTCCTTTCTAAGATAAATATTGCTCTGTATATAATCTAAAATGTTAATTATGCATTGAGCTCTCTTTAATGATTTAAAGATTCACTGTATTTATACATACTGGGTGATACAATAATAAAACAGTGTATCTTAGAAATCACATATAGAATCATCCTTACAAACCAAGTTTTGGATACCTCTCAAATATATATATATATAGATATATATATATATATATATATATATATATATATATATTATGATATTGGAATATTTTATATTTTTATTTAATATTTATAATAATTTGGATTTTATTTCAAAAAGAAAATCCATTTTCTTAAAATGGATGTATTTTTTAAAATATTGTTGTATTCTTGACAATATATGACAGCCCTTACTAATTCCATTTCTTGCTTGATGAATATTTTTTTTCTTTTCTTTTTTTTCATTTTTGTTTTTGAGAAGGGTTGATATTATAGTGACGAGCAAGAAATGACGGGTGTAAGGACTGAGTTAAGTTAGAACGTTAAATGAAAAAGACAAAGAGGTGGAGTGGGAGGGGTGGAGTGGAGAGGAGCGAGAGGAAGTGCGGAAAGAATCTACAGGATACACAGACAGACAGACAGACAGACAGACAGACAGAGGGATCTGTTGGCAGACTATTTGTCTCTGCCATAAATGCAGGCTGGACTGCTTATATGACATTTTCAAGGGGTCTCCCAGAATATGAACGATCTAAGTAACTGATATTCTGTTTGACCTCTGGCTAGTATGTCTTGCATGGTTGGCATTGTTCCACCCTAGCCACCCTACCTTAAATCTCTATCCCTATCCAATTCAGAAAAGCTCCCCGACCATTCCCTTTTACTTCACCCCAAATGTGTTCTTCCATTTTAAAGGCAATGAGCATTCAGGATCAGAGATATTTATTACATTTGTATATAGCAAAAAGGCTCACAGAAAACATGGCCTTGTGTCATACTAATTAACATTTGCCTTTAACTGTATACTCACCCCTCTAGTAAGCCTAATGAATCAGAGAATATCTGCTTAGGTTTCTCCTAATGGATCATCAGAGTTTGGTGCCAGTTTTATTCCCAACATTCGTCACAAGTGAATACAAAATTAGCATAAAAAGAAAAAAAAAAAAATGAAATAACTACAACAAACCAAATATATATTTATTACCTAATTTTTATATTTATTTTTTTATTTTTCAATTATATATATATATATATATATATATATATATATATATATATTATATATAAATTTCCTTTTTTTACTGGCCAGGAAAATAAGGCTTTTCTATGCCTATATTTGTTTTAACACCTCCATTCTTCGTTTAATCAATTCTCTAGTATTTCTATACTTCATATATTTCTCCTATGTGCACAATAACAGATTTTTTCGAAATCTTGCATACATATTAATATCCTTCTAACTAAGAAACACGCTAAAATTTGGTTATTGATTTTTTACTGCTTAAGGGATATAATTTAATTAAGCTAAAATCACCCAATATACGAAACTGTCCGTATACCAACTCCTACTGGTGATAAAATATTTTCTGCTACCTGACTTTTGTCACGGCGATTACCAGCAGACTTTTTGTTAACAGCGATTATCATTTAGTGAATAAATTTAGCAGTCTTAAGCCATTCAGCTCGGAATTTATCGCCTATTTATCGTCCAATCTTAAAAAATATACATATGGTTGGAAAGAAAGAGAAATTAATCTTTCTCAATATATAATTTGTATGAGTCTTTGTCAAATTAAATTATTTTTTTATAGCGAGATAGAAAAAAAAAAAATTTTGCTCCGAGCAGCAAAAGTATGTTTACTTTTGCTGTCCGGAGCAAAATAATTTAACGAAAAATCAAATCTTATTCATATCGCAATCTTTTTATTCCTGTCTTTAAAATATTAATTTATTTAGAAATGAAATGAAATAATCTATCTTACAAATATTTATTTGGTAAGAAAGATGTGGTTTTATCGATGGAATTTTTTTTTACAGCGAAATAAATGACAATAATAAGCGAAAACATTTTAATAATAATCAACTTTGTTTTTAATCTGTGTTTGATTTTTTCGTATATACAAAAGAGTTTTAGAAAAGAAAGCATTTTACAAAAATAGGTAGTTAAATTATATAACTACTTATTAATATTTTTTCTGTGTCGATTGCTGCTGGGAGAAGAGAAGGATTCATATCGTTCCCAAGAGCATTAGGGCAAATTGAAACTTCAACAGCCATGACAGGATTTGAACTCAGCACATCATCTCCATTTCCTTATGACAATACCTCTTATGCAATAGGCACATCCTGTCTGTCTTTCTGTAATTGTATCCTTATCCTATTTATCATAATGCAGCATCACCAACCAAGCAGGAAGCAGCGATAACCATATGTTGCAGTTATAAACAATGGAGAACCACAAGGGTAACATTAGAAAATTGAAAGTAAAGAAAACGAAAAAAATGTTTGACACTGATGAGACGCAGATTCTAAAATTATTCCTCTAATCTCTAATATATATAAATATATATATATGTATATATATATATATATATATATATATATATATATATATATATATATATATAAGATTTTTGGATGTTTGTTTTTTATAGAAGCATTGTTGAATAAATTATTATTTATGCATAGCGAGCCATCCTTTGCCGGGATTCACTTGTCAAGATTATTTTCTATAATTATCGAATTTTATGCGATACATGCATTATAATTGCCTTCAAGCAAAATATATAATAATAATAATAATATATATATATATATAATATATATATATATATATATATATTATATATACTAGCTAAAATACCCGGTCCATGACCGGACTAAAAAAAAAAAATAGGAACACCAAAGAGTGAGAGGGGAGAAAATAAAAAGATAGGTATACCCAATTTCGGTTTATTTTTTTAATATCTCATAAAATAAAATAGGGGATGGTGTGAAAAAAATATTTCCCCTAATATATTTTATAATATATAATATATTATAAAGACAGGAATAAAAAGATTGCGATATGAATAAGATTTGATTTTTCGTTAAATTATTTTGCTCCGGACAGCAAAAATAAACATACTTTTGCTGTCCAGAGCAAAATAATTTTTTATTGTACTTTATTCTTGAATTTTCGAGATAAAATCTCTTTTTCAGAAGATCACTGGAACTGAAGTCGTCTTGTTATGGCATTTCTAGTTAATTAGAAATGCCATAACAAGACGACTTCAGTTCCAGTGATCTTCTGAAAAAGAGATTTTATCTCGAAAATTCAAAAATAATGTACAGGTTAACACACAACACCATTATTACCTTATTCTTTACACCAGCAAAAAGGAAAGAAAGACAGAGAGTAGGGGAAAGGTAGAGTGAGGTGGTGAATGCACCGAAACGATAACGCTAATCTGTTTTAATCAAATATAATGAAAAGATAAAACAAGGGAAAGAAAGCAAAAAAGAAATGAGAAAGTTAAATCAAGATTGTTATATTTTTTACAAATTGAACTATTTAGCAGTATCTCTTAAATAAACATATCAAATGTTGTAATTCAGTTATAAAATTATTATGAGAAATAAATAAATAATGAAAGAAAGAAAGAAAGAAAGAAAGAAAGAAAGAAAGAGAGTAGGGGACAGATAGGGAGAAAGGTTGGGTGAGTGTGCGGAAGCGATAACACTAATTTGTTTCAATCAAACATAATGAAAAGATGAAAAGAAGAAAAAAAAAGCACAAAAAGGCGTGAGAGAGTTAAATCAAGATTGTTATATTTTTTACAAATTTAACAATTTAGCAGTAGCTCTTAAATAAACATATCAAACGTTGTAATTCAGTTATAAAATTATTATGAGAAAGAAAGAAAGAAAGAAAGAAAGAAAGAAAGAAAGAGAGTGGGGAAAGATAGAAAGAGGGGTTTGGTGAGTGCATGGAAACGATAATGCTAAACTATTTCAATCAAACATAATGCAAATATGAAAAGAATGAAAGAGGGTAAAAAAGGAGTGAGAGAGTTAAATCAAGATTATTATACTTATTACATATTGAACTATTTAGTAATAGCTCTTAAATAAACATATCAAACGTTGTAAAAATCAAATTTTCATGATATGGCATATCCACAGGTCTTGCTAGTCAATATTATTATACTTATTATATATTGAACTATTTAGCAATAGCTCTTAAATAAAGATATCAAACGTTGTAATAATTGAATTTTCATACTGTGGTATATCCATGGGTTTTTCTAGTTAAGATTATTATACTTATTACATATTGAACTATTTAGCAATAGCTCTTAAATAAAGAATCAAATGTTGTAATAATTAAATGTTCATACTATGGTATATCCACAGGTCTTGCTAGTCAAGATTATTATATTTATTACATATTGAACTATTTTGCAGTAGCTCTTAAATAAACATACCAAACGTTGTAATGATTAAATTTTCATACTGTAGTATATCCACAGGTCTTGCTAGTCAAGATTATTATACTTATTACATATCGAACTATTTCACAGTAGCTCTTAAATAAACATATCAAACGTTGTAATACTTTTTTATACTATGGGATATTCACAGGTCCTGCTGGTAAATATCAATGCGAAAATGTATCTTTTTCTTTTATTAAAACTGTCAACTTCAAAGCACCGTAACGTTCAAGGAAATAGAAACAAAAATTGGAAAATGTAATATATATATAAATTTATATGGATAGAGTTATACGCACACACACACACACACACACACACACACACACATATATATATATATATATATATATATATATACCCAACCCCTCCGCACGAGCAGGATGTGACAAAATATCAATTTCTTAAGTAAAATTTAACAGAGTTGAATTCCTTTTCCTAGACTGGTTACTTAATAAAGGTTAAAGAGACCAGACTTCCCTACTGTTTTTACCCATAGCTAGAAAGACAATATTTTGATGCATACCTTTCCCAGGGATATTAGCGCCATGTGAAATGAAATCGGCCAGTTATGTCAAGCCCTATCACCTATATGATTGCCTCGACCATATTGCTCTTATGGCAAACCCCAACCGATGGAAGGCGGTGGCTGAGGATCTTAGTGTCCTGGGTAGGACGTTATGTTAGGGTCCCATCTATGGGTTAAATAGATCAAAAATGAGTTTTAAAAATGTGTTTAAAAGAAGTATGAATAAAACAAAAACACTTTCGGCGTGGCAAGGGTTGACATGCCGAAACATGCCGTAACGTTCAAGGAAATAGAAACAAAAATTGGAAAATGTGTGTTCACAAAAAATGTCATGGTTAACTCTTTACCTACCAAATTTCCCCTACGACTTCATGGAGTTTTCTTGATATCTTTTTAAAGTATTCGATGGGATATTTCAAAGTTGACTATCTATTTACCTCAGAACTAATGCTATTAAATTTTTTTTTAAAAAGTAAAGTCGTCGGGGCGGCCTAAAGTCGGTATCAGCCAGTCAGTGAGAGAGTCTATCCCCTTTTCAATAGCGCTAGACCAAGGAGATTGTTTTGGCGTCTGAGGTGGAGCGCCAAACCTACCATCAGCTCCTTACTTTACCGCACATATCCCTGTTATACTCATACGCTGTGTTGGCGAGGACTGGTATCGAACTAGGAAACCTTGTGGTTTCTAGCCGAACGCTCTACCGACTGAGCTATCCCAGCCCCTAGTCCTATTATTATTGTAATCTGAGTCCTTCTACTCAATTATAATGAACTAATCATCAGTTTTTGTACTTTGCTTAAGTGTGGTGAGAGAGCCTCTGTGACCGGTATAAAGTATGCAAAGAGTTAAGAATATGCTCATTGTATTTCACTAACAATCTTCAAAACTAGCCAACGTCTGGTACAAGGCGTACTGTGGGGTGTTTACAAGTATTTATCCAACATATCCGCTAATCAGCAGGATTCGAGACTATGTCATTTTTTAAAGAAGAGTACAGCTGGTTTGAATTCAAACTTTTCCACTTAGATCGTTTGCGTGATTAAGTCTAAAAAGACCAGTCTGTCCTACTATTTACCCATAGCTTGGGGTAGAAGAATAGATCACTAATTAGGACTGATCCTATTCGAGTTGTGATCACCCCAAGCGGATTTAACAGGTTTGAATTCAGATTTTTCCTTCTAGACTGGTTGCCTAACCAAAGTTAAAGAGCCCAGTCTGTCCTACTATTTTACCCATAGCTGGAATGGGAGAAGTTGGATTCGTACCTTTCCCAAGCGTATTTGCGCTATGTGAACTGTAGCTTCGTGCAGGCTTTGAACTGGGGTCGATGAATCCATTTCCTACGACTCTAAGCATTACACCTTGCACCTCCAAGAAAAGATAGATTCATGCCTTTCAAAGGAAGTAGTGAAATGTAAACAGACTTGTCTATTATTTGTATTCAGATTGCCGATTCCCTTTCCTCGGACAATAACAAGTACATCTCTCTCTCTCTCTCCTCTCTCTCTCTCTCTCTCTCTCTCTCTCTCTCTCTCTGTGTGTTGTGTGTGTGTGTGTGTAATCTCCATCATAGTCAAGTCTCTCTCTCCCTCTCTCTCTCTCTCTCTCTCTCCTCTCTCTTCTCTCTCTCTCTCTCTCTCTCTGTGTATATCTATATCCAGCTCTTGCGCGCGTGCCTTACCACGATCTCCCTCCCACTGTTTCCTTTTCTCTCCCTCACTCTAAGTCCCCCTCCCACCTTCCATCCTTCCCTCTCTCCCCCTTTCTCTCCTTCTCCCTCTCCCTGGATATCTCTTATTCCTCCCTCCCAGTTACTAACAGAGTATATATTCACCCAACCCCTCCAACATAGTCAGGATGTGACACACGGTCAATTTATAAGCGCAATTACAAATAGTTGAAACCAGAAGACATAGAATTCTTCAACGAGATAGATTGATAGATGTACAGATAGTTGGCTTGGTTTGGTTTCATTGTTTAATGGCAATTCAACCTTCATGGGTCATTTAATGCCAATGCCATCTTTGTAGAAGAAGAGTAGTGGTAGTATTTAACCCCTAGCTTGGGGATGAGGTGTGTTCATACCTTTCCCAAGAGTATTAATCCGAAAGTAAACGTAATTGTACGACTGGAGTTTGAACTCGCTTACGACGATATTGCAGCCCAGTACGTTAATTATTACGCTACGGGAAGTCCACCTATATAGATAGTGTACCAGCTTCAAACTTGCAAAAAATCAAGATTAAGAAATTGCATGTCCTTTTACTTCAAAAATAGTCAATGACTTGCACAAGACCATCGAAGCACATATAGTATTTTATGGATTTTAAAGGCAATGCCTTCCAACATTGGGGGATTTTTTTAAGCAACAATTTTTTTTAAATATATGCACAAATAGACTGAGCATTTCCAATTATCTTTCTTGAAGATCAAAAAGTGTCCACCCTTTGTGTTGAATATATCACCAATGTCTGGCAAAAGACCTCAGTGCAGTGGTCAGTATAAAATCATCCTGGTTTCAACCTTGGGAATATTTTTTTGCCAATATTTTAAAAATATATGCACAAATAGCCTGACTTCCTGAGCATTTACACTTATCTTTGCTGAAGATCAAAAAGTATCTACCCTTTGGGTTGAATATATTACCAATGTCTGGCAAAAGACCTCAGTGCAGTGGTCAGTATTAAATCATCCTGGTTCCAACCTCGGGAACCTTTTTTGACAATATTTTTTTAAATATATGCACAAATAGCCTGACTTCCTGAGCATTTCCACTTATCTTTGTTGAAGATCAAAAAGTATCTACCCCTTGGGTTGGATATATCACCAATGTCTGGCAAAAGACCTCAGTGCAGTGGTCAGTATTAAATCACCCTGGTTCCAACCTCGGGAAACTTTTTTCACAATATTTTTTTAAATATATGCACAAATAGCCTGACTTCCTGGGCCTTTCCACTTATCTTTGTTGAAGATCAAAAAGTATCTACCCTTTGGGTTGAATATATCACCAATGTCTGGCAAAAGACCTCAGTGCAGTGGTCAGTATTAAATCATCCTGGTCCCAACATTTGGGAACTTTTTTTGCTAACTTTTTTTAAAATAGATGCACAAATAGCCTGACTTCCTGAGCTCCTCCACTTATCTTTGTTGAAGGTTAAAAAGTGTCTGCCCTTTGGGTTGCAAATATCACAGGACCATTTCATTGAAAGAAGATCTACTCAAATTATTTCAATAGCAGACAACAACGACATTGACTGGAATGGGATGCTTAGCAAGACACAGCCACTGGCAGCTGCTGACGGTGTCAACTTCAAACACTTAAACAGTCAGTGATATACAACTGTCAATTCCAAATGGTTGCCAAAGCTGATGAGACAGCAGAAATACAAAAATTCTCTACACAGCGAATCTGGCAAAGCCAGACAAGTAGAAAAACCTCGAGCAAAAATCCATTTTCAAACAGAAATGAGAACATTTGATAACACCCAACAGAAATTCTGTCTGTTATGTCTTCTAAAAGTTCCTCTTGTCAAACATCTAAAAAAAAAAAAAAAGAAGATTATTATTATTATTTGATATTCTAAGAAAAAGAAAAAAAAAACTAAATAAAACGAGTTTGTTTTATCAGTTTGCAGTATGTTAATATTTAATGGACATTACCATAAGAAAATTCGTTTTTATTAAAATAAAATAAAAAAAAGATTTATACGGTAATTCAGTGTAAAACTCAACAATAGACATTTTTCTTAGTCACTAAAGACTCAGTTCTTATTTCATCTGACATATCAAAAAGAAGAAAGAGAATAATTTTAATCTGTTATAAATACTAGGGTGACTCAAAAGTATACCAACATTTATTTTGGTAACTCGCAAATATATGCACCCTCCTGGTGCAAGGATTTAAGTTTTAATATAATAAAATATTATATCAAATAAGAAAGGCAAATGAAACTAAATAATAATGCAGATAAAAAGATTTGAAATAGAGGGGGGCGGAGGCATAATCGAAAAATAGAAAAACTGAAACTTACTCTTCCATCACTCCCATCTTTCAATGCTAAATTTTCCTAATTTAATTATTTAGGGATACATGCTCTCATTCGAATGTGGAACATTACCATTGAGTGAAATGGTGACTCTGCGGAGGAATAGGGATGTGATACACAGAGGACCAACTTCATTTTGATGTATGATACATGTTCCTGTGCTTGTAATTATACCTCTCCTAAACATAATGGCATTACTTTTTGACGAAAACTCGTAATAATGAAGTCATCGGGGTGGTCTAAAGTCGGTATCAGCCTATCAGTGAGGGAGTCTATCCCCTTTTCACTAGCGCTAGACCAAGGAGAATGTTTTTTTTCGTCTGAGATGGAACGCCACTCCTAACATCAACTTCTTACTTTACTGTACAGTTCCATGTGCTACTCATAAGCTGAGTTGGCGAGGGCCGGTATCTAACGAAGAACCTTGTGGTTTCTAGCCGAACGCTCTACCGACTGAGCTAACCTGACCCTTGAAATAATAATAGTTATTAATAGTTATAAAAAATAGTTATAAAAAATATTCCGTTGGTAACACTGGAATTAATTCCTAACCACTGATAATCCCTTATTTCATTATTTTTGTCACTGCTTTCAATAGAGAAAACTTTACAAATTCATTTGTTGTATATATATTTACCAACCCCTCCGCACGAGCAGGATGTGACACCAGGTCAATTTCTTAAGCGGAGTTCAACAGGTTTCCTTCTCCTTGACCGGTTGCCTAACCAAGGTTAAAGAGCCCAGTCTGCCCTACTACTTATCCATAGCTTGAGGGAAAGTAGGATTCATAACTTTCCCAAGGGTATTAGCGCTAAGTGAAATGTAAATACCACATCCAGGATTTGAACTCGGGGCGACGAGTCCATTTCCCATGACTTTGACCATTACACCACGCTCTTCCATTTGTTGTATAGTCGGTTAGTCATAGTGTTACATAACTGATGGGTTGCCTATCATTTATGTGTTTTAGTTTAGAATAATTTGAACAACAGTTTCATGGAACAATAAGGAGTTAACTGACAGACAAATTCTATACTATAATTGACCTCGATTCCAAGTGTACAGAGCCAACGTGAGAAAGTTAGAGAAATCAGATTTGGCTGGGTGACGAGATGAGACAGACGCAATGGCGGTCTGTCAGTTCGAGGTCAAATTCTCTATGACTGCTTGTTTGACTTGAGTCTATAAATTAAAATAAAGGACGTCTAAGTAAAATACTGGTGTCTTATCTTCGTTAATCAAAAACTAGACAACGACACAAGACAAGAAAACACAAGAAAACAACAAGAAATGAACAAGAAAAAGATGAAAAGCCCAGGGAATAGAAAATTCGCTGTTTTAGGCTTACCTGACTTGGCCTGTGGAAGCACGTGGTGTAATAATAATCGTCGAAAGAAATGAATGATAGTTCAAAGGACCATATGACCTTTAGGCACCCCTTTTGCGATCTCGATTCGTGGGGACAATTTTTTACATTTACACCGTCAAAATCCGGTTAATTGTTAACAGACGATTTTTAGAGGTTTTTTAAATTATAAAACTAACCCCTAACCCTAACCCTAACCCCTAACCCCTAACCCTAACCCCTAACGCTAGACACTAACAAACAACCGGGTTTTGACGGTGTAAATGAGAAAAAATGTCCTTTTGAGTCGAGATCGCGGAAGGGGTGCCTAAAAGTCATATGGTAATGGCTGTCAACTCGTGTTCAAGTAAGACCATTTCCTGTTTTGTTTTTGTTTTTTTGTTTTTTATCATCATAGTTGGGTGCCAGTAGCATTTGACACTCTTTCCTTGTTTTCTCAGATAACTCACAAGGCCAGTCCTGGAGAGACATACTCTTCCACATAAACTAAATGTTGGAACTTCTCCACTTTGAATGTTGCTGGGTTGAAAATTACCCTTTCTCATAGCCCGCTTCAATTTTTGGTGTTTAATTCGGTTGGACTCAAATTCTTCCACAGACAGGTAGATGGTGTCTCTCCAGCCAGGTCTATTACAAGCTAGCTTCTCCCAGTCCTTCACAGCAATAGCAGTGTTCTTCAGAGTGTCCTTGAGGCAGTCCTTAAATCTCAATTTGGGTTTGCACTGACGACGTTTGCAAGTTGAGATTTCCCCGTAAAATAGTTGTTTTGGGATTCGGCAATCATACAGTTCAAATATCAGGCTGTTTGCATTTCATATATCGTGAATATCGTCGGGAAAGATATGAATCTAAATATTCTCCTTCAGCTATGGATAACTGTTCGGTTAGAGTGTGATCTTTAAACTTTAAGAGTATTTATGGGATTCGAAGAAGCTCTTATTTCTCCGTAGTTGTAGGCAAATTGTCGGACAAAGAAGGAACAAACACGAAAGTAAATGCAGACACTTGTATTAACAAAAATTACATAAATGTTTTTTGCAAATTTTATTGGTATTTGCTACGAGACTTATCTGAGTTAAGTAATGTTCTTGGAGTAGTGGTGATAACAGGGGTATTCTGTTGCTGGTTGGAAAGTTGATAGGATGCTTGCTTTCACGTTTCTCGTTCTTCCTGGTAACCGGTTATGTGATAAGTGATGGAGGATGCTATTTTAGAAGCTTCTCGCCCGGGTAACAGTTCCTTTAAATGACGGTGAATGGGCCCTTTTCAAGTAGACTATTTGGTCTATTTAGCCTTCTGTAGTGTGCTATTGTGACCGCCTTGTAGTATGCGGACACAATGCCTTCGAAAGTATGCTGTGAAAAAATGCCTCCGTCCAGGTCAACCGTCCGTAGATAAGTGTGCCCTGTTTTTGGACTAAGTGATGAGAGCGTTTACTTTTACGTCTCTCTATGGTAACGGCTCCATGATAAGTAAAGAGATTTGTTTTGGCGCCAACATACGATGTTGGCGATTCGCCCCCTAGCGGCAGGGGAGATAATTTACTATCGAATTTCCAATAACTTGCTATAGCAGCAGGTCTAATAAATTTATTAATAGTGGCTGTTACATTAAAAAAAAGTAACAAAATAAAAAGAATTGGTAATTTGTAGTAGTAATAATAATAATGTAGTCAATTTATATAACAAGGAAATGCAGTAAATTAGCTGAAAAAGAGAACAAAAAATGGACAAGACTGGATTGGAATGTATTGTGAATTGTATCATAATTTCTGGGTCTCAGTGACCTGCACTACTTTAACACACAATTGTGTAAGTATGCCTCTGTAGAAAGTAGACATTTATAGACTTTTGCAAGATTTAATATACAGTACTAGCAGGATCTGTGGATATACCACAGTATAATAATTATTATAACATTTGATATATATACACAATCTAACTGAACTATTTGGCAATAGCTCTCAAGTAAACATATCAAATGTTGTAATAATTATCATACTGTGGTATAAGCTTTTATATACGGTACTAGCAAGACCTGTGGATATACCCCTATTTATAATTATAACAACATTTGATATGTTTACTTAAGAACTATTGCAAAATTTCCATATTTGTGAATTCAACCCTGTAAAACTCCACTTAAAAGTTGACTTTGTATCACATCCTGCTCATGCGGAGAGGTTATTAAACACACACACACATACACACAGACATACACACAGACACACACACACAGATATACACACATACACACATCTTTTCAATGCGCGAGGTTATTAAACACACGCACACTCAGACACAGACACCTTTTCAATGCGAGAGGTTATTAAACACACACACACACACTCAGACACACACACACAACATACCTTTTCAATGCGGGATGTTATTAAAACACCACACAACTCCAGATACACACACACACACACCTTTCAATGCGGGAGGTTATTAAACACACACAACACACACTCAGACACACACACACACACACACACACACACAACCTTTTCAATATAAAAGTAGACTGTAAAAAAGCATTTGGTCTTCACAATAAATTTTGACAAACCCTTTGGCTAAATACCGAGGCGAAATATTTATTGAATTTGTTGTTGTGTTTGTTTATATCCAGCTTTTCAATCGCACACACAAAACACACACACACACACACACACACACACTTATATATAATATATATATATATATATATATATATATAATATTATATCTTAGTATCTTTTTTTATTTTATAGTTGCAATTAATATAAGGGTAATTCCAAGTTAAATCATCAAGAAAAACTTTAAAATATTCACCCACCCCTTCAAATTTTTTTCTGAACTCGTTTCAGGTGTGGACTATATTAAGTTAGACAATCCCCAAAATTTGAGCTTCCAAGTCCAAAAAATTGGCGGAGTTTGTGTCGATTTATAGCTCTCCAAAATTTTGGTGGGGTTCACGA
>CM042158.1:39279676-39289676 GCA_023376005.1 Doryteuthis pealeii | reverse complement strand
GTGGAATACCGCACCTACCATCAGCTCCTCTCTTTACCACACAAATCCTTGTGCTAATCATATGCTGAGGTTGAGAGGGCCGGTTTTGAATCCGGAACCTTGTGATTCCAAGTCTGATGCTCTACCGACTGAAGTCATCGTAAATTACTAATTTTAAGAATTTAAACATGACAGTTTCATATTTGTTATTTGTTTATTTATATAAGATGCAAATGGATGAATAACTTTGCTATGTCTACAAAATCCATTCCCTTTTAATTAGGCTGAAAATTAATTAAAATCTTTGTCATTTGAAATGTTTGTTAATAATGTTTCTACATTGAAAACCTTATCCGTTACATGATCAGATAGAATCTATGAATACATTGTTAATTTGTGCACATGTAGTAAATGTATAATTCAATGATAAATGTCTAATTAAAATTAATTATTCTAAGTTTAATTCCTATGCAATTATCAGTACATCAAATTTCTCCCTTTTATTTTCATGAAGAACAACATTTATATTAAACATGGATTTGTCGGATATAATAGTGTAATATAATGAGATGAAAGAAACAAAAATTGAAGCTAAGAGTGGAAACTTACTAGAATTTTGGGAATGACATATGAAAGGCTACCTGTTGATTTCTGATTGGTCAGCACAAGACTAGAAAGAGAGTGAGGTAAAGTGAGATTGATGAGTTGGCAGTCTGGGCTGAGTGTTTGAAAGGAGCAGATGCAATATATTTTTTGTTTGTCTCAGTTCATTCTCCCTTCTTCACTCACTCACTCACTCACTCACTCTCTCTCTCTCATTCTCACACACTTTGTTTTTTCTCTTTTCTCTCATTCTTTCTTCTCTTCTCTCTCTCTCTTTCTCTCTCTTCTCTCCCCCTCTCTCTCATTTTCTCTACCCCGCCACTCTCTTTTCTCTATCTCTCTCTTTATCTTTCTCTCTTTTGCTTTCTTTATCATCTCCCCCTCTTTCCCCTCTCTCTTTTTCTCTCTTCCCTCTCTCTTTTTCCCTTCTCTTCTCTCTCCCCCTTTCTTTATTTTTTACTCTCTCTCTCTTTTTCTCTCTCTCTCTCTGTCTTCCTCTTCATCTTTTTTTCTCATACTGTAAAATAATAAGACATGGAAGTCAGTGTGTGACGTCAGTGGTAGGTTGACGTGTTAGGAAAGTGTTCTTTAATTAAAAACTAAGCTACGATAACCTTTATAAAACATTGGGTATATATAAGAGAGAGAGAGAGACAGACAGACAGACAGACAGACAGATTAGAGCTGATAGAGATGATAGGTGATCTTGCTTGGTAACTTCTGCTTCTACTTTGGCCGCAATCTTCCCAGGTTGGTCTGTTGGGCTTCTTCTGGGTATTGCTTGTTTTAATATTTAATTAATAAAACACTTGGTTATTTTTGATCAAATTTTATTTCCCCAGCCCATGATTCCGCCGCGGGTGAGTTGCGAACACTAAGAGACAACCTCTCCATAGGCTGCCGGCTTGCATTTGACTAACTAAACTAAAACATTCTCACGCATTTGTATGACGCGTTTTCACGGGGTCAAATCAAAAGCTTATAACTGTCGGTAATTTTCCATGGACCCCGTTATTTTAAATTCTAACGGCCCCTATTCAAAATTCTAACTACAGTTACGCTCATAATATATGGCTGCTCATGAATTATGTAACAACAAGACAATATATAGTTACTCAATCTACACAAAAAATGTAAGTATGAACATACTATGAACAAAATCCGTATTCAGTTTTTTTAAAAAGGTCCTTCAAGTTCTATGTGTGGTTGTATTTGGAAAGAATTTGTCCGAAACTGTTACATTGTAAGAAGATGTGTTGGAAAATGGAGGGAACTTTGCATATTGAATGTACTGGAGTGATGCTGATAGCTTTTTGATATGGTGCATCCTAGGACGCACATATTTGCTTTGAATGAGTCCCTGGGAACATTTATGGGTCCCAACTAAAGTTTCTTAATATATTGTATGATTTTTATTTATTATTTATGACTGGGGAAACCCTAAAGCTGTCAAACCCCTACTCTTTACCCTATCCCATGTAACTCATTTCTAAGAAACTATTGAAATGTATTTACAATTAACTTGAAATAGTGAGAGAAGAAAAAAGAAAGACACTGGAACACATGGATATGGTTTTACTTTACTTTTAGATTTTTGTGCTTCAGGGACGCAGGCCCCGTATTAATCAGTATCTCTGTACTGTAGTGTCTGCCATTTTTTTTAGTAGGTGCGGTGTGTGGGTGTGCCCAATGCGAAGTCTGGAAAGTATCGTACTTTTAAGGTTCTTTATGTGTGGCTCATCAAGGAAACCCTTTTCAAGGAGATAAAGTTAATTTATAATTAAGCTTAGAATCTTTAAGGCAAACAGGTCAGGTCAAAACAAAACAGATTTTCTTTCTGTGATATTTAACAAGAAAAAAGCGAATGATAGCAAAATAAAATGGACGAGAGAATTAGATTAATTTCTGGTATTATTTGGATTATTTGGACTGTTGTCCTTATCTTCATTGTTATCTATACAACGTTTTGTGCCCTCCGGTTTTCTTCGGGTATTTATTGTCGCACTCAGGAACTTTCTCGGACTCGGGAACCTTCTTTTCGGACTAGGGAACCTTCTTATCGTAATCGAGAACCTTCTTGTAATTGGGAGCCACCACGGGACTTTGAACCTAACCCTTTATTCAGTCCACTGGGTATCCTGTTCTCATTTCCCTAACCATAACTGGGGTACAGGTGTTAAGCTGTGTTAATTATTATTCTATGTTATTGCTGCTCCTGACCAGGACTGAACCTGCAGTCTAGAGATTATCACTTAAACTCTTAACCTACCTCCTTTATCCGCTAGGCATATTTGGATAATTCAGTGTGAATTTTGGGAACTTATAAACTTAATGTCTTGTTTTGCCTAGAATATCTATCTATACACTTATGTATGATTTTATTTATCTTGTCTCATATTTTAAAAAATCTAATCTAGCCTAAATCATATTCCGAAAAATCGTAGATTAATCTCGATTATCTTAAATAAACGAAGTCGGTAAATTTAGAAATTATATAGTTTTTCTTTCACCCGGTGAAGTGTGAGGAGGTGAGTGGGAGAAAATCAGTTTCTTGGCCGGGTGATTTAGTCGTGCGTGGTGAGGTGATGTGGCGTAGGTCGGGAGGTTCAGCTGTATTTTGATCTTATCCGAAAAAGTAACGCATTGTACCGACCAATGCTGGATTCAACTGCCTTCCTGACTTTTAGTCGGCCGTTTTTATAACTATGTTTACGATGGAAATTCGCTTTGAAAATTTTTTTGGGGAGGGAGTTTAAGAGAATTTTTTAATCGTCTGTAAATTTAGTTTTTCACTCGGAAATTGCGTGGAGCTTCATGCGCAAAGACATATTTTGTTCATTTTGTTTGAAGCTACAGTCGGGTCAATATACGTTTGATGTCACATTTCTTCAATCAAATATATTTGTTAGATTCTGTTCTGAAGTGTTTTAATTTGTTTTGTTGGTCAGTGGGTGTACTGAGTTATTGAATTTGTGAATCAGGAGAGATGTTTATTCCTGTTGTATAACACCTGCTACTAGTACCATGTAAACTATTTCTACTGGTTCCATAGTCGGGTTGTCAGCGACTAAACTCTTTAAAAGTTGTTTATTACTGCGCCAAGAATATGCGTCATTGATTCAAGTCAGTAGAAGACAAGTCTTCTTTCCTACCTGCTACTAGTACCATGTAAACTAATACTATCTGTTCCATGGTTGGGTTGTCGTTGACCAAACTGATAAGGTGGGCATATGGCGACGCAGCATCACTAAAAACAAGAGCTGATAAAGGGCAGATGAGCTCCAGGGGATCCAACGACCATCCACCTCAATAGTAGTTTATTACTACTCTCATAAATACCCAAATGTGGTAGATAGGGACTCCTTAGCCTTGGACGGCACACAATCTAGACAAGGGAAAGTCTTTTATAAAACCATCCGCTGCCAAGCGGCTATACCCCATTCCAAGAAAATACTAGAAGAGTAAACCCTGAAATCAAATCCGGAGCAGGAGTCCATAAGGAGTGTGATGCTGAACCTCAGCGCTAACCGCCAACTCTTATCAGAAAAATGATGGTGGAATTAACTTCCCCTATCCGAAAAATGATAGCGGAATTATCTCCCCCTGCCGCTAGAGGGCGAATCGCCAATACACGATATTGGCGCCAATTTAAACCTCTTCACTTATCAAAGGGCTGTTAACCAGGCGAGTCGCTAAAAACAAACGCTCCCAACACTTTGCCCATCAAGGGGCCTTTCACTTATCGTAAGAACTTCCACCTGAAGAGATGCGTCTTAACAGCACTCCAAAACAACTACGAGTAGAATTCATTCTAGCGCAACTTCACCTTAACACAGCAGATAAGTCTATTGAAAATGCCACAAATTTGCAGCAATCTTTTTTGTATCTTTTGTTTAATATATGTCATTTAATTTCCAACTGTGTTTGTCTTCTTTCACCCGAAATTATTTGCCTGTCACCGGGAGAATTAAGAGCTTCCAAGTACCCCGTAATTCCTCTTACTCCTGCGACAATATCGTTGCCAAACTACATTTTT
The DNA here is from genome assembly GCA_023376005.1 of Doryteuthis pealeii. NCBI lineage: Eukaryota > Metazoa > Mollusca > Cephalopoda > Myopsida > Loliginidae > Doryteuthis > Doryteuthis pealeii. The sequence continues at coordinate 39,285,058 of CM042158.1, read as the reverse complement.
TTCATTGCCTTTCCTTTGGAGAGGGTAACCTGCTGCTTGGGCGACAACTCATCCTCCACATCAATCCTCCCAGGTTACATGGTTCCATCTGATTCGGACACTACGCCATCGTCTCTAGTAGACGGATGGATGTCAACAAAAAAAAAGACAATCATTCTCATTACTTTCTAGACAAACAGGATGAAACTTGCTACCGATATTGTCACCTAGGCACACCAATGAATCAGATAGCTTTATTAGATAGAACAAAATACACGAGCGCCTGCAAACCTGTTTACAGTTGAATATCTGTAAAGAAAGAAGGTGCTGAGCTTTCAAACTGGGAATCACAAAGTTTGATACTCGACAAATACGTTTTCGGGCCAAACTTAGGAAAGCATTAAAAAAAAATAATAGAAAAAAAAAAAAAATTGATAAATAAAAAAAAAAATAGAGGCCCGCAAAACCAGCAAATATTTACGGTCTTAGTTCTTTGAAAGTAATATTGATTTTTTCGTCTTTATGTCATTCATGAAAAATGTTTCTGTGTTATTGGATTTTCTTTAAAAAAACAAAAAAACAAAACAAAAAAAAAACAACAAAAAAACAAAAAAAAACAAAACAAGGCAAATATGAGAGACGCTCGATATAAACAGTTTATTAGCGAATTGAGGGTGATTTTTATCTGGGGTTAGTCAACTTATTCTATTTGTTGTTTTTCTACTTCGTCTGCCCTTTTTCTTTCATTTCCTTCTTTTTTCTTTCGTTCTTTTTTTTCTATAATTTTATTTAACTCTTTTTCTTCATCCATTTTCTTCTATTTTCTTCTTCTTTTTCATCTTTTTTATTCATTCTATCTTCTTTCCTTTTTCTTATCTCACGACTTTTATTTTCATTCTATTTCATTCATTATTTTAGGTTAGTTCTTATTAATTTCTTCCATTCATTTTCATTCCTGTTTCTTTTATTTTCCTTCTTTTTTTCGTTCTTTTTTCTATAATTAAAAAAAAAAAACTCTTTTTCTTTTATTCATTTTCTTTCATTCTTTTTCCTTGATTCTTTTACAATTTTTACATTTTTATAAATTTTTCACATTCTTTTTCATTCTTTTTTTTCTTCCCCACTTCATTCTTTACAGTTTTCATAGTTTCTTCCAATATTTTTCTTTCATTCTTTTCAAGTAACTCTTTTTCTTTCATTCTTTTTCTTTTATTCTTTTTTCATTTTTATTCATTTTTGACAATCTTTTTCACTCATTAATTTTTCGTTATTTTTACTTTCTTTTTTTCATTCTTTTTAATTAATTCTTTTTCTTTCATTCTATTTCTTTTTTTCAGTTGGTTTCATTTATTCTTCATCTTTTATTCATTTTCTTCTATTTTCTTCTTTTTTCATCTTTTTTATTCATTCTATCTTCTTTCATTTTTCTTATCTCACAACTTTTATTTTCATTCTATTTCTTTCATCATTTTACGTTAATTCTTATTAATTTATTCCATTCATTTTCGCTCTTTCTCTCTTTTTTCTTTCTTTTTTTCTTTCTTTCTTTTTTTCTTTCTTTTGATCTATTTGTACATTGATTCCTTCATTCGTTAATTCTTTCTTTCTAATCTTATCTTTTCTTTCTTTCTGATTGTTTATTTGTTTCTTTGTTTGTTTGTTTCTTTCTGTTTTTCTTTCTCCTTATTTATTGGCACATTCTTTCTTTCTTTCTTTCTTTCTTTCTTTCTTTCTTTCTTTCTTTCTTTGTATCTTAATGTCTTTCTTTTTTATTTATATGTTTTTCTATATCTGTTCATTAATTTATTTGTTCATTATGTTTCTTTTTACTTTATTACATTCATTTATTTTTTTCTCTTTCTTTTTCAAAATGTTCCACTCTCTCTTTCTCTCCCCCTCTCCCTCCTTCTAACTCTCTTCTTTTCTCTTTCATTTATCCTTTTTCCCAATTCAAAAAAATAACTTTCATTCTGTTTATTTATATTCAAACTGCTATCCAACTTCTTTTATTCGAAACAACCATCATAACATTGAAAAAAAAAAAAAAAATTCCCAACTTGAAGAATTTTTTAATCCCCACGTATCTAAAAGCATAAATCCTGATTTATGAATATCCAAATATTTATATAATTAAAGGTGTTTTTTTTACAGCATCTTTGCAGCCCCAAAACCTGACTATTAAAAAAACCCAAATAGAAATGAAAGTAAAGAACATGGACAAAAATATAATAATCTTCAAAACCTTCGATTTAAATAAACGCATTTGGTAAATCGACTAACGTGGAACAGGAATGCGAAACTGATATTTTGAATAGAGATTCTTTGGATGAAACAAGTGAGTAATGTTTTTATCAGATGAGAATTTAACATTTTTAGCCTCAAGTATAAAACATTAATAGAGGAAAAAAAAGTATGGAAAGAATTGTTTTAATTAATTATGATTAATTGAAGAAAACAAAACAGAAATGTTTTTCTTCAGTCAACAGATTTTTTCATGTCCAAAATATTTATATTGTATACACACACACACATACGTGCACACACACACATAAATACACATACACACGCACACGCACGCATTCATTCACTCACATATATACTTACAGATACACGCATGCTTATACACACGCATATATATGTATATATGTATATATATATATATATATATATATATGGTGCATTTTAATTCGATTTTGTAGAAGTATGTAAAAGCGGTAAAAGTTTACCTGGGAATAAAGGTAATGAAGGGGTACTCCACACTTAGCAGAGCACCAGAATGGGAACCACACCATTAGATGCCGTTTAACATCTTACCCAAAGGACCAATCTTAGTTAGGCTGAGGACACATATACTATACGGATCCTAGGCAGATATTTGAATTTAACAGATTCATAAAATCATAATCTCTCTCTCTCTCTCTCTCTCTCTCTCTCTATATATATATATATATATATATATATATATATATATATTACGATTTTATAAATCTGTTAAATTCAGATATCTGCCTAGGATCCGTATAGTATATGTGTCCTAACTATATATATATATATATATATATATATATATATATATATATATATATAATTAATTATTATTACTAGCAGGAACTCTTGATATACCAAAATATGATCATTTAGTTATTACAACGTCTGATATGTTTACTTAAGAGCTATTGCTAAATAGTTCAATATGTAAAAAGTATAATAATATTGATTTTCCTCTCACTCAATCTTTTTTTCTTTCTTTCTTTATATTCGAGTGAAACAAATATATACATATATATATATATACATACACACACACACACACACACACACACACACACACACACACACACATATATATATATATATATATATATATCCGAGTTTAAATCCAACATTTCGCATAATGCTAGTACTCTTGGAAAAAATATAAATCCAACTATTTTCCCTCTACCTATGGGTAAATAATAAGACAGACTGGTTAGGCACCAATCTAAAAAGGAAAATTCTAAATTCAAACCTATTAAACCCCGCTTAGGATATTGCCCTAGTGTCACGTCCCGTTCGTGCGGAGGTGTTGGTAAATATATATACAAGGTGTGTCACAACTAAGGTTAGTTCTTTGGGTAAGATGTTAAAAGGTATCTAATGGCGCGGTTTCAATTCTGGTGCTCTGCTAAGTGTGGAGTACCCCTTCATTACCATTACTCCCAGGTAAACTTTTACCACTTTTACCTAATTCTACAAAACCTTATTAAAATGCCACGAATATTTTAATTTTAGAGTAAATAATATGACTTTTTTAAAACATTTTACCTGAATATTATCGACGTCGAAAATTATATGAAAGGAATTTTTTGCCACGCTCTTTCGTAAAAGGTGTAAACAGATCTTTGAAATTTTGGACATGCGCAAATCTAAACCGGAAACAGTTAAATGTTTCGGTTTTTAATAATGAACACGAATACATTTTATTTTTCGATGTTCTTGTTTTACAAGACCCATCATTCAAGAAAATAATTCAGATAGATACATTATTCGCACCCGGCTCAAGAAAACACTTGAACACACTTTCCTAACTTTCTAAAGTTTCCCACAGTCTTTTGATGTCATGTGACAATCTACTATTAGAATGTGACGCTATTGGTAAATTAGGGTCAGATGCTGCCTGTCAAATCTATGGTTATTTTCCATGACTCTTCTTCAGAATTACCGTTAACTTTTAAAATTTAAGCATTCTGCACTACATTAAAAAATGAATAGGCTAACATATTGATCATGTAAAATTAATAAGTGGTTGTCAGAGTTAAAAAAAAGGTCAAATTGTTTTAACTTGTAATAAACTCCAACAATTGTCATCAATTGTCTTAATAAAATGTCAGTTGTCTGCCCTTTTTATGGTTGTATTTTGTCCAATACTATAAAGTGCTGAAAGCAAAATATTCTCAGTGGATGATTGAAGGATTAATAAAATATTCATAAATGAACTGAGTTTTTTTTCTTCTTATAGTCAAATTTCACTTTCACTTTCAAAGTGTTTTTATTTTATACTTTCTTTTAATAGTGTCCATTTTATTAGATTAACAAACCACTTTCTTTTTATAATATTATTTTCAGATGTTAAATACAACTAAGGTTAATCATTAATACTAGCAGGGCCTCTTGATATACCACAATATGATAATTTAATTATTACAACGTTTGATATGTTTACTTAAGAGCTATTGCTAAATAGTTCAATATTTAAAAAGTATAATAATCTTGATGTTACTCTCACTCACTCTTTTTTTTTCTTTCATCTTTTCATTATATTCGATTGAAATGAATTAGCGATATTGCACCCGCTCGCTCACCTTTTCTCTCTATCGTTCGCCCACTTTCTTTCTTTCTTTTTTCTAATTGAATTTTTCTGCGTAACATGTACTTTTGCTTCCTTTTCTTTCTTCATAATGAAAACGGAATAGTCCATTATTTAGCTGAGGTGACGACTCAACCAGGTGGTGTTGGAAAATGATAACTGTCGCAGAATTAATATATTGATGATTGACTAAATGTCTGTCTGTCATTACATAACCCAAGGTTGACTAACAGACTGGGTTCTTTAACTTTTAATCAGCTCGGAAATTGACCTTGTGTTACTGGCGGAGGGGTTGGGTAAATACATATTCGCAGGATTCCATAGAATATTATTAGTTTTTGAAATACATATTTACTAAACCCTCTGCACGAGTAGGATGCGCTACAGTCTCAATTTCTAAGTAGAGTTTAACAGGTTTAATTCGGTTTTCCTTCTCCTTGATTGGTTGACATAGCAAGGGGAAATAGGCCAGTCTATCCTAGAATATGTATTTACCAACACCTTTGTACCAGTTGTATGCAATACATGGTCAATTTCTCATGTGGATTTTAACAAGT
>CM042158.1:39272176-39274676 GCA_023376005.1 Doryteuthis pealeii | reverse complement strand
GCAATCTTTTTATACATGTGAGTCTCTGGAAAAAATCCAGGAGTAAAACTGATGCAACAGCCAACATATACTCCAGTCCTAGTTACCTCAGATTATTACTAGTTTCAATTCCTGCTCTAGCAATACTTCACCCACCGAGAGGACGTGGAAGCTTCAGTAAAGGTGCTTTTTCAAGACAAGAACTGGATCAAAGAACTGGCCTTCCCACATCATACAAGTTATTATCTTCCATGATTCAGGTGGATTCCATTCATCTATTCTATCTGTCATCACGTATATGAATGAAGAAGGTTCCCAAGCTTTTAAATGATGCGTAGTGTGCGTCAATACCTCCAACCTACGGAGAAAAATAACCAAATATAAATATGTCAAATTTATCCCCAACACCCTGTATATATATATATATATATATATATATATATATATATATATATATATATTAGGGTGAGTCGAAAGTTTTGCAATCTTTTTTACACATGTGAGTCTCTGGAAAAAAATTAGGAGTCAAACTGATGCAACAGCCAGCATATAGTCAAAGCCTAGCTACCTCAGATTATTACTCATTTCAATACATGGTTCAATTCCTGCACTAGCAATACTTTATCAACCAGGGGGTGGTGGAAACTTTAATAAAGGTGTTCTCTCCTTAGAAGGACACGAATAGGAATCAGAACTGGATCAAAGAACTGGATATAAACACATGATACAAGTTATTCTCTTCCATGATTCAGGTGGGTTCCAGTCATCCATTCTGTCATCTCTTATATGAATGACGAAGAGTCCAAGCTTTTAAATCATGAGTAATGCGTCAATACCTCCAACCTACGGAGAAAAATAACCAAATATAAATATGTCAAATTTATCCCCAACACCCTGTATATATATATATATATATATATATATATATATATATATATATATATATATATATATATATATATATATTTAGGCTGAGTCGAAAGTTTTGCAATCTTTTTATACATGTGAGTCTCTGAAAAAAAATCCAGGAGTCAAACTGATGCAATAGCCAGCATATAGTCCAAGCCTAGCTACCTCAGATTATTACTCGTTTCAATACATGGTTCAATTCCTGCACGAGCAATACTTTATGAACCAGGAGGTGGTGGAAACTTCAGTAAAGGTGTTCTCTCCCTAGAAGGACAAGAACCGGTATCAGAACTGGATCAAAGAACTGGTCTTCACACATGATACGAGTTATTCTCTTCCTTTGAATGTTAAGCTGATTTTCTTGTTACTTAGAGAATAAAGCAAATAACTTACTGAAATATTACAAAACTTTTTGACTCACGCAAGTCTTTTGAAAACAAAGAAGGCTTCTTTGATATCTTGTGCCAAAACCTCTTGTCTACAAGCAAATAAATCATTATATAAGTCACCAGTATTTGCCCTACGTGAAGGAAAAAATTTGTCTTGTGTCTTTCGACTAAAATTTATGGACTGTAAGTCTGTTAATCATCTAAAAGTCATCTTTTGAGTGTTACCTTGCAAAATGTTCCAGACTCCTACAAACGGATACCTCATCCATCAAAGTTTCATATGGTAAGCGTTTTCTTATTTCGGGCTTAAAATTCACCTCCCCACTACGACGCAAGGTCAAAAGGTCGTTTATATCTTGAAGGTTAAAAATAAACACGAACATTTCTGTTATTTGGATTTTTGGGACTATTGACTATTTGTCTGAATTTTTGAGAATAAAATTTTCTTTTTTTTTAACCCATTGTACCAGATCATTGATAATAATAAATCAATTAAACAACTTTACCCTTGAGAGCACCTTAAACATATAGAAATTAATTTTCTTGGCAACAATGTAATTAATAAATCTGAAATTTTTAGATGAGGCTAGATAATTTGTGTCATTTGGATTTTTTTGGACTATTGGTCTCATCTTTATTATTATACACGTAACGTTTCGGTTGATGTGCTCTCCAGCCTTCTTCAAGAAGGTTTCCGAGTTCAACAAGAAATATCTGCAGGTCACATTGTGTCCCAAAATAATGTATACACTCTTTAAATATTAATAATTAATAATAGTAACGGAATTTGATAATTTGCTTTTGAAGCATTGTTAAGTAAAGTATATTATCATTTATATTTTTTGAAGGCAATTACAATGCGTATATCGTATAAAATTCGATAATTATTGAAAATAATCATGACAAGCAAACTCGGCGAATAACACGTGCTACGTGTCGAACACCACACCGGTTCGATCTCTGTCGGAGGGAGATCGTAGGTATACACTGCTGATGAGACCTAAAAAGGTTGAAACAGCTGTACGTTGTTCCACACATCACATGCATTATTCGCCGAGTTTGATTGTCATGATTATTTTCAATAATCATCGAATCTTATACGATACATGTATTGTAATTGCCTTCAAAAATATAAATATTAATAATAGTAGCTTTTATCTTATAAAAGTTAATTTTCTATGTTTTTTGTATGTTTTACTCTCAAGTTCAGAAAATCTGTATTC
>CM042158.1:39239676-39264676 GCA_023376005.1 Doryteuthis pealeii | reverse complement strand
TGCCCTGGTATTTATCCATAGCTTGAGGGAGAATAGGATTCATACTTTTCCCAAAGGTATTAGCGCTAAGTGAAATGCAATTACCAAGTCCAGGATTTGAACTCGGGGCGACGAGTCAAATTCCCATGACTTTAACCATTACACTACGCGCTTCCTTTTGCATTGATCTAAGAAATATAACAGTGCGTATTGTGCTGTATATCTGTTGAAGTTTCCACGAGGTTTTGCTTGAAGTGTGTTCCTCATAATTGAAGTTAGTTGAAAAAAATTCAAATTAGTATAAAATGAATCAGATTACTATGAACTAAATCAAATTAATATCAAATAAATCAAATTAATACAAAATAAATCATGTTAGTATGAACTAAATCAAATTAGTATAAGATAAATCAAATTTGTATAAAATAAGTCAAATTAGTATAATTCAAATAAAGTAAGTGAGATTAGTATAAAATAAAATGTCTGTCTTGAGTCATAAACCACTTTTGAATGGTAAACATGTAAACAGTCTGTTAGTATTTAGAAAATGTCTGGTCATATAAAAAAAATAACGACATAGATAATAAAAAAAATGAAGAAATCAAATCTGTTTCTGTACACTTGAAGAAAACTGAACACAATAGCAAATAATTACTGAATATGTGCCAAGTTTTCTATTGCAAATCTTAAGACATACTTCCATTGTATTGATCCAAAAACTTATGATCATAATATATCTTCCTCTTCAAACAATTCGAATATATTAAAGATGAAAGTAATTCTAATAAATGCACTTGAATATAATCAATATTTGATTAAGAGAAGAACAAAAATCGTGATTGATTTTAATATTTCAGTCTCTATTTTCATCACTCTATGGAAATAACAATTAGTACTTCCGGGTTATCTCAGTCGGTAGAGAGTTCGGCTAAAAACCACAAGGGTCCTAGTTCGATACCGGTCCCCCGCCAACTCAGTGTAGGAGTAGCACAGGGATCTGTGCGGTAAAGTAAGGAGCTGTTGGTAGGTGTGGCGCGCCACCTCATATGCCAAAACAATCTCCTTGGTCTAGCGCAATTGAAAAGGGGATAGACTCCCTCGCTGATTGGCTGATACCAACTTTAGGCCGCCCCGACCACTTACTTGTTTTTTAAATGAAAAAAGAGTAGAAGGAAAAAGAAGTGGAAGGGAGGGTGAAAAAAAAGAGGAAGGGTGAGATAAAGAAGAGAGTGAAAGAGAATAGGAAAGAGGAAAAGGGAAGTGGAGGACAGAGTGAAAAAGGAGAACAGTATTATGGAGGAAGATTAAGGTGGAGGACAGAATAAAAAAGAATACGACTGAGTGAAAAATATTTGATCAAGAGAAGAACAAAAATCGTGATTAATTTTAATATTTCATTCTCTATTTTCATCACTCTATGGAAATAACAATTAAAATTGCTTTCGTACTTTTTTAAAATGAAAGAAGAAGGGAGAATTAAAAAGAAGAAAATTTGTAAGAAGGAAGTGAAGGGAGGAGTAATAAGAAGAGGAAAGGGTGAGATGAAAGAAAGAGTAAAAGAGAAAAGGAAGAGAGATGTGGAGGAAAATATAGGGAGAAGACAGAGTGAAAAATAATTGGAAGGATTAGGTGGAGGACAGAGTGAAAGAGAAGAGTAAGAGTTTTGTGGAGAAAGAATGTAGTGGAGGACAGAATAAAAAAGAAAAGAGACTATAAGATGGAGGACATACTGTGGTATATCCACAGGTCCTGCAAGTTCTAATAATTATTTGCCAATCTTGACCCATCTTGAAATAAGGGGCTATATTCTGGCAGCTTCTTCTGCGGTATCATTGGTCCCAGCAGATGTTTTATAGGTACTATTTCAGAATAGTGGACAAGGAGCGTTTGGCTAGAAACCACAAGGTTCCTGGTTCGATACCGGTCATCGTCAACTCAGCGTATGAGTAGCACGGGGATCTGTGCGGTAAAGTAAGGAGCTGGTGGTAGTTGTAGCGTTCCACCTCAGACGCCAAAACAATCTCCTTGGTCTAGCGCTAGTGAAAAGGGGATAGACTCCCTCGCTGATTGGCTGATACGGACTTTAGGCTACCCCGACGAATTTACTCTTATTTTACTTACGTATAAAAAGCATTACATTTCATTACATTTCACGGAAATACCCCAAATCTTTGAGACCCTAGGGTTAGGTTTAGGGTAAAGATTAGGGTTTGTTTTAGGGTTAGCGTAAAGGTTAGGGTCAGTGTTAGGCTTAGGTTAGAGTTAGTGTTAGTTTTATGGTTAGGCTACTTTGGAGTTCCAGCAATCTAATGCTATTTATATGTAAAATGCGATTTTGATGATATCTTTCGCACTATTCGGCATTTGTACACCAAGAGCTAAATTCTACTGTCCTTTTGGGGCCCAGCTTTCTTTACAGTACCTGCAGTTTCTTAAGAGTTTTGTTTTGTTTCCTATGGGCGTCAGCCCATGCGTCACCACATTTTACTTGGCTGCCTCTTTTCAAACTGATTCTCCTACGTGTTCGTCGGTCACAGCAGATGTTTTACATTTGAATGTCAACGCTTTTGTGATTGATCTAATAGTCATTGTGTGTTTACATTAGTCACCCCCCAGGATTCAGGGTCAAAACAATTGGCGTATCCCTTGCAGTAGATAATTGTGTCTCAATTGAGAGCGACGAGGGAAGCTAACAATTTACTACGAATACAGTTGTGTTATTTTATCTTTTTTTTATCTTTTATTTTTTCTTGTAATTATGATGGTGGTCTGATTACCATTTAACTCTTTGCCTATTTTAATCCACTCACAGCAGCTCTCCCAGTGGCTCTTCCATGCATACCACACCCAACGAAATAATACTTGAAACTATATATCTATGCTGTTGTTGGCATCCTTCCGTCTACTAAAGACGATGGCGTCGTGTCCACTGCGTGAGTGGCTGAACAGACCAATTTTTGAATGGCAGTCTCTGGTGCAGTGATTGCAAACAAACGGTGATGCTTGCTGGAAATGATGTTGTCTCTCCTTTCTTCTGGCTCTCTTTTCTGTGGCGGTTTCTTTCCTCTCTTCCTCTCTCCCTTTCGTCCCTTGTTTGACGAGGTGACGCCAGGTCGTACGGTCTTCTGCACAAGCCTCCCATGTGTTGGTGTTGATGTAGCATGTCTTCATGTCCTTCTTGCAGACATCTTTAAAGCGCAGGCGTGGTCTCCCTACCGGTCGGGCGCCTTCTACTAATTCACCATATGGAAGGTCTTTGGTTTGTTTTTTTGGTTTTCTGGAACCTCACCATCAGATAGAGTTTAACGTCATTCCCACGACATGTAGACCCGCAGCCACCGCCTTCTAGCACCCATATGATAAAAAGGGGTTGGGGCTTGCCATAAGGGCAATAGGGCTGGGAAAATCATATAGGTGCTAGGGCTTGACGTGACCAGCCGATTGATCGGAGGGGGCCTCTCCGACCGCCCGTCTAGCCCAAGATAGGGCCGAAGTGGAGTATTGCATGTCATGAACTGCTCATCCATGGAAGGTCTTTGGGGAAGCGGCTATCTAAAAATGATTAATATTAGATAGGAATATTAGAAACCATATAACTGTATACAAACAAATATTATTATTAGATACTGAAACCAAATAACTGCGTGCAAATTATTTGTATTAACTCTTTGCATACTTTAAGCCGCTCACAATTTGCTTAATTTAGTAAAAAGTGTCAATGGAAGAGCACTTAGTGAGGAGCAAAATCACTGCACCAGAAATAATTTGGGATACTAACTTAGTAGCCATGAATTTCACACGGACATTCATGGTATGTGTGTGAATATTTGTGCGTGTGAGACAATACACACGCACACACACATAATATATATATATATATATATATATATATATATATAATCCAAAAGTCCAGAGAAGAAATCTTCCTTACGACACAAGAGTTTTATTTAAACAAAACCAAGTCGCAGTTTGAGAGCTCAATGTGTGCTCTTAATGTTAGAGTCACAGAGCAAATATATGAGTAAAGAAATAACAAAAGACTTAGAGATTTAGCATTATAGTCTAAGCTCCCTGAAATAGACTATAATGCTGAATCTCTAAGTCTTTTGTTATTTCTTTACTCATATATATATATATATATATATATATATATATATATATATATATATATATACTTGAAGAGCTAGCCGGTATACAAAAAGTTAAATATAAATCTCTTTATTAAATTCTAAAATTGGGTAAATAGTAGGACAGACTGGGCTCTTTAACATTGGTTAGGCAACCAATTTAGGAGAAAGAAAACTGTTAAACTCCTCTTAAAAACTGACCTAATGATGAGCTGCGTAGATACACACTTCTAGCCTTGTGCCAAACTAGGGCCAACTTCTTAAATGACTATGAAATGAATAAAGAGAATGTTAGAACATAGCAATAAGTTGTTCAAATATAATTATCATGATGAAGAAGACAAATTTCTGAATTTTCCCACTAAAAGAAAAAAAACTTTGTTTTCGCATTGGTATATTGCCTTAAGTAATCAATTTACGTCAATTTGAAGAAGAAGAAGAAGAAGAAGAAGAAGAAGAAGAAGAAGAAGAAGAAGAAGAAGAAGAAGAAGAAGAAGAAGAATGTAGACAAAAGAGATGATGGAAGAAGAAAAAGAAGACGAAGAAAAAGTGTGAAGAAGAAGGAGGGAGGGGAGGAGGGGAAGAAAGGGTCATCTCAAAGAAAGAAATGGCAAATGAAGAAGAAGAAGAAGAAGAAGAAGAAGAAGAAGAAGAAGATTAGAAAGCAAAAAAAAGAAGAAGAAGAAGATTAGAAAGCAAAAAAGATAATAGAAGAAGAAGAAGAAGAAGAAGAAGAAGAAGAAGAAGAAGAAGAAGAAGAAGAAACCAAAAAAGGGTGATAGAAGAAGAAGAAGAAGAAGAAGAGCGAAGTAGAAGAAGAAGAATGAGGAGGAGGAGGAGGAGAAGAAGAAGAAGAAGAAGAAGAAATGGCAAATAAAGAAGAAGAAGAAATACAAAGTAAATACTAATCAGAACAAGATAAAATGATATTGGTAGTGGAATAAAAAAAAGTCTATAATAAGTGAAGTACTTATACAGTATACAAGATGAAATCTCACTGATAAGTAATAGAGTTACTTATATCTCTATACAGACATGTTGGTTGTGGCGGACATCTGTTCCGTTCCCAGATGATTTGTTCCAACGAAAAATTTCCAGAGAAAAATTACAAATCTCGAAGCATTTTTTTTTTGTAACTCCGATAACACTATATATTTACATTTGGTAGATATTTATTGAGGTTAGCTATGTGGGGCACAAGGCCAGGGCATGAATTGAGTATTTGTACTTTGGAATATTGGTTTATTAATAGGGAACAAAAAGGCACTTAATGATTGATTTATTCATTGATAATAATTCTCTCTCTACTTCTTCTCTCTCTCCTCCTCTTCTTTCTTTCTTTCTTTCTTTCTTTCTTTCTTTCTGTCTGTCTCTCAGTCTCTCATACTCTATCTTTTTTTCGTTCTTTCTCCTTCTCTCCTTTTCTCTATCTCACTCTTCTTTCTCTCTCTCTCTCTCTCTCCACTTCTTTTTCTTTCCACTTTTCTCTCTTCTCCTCTCTTTCTCATCTTCTTTCTTTCTTTCTTTCTTTCTTTCTTTCTTTCTTTCTTTCTTTCTTTATGTCTCTCTCTCACTCTCTCATCCTCTTTCTTTTTTTCTTCTTTCTTCTTTCTTTCTTTCTTTCTTTCTTTCTTTCCCCTCTCTCACTCTTCTCCTCTTTCTCTCTGTCTTCTATTTTTTCTTTCCACTTTTCTCTCTCCTCCTCTCTCTCGTTTCTTTTTTTCTCTCTCTTTTTACCTCTCTCTTCTTCTCCCCCTCTCTCTCCTCTTCTTTCTCTCTCCACTCTCTCTCTCCCTCTCTCCGTTCTTCTTTCTTTCTTTCTTTCTTTCTTTCTCCCTTTTCAATTCTTTCATTCTATCTTCCTCTTCTTTTCTCTCTCTCTCCAATATTTTTCCTCTCTCTTTCTCTCTCTTCTCTTTCTTTCTCTCTCTCCTCTTCTTTCCCTCTCTTTCTTCCCTTCTCCCTCTCTTCTCTGATTTCTCCCCTCTTCTTTCTTTTCTCTCTTTCTCCCCCTCCCCCTCTCTCCTCTTCTTTCTCTCTAACAACATCGTATTAATATTGATAATATAGTTTGCAATATCTATCTATACATATATAAAGGGCTGATGTGTGTATGTGTATGTCCGGAAAACTTTAAGAAAATAAAACAATTAGCGACAAAGTATATATACATATACATTAAATATCACCAAGGCTTGGTTTTTGAGCAAAAATTATAGAGATTTGATTTATATTCATGAAGATAATTAAAAAATAAAATTTAAATGATAACAGCATGGAACTTTTTCATTTAATATTTTAAGTAGTAGACATTAACATTTCTTTTCAGAGTAGCTGGCTCAATGCAAGGTCTATTTTTTTTTACATAGGGATTTAAATGGGGCATCCCATGAGGATTCAACAAACGATTCAGTAATAATGGATCTGCGGGACTAACTTAAAAATCCCCCTCTACCTAGGTGACGCCGGATAGCCACTGCTAGTTCTTAAATAAAGAGTACTCAATATAATTGATAGAGCATGTATATCTAAGTTAGGTTAGCAAAGGTATGAAGTCATCAGTGCTTGGTAACTGACAGTTTCTCACATCGGTGTTTTTCTAACCAAAACCTTGGTCTGAAAATCACGGAGTCTAGAGACAGTCAAGCGGCATTGACTTTATGTCTTCGCTAACGTATCATAGAAAGTTTGCATTCTAGCCAATTGTCGCCAGGGAAATTGTTTTTGCTGAAGCGGGGCACCACACCTACCGTCAGCTCCCCATTTTTAACGCAAAGATCAGATCACCCAATCTGTGCTACTCGTGTGGCGGGAACCGGTATTGAACCTGGAGCCTTACTATTTCTTAGCGGGTGCTCTCTCTCAACCATTGAACTCATCTGATGATTGCATTACCATGAAACTTCAAGTTATGAGTGTAAATCCATAATATTACCATTGATTATATATATATATATATATATATATATATATTTACCAACTCCTCCACACGAGCAGGTTGCGACACAAGGTTAATTTCTTAAACGGAATTTAACAGGTTTGACTTCAGAGTTTTCCTTCTCCTAGACTTGTTACCTAGCCATGGTTAAATATTCTAGTTTGCCCTGTTACTTACCTATAGCTGGAGGAAGAATTGGATCCATACATTTCCTAAGAGTATTAGCGTCATATAAAATGCAAACAGCTTCGTCCAGGAATTGAACTCGGGTCGACGAGTCCATTTCCTACGACTGTAACCCTTACACTACGCGCCTCCCATTCAACTATAGGTTTGTACAAATGAGTTTATGTAGTAGAAAACATTAAAATGAAACAGAGATTTGAAATATAGAAGCATGAAACACTTGTAAAAGAAAATCACAGAATTCAACTCTAAAACAATTGTCTGGTGACCTTTAAAGGTTGAAACTGAAGAAATGAAAACCAAATCCTACAATTTCTTTCTTTTTTCTTTCTTTCTTTCTTTTTCTTTTTTTTTGCATTCAGTCAATGGGGTTTGAACAAAACTTTGGCAATAGAAGAAAAAAAATCCCCAGGAAATTCTTTGTTTTAAAGACTTTTCTTGATTCTGAAGATTCCTGACATGCAACAAATCACAGAAAAACCAAAATTCTTCTGATAAAACTTTATCTACTTTTCTTCTGCAAATTAGAGAAATGTTCACCTTGAAACATCTCTTGAGGAATACTTTTTAAGTGTTAAATATAATATCATATATGTGCTAGTAGGCGGTGGCCGAGAGTCTTAGTGTTCTGGGTATGACATTAAACTACATCTTATAGTAAAGTTCCAATTTTGGGGCTCTGAGGAAGTGTGGAGTATCCCTTTATCACCATTACTCCCAGGTCTACTCTGACCTGGAGTGGTAGTACCAGTTAGGGTCCCATCTATGGTTTTAATAGAAAAATGAGTTTAAAACATTGCATTTTTTCATGTCTGAACCCTTTTTATCATATATGATTGCCAAAACCCTATTTACCCTTATGGCAAACCACAACCCTTTTTATCATATACATTTACCAACCCCCCGCATGAGCAGGGTGTGACACAATGTCAATTTCTTAAACGGAGTTCAACAGGTTTTATTTCAGAGTTTTCCTTCTCCTAGACCGGTTGCCTAATCAAGGTTAAAGAACCCAGTCTGCCCTACTATTTACCCATAGCTGGAAGGAGAGTAGGATTCATACCTTTCCCAAGGGTATTAGCGCTAAGTGAAATGCAATTACCACATCCAGGATTTGAATTGGTAGCAACATCCCTAGCAACTATTTTATAAATAAATCGGTAGCAACGTCCCTAGCAACGTCCCCATAAACTATTTTCCCCTCTTGCCAAACTGACTATTTTTATTAGCTTTTATTCGAACCCATAACATTGGGGGGGGGGTCAATCTGATAATTCCTACCCCCTTTTTTTTCTAGCTACCACATAGTTTCATTGGATGATTCATTACACCTTATCTTTTTCGGTGGTCTAAGCGACTTAATCAATTTGCCATTCAGACTGGGAAATATGGATTTTTATTGGCACCAATCACAATTATGCATTTCCTAAATCCAATCATCCATGCTTTCCCTCCCATAAAAAAATAAGAAGGACAGAATTTATGATTTAAAATTCTCAGATCAAAAAAATGATATTTTGACTCGCGACTTCCCTGGAAAATAGCCATTTTGAGTAGAATCGTGCACACACACACACACACATACACACACACACGCACACAACCCCAGACACACACAATCCTAGATATACAGAAACACAGACACATGTTGGCATCCTTCCGTCTGCTAAAGACGATGGCATAGTGTCCATATTTAAAAAAAACTGCATCTGATTTTTAAATCATAATTTTTTAAAACTGCATCTACCCTGGTGGTTGAACAGGCCAATTTTTGGATGGCAATCTTTGGTGCAGTGACTACAAACATTACACCAGAGAATAACATTAAAAAATTGGCCTGTTCAGCCACCAGGGTAGATGCAGTTAAAATAAAAGAATCTATGATTTAAATTCTCAGATAAAAAATTAAACATTGAAGAAATCGCAAGGTCTCATCAAGCTCATCTTTCTCATTAACACAGAATGATAAACTTCATAGAGGTATGTTAAGTTTGCTTTTGTTAAATGTGTTATTTTTTATATTAACAGTTAACTTAATAACATATTAGTCGTATTTTTATACAGTGCTATCAAGTATCTGTAGTACTGTAAGTGCGTCCAGACTATAAAGTTTGAGAACCACTGGTGTAGGGTGTTTGGCATATCCCCACTGTGGTTTATCCTACTGCTTGAGCATAAAAGAGTGCGCAAGTCTTTTATGGCCAATGCACAGCCGAGCCAGTATTACTTCTTCCTCTCGGGATTTTCTATATCCCAGCTTCCATTTTCCTACTGTTGGCCTAATTGATAATAATTTGGTATCTTATATGGTTATTATAAATGAACTTGTATATATTTGCATTTATTTATTATACTTTATGTACATGTTTGTTGATATACACACCTGGTTCCGTGTTCTCTATGTGTTTGTGTTAATTTTTCTTAGCCACTCCAGAAGCCGAAGCACTCTGAAGCCGGCTCAGCAATCACCCCGATGTTCTTAAATAGTCCTGTATAATAAATAGTCCGTGTATAAATAGTCCTGGGCCAACGCATTCACTCTCAACGCAAAGTACGCTAGGCTAGTTCACAACAAATAGCCCAAGAAGGGTTGAATGCCGTAAAATCCTACCAACCAATTATTGGGATGTTTTCATCAGATCGGCAAGGCCAGAGTAATTAATAAGTAAACGTTTTGATATTCTCTCTAGATGTTTTTAATTCAAACCAGATGGGAAATGAAAACTTGCCACTTCCTTTTCAATAGAACACATGTTTTAATTTGATACCCTTGTTAGTGTATTTCTTTTTATAAAAAAATACAGAAATACTCTAATAAAGTTTTTTTTTAAAGTATACATTCTGATATTCCATATATTTTTTGGCAGATCATCAGCATCTCCTTTTAGCTGAAACGTCTAAGCATGAATAGTACATTGTACATTTCTGTATACAAATTTTGCTTTTTTTTTGTTTAATAGGTTGGTTGGCTGGATTTTACAGCATATCAACACATCGGGTCCTTTTATGCCGAAGACCCTTTTTAAAACTCAATTTGATCTGTTTAATCCATAGATATAACCCTAACAAGTACTACCACTCCAGGTCAGAGTAGACCTGGGAGTAATGGTGATGAATGGCTACTCCACATTTTCCAGACCTCCGGAACTGGAACTTCACCATCTGATAGGGTATACCCAGGACAATAAGACCCTCAGCCACCGCTCTTTAGCTCATATATGACAAAAAGAGTTAGAGCTTGCCAAAAGGGCAATAGGCTTGGGACAATCATATAGGTGCTTGGGCTTGACACGAATAGCCGATTGATTGGAGGGGGCCTCTCCAACTGTCCCTCTATCCTAAGTAAGGGTCAAAGTGGAATATTGCATGTCATGGACTGCTCAATCACCTGGGTTCCATCCTTAAGCCTCATGGGTTGCCATCCACGGCCACCAGGCGGCTCCAATAGGGGAGTCTCACCCCTTTGCTGAGATACAGTCGGTATATTCTAAAACTTCAGCCGACAGAGTTGCTGTTTAATAGGATATCAACCTTTGTGGATTATTCGTTGCCAAAGTCATCTTAGTTGACGAATAGCAGTGGTACTATTTAACACATTGTTGGGGGATTGCTGTGTTCATGACTTTCCCAATGATATTAGTACAAAAGTGAACTTGATAGTGCGAAAGTTTAAAGTTGCTTACTATTATATCGCAGTCCAACATGTTAGCAATTATGTCATGTCTTAGGGAACTCCCCCTTAAGAGAACTGGAAAGTGGGAGGAAGAAACAGCACCATTAAAATCAGCTAGAATACTTAGAGAGGTCCTGGAGATTTCAGTAAAAACGTCTTAAACATCATGAGTAAAAACTCACATAGAATGAAAATAATAATAATAATACTTGGATCTTCCCAGAAAGCAAAAGATTTTGAGGAACATGAAAGTGACGGTGATACCAATCGTAGTTGGAACCCTTGGAATAGTGTCGACAGGTATAGAATAGAGGCTGGGGGAACTGTGGATCAGAGGATGAATTAAGACCATTCAGACCACAGCACTGTTAAGATCAGTCTAGCACCTGTGGAGCATGGCGTAATGGTAAGCAAACTGAACTTGTAAGCCATTACTGATGAGTTCAAGTCTCATTGGGCGCCCCATACATGCAGCCTTGTTCCACAACTAAAAAAGGGCGTTCCATTGTTGTCCTTATGATCAAGTCACGTTAAAAACACTGGTTTCCACAGGATCAACAAAATTGAGCAGCGATGAATCTGTTCAATACTTAGATGGGTGATCATTTAAACAACAGAAGATACTGTAAGATTTTGGTTTGGTTTGGTTTATTTTGTTTTACGGCATATCAACCTCAGTGGGTCATTTAATACCGATAAAGTTTTGGATTAATTATTCTTAATGGATATTCAATTTTTTTATAAATACATTTTTTTCTATTTAACCCATAGATAGGCCCCTAACAGGTACTACCACTCCGGGTCAGAGTGGACCAGAGAGCAATGGTGATTAAGGGGTATTGTACATTCCCCAAACCTCGAGAACTGAAACCTCACCATCAGATAGAGTTTAACGTCATTCCCAGGACATGTAAACCCTCAGCCACAGCCTTCTAGCACCCATATGATAAAAGGGTTCTATAAGAAACCGAATATCAAATGATTTGGTTCGTCATTAAATGACCCCCAAATGTGTTGATATGCCGTAACACAAAAAATGCCAACAACCAACCCTAATCACGCAGATACATTACTACAGAATAGAGAGTTTGATCCTCGCTGGATTCCCCATAGTTGTGACCTTGTAACACATCCTACCCTTGGTGAATGGATTGAGTAAATACTAAGAAGAGTCCTGGAGACTTTCCATCACTCAGAATCCAATGAAAATCACCATTATAAACGAATGTTTATCACTCGCAAGGAGTAAAAGATAATAATGGTAATGATAAAGACTAGGCACGACTGAGTGGGAAAGATGACTCACTGGGAATTGTGCAAGAAATTAAATTTTCACCATGCTACTAAATGGTATAAGCAGAAACCGAATCTGTCCTGGAGAATGAGACGCATAAGATTTATGGACTGAGATACAGACGGATCACTTAATCCCGGCTAGGATACAAGGACGTGTTAATTACAAGAAAAATGTGTCTTCTTGAGGATTTGCCGTCCCAGTGGATCCCCGAGTGAGAGTAAAACAAAGTGAAAAGATAGACAAATGCTAGGACATTGCCAGAAAACTGAAAAAACTGTCGCGCATCAAGGTAAATGTACCAATTGTAATTGGTGCTCTTGGAGTGGTCCTCAAGGAAGTGAAAAGATGTCTGTTTAAACTGGAAATCAGAGAAAAAATCGGGACCTTCCAAGCTACAGGTTTTGTTATCAGCTACTATACTCAGATCATCGCTGGATGCCCCATACTTGTGGCCTTGGGTCACATTCTACCCGTGGTGATTGGGTAAAATAAATACTCAAAAGAGTTCTGGGACCAAGTTACCTTTAAGCAACCCAGGGGCGACCTGGATTCAGATGGACATGTTTCGCTTTGCACCGTCAACATCCGGTTGTTTGTTAGGGTTAATTTAGGGGTTATGGTTAGTGTTAGGGATTAGTTTTATAATTATAAAAAATGCGTCTAAAATCGTCTGGTAACAAACAACCGGATGTTGACGGTGCAACGCGAAACATGTCCCTTGAATCCAGGTCGTCCCTGGCGTGCTTAAAGGTAACTTGGTCCGAGTTCTGGATACCTGAGGAGACTTGCTGTCAACAAAAGTAATCTTGAACCTAAATAAATGTCTTTTGTGACCTTGTGTCTCATCCTATCTGTGGTGGATGGGTTGAGTAAATACTCAGAAGAGTTTTGGGATGTGAGGAGACTTGTCGTCTCTCAGCCTCCAGGGAACCAAAAGCTAGGGCGGGTGTGAAAAACTCTAATGGAGCGAAGTAATAAAAAACAATGTCTTTTGTGACCTTGTGTCTCATCCTACCTGTGGTGGATGGGTTGAGTAAATACTCAGAAGAGTTCTGGGGATGTGAGGAAACTTGCTGTCTCTCAGCCTCCAGAGAACCCCAGATATCCAATCTGTAAAAAAAAACACTAATAGAGCAATGCAATAAAAAAACAATGTCTTTTTCAGTGTGCCAAAATTTCTGCCTAGACATTCATTGAATAGTCAGAGTATTCCAATAAAAGTAATCTTGAACCTAAATTAATTTGTTTTGTGACCTTGTGTCTCATCCTACCTGTGGTGGATGGGATGAGTAAATACTCAGAAGAGTTTTGGGATGTGAGGAAACTTGCTGTCTCTCAGCCTCCAGAAAAAAACCCATATTGGATGGGTGTAAAAAAACACTAATAGAGCAATGCAATAAAAAAACAATGTCTTTTTCAGTGTGCCAAAATTTCTGCCTAGACATTCATTGAATAGTCAGAGTATTCCAATAAAAGTAATCTTGAACCTAAATAAAATGTAATGATTTCTAATCTCTGTAATTCAAGGAAGATTAGTAAAAGAAAAAAGAGAAAGAAAAAACTGTGGAAAGCAGATTGCTTTGGCACCATAAAAGTAAAAGTATTGTATTTCAATTTCAACTATTGATGCTTGGATGGCAATTTATATGTCGGGGTAGATGCTAAAATTGGACTTATAAAGCCGCCCTTCAATTTGGGAATGTACGAGACGCACAGACAGACGTATTCCTCGTGGTTTGTTTAATGTCTTACGTATTTTAAAAGCAGTAATGTATGTAATTAACTTGTTCTTAGAAAGGGGAAAAAACCTACGATATATTTATGGTATCAATTGATCTGTTTACATACAACGTGGCTGATTCAGGATTAAGGAAATTTTTAATTTGATTTTTTTATCTGTTTAATACTAAACCAAAATATTAGATTAGTTAGACACATGGCGTAACGGATATACAAGGTGTGTCATAAAAGTATCTAGATTGAAGCTGTATTTACCAAGATAGAAATGAACAATGAATGGAATGTTAATTTTTTCAGAATAGAAGGTGTGTCATAAAAGTATTGAGATTGAGCTGTTTTTACCAAGATAGAAATGAACAATGAATGGAACGTTAATTTTTTCAGAATACAAGGTGTGTCATAAAAGTATTGAGATTGAGCTGTATTTACCAAGATAGAAATGAACAATGAATGGAACGTTAATTTTCTCAGAATACAAGGTGTGTCATAAAAGTATCGAGATTGAAGCTGTTTTTACCAAGATAGAAATAAAAAATGAATGGAACGTTAATATTTTCAGATTACAAGGTGTGACATAAAAGTATCGAGATTGAAGCTGTATTTACCAAGATAGAAATTAACAATGAATGGAATGTTATTTTTTCAGAATACTAGGTGTGTCATAAAAGTATCGAGATTGAAGCTGTTTTTACCAAGATAAATAAACAATGAATGGAACGTTAATGTTTTTCAAATACAAGGTGTGTCATAAAAGTATCGATATTGAAGCTGTATTTAAGAAGATTGGAATGAACAATGAAAGGAACGTTAATTTTATTTTCAAAATACAAGGTGTGATATAAAAGTACCGTGTTTGAAGCCCTTTTTAACAAGATAGCATTGAACAATGAATGGAACGTTAATGTTTTTCAGAATAGAAGGTGTGTCATAAAAGTGCCAACTTTGAAGCTGCATTTACCAAGATAGAAAGGAACAAGAATATCTTTTTTGACACATTTTGTATATATATATATATATCTACGCAATACCTCTACACGAGCAGGACGCGACACAAGGTCAATTTATTCAGCTGAGTTTAACAAGATTGAATATGGAGTTTCCCATCTCCTAGATTGGTTGTCTAAACAAGATTAGAAAGCTCAGTTTGCCCTACTATTTACCCGTATCTGGAGGGAGAGTTCTGAGATTCATATAATTACCAAGGGTATTAGCGCTATGTGAAATGCAAACAACCTTGTCCAGGATTTAAACTTGTCAGGCCGTATACTTTTCCAAATACGGAGACTATTGCACCATGTACCTCCAGACACGTAACTCTTTTACCTGCCTCATTTGAATTCTAGCTGAGCTTGCTCGTGTTCTCATTGCACCATAGAGAAAGGCATGAATCCAGTTCTCCCTGAATTCTGTTCAGTGACTTTCTTTCTCCAGTCGAAGGTTTTGTAAATGGCGTCTTAGGATATCTAACTAGCAGAGAGTCAGAGAAAGACCATTTAAACAAGGAAACCACTCTTTCATTACTGCCAGCAAAAGTGGAAAAAAGCTGCTACACCCATTGTCAGTCTTGACTGGCGGCATTTACTCCCCATAATAATTTCAATCCTATTTGATGTATGAATTGAATAAAAAATTAGTCAAATGTCAGGGAGTGTACAAAAATCCCTATTTTTATTCATCTCTTATTATTTGAAGAGGAAATGGGTACTGCCAGGTAAACCCTCTTGCCCAAGAGGCATTTTGATAGACACAGCATGGTACCCGTGACAATCACCAGGACCCCTTCCCACCAAAAAAAACATTTTTGTATGACTTTCAGGAAAAATATTCAAGGAAAATCCTGATTCAAGTAGGTGTTGCATAATCTTAGGTTAATCAAGAACAAGGTCATGATATAACATTAAATAAGAACCTAATTCTATCTATCTATCTATCTATCTATCTATCTATCTATCTATCTATCTCTTCAGATATATCTATTATCTGTCTATCTATCTATCACAGTCTCTTCAGATCTATCTATCTATCTATATCTATCTATCACAGTCTCTTCAGATCTATCTATCTATCAATCTATCTATCACACTCTTCAGATCTATCTATCTATCTCTATCTATCACAGTCTCTTCAGATATATCTATCTATCTATCTATCTATCTATCTATCACCGTCTCTTCAGATCTATCTATCTATCTATCTATCTATCTATCTATCTATCAGAGTCTCTTCAGATATGTCTATCTGTCTCTCTATCTATCACAGTCTCTTCGGATCTATCTATCAATCTATCTATCTATCCATCTATCTATCACATTCTCTTCAGATCTCTCTATCTATCTATCTATCTATCTATATATATATATATATATATATATATATATATATATATATATATATATCAAAGTCTCTTCAGATCTATCTATCTATCTATCTATCTATGTCACTCTCTTTACATCGTTCTGCTTTCATTCTTTCTTTTTATTTACTATAGAGTTATTCTTTCTTTTTAACAACCTATCTTTCTAATATGTACCTATCTCAGTATCTACACATTTTTCTGTTCATATATTTCGTTCTTTCTCTCTTTAAGGTTTTGTTGACAATTTCTTCACTTTCTTTTTTTTATCTTTTTTTTTACTTTCTTACTTTCTTTCTCACTTCTATTTCTTTCTTTCTTTCTTTCTAACAAACCTTTTATCTAATATGTACCTTTCTCAGTCTCTTCACAACAGTCTCTTCACACCTTTCTTTCTTTCTTTCTTTCTTTCTTTCTTCTTTCTTTCCTTCTTTCTTTTTTTTAACAACCTAACTTCCTACTATGTACCTATTTTATTTCTATTCACACCTTTCTTTCTTTCTTTCATTCTTTCTTCTTTCTTTATATCTATCTATCTATCTATCTATCTATCTATTTACGATATAACTATCTCAATCTGTTTGATGCTTTCTGATCATTTCTTTCTTTCTTTCTTTCTTTCTTTCTTTCTTTCTTTCCAACTATCTACTATATAGCCATTTCAGTCTAATCCCTCTCTCTCTCTCTCTTTCTCTCTCTCTCTTTCTCTCTCTCTCTCTATCTCTCTCTCTCTCTCTCTCTCTCTCTCTCTCTATATATATATATATATATATATATATATATATATTTCTTTTTTTCTTCTGTTAATGCATCTTATGTTGGACCAGGTAAACAAAACCTTAGCAAATTTGCATATAACAAGTCAAAATCTCAACTAATACATTTGTTTGTAATCTTATATCTCTCCATTAAATAACCTTGTCTTGTTTTTGTTTTCAAAAGTGCAAATACATTTATGAATATTTATTAGTCTCTTCAAAGAGAGATCAGCTTCCTCTAAGCACTAAAACAATTATGTCTTTTCAGAAGAGATGAAAGTGTTTCTAAATTCAATATGAGTCCCACATCCTTCGACAAAATATCACAGACCATTCAAAATTCATGACAGACAATAAAGAATTTTTTCTCTCCAAGAACTAAACAACTGACACTAATAACATTTAAAAGAAGTGTGCCAGAATCACTAAGTATCTTGAGTCACAAGTTGTTCATCGGGAGATTTTATTTCATTTGATTATCGGTTGACTAGTTGGTTGGATTTAACGGCATGTCAATCCATGGGGTGATTTTATGCCAGAAATGTTTTTTTAATTCCTTCTTAATGAAGTATCTTAAGTCACAAGTTCCTAAAGGGCACCTCTCATGATCTGTTGCCGACTTTCGTTGTCTACCACGAGATTTTATTTCATTTGATTATTGGTTGAGTAGTTGGTTGGGTTTAACGGCATGTCAATCAATTGAGTGATTTTACGCCAAAGATGTTTTTAAATTCATTCTTAATGAAGTATCTAAAGTCACAAGTTCCTAAAGGGCACCTCTCATGATCCGTTGCCGACTTTCGTTGTTCATCAGGAGATTTTATTTCATTTGATTATCGGTTGACTAGTTGGTTGGATTTAACGGCATGTCAATCCATGGGGTGATTTTACGCCAGAAATGTTTTTTAATTCCTTCTTAATGAAGTATCTTAAGTCACAAGTTCCTAAAGGGCACCTCTCATGATCCGTTGCCGACTTTCGTTGTTCATCAGGAGATTTTATTTCATTTGATTATTGGTTGACTAGTTGGTTGGGTTTAACGGCATGTCAATCCATTGGGAGATTTTACGCCAGAGATGTTTTTAATTCATTCTTAATGGAGTATCTTCAGTCACAAGTTCTAAAGGGCACCTCTGATGATCTGTTGCCGACTTTCGTTGTTCATCAGGAGATTTTATTTCATTTGATTATCAGTTGACTAGTTGGTTGGGTTTAACGGCATCTCAACCCATTAGGTTATTTTATGCCAAAACCGTTTTTTAAATTCATTCTTGATGGGTACTCAATCTTTTAAAACTCATTTTTAAACACATTCTTTAAAAAAAGTATATTGTTCTATTTAACCCATAGACGTGACCATAACAGGTCAGAATGGATCTGGAAGTAATGGTGATAAAAGGGTACTCCGCATTCCCCAAAGCTCCAGTTTACCATCAGTTTAACATCATACACAGGATATGAAGACCATCAGCCAACGTCTTCTAGCACTCATATGATAAAAAGGATTGGGGATATGCCATGTGGGTAATAGGATCGGACAATCATATAAGTGCTAAGGCTTGACGTTACCAGGTGTCCTTTCCGACAGATCGTCTTACCTAAGCAAGTGTCAAAGTGGCGTGTTGCATATATGGGATCCTAGCAGATAATACCACTCCGGGTCAAAGTGAACCTGGGAGTAATTACTTACCTCTATTAGTTTATTCTAATCCTCACCAACAGGCTAATTAAGCTTATTGTGTGAGCTTTTGATCTGATTTTTAACTGACAAAATTTGATTATATTTGTGTTTATATTTGTGTGTGTGTGTGGGTGGGGGGGCTAATAGGTTGAACTGCAACACTGTAGTAAGTGAGTTCAGTCTCAGGACTTGCTATAACATTCACTTTCGGATTAATACCCTTTGGAAAAGTATGAAACCACTCATCCCCCAGACATGGATTAAATTGTACCTCTACCGTTCCTCTACAAGGATAGGTATGGCATTAAATAACCCATGAATGCTGATATGCCATTAAACAAAGAAAGAAAGAAACATTTTATTTTCAATTATTAGTGTGCAAGCTGGAAACTGCTGGAGAAGCAAGGACACCCAGGTGTAGTTCAACTATCAAACGCCTATATCAATCAGCTTGTGTGGATTCTGTATGCCATGAGAAAGACATGCCGGGAGCAATAATTGCGTAGGGATATGTAGCGAGAGAGAGATATGGGATGTGTGCTGTCTGTGTAACATGATGATGATGATGATGAGTGTGCATACTTTGTTATGCTATAATAGTTAGTCTTACAGATCATTACCAGTGAATTCAATTTCTGCTGGGTACCCTATACTAGAGGTATTTTGACAGAACTCAAAAGCTATGCTTAGTAAATAACTAAATAACAGAGCCAATTAAAAATCCATTTAAAAAGCATAAATCAACTCCTCACCCCCCCCTCAACCATCGGTAAATAAATGGTAAGAGAGACTTTGTGACACTTTTCTGTTAAATAGTTTTACAACAGAAATAGCATGTTGGTTATTGATTAGTTTTCGGCTAATGGTGTCGCATACTTTTATTATTTCATCTTAAGTCTGCTGCTTCTATCTTCTGTTTGGTTTGGTTTGTTTTACGGCATATCAACTTCAGTGGGTCATTTTATGCCGATAAAGTTTTGAAATAAATTTAATTCTTAATGGATACTCAATTTTTTTTATAAACACATTTTACTATTTAACCCATAGATGGAATCCTAACAAGTACTACCACTACGGGTCAGAGTGGGCCCAGGAGCAATGGTGATGAAGGGGTGCTCTACATTTACCCAAACATCAAAAACTGGAACCTCACCATCAGATAGAGTTTAACGTCATTCCTAGGACAGCCACTGCCTTCTAGCAGACATATGGTAAAACGGGTAAGGTTTGCCATACGGGCAATAGGATTGGGACAGTCATTAGGTGCTAGGGCTTGAGATGGCCAGCCGGTTGATATAAGGGGGCTTCTCCAACTGTCCGTCTAGCCCTAGTAAAGGTCTAAATTGAGTGTTGTATATCATAGACTGCTCAGCTACCTGGGTTCCATCATTAAGCATCATGGGTCGCTGCCCCGTTTTTGGGAGTCTTACGCCCCTGCTGAGGTGCAGTCGGTGTATTCTAAAGCCCTAGCTAACAGGGCTATTATCTTCTGAGTTGGGAAAAAATGTAAGTTACGTGTAAATTATAGTGGAAAGTTACTATAAATTTTGGAATGACGAATAAAAGTCTACCTGTAGATTTTTGATTGGTCAGCACAAGGCGAAGAAGAGAGTGAGATAAAGAGAAAGTGATGAGTTGTCAGTCTGTACTAAGCTTTTGAAGGGAACAGGCGGAAGTTGAGAGTCTGTTCCTCAAGGCATTTTTACTTTGGAAAATAAATGGGCTCATAAAAAATCTTGTGTTGGTATTAAAAACTGTCAACAGCACAGGACTAGATATCCCAAACGTTTCAAAGGTAATTACCAGACTTCTAGGAGAAGAACACCGTTAATTCAAACCTGTTAAACACCGCTTAAGAAATTGACCTTGTGTCTCATCCTGCTCGTGCGGAGGGGTTGTTATATATATATATATATATATATATATATATATTGAAGGGACAAAACCAGCCAGAGTAAGACCACCTGGCTAATTAATACCTAGTCATCAACACCCCCCTATAAGGATGAGAATAACTGAAACCAAAAGCTTTCAAGATTTTCCAGAAAAATTATATATAAAGCCTTATGAATTTTCTGTTTGCCATTTTCAATAAAGTTAGTTAAAACAGGGATCACCAAACTTTTTCAAGGTAGGCCTTGATAATTGAAGAAAATAACGAGCGCGGGCCACATTATTATTGTGTTCAATACTCGCTAGCCAGAACGAAAGCTCTGATGAACTCATAGGTATACACAGATACCTGTAAGTACAAACAGATCTATGACCAATTTTTAGCCTTTTTTCTTACCACATATATATATATATATATATATAATATATATGTGTGTGTGTGTGTGTGTGTGTGTGTGTGTGTGCTGTGTCAGCTAGTAGAGAATATGCAATCTATTTTAGTCGTGCAACAGCCGAGCATTGTCAAAACTGTCACAATAACTGCAGCCATGTTTCTAAAGATGAGAAAGATTGTAAAAAGAGGTTTGGCTCTTCTCTCTAAGACTTCTTGGAAATTAAGCCGCGATAATAAATGCTAAGAAGCCAATATTCAGAGTGAAACGAACGAAGGAGCAGGTGCTGTGTCAGATTTCCTCCCCTCAGTGGAAAGGGAAAATCTCACCGGTACTTCTGGCACTTGGAAGATTATGTTACATTGCTGTAACAGACAGATGCCAAGACATATGTCACAGGAAAAGTGACTAAGTTATTTTTTTTCTGTGTGCGCCGCTGCCAGTGTCTGCCATGCACTGAGTGCATCGACCGTTACTTATTACCATTCTGCAGTATTCAGGATGGGGGATCGGGTAAGTGCAATGTTATTGATGTAATGCACTCACTTCTTTTTGGTTAGCTTCAATTAAAGCGGTCACTTGTAGAAACTATCGTATATATATATTTACCAACCCCTCCACATGAGCAGGATGCGACACAAGGTCAATTTCTTAAACTATCGAAAACTATCGTATATCTATTTATGAACCCCTCCGTACGACTAGGATGTGACACGAGGTCAAATTTCTTAAGCAGAGTTTAACAGTTTTGAATTCAGAGTTGTCCTTATCTCGGCCAGATTTCCTAACCAAGGTTAAGATTTTAGTCTGCCACACAATTTTCTCATTGCTTGAGGGAGAATAGTTGGATTCATATATATATTCATATGGGTAGAGTATTAAGACTATGTGGAATGCAAACAGCCTTGTCATGTCCATTTCCTAAGACCATTACACCACACGTGTTCATACACATATGTACACACAAGAAGGCGCATGGTCTAATGGTTAAAGTCATGGGAAATGGACTTGTCGACCAGAGTTCAATTCCTGGACGAAGCTCTTTGAATTTCACATAGCGCTAATGCCCTTGGGAAAGGTATGAATCCAATTCTCACTCCAGCTATGGGTAAATAGCAGGACAGACTGGGCTCTTTAACCCAGGCTATGTAACCAGTCTAGGAGAAGGAAAACTCTGAATTCAGACCTGTTGAACTCCGCTTAAGAAATTGACCTTGTGTCACATCCGTGCTCGTTGGTAAATATATATACACACAAGAAGTTTACTATTTATTCATTTCAAAGACTTTATTTTCTTGTATTTTCTGACATCAATTATTGTTGTTTGTTTTTGTATATATGTTTCTTTTTACCGCATATGTCTTTAATATTTTTTTATGATTAGAAACCACCATCCCTAACTAATAAACACTCAACTATACAAACCTGAGAATATCTTTATAGTCAAGTATATTTCTTTCATCTTAATTTTAGTTCATGGTTATTAATAAAGAGTTTGGACTGAAAATGATTAATACACTCCTGTCGTCGACTCCTCTTTGCATTCCTTTAGTCTCAGGAAGTCTTTTTACTCATACCAGCTTGTTGAGAACAAAAATTGGTTGACTATCAGTAGTGAGAGAAGAGACTTACTGCATGGAGCGAAACGGGTAAGGACTTGTCTCACGTGTAGGTCCATGATTTAGGTGAGGTTTTGCCAAGATAGTAAAAAAAGGGTATTTCTTTCCGGTAATTATGAACTTTTGTTTAGTAAATTAAGGTGTCCCAGAAAAAAACAGAACCCACAAACTTTGTAATAAAACTGTTAATTCTAACTAGGGGGTTTAGGGTTAGGGTTAGGTTTAGGGTTAGGGTTGGGGTTAGGGTTAGGGTTAGGGTTGGGGTTAGGGTTAGGGTTAGGGTTGGGGTTCTGTTTTTCTGAGTCACCCTGTACAGGGTGACCCAGAAAAAACAGAACCAAAATTATTTATTTATTTTCCCATTAAACTAACCCTAAACCCTAAACCCCAACCATAACCCTAAAGCCCAACCCTAGCCCTAACCCTAAAACCCCTAATTAGAATTAACAGTTTTATTACTTTGATGAAACCGGACGTGACGAAAAAAGGTTTGCGCGGAGAGATTAGTTCATTCATATGATTAGCTGCTTATGCTAATTGGTCTGACCGACCAATCAGAAACGAGCCACGGTAATATAAACGCAGCGTTGTCTGTGACGAGGATCGCAGTCTGACTCCGAAACAAGATGGTACTAGTGACAAGTGGAAGCGTTTAAATTATATCCAGGGAAAAATTGTTGTGCCCCTGAAACCGACACTATAATTTCCTTAAACTGTATAAATATAGAAGAACATATCCCGGTGAAAGTGATAAGTAGTAGACTTTATTGTCAGGGCAAGAATGGTAGCGGAATTATGACCAGTAGGGTCGGTTAAGTATTGTATCAGCCTCAGAGTACTGACAGTGATTGGCCAAGAAATAGGTCACATGATCTCGCCTAGTCTATAAGTAAGAGCGGAGATCTATCACACACCTTATATACACCAAAAGTCTGAACAATAACAATAAAAATGGGGGACAATAATCGAATAATCCAAATAATACTAATTAATGATGATATTACAAGATACTATGATGAAAGAAATACTAGTAAAAAATAATACCTATAAAATATTACAATACTACTATATTCTATACAATATTTCTTAACCAATCCAAAACATTCACACTTAAACTTAAGCCCCAAGGATCGGAGCTAACACCTGTTAAACTATAGTTATATTTTTTTAGCCAACCCCAGACATTATCACAGACCCCAAATTGGAGCCATCACCTGTTGAAGGATACCAATATAAACAACACGCCTTGCTTACAAAAGGTTGTTCAGCTGCAACGACCCGGCTGTATCATATCGAGACGACCATGAAACCTGCCACTCCTAAACACTCCACCCCGACATAGAAAACTCACTAATATTACGAAACATGAGGATTGGGCGTTCCATCATAGTGAAATGGTTAGCAATCTAGTCTCGCTGTTCCATTAACACTGAACTAGCAGGACCTGAGGATATACCACAGTATGATAATTTAATTATTAAAATGTTTCATATGTTTACTTAACAGCTATTGCTAAATTGTTCAATATGTAAAAAGTATAATAATCAGGATTTAATTCTCTCTCATTCTTTTTTTCTTTCTTTCGTTCTTTTCATTTTTTCATTATGTTCAGTTGAAAGAAATTAGCGTTATCTCACACTTCTCCCTATCGTTCCGCAACTCTCTTTGTTTCTTTCTAATTATTTTTTCTATGTAGCAGGTCCTTTTTCTTCCATTTCTTTATTATTCTGGATAATCAGGATTTACATTTTTGCATTTCATCTTGGAGGAATTGGACGGTTACATTTTTAACCAGAGGGTGGTGCAAGATGATAACGATCGAAAGATTAAAGGAAACAAGTACTAATATATAGATA
This sequence comes from Doryteuthis pealeii, assembly GCA_023376005.1. Taxonomy (NCBI): domain Eukaryota; kingdom Metazoa; phylum Mollusca; class Cephalopoda; order Myopsida; family Loliginidae; genus Doryteuthis; species Doryteuthis pealeii. The sequence continues at coordinate 39,240,184 of CM042158.1, read as the reverse complement.
GCGATTTCGACCCTCGTTGGATATATATATATATATATATATATATATATATATATATATATATATTAAAACATTTGCACCATTAAAACAAACTGAGCTGCAAGATGTCGGCAAGGGAAACATGAAGACTTGCCACATCGATATCAACACATGGGAGGCTTATGCAGAAAACCGTACAACCTGGCGCCTCCTCGTCAAACAATGAACGAAAAGGAGTAAATAGGAGAGGAAAGACGTCGCCGTAGAAAAGAGAGGCAACAGCATCTCCAACAATCATCACCGTTTGTTTGAAATCACTGCACCAGAGATTGCCATTCAAAAATTGGTCTGTTCAGCCACTCACGCATTTTCAGATTAAAAAAAAAGTGGACATTACGCCATCGTCTTCAATAGACGGAAGTATGCCACCATATATATATATATATACATTGTTGAGATTTTTGTATATAAGGTGTGTGTTAAAAGCCCACTCATATATATAGACTCGCCGAGAACCATGTGATCAACC
>CM042158.1:39184676-39237176 GCA_023376005.1 Doryteuthis pealeii | reverse complement strand
TATGAATAATACAATAAATATATTATAAGCAAATTAATGAGATTAAATTAATTCATTTAGGCTTATCTTCTCATCATTTCTTCTTGTCTTAAAATTTTCGATAAACCATTTTTATCTTTCTCACTTTAGATGTCTCTATAAAAATGATGCTTGAACTCATTTATTAACTAGGTTATTCACAATTGATACCAACATATACTCTATACATATATGATTACAATGATGATAGAAGGGTGTTTTTTAAATCTTGTACTAGTGATTACAATGATGATAGAACTTTCTCTGAATAGAATGATATTGATCTTGCTATGAAAACATCAGAAACCACCAATAACTTAAGATTGGTTGACTTAAAAATTCCTATAGCATTTTTGTATTCCTCAGGTAAAAACTGCTTTTATAAACCACTTTTTTGTTGTAGGGAAGCTCTAGAACTCATTTTACAGATAAAAATAGATTACAAAAAGTCGCCATTTTTCGCGAACCCCACCAAATTTGGAGAGCTGTAAATCAACACAACTCCGCCAATTTTTGGACTTGGAATCTCAAATTTTGGGGATTGTCTAACTTTAACATAGTCCACACCTAGAAACGAGTTCAGAAAAATTGAAGGGGGTGAGTGAATATTTTAATGTTTTTCTTGATGATTTAACTTGGAATTACCCTTATATTAATTGCAACTATAAAATAAAAAAAGATACTAAGATATAATATATATATATATTATATATATATATATATATATATTTTATATGTGTGTGTGTGTGTGTGGTGTGTGTTGTGTGTGTGTGTGTGTGGTTGAAAAGCTGGATATAACAACACAACAACAAATTCAATTAATATTTCGCCTCGGTATTTAGCAAAGGTTTGTCAAAATTTATTGTGAAGACCAAATGCTTTTTACAGTCTACTTTTATATTGAAAAGGTGTGTGTGTGTGTCTGAGTGTGTGTGTATCTGAGTGTATGTGTGTGTGTTTAATACCTCCGCATTGAAAAGGTGTGTGTGTGTGTGTGTGTGTGTGTGTGTTAATAACATCCTGCATTGAAAAGGTATGTGTGTGTGTGTCTGAGTGTGTGTGTGTGTGTTTAATAACCTCTCGCATTGAAAAGGTGTCTCTGTGTGTGTGTCTGAGTGTGTGTGTGTTTAATAACCTCGCGCATTGAAAAGGTGTGTGTATGTGTGTATGTCTGTATGTCTGTGTGTGTATGTCTGCATGAGCAGGATGTGATACAAAGCCAACTTTTAAGTGGAGTTTTACAGGGTTGAATTCACAAATATGGAAATTTTGCAATAGTTCTTAAGTAAACATATCAAATGTTGTTATAATTATTAATAGGGGTATATCTACAGGTCTTGCTAGTACCGTATATAAAAGCTTATACCACAGTATGCTAATTATTACAACATTTGATATCTTTGCTAAATAGTTCAGTTAGTTTGTGTATATGTTATAATAATTATTATACTGTGGTATATCCACAGGTCCTTCTAGTACTGTATATTAAATCTTGCAAAAGTCTATAAATGTCTACTTTCTACAGAGGCATACTTACACAATTGTGTGTTAAAGTAGTGCAGGTCACTGAGACCCAGAAATTATGATACAATTCACAATACATTCCAATCCAGTCTTGTCCATTTTTGTTCTCTTTTTCAGCTAATTTACTGCATTTCCTTGTTATATAATTGACTACATTATTATTATTACTACTACTACAAATTACCAATTCTTTTTATTTTGTTACTTTTTTTTAATGTAACAACCACTATTAATAAATTTATTAGACCTGCTGCTATAACAAGTTATTGGAAATTCGATAGTAAATTATCTCCCCCTGACGCTAGAGGGAAAATTGCCAACATCGTATGTTGGCGCCAAAACCAAATCTCTTTACTTATCAGGGAGCCGTTACCATAGAGAGACGTAAAAGTAAACGCTCTCATCACTTAGCCCAAAAACAGGGCCCACTTATCTACGGACGGTTGACCTGGACGGAGGCATTTTTTCACAGTACACTTTCGAAGGCATTGTGTCCGCATACTACAAGGCAGTCACAATAGCACACTACAGAAGGCTAAATAGACTAAATAGTCTATTTGAGAAGACCAAATAGTCTACTTGAAAAGGGCCCATTCACCGTCATTTAAAGGAACTGTTACCCGGTCGAGAAGCTTCTAAAATAGCATCCCCCATCACTTATTACATAACCGGTTACCAGGAAGAACGAGAAACGTGAAAACAAGCATCCTATCAACTTTCCAAACAGCAACAGAATACCCCTGTTATCACCACTACTTCCAGAACATTACTTAACTCAGATAAGTCTGGTAGCAAATACCAATAAAATTTGCAAAAAACATTTATGTAATTTTTGTTAATACAAGTGTCTGCATTTACTTTCGTGTTTTTTCCTTCTTGGTCCGACAATTTGCCTACAACTACGGAGAAATAAGAGCTCCTTCGAATCCCGTAAATACTCTTAAAGTTTAAAGATCACACTCTAACCGAACAGTTATCCATAGCTGAAGGAGAATATTTAGATTCATATCTTTCCCGACGATATTCACGGTATATGAAATGCAAACAGCCTGATATTTGAACTGTATGATTGCCGAATCCCAAAACAACTATTTTACGGGGAAATCTCAACTGGCAAACGTCGTCAGTGCCCAAATTGAGGTTTAAGGACTGCCTCCAGGACACTATGAAGAACACTGCTATTGCTGTGGAGGACTGGCTGAAGCTAGAGCCACCATCTACCTGTCTGTGGAAGAATTTGAGTCCAACCGAATTAAACACCAACAATTGAAGCGGGCTATTAGAAAGGGTAATTTTCAACCCAGCAACATTCAAAGTGGAGAAGTTCCAACATTTAGTTTATGTGGAAGAGTATGTCTCTCCAGGGCTGGCCTTGTGAGTTATCTGAGAAAACACAAGGATAGAGTGTCAAATGCTACTGGCACCCAACTATGATGATAAAAAAAAACAAAAAAAAACAAAAACAAAACAGGAAATGATCTTACTCGAACACGAGTAGACAGACATTACTATATGAATTTTAGGCACCCTTTCCGCGATCTCGACTCACAAGGACACTTTTTCTCATTCACACCGTCAAAACCCGGTTGGTTGTTAGGGGCTAGCGTTAGGGTTAGGGTTAGGGGTTAGGGTTACGGTTAGGGGTTAGTTTTATAATTTAAAAAAACCCTCTAAAAATCGTCTGTTAACAATTAACCGGATTTTGACGGTGTAAATGGAAAAAATGTCCCCACGAATCGAGATCGCAAAAGGGGTGCCTAAAGGTCACATGGTCCTTTGAACTATCACCAAGTCCATTTCTTTCGACGATTATTATTACACCACGTGCTTCCACAGGCCAAGTCAGGTTAGCCTAAAACAGCGAATTTTCTATTCCTTGGGCTTTTAATCTTTTTCTTGTTGATTTCTTGTGTTTTCTTGTCTTGTGTCGTTGTCTAGTTTTTGATTAACGAAGATAAGACATCAGTGTTTTACTTAGACGTCCTTTATTTTAATTTATAGACTCAAGTCAAACAAGCACTCATAGAGAATTTGACCTCGAACTGACAGGCCGCCATTGCGTCTGTTTCATCTCGTCACCCAGCCAAATCTGATTTCTCTAACTTTCTCACGTTGGCTCTGTACACTCGGAATCGGGATCAATTATAGTATAGAATTTGTCTGTCAGTTAACTCCTTATTGTTCCCTGAAACTGTTATTCAAATAATTCTAAACTACAGCACATAAATGATAGGCAACCCATCAGTTATGTAACACTATGACTAACCAACTATACAACAAATGGAAGCGCATGGTGTAATGGTTAAAGTCATGGGAAATGGACTCGTCGCCCCGAGTTCAAATCCTGGATTGCATTTCACTTAGCGTTAATACCCTTGGGAAAGGTATGAATCCTACTTTCCCTCCAGCTATGGATAAATAGTAGGGCAGACTGGGCTCTTTAACCTTGGTTAGGCAACCGGTCAAGGAGAAGGAAAACTCTGAATTCAAACCTGTTGAACTCCGCTTAAGAAATTGACCTTGTGTCACATCCTGCTCGTGCGGAGGGGTTGGTAAATATATATACAACAAATGAATTTGTAAAGGTTTCTCTATTGAAAGCAGTGACAAAAATAATGAAATAAGGGATTATCAGTGGTTAGGAATTAATTCCAGTGTTACCAACATAATATTTTTTTATAACTATTAATAACTATTATTATTTCAAGGGTCGGGTTAGCTCAGTCGGTAGGGCGTTCGGCTAGAAACCACAAGGTTCCTCATTCGATACCGGCCCTCGCCAACTCAGCGTATAAGTAGCACAGGGATCTGTGCGGTAAAGTAAAGAGTTGATGTTAGGAGTGGCACTCCATCTCAGACGCAAAAAAAAACAATCTCCTTGGTCTAGCGCTATTGAAAAGGGGATAGACTCCCTCGCTGTAAGGCTGATACCGACTTTAGACCACCCCGATGACTTCATTGTTACGAGTGTTTGTCAAAAAGTAATGCCATTATGTTTAGGACAGGTATAATTAGCAGCACAGGAACATGTATCATACATCAAAATGAAGCTGATCCTCTGTGGATCACATCCCTACTCCTCTGCAGAGTCACCTTTTATCTCAATAGCAATGTTCCACCTTCGAACAAGAGCATGTATCCTTAAATAATTAAATTAGGAAAATTTAGCATTGAAAGATGGGAGTGATGGAAGAGTAAGTTTCAGTTGTTCTATTTTTCGATTATGCCCCCACCCCTCTATTTCAAATCTTTTTATCTGCATTATTATTTAGTTTCATTTGCCTTTCTTATTTGATATAATATTTCATTATATTAAAACTCAAATCCTTGCACCAGGAGGGAGTATATATTTGCGAGTTACCAAAATAAATGTTGGTATACTTTTGAGTCACTCTAGTATTTATAACAGATTAAAATTATTCTCTTTCTTCTTTTTGATATGTCAGATGAAATAAGAACTGAGTCTTTAGTGACTAAGAAAAATGTCTATTGTTGAGTTTTACACTGAATTACCGTATAAATCTTTTTTTTATTTTATTTTAATAAAAACGAATTTCTTATGGTAATGTCCATTAAATATTAACATACTGCAAACTGATAAAACAAACTCGTTTTATTTAGTTTTTTTTCTTTTTCTTAGAATATCAAATAATAATAATAATCTTTTTTTTTTTTTTTTTAGATGTTTGACAAGAGGAACTTTTAGAAGAACATAACAGACAGAATTTCTGTTGGTGTTATCAAATGTTCTCATTTCTGTTTGAAAATGGATTTTTGCTCGAGGTTTTTCTACTTGTCTGGCTTTGCCAGATTCGCTGTGTAGAGAATTTTTGTATTTCTGCTGTCTCATCAGCTTTGGCAACCATTTGGAATTGACAGTTGTATATCACTGACTGTTTAAGTGTTTGAAGTTGACACCGTCAGCAGCTGCCAGTGGCTGTGTCTTGCTAAGCATCCCATTCCAGTCAATGTCGTTGTTGTCTGCTATTGAAATAATTTGAGTAGATCTTCTTTCAATGAAATGGTCCTGTGATATTTGCAACCCAAAGGGCAGACACTTTTAACCTTCAACAAAGATAAGTTGGAGGAGCTCAGGAAGTCAGGCTATTGTGCATCTATTTTAAAAAAGTTGGCAAAAAAGTCCCAAATGTTTGGGACCAGGATTGATTTAATACCTGACCACTGCACTGAGGTCTTTTGCCAGACATTGGTGATATATTCAACACAAAGGTAGATACTTTTTTATCTTCAACAAAGATAAGTTAGAAATGCTCAGGAAGTCAGGCTATTTGTGCATATATTTAAAAAAATATTGTCAAAAAAGGTTCCCGAGGTTGGAACCAGGATGATTTAATACTGACCACTGCACTGAGGTCTTTTGCCAGACATTTGGTAATATATTCAACCAAAGGGTAGATACTTTTTGATCTTCAGCCTCAGCAAAATAAGTGGGAAAAGGCCCAGGAAGTCAGGCTATTTGTGCATATATTTAAAAACATATTGTCAAAAAAGGTTCCCGAGGTTGGTACCAGGATGATTTTATACTGACCACTGCACTGAGGTCTTTTGCCAGACATTGCTGATATATTCAACACAAAGGTTGGATACTTTTTGATCTTCAAGAAAGATAATTGGAAATGCTCAGGAAGTCAGTCTATTTGTGCATATATTTAAAAAAATTGTTGCTTAAAATTTCCCCAATGTTGGAAACTTGATGGTTTTATACTGACCCCTGAAAAGGGGTCTCTTGCCAGACATTGCCTTAAAAATCCATAAAATACTATATGTGCTTCGATGGTCTTGTGCAAGTCATTGACTATTTTTGAAGTAAAAGGACATGCAATTTCTTAATCTTGATTTTTTGCAATGTTGAAGCTGGTACACTATCTATATAGGTGGACTTCCCGTAGCGTAATAACTAACGTACTGGCCTGCAATATCGTAGTAAGCGAGTTCAAACTCCAGTCGTTCTATTACGTTTACTTTCGGATTAATACTTTTGGGAAATGTATGAACACACCTCATCCCCAAGCTAGGGGTTAAATACTACCACTACTCTTCTTCTACAAAGATGGAATTGGCGTTAAATAACCAAAGAAGGTTGAATTGCCATTAAACAATGAAACCAAACCAAGCCAACTATCAGTACATCTATCAGTCTATCTCGTTGGAGAATTCTATGTCTCCTTGTTTCAACCATTTGTAATCGCGCTTATGAATTGACTGTGTGTCACATCTTGACTATGTTGGAGGGGTTGGGTTAATATATACTCTGTTAGTAACTGGGAGGGAGGAATAAGAAGATATTTAGGGAGAGGGAGAAGGAGAGAGAGGGGAGGGATGGAAGTTGTGAGGGGGCGTTTAGAGTGAGGAGAGAAAAGGAAATAATGGGAGGGGAGAGAGATAGTTCTAGGGCACGCGCGCAAGAGTAGATAGATAGATACACAGAGAGAGAGAGAGAGAGAGAGAGAGAGAGAGAGAGAGAGAGAGAGACTTGACTATGGTGGAGGGGTTGGGTGAATATATTTCTGTTAGTAACTGAGGGAGATAGAGAAATGGAGGAAAGAGGAGAGGGAGAGAGAGAGTGGGAGGGAGGGATGAAGAGAGTGGTAGAGTATGCGCGCAAGAGCTTGATAGATAGATACACAACACACCACACACAGAGAAGAAGAGAGAGAGAGAGAGAGAGAGAGAGAGAGAGAGAGAGAGAGAGAGAGAGAGAGAGATGTACTTGTTATTGTTGAGGAATCGGCGATCTGAATAAAAATAATGGACAAGGTTATTTACATTTCACTACTTCCTTTGAAAGGCATGAATCCATCTTTTCTTGGAGGTGCAAGGTGTAATGCTTAGAATCGTAGGAAATGGACTCGTCGACCTGAGTTCAAAGCCTGCACAAAGCTACAGTTCACATAGTGCAAATACCCTTCGGAAAGGTATGAATCCATCTTCTCTCCCTCCAGCTATGGGTAAAATAGTAGGGCAGACTGGGCTCTTTAACTTTGGTTAGGCAACCAGTCTAGAAGGAAAACTCTGCATTCAAACCTGTTGAAATCCGCTTCGGGTGATCACAACTCGAATAGGATCAGTCCTAATTAGTGATCTATTTTTTCTTCCCAAAGCTATGGGTAAATAGTAGGTCAGACTGGTCTTTTTAGACTTAATTACGCAACCGATCTAAGCGGAAAAGTTTGAATTCAAACCAGCTGTACTCTTCTTTAAAAAAATGACATCGTGTCGAATCCTGCTGATTAGCGGATATGTTGGGTAAATACTTGCAAACAGCCCACAGTAAGCCTTGTACCAGACGTTGGCTTGTTTTGTTGGCTTTATACCGGTCACAGCGGCTCTCTCACCACACCTAAGCAAAGTACAAAAACTGATGGTTAGTTCATTATAATTGAGTAGAAGGACTCAGATTACAATAATAATAGGACTTTATATGAATAGAATGAGTTCTGAGGTAAATAGATAGTGACCTTTGAAATATCCCATCGAATACTTAAAAAAATATCAAGAAAACTTAATGAAGCCGTAGGGGAAATTTGGTAGATAAAGAGTTAACCATGACATTTTTTGTGAACACACATTTTCCAATTTTTGTTTCTATTTCCTGGAAAGTTACGATGCTTTAAAGTTGACAGTTTTAATAAAAGAAAAGCGACACATTTTCGCATTGATATTTACTAGCAGGACCTGTGAATATACCATAGTATAAAAATTATTACAACGTTTGATATGTTTATTTAAGAGCTATTGTGAAATAGTTCAATATGTAATAAGTATAATAATCTTGACTAGCAAGACCTGTGGATACGCAATAGCATGACAATTTAATTATTACAACGTTTGATGTGTTTATTTAAGAGCTATTGCTAAATAGTTCAATCCGTAATAAGTATAATAATCTTGATTTAACTCTCTCACTCCTTTTTTACCTTCGTTCATTCTTTTCATATTTGTATTATGTTTGATTGAAACATTTTAGCGTTATCGTTTCCATGCACTCACCCAACCCCACTTTCTATCTTTCCCCACTCTCTTTCTTTCTTTCTCATTATATTTTTATAACTGAATTACAACGTTGGATATGTTTATTTAAGAGCTATAGTTTAATATGTAACAAATATAATAATCATGATTTAACTCTCTCACTCCTTTTTTTGCTTTTTTTCCTTCTTTCCATCTTTTCATTATGTTCGATTGAAACAAATTAGTGTTATCGCTTCCGCACACTCACCCAACCCTTCGCTCTATCTGTCTCCTACTCTCTTTCTTTCTATAATTATTTATTTATGTCTCATAATATTCTTATAAATGAATTACAACGTTTGATATGTTTATTTAAGAGCTACTGCTAAATAGTTCAATTTGTAAAAAATATAACAATCTTGATTTAACTTTCTCATTTCTTTTTTGCTTTCTTTCCCTTGTTTTATCTTTTCATTATATTTGATTAAAACAGATTAGCGTTATCGTTTCGGTGCATTCACCACCTCACTCTACCTTTCCCCTACTCTCTGTCTTTCTTTCCTTTTTGCTGGTGTAAAGAATAAGGTAATAATGGTGTTGTGTGTTAACCTGTACATTATTTTTGAATTTTCGAGATAAAATCTCTTTTTCAGAAGATCACTGGAACTGAAGTCGTCTTGTTATGGCATTTCTAATTTAACTAGAAATGCCATAACAAGACGACATCAGTTCCAGTGATCTTCTGAAAAAGAGATTTTATCTCGAAAATTCAAGAATAAAGTACAATAAAAAATTATTTTGCTCTGGACAGCAAAAGTATGTTTATTTTTGCTGTCCGGAGCAAAATAATTTAACGAAAATCAAATCTTATTCATATCGCAATCTTTTTATTCCTGTCTTTATATTATATTATATATTTATAAAATATATTAGGGGGAAATATTTTTTCACACCATCCCCTATTTTATTTTATGAGATATTAAAAATAAACCGAAATTGGGTATACCTATCTTTTATTTTCTCCCCTCTCACTCTTTGGTGTTCCTATTTTTTTTTTTTAGTCCGGTCATGGACCGGGTATTTTAGCTAGTATATATATATATATATATATATATATATATATATATATATATATATATATATATATTATATTATATATTATTATTATTATTTATATTTTGCTTGAAGGCAATTATAATGCATGTATCGCATAAAATTCGATAATTATAGAAAATAATCTTGACAAGTGAATCCCGGCAAAGGATGGCTCGCTATGCATAAATAATAATTTATTCAACAATGCTTCTATAAAAAACAAACATCCAAAAATTTATATATATAATATATATATATATATATATATATATATATATACATTATATAATATTTATATATATTAGAGATTAGAGGAATAATTTTAGAATCTGCGTCTCATCAGTGTCAAACATTTTTTTCGTTTTCTTTACTTTCAATTTCTAATGTTACCCTTGTGGTTCTCCATTGTTTATAACTGCAACATATGGTTATCGCTACTTCCTGCTTGGTTGGTGATGCTGCATTATGATAAATAGGATAAGGATACAATTACAGAAAGACAGACAGGATGTGCCTATTGCATAAGAGGTATTGTCATAAGGAAATGGAGATGATGTGCTGAGTTCAAATCCTGTCATGGCTGTTGAAGTTTCAATTTGCCCTAATGCTCTTGGGAACGATATGAATCCTTCTCTTCTCCCAGCAGCAATCGACACAGAAAAAATATAATAAGTAGTTATATAATTTAACTACCTATTTTTGTAAAATGCTTTCTTTTCTAAAACTCTTTTGTATATACGAAAAAATCAAACACAGATTAAAAACAAAGTTGAGTTATTATAAAATGTTTTCGCTTATTATTGTCATTTATTTCGCTGTAAAAAATAATTCCATCGATAAAACCACATCTTTCTTACCAAATAAATATTTGTAAGATAGATTATTTCATTTCATTTCTAAATAAATTAATATTTTAAAGACAGGAATAAAAAGATTGCGATATGAATAAGATTTGATTTTTCGTTAAATTATTTTGCTCCGGACAGCAAAAGTAAACATACTTTTGCTGCTCGGAGCAAAATTTTTTTTTTCTATCTCGCTATAAAAAATAATTTAATTTGACAAAGACTCATACAAATTATATATTGAGAAAGATTAATTTCTCTTCTTTCCAACCATATGTATATTTTTAAGATTGGACGATAAATAGGCGATAAATTCCGAGCTGAATGGCTTAAGACTGCTAAATTTATTCACTAAATGATAATCGCTGTAACAAAAAGTCTGCTGGTAATCGCCGTGACAAAAAGTCAGGTAGCAGAAAATATTTTATCACCAGTAGGAGTTGGTATACGGACAGTTTCGTATATTGGGTGATTTTAGCTTAATTAATTATATCCCTTAAGCAGTAAAAATCAATAACCAAATTTAGCGTGTTTCTTAGTTAGAAGGATATTAATATGTATGCAAGATTTCGAAAAAAATCTGTTTATTGTGCACATAGGAGAAATATATGAAGTATAGAAATACTAGAGAATTGATTAACCGAAGAATGGAGGTGTTAAAACAAATATAGGCATAGAAAAGCCTTATTTCCTGGCCAGTAAAAAAGGAAATTTATATATATAATATATATATATATTATTATATATATTATATATATATATAATGAAAAATAAAAAAATAAATATAAAAATTATGTAATAAATATATATTTGGTTTGTTGTAGTTATTTCATTTTTTTTATTGTTTTTTTCTTTTTATGCTAATTTTGTATTCACTTGTGACGAATGTTGGGAATAAAACTGGCACCAAACTCTGATGATCCATTAGGAGAAACCTAAGCAGATATTCTCTGATTCATTAGGCTTACTAGAGGGGTGAGTATACAGTTAAAATCAAAGGTTAATTAGTATGACACAAGGCCATGTTTCTGTGAGCCTTTTTGCTATATAAAATGTAAATAAATATCTCCGATCCTGAATGCTCATTGCCTTAAAAAATGAAAAGACAAATTTGGGTGAAGTAAAGGGAATGGGGGGAGCTTTTTGAATTGGATAGGGATAGAGAGTTGAGGGTAGGTTGGCTAGGGTGGAACAATGCCAACCATGCAAGACATACTAGCCAGAGGATCAACAGAATATCCAGTTACTTAGATCGTTTATTCTGGGAGACCCCTTGAAAATGTCATATAAGCAGTCCAGCCTGCATTTATGGCAGAGACAAATAGTCTGCCAACAGATCCCTCTGTCTGTCTGTCTGTCTGTGTATCTGTTAGATTCTTCCTCCTCCTCTTCCACTCCACCCCTCCCACTCCACCTCTTGTCTTTTTCATTTAACGTTCTACTTAGCTCAGTCCTTACACCCGTCATTTTAGCTTCTGACTTAATATCACCCCTTCTCAAAAACAAAAAAACAAAAAAAAAAGAAAGAAAAGAAAAATTATTTCATCAAGCAAGAAATGAAATTAGTAAGGGCTGTCATATATTGTCAAGAATACAACAATATTTTAAAAAATAACCATTTGAAGAAATGGGATTTCTTTTTGAAATAAAATCCAAATTATTAATAAATATAAAATAAATATAAAATATCATAGTATATATCAAATATATTATATATATATATATATATATATATATATATATATTATATATTATATATATATTGCAACATTGCAACATCTTACCGGATGTCAACCTTGTTTCAACAAACTTTTAAGAAAGAAAAAAAAAAAAAGAGAGAATAGAAAATTACAGTTATTCGCCCATTCATAAAGGAGGAGAAGAAGAAAGAGAGGAAAAAAAGGAGAGGAAAAGGAAATAAGAAGAGAAATTATAACCACACAAATAAAAAAAAACATAAGCACGTCTTTTCTGAAATGAGTCTCTGACGATAAAGCTTCGCTTTGAAATCGATTAGACATATAAACATCTTTTTGTCTTTATTTTTTACGCATTGTATTGCCTTCGAATTTTATTATTTTATAACATACTTAACAATGCTTCAAGCAAATTACCAATTACTTATATATATATATATATATATATATATATATATATATATTTGAGAGGTATCCAAAACTTGGTAGTAAGGGATGATTCTATATGTGATTTCTAAGATACACTGTATTATTATTGTATGATCCAGTATGCATGAATACAGTGAATCTTTAAATCATTAAATAGAGCTCAATGTATAATAGACTTTTTAGATTATATACAGAGCAATATTTATCTTAGGAAGGAATGAAAAACTCAACACCGTAATTCTAACTAATTCTGACTACCACCCCCTAAGAAAACAGACCTTGAAAGTATCAATTTTCTCATCTGACTTCCTGTCGCCATGGTGACAGTCTTACAATGTAAAAAAAAATATATATATATATTTTTTGAGATGTAAAATTTTTCAGTTATGCAATTCAAATTCTTGATCTACCATCTGATGAGACGAAATTTTGAGGAGCTATATTAAATCAACTTAGATTTATATAGGCCCCAATTTTGATCGAAATAAATTTATTATGGAATTACGGTGTTGAGTTTTTCCTTCCTTTCTAAGATATATATATATATATATATATATATATATATATATATATATATATATATATATATATTTCCAATATAAAACAACATTTTGAAATAAAATCCATCACAATCGTTTGTTGTTTTATGAGAATTAAAAGATTACCAGCAAGGCCTGTGTATATACCACAGTAGGATATTCTAATTATTACAGCGTTTGTTATGTGTACTTAAGAGCTATAACAAATAGTTCAATAGGTAAAAAGTATAGTAATCTTTATTTAATTCTCTCACTATTTTCTTTTTTTCCTTTTTTTAATCTTTTCATTATGTTCGATTTAAACATATTTGTGGTATCGCTTCCTCGCGCTCACCCGTTCTCTATCTTTCCCCAATCTCTCTCTTTCTTTTTTCTTTCTTTCTTTCGTATTTTTTTCTGTATAGTATACCTTTTTCCCCCTTTCTTTCTTTATAATACAAACGCGATGGTCCATTATTTAGCTGAGGTGCCGACAAACCTCCGTACGAGCAGGATGTGACACGTCAATATTTAAGCGGCTTTTAACAGGTTTGATTTAGATTGATCTTTTTCTAGAATGGAAGCCTAACCATGGTTAGAGCCTGTGGCAATTGTTTACCGCTGCTGGTATGGACTTGTGTCCAAAAGGGTTTGGCGACAAGGTGGCACTAATAGATGGGTATTTAAACTCATCCCGGGAAACCCTTTGTCTCTCTCTCTCACTCTCTCTCTCTCTGGCTCTCTCTCTCTCTCTGTCTGTCTGTCTCTCTCTCTTGGTCTAGCATCCACAAAGATGGACTAGACACGTGGTGTCTCTGTCCATTAAGAGTGTGTGTGTGGGGGGGGGGCTATCAGTAAGTGACTCTTATATTCTTTATGAACTCTTTCTTACTTCCAAAGGACTTTCGTCTTATCTATTTGTATAATGTCATGTATGTCATGTTCCACTTGCTAAGACAACAAAGTCTGTATTATTGTTATGTTGTACTTCTTTGTTCCGATTTATTTATGTATATATTCACCCACATTGGAAGGTTAGTCTGAACCTACTAACGTATTATAAAAATCACACATTTAATTCTTATAAGCCCATTCTACCCTACTAAGATCCTATTGCTGAATGGAGAATAACTGGATGCTCGCATTTCCCCCAGGGTATTAGCGCTAGGTTAAATGCAAACAGCCTCGTCCAGGAATTGAACTCGTCTTGCCGTGTCCATTTCATACATCAATAACCATTATAGCACAAACACATCTACAATTACTATGGCATGAGCATAAAAGGTGCAATCAAGTGCTCTACTAAACCTATGATCAATGATATTTACGCGGCTTTTAACAGGTTAATTTATATTTATCTTAGTAGTTTGAACCAATTTCATTTTTCTTGTTGAGATGCAATGAAAGAAAATGTATTAGATTCATTTGTTTTCTTTTTTACCCCATAAAATTTAGAATAGAACTTCAAATAAAGGTAATCATTGGTTGGAAAGATTTGCATGATTTTTTTTAGTTAGCAAAAAATTAAGCCTTTTTTCTTACAAATAGTACTGCACAGACAAGTTAAAGAGACAGTTCTTCCAGGCCGTTGTTGTGTCAGTACTGCTGTATAGCTGCACCACCTGGGCCCTAACTAAGCGACTAGAGAATAAACTAGATGGGAGCTGCACAAGAATGCTGCATGTGATCCTGAACAAGACGTGGAAACAACACCCTACGAGAAAACAGCTGTACGGTCACCTGTCACATATCACCCAAATCATCCGAGTAAGACGGACAAGACACGCGGGACACTGCTGGAGAAGTAAGGACGAACTCATAAGCGACGTCCTCCTGTGGAAGTCAGCACATGGGCACGCCAGTGTGGGCCGACCAGACGTACATTGATCAGCTCTGTGCGGATGCAGGATGCTGCATAGAGGACCTCCCGAGAATGATGAGCGATAGGGACGGATGGAGAGAGACTGTCATGGATATCCACGCTGACAGCGCGACATGATGATGATGATGAAGAATGTAAGAATGTGGAATTGAAATATTTAAAACTCGTAGATTTTATTTCTCCATGACATTTTCTGAAGTATAAACCGACTCGTAAGATAAGATCCATTACTTCTGAGTAGCGAGTTTGATCCTCGCTGGATGCCCCACACTTGCAGCCTAGAGTCACTTCCTATAAATGGTGAACGGGTTGGTTAAATACTTATTTGGTTCGTTAATTTTTTCAGCTGAAATTTTATCTTCCAGTTACATTTTTCAAATTAGCTAGTGCTAAACATGAATACATTTAGTTCTTAGTGTTCATATACATGGAAGCCTAACCATGGTTAAAGAGTCTGTCCTACTAAGATGCTATAGCTGAATGGAGAATATCTGGATGCTTGCATTTCCCCCCCCCGGGTATTCGCACTAGGTTAAATGCAAACAGCCTCATCCAGGAATTGAACTCGTCTTTCTGTGTGTATTTCATACACCCATAACCATTACAGCACAAACACATCAACAATGTCAAAGGCATGAACATCAAAGGTGCAATCAAGTGCTCTACTAAATCTACAATCAATTTGAGTAAGTGTAGATGCTGAGAAAATTGGTTTTGTCAAAATGGTGAATGAAATTCCCGTTGATGATTATCTCAAACAAGTTTAACTAATGATTGTCTCAAGAGATTAATTGCTCTTATATTGTGATTGAGTAAAATGCTCATCTGAATTTTTAAAGACTTTGAATGTTTTTCTAGGTGAAGACAAAGTCAGGAAAAAGTGACTAGAAATTTAAAGATCAATATAAATGAAAAAGAAAATTATATAGTTATTTTTTAAACTTCCTTGTGTTAGAGTCTTAAATATTAACCAATGCAATAGTTAGTATTTTGAAAAGAAATACTAAGCTTTACAAATAATAACAGCATGAATTCGTCAGTCCTTCCACAGAAGTAGGATATGATATGAGATCAATATTTATGTTACGTATTTTTTGCGTTCCTTAGTGAAGAATCCTTGTGTTCCTTAGAGAAGAATCCTTGTATTAAACAGGGCGTTTGGTTGTTGACCTGTTCGTCTGTGTCGAATACCAGCAACTGAAATGCTTTCAAGATCGGTGAATAATTAGTTAACTAACCACGTATTCGAGCATGTTAATTGGCTGGCTTTAATCCAAGACTTGGAATGTTTTTCCTTATGAATACAAAGTAAGAAAGAGTTAGGGCCTGGAAATTTACAGAACAACATAAAAGAAAAATAAATTTATTAAGTTGTTTATTGAACTTCATTGTGTTAGTATCTTTAATATTAACCATTACAATAGGTAATTTTTAAAAAGAAATACTAAGATTTACTACAGCCATACCGACTGGGGCTTTAGAATACACCGACTGTACTTCTGCAGAGAGGGAAGACCCCCAGTCGGGCCACCTTTTGGCCGTGGGTGGTGACCCGTAATGCTCAAGTATGGAACCATGGAAGCTTCGCCATCCATAATATGTAACACTCCATTTTGGCCCTTACTTAGGCTAGACGGGTGGACAGAAATTCCCCTTCCAATCAATCGGCTTGTCATGTCAAGCCCTAGCACCTATATGATTGTCTCAACCCTATTTCCCGCATGGCAAGCCCCCAACTCTTTTTATCATATATGCCGTTCATTTTTATGTATTTGCCATGGCCAAACGAACCTGCAAGCAAGGACTTTGCTCAACCGAAACATTCTAATTAACGCTAAGGAACACCAAGGTAGAACCGAAGGGTTTTACCCAACACTAGGGAACACCGAGGAACAACCAAGGATTCTTCTCAAAAGGTCAGCCTCTGCTTAACACAAGGGATCTCCTCTGTAAAGTGCTCCCACTTGAAACTTAAAAATGGCCACAAAAATCATAACAGTTCTGTACAAAATGGGCAACCCCATCCTTCTATCAACGAGGATGGTGCAACTATGGTGAATCATGTTTTGTGTTAAGCTACGGATGCCTGAAGAAGCACCAGCACAAAAATTCATGGAATTAGCAATAATATGGTCAAACAACTACCGGGCACGAATGGGCTGCCACTACTGCACGAACTTGCTTGTCAATATGCGGGCGGACCTCCAAAATGCAGGACTGGGATACATAAGATCTGGCAAGCAACAGAGGGAACTAAGGACTCTCGCAAGAGAAAGGGCAGAGCGGCTTCAAATCAAGAAGGAATGAATGTTGCTGTAGGATGTTCCAAACTACTACAGCAGCAGAATGCAAGACTGGGGATCATTAAGATCTGACAAGCGACCGAGGGAGTTAAGAACCCACTCACAAATGAAATGATACAGTGGTTTCAAATGAAGGAACGAATATTGCTGTAGGATGTTCCAAACTACTACAGCAGTAGAATGCAGGACTCGGGATCCTTAAGATCAGGCAAGCAACTGAGGGGACCAAAGACCCTCGCAAGGAAAAGGACAGAGTGGCTTCAAATGAAGAAGGACCGAATGTTGCTGTAGGATGTTCCTAGCTACTACAGTGGTAGAATACAATAAAACCTCATCAGGCGTTGCTATAGTAACTGTGTTGCCTCCTAGCGGTAACTTTATAAACTAAGAGAAGGTAATCCCACATTGTCACATGCATTTATAAATTTGTACAAGATGAGATGCGTACAAAAGAAGGTGGTTATTTTTAAAACAATTGTATAAAGATCTAAAAGATTATTCAACATTATTAAAATGAGAATCTTTACCTTTATTGTTTTTATCACTGTATATTGTAGCTGACGTTGTCATCTGGTTATCTTTAAATGTCACTTAGTACTTTGTCCTTGTTATACATTTAACAAGTTTAAATTAAAGAAAAATAACTAATCACTACCAGATGACAAAATGCACCTAAGAAACTCCAAGGGACATATCAGCAGACAATTTATGACAAAAAACAACAAAGACGAAGATATTAATCTGAAAAATATGTGTAACAAAATGCTTACTCTCAAATTTTAGACGGCGGGGTCATCATAAATTAAACTTTGTGTGTGTAAGAGAGAGAGAGAGAGAGAGAGAGAGAGAGAGAGAGAGAGAGAGAGAGAGAGTGTGTGTGTGACATACTTAAAAACTCTCCGATGGTATTATTATTAACAATATTTAGGACCGACACTGAGACCCTGGCGAGGCTTAGAGCAACTTGCCAATCGACAATGTCCTCCTTCTGCATGACAATGCTCGACCACACACAAGCATCAGGACAAGGGAGAACATCGCCTCATTAGGGTAGACAACTTTACTACATCCTCCATACTCACCAGATTTAGCGCCTTCAGACTATCATCTCTTTGGCCCCCTAAGAGGCAAATATTATTCCAGTAACGAGGAAGTGAAATCTGTAGTGAAGAGGTGGCCCAAAGAACAGTCAATATAATTTTACGGGGCAGGGATACATACTCTCATTCGAAGGTGGAACATTGCTATTGAGAGAAACGGTGACTATGTGGAGATGTAGGGACGTGATTCACAAAGAAGCAGCTTCATTTTGATGTATGATACATGTTCTTGTGTTGGTAATTATACCTGTGCTAAACAAAATGGCATTACTTTTTGAGTCACCCGCGTAGTGCTAAAACTATTCTTCTACAACGATGGCTTTGAAGGCGCGCTATGTAATGGTTATCGTCTTCAGAAGTGGACACATTGAGACGAGTTCAAATCGTTAAGGAGGATTGTAGCAATTTACATAACGCTAATACACTCGGGGAAGGAATGCATACAACTATTCTTCCACCAGCTATGGGTAACTAGTAGAGCAGACTGGAGTCTTTAGCATTGATATGGCAACCAGTTTAGGAGAAGGAACATTTTTAGTTCAAACCATTTAAACCTGTGTCACCACTACTTGCCAATCATTTTTTTTACCAGCAAAGAACAAGAAAAACAGATAAGATTTGTCCGCCTCGGAATTACCTTTTCAGCATAAAAGTAGACTGTGCAGCCCATTTTAGAATAAATTTGACGAAGCTTTGCAAAATACTGAAAGGTTAATAAACCGACCGAGTTATTCTAATGGAATGTGACAGATGAAATAAAAAGTCAAATAAATAAATAAATAAACAAACTAAGATTTAGCTAAATAGAGTTGATTTCCAGTTTTAAAAAAGCCTGTCGTCTATCGTTGTGAACTAGCCTAGCGTACCTTTTGTAAAGAGTAAATGAGCTGGTCCAAGACTATTTGTACACTGCTGTTTTAAATACATATGGATGATTGCTTGAGCCTGCTCCAGATCACTTCGGCCTCTGGAGTAGCTAAGTAATAAAATTAACAGCGTCGATCCCAGGAGGCTATCCCCCCAGGCAACACTTGCCCCCTTGACTTAAAGGGACAGGGCTGGATTTATTGTCCAGCGCCTGAGGTGCCCCGCTTGAGGGGGAATGCCGACGGGAGCGACGCAATTTTTGTTCGCCCACGTAAAAATGAGACCTTTGTGTCCAGCCCATACAAGTGGGGTATGAGGCAAATACATCCCCCAGGCAATACCTGCCCCCTTGATTTAAAGGGGTAGGGCTGGGTTTATTGCCCAGCGCCTGAGGCGCCCCCTTTAGGGGGAATGCCGACGGGATCGATTTTTTGTGCCTACCACCCATGAGCTACGTTTCAGCCCAACTTTGTATAAATACACACACTCACGCACACACACACACACACACACACACACATATTTACCAACCCCTCTGCACGAGCAGGATGTGACACAAGGTCAATTTCTTAAGCGGAGTTCAACAGATTTGAATTCCTAGACCGGTTGCCTAACCAGGGTTAAAGAGCCCAGTCTGCCCTACTATTTATCCATAGCTGGAGGGAGAGTAGGATTCATACCTTTCACAAGGGTATTAGCGCAAAGTGAAATGCAATTACCACATCCAGGATTCAAACACAGGGCGACGAGTCCATTTCCCATGTCTTAACCATTAAACCACGCGCTTCCTACACACACAGATATATATACAGGGTATTCATAAAGACTTGCAACAGTTTAAAAATGGAAATCTTAATTATAGAAATGATAAAATCATCTAGTAAAAACTATATCAAAGTGTTGATTTCTCAGGCTGATTCTACTTCTTTCTTTTCCAGGCTGTCATCTCTAGTTTTAATTAACTCAACAAGTCTTGGTTGTTTTTCTTATAAAACTTTATTTCAACAACCCAGCCCATATTCCAGAGCAGATCGAGAGCAACTCTCAGAGCGACTTTCAAGTTTACTCGCTCTGAATCTCTGGTTGCATCTAACTAAAACTCACGCCTGTAATCGCGCGCTATCAGAGGGTTCAAGATGGGGTCATCCACATGCCAATCATAACCCTAGCGGTTATGGAAATTCTCAGTTAACTCCCTCATATTTCAAATCTAACAAATCTTATTCCAAAATATTCTTACTACAGGGACATTGATTGAATGAAGACAGGCCTTTGGTAGTGGTTTATTTTACTTACTATACATTCTCTTTCATTTTATCTTGTAAAGAATCCACTTTTCATCACCCATTATAATTAGTTTCAAAAATGGTCAAGTAGGTATTTTTGTCTTATGTGGAAACATCCTATCAAATAAAATTTTCTAAATGGTACAAATGATTTTCTGATATTTTTGAGTATATTGGACTCTTTTTCAATACCTCTGTATACACACCATTATTTTTTTTGCATTTCATAAAGAAAACCATTTCTGTTGTTACATTTTAAATCTGCTGCGGGACTTTATAGACACCCTGTACATTAGAGAATTCTGCCTTTAGGGTGAATAGAAAATCCCCAACAGTTGCTCATGGAATTGCCCCGCTACTTATTTCTATTTAAGTGATCAAGGGCCACCCATCTCACATACGATTAGAGTAACCCCCAAGAAAGAAAAAAGAAGAGCTTCCTCATGAAAACCCTTTACGAGTCATGATGAGACACTCTAATGAATTCAAGTAGAGTAGTTTGATCTAATTTCAAGTAATTTCAAATCCTACAGGGATAGCCCCAGGGAGAAGGCAGTATTTGGGATGGGGTAGAGGAATCAGGACCGATAGGGTAAGGGGGAGGGTATCATTGAGACGAGGGACAGAGATGACAATTTCAACTCCTGCTTGCGCATTAACTTCTTCCCACATCCTTAAGTGTTATTTAAACAACTTTGTGGAGGTGCTCTTTATTCTGATAACAAACAAATGGCCTTTTTGCTTCCCCTCTGCGTCCCTCTGCGTCCCTCCACCCTGCCGTACAGACGTCCCCGACTGCACTCCACCCAAACACGATGCCATCTAAACACTATTTATTTCTCCTGACTTTTGTTAAGACTAACGAGCTAAAAGGTAAGATGGGGAAATGGGCTGTGACGCACGAGACGTTAGATAAAGCAGAGATTGACAGATACTGAGCAGAAAGAGGAAAAGTAAGAATCAGAGATAATGTGGCTTGGGGCAACACAATCTTCCCACGTCCATCCCCACAGAACTCGGCCATGTCACATGGTCGAGATAGTTGGTTTGGTTTGGGTTTTTTAATCGTAAGTTTACCTTACCAGAGAATAGTTGAATGCCTATCTTTACCAAGGGTATTAGCACTATGTGAAATGTAAATAGCCTCGTCCGGGATTTGAACTCGTCTCGCCATACCCACTTCCTTCGACGAAACGGGTACTATTTAACCCATGTTTTATTGGAAGAAGCGGTTTATACCTTTCCCAACTCAACGCATGAATAGCACAGAATAGGTAATCTGACCTGTGCGGTAAAGTAGGGAACTGACGGTAGATATGGCACTCCACCTCAGCAGAAATTATCTAGCGCCTGAAAAAAGGGGATAAGCTTTCCAGCTAATTCCGACAACTGTCCACTCCGCCAACTTTACTTATTTACTGGCATATAAAACTGTGTGGGTTATTTAATGCCAAAGTCATCCTTGTATATATTTTATTAACCCCTCCGCACGAGCAGGATGTAACACAATGTTAATTTATTCAGCAGAGCTTAACAGGTTTGAATTTAGTCTTCCTTCTTCTAGAATGGTTACCTATCCAAGGTTAAAGAGCCCCCTTTGCACTACTATTCACCCATCGCTGAGGGGAGAATAGTTGAATGCATATCTTTACCAAGGGTATTAGCACTATGTAAAATGTAAATAGATTTGAACTCGTCTCGCCATACCCACTTCCTACGACGAATCGGGTACTATTTAACCCATGTCTTATTGGACGAAGGGGTTCATACCTTTCCCAAGGGTAATGGTCTAAATTGGTTTTGTTTGGTTTGGTTTGTTTTACGGCATATCAACCTCAGTGGGTTATTTAATGCAGACAAAGTTTTGAAATAAATTCATTCTTAATAGATATTCAATTTTTTTATAAACACATTTTTCTATTTAATCCATAGATGGGACCCTAACAAGTACTACAACTCCAGGTCAGAGTGGACCGGAACAATGGTCATGAGGAAATGCTCAACATTCCCCGAACCTCAAGAACTGGAATGTCACCATTAGATGGAGTTTAACGTCATCCCTGGGCCTGAAGACCTTCAGCCACCGCCTTCAAGCACCCATATAATAAAAAGGGTTGGGGCTGGTCATATAGGTGCTAGGGCTTGATCAGCTGATTGATCGGAGGGGCCCTCTCTGACCGCCCGTCAAGCCCAAGTAAGGACCAAAGTGGAGTGTTGCATGTCATGGACTGCTCAGGCACCTGGGTTCCATCCTTAAGCATCACGTGTCCCCACATATATATGTGTGTGTGTATATGTGCGTATGTGGGTGTGTCAAGTGCGTGGTGTAATGGTTATAATCGTTGGAAATGGCATCGGTGACCTGAAATCAAATATTGGATGAGGCTGTTTGCAGTTCCATTGGCGCTAATATTCCTCCCAGCCATGAGTAAATAGTAGGGAGACTCGGTTTTTTAACATTAATATGCCAATCAGTCTAAGAGAATAAAAACTGAATTCAAACCTGTTCATCTCTGCTGAAGAAATTTACGTGTCAAACGCTGCTCGTGAGGAGGGGCTGATATATATATATATGCCTATAAATTTTTTTCTTTTTGGCCAAATATTGTGCCAATAGATTATTTCTGGTTGGTACGATTACCTTGGTCTTTTCTTTTTTCCAAAATTTTTTTCTCCCCGGGTGATGTTTGTAGTATATTTTTACAATCAAACTATTTGCTGTTTTTTTTTCTCACCGCGAGGATTTACCAACCAGATTGGTATATTAATTATATATATATATATATATATATATATATATATATATATATATATATATTATTATTATTATTATTATTATTATCCCGATTAGGACAAGAAAGTTCCCGATTTCGAAAAGAAGGTTCTCGAGTCCGAGAAGGTTCCCGAGTCCGAGAAGGTTCCCGAGTCCGACAAGAATACCTGAAGAAGGCCGGAGGGCATATCGGCCAAAACGTTGTACAAATAACAATGAAGATGGGGACAATAGTCCGAATAACACAGATAATACTAAAAAAAAAAAGTTTTTTTCTCAAGCTAACGAAGGCACTGATGAAGATCTATTGAAACAGATCGAAACACTGCAGCGTAGGCGAAATAAACATTACTCGTTTATAAACATGTGTTTTTCCAAATTGTTCATAATATTACATATCTATCTACCTATCTATCTATCTATCTATCTATCGATTTTAACGGATATTTCAATCTGTTCATCTATGCAGTGAAACATAATTTTTCAGGTCTTATCAGATATTTCACACATCTGTCGAAATAACTTTAACAAATAAAGAATCACACACACACACACACACACACACCACACACACACACACACACACATATATATATATATATATATATATATATATATATATATACATTATGAATATTAGTGAATATATATACAGCTGCACATTAAAGCATGCACATATATATCAATATGTCAATCATTTCATATTTTGCCATATATTTTCCACATCTTTTGAAATAACTCCACTATCAAGAGCCTCATAGCTCACAAATTCACACTCTCAAAAACTATATATATATATATATATATATATATATATATATATATGGTAAATACATATATATATATATATATATATTATGCATTTCATATACATAATTTAATTTGTATTCATACATATATATGTATGGAGGAATATATATACATAAGCACACACACATACATGCATACATATACATACATATA
Organism: Doryteuthis pealeii; assembly: GCA_023376005.1. Lineage (NCBI taxonomy): Eukaryota > Metazoa > Mollusca > Cephalopoda > Myopsida > Loliginidae > Doryteuthis > Doryteuthis pealeii. The sequence continues at coordinate 39,212,904 of CM042158.1, read as the reverse complement.
TATACACATATATACATATATATGTATATATATGTATGAATATATGTACATATACATATATATGAATATATATACATATATATACATACATATATATGCATATATATGTACATATATACATATATATAATTTCTTCATATAAACACATATGCATGTATATATACGTATATATACATATATATATACATGTATATGTATATATATATATACATACATATAGATAGAAACATATATACATATACATACGTACATATATGAATACATATATATGTACCTACAAATATATATATATATATATGCACATATATATGCATGTATAAGTATATATTAATACATATACATACTTATATATGCGTAGATACTAACACACACACAAACACACACACATATACAAATATATAATTTCTTCATATAAACACTATGCATGTATATATACGTATATATACATATATATACATGTATATGTACATATATACATACACATAGATAGAAACATATATACATATACATACGTACATATATGAATACATATATATGTACCTTCAAATATATATATACATATATATGCATGCATAAGTAGATATTTGTATATATACATACATATATATGCGTAGATACTAACACACACAAACACACACACACATTTATATATATATATATATACACTATAATATATGTATATGTATATATACATACTCTTTTGTTAGTGTCTAAAAATATGACCGATGAATCTTGTCAAAAATCGTATCATACATATACATACATATATATGCGTAGATACTAACACACACACACTATTATATATATTATATATATATATATATATATATATATATACATATATATGTATGTAATATACATACCCTTTTGTTAATTTCTAAAAAATACTTTGACCGATGAATCTTGTCAAAAATCATATTTTTTTCTAAAAATGCTGTCAAATCTTTTTTTAAATAATTTTTCTGTCAATGGTCTCACATAAAAAAGACATAAAAATTTGAACCATCAAAATGAAATCAATTGACATAGTGAAAAATATATTTCCAATCTTTGATTTTCTTTGACCAATAAAACTTGTCAATTTTTTTTTCTTCTTCTTCTAAAAAAAAAAAAAGCTGATATATTCTAAAGGAAATGTTCAAATCATAAATGAAGAAATTTTGATCAGATTCAGTCAGATTGTAAAAAAAACAAAAAACAACAAAAAAAAAAAACATTCGTTTCTGTCTAGATTTTATCAGTTTTTTTTTTGTGTGTGTGTTGAAAAGAAAAAAGAGCCATACAGCCGAGAGAAAACTTGAACTAACTGGCAATCGAAAATACGGTATCTGAATTTATCAACCGCTCAGCAGGAGGAGGCACAAGGTCAATTTTTAAGTTTTACAGATTTTAATTCAAAGTTTGCTTTCTCGTAGACCAGGGTTAAGAGCCCAATAAGCCTTGCTATTTACCCATAGCTGGAGAGAGAATATTTGGATACATACTTTTCCCAAGTGTATTAGCGCTATGTGAAATGCAAACAGCTTCGTCCATGATTTGAACTCGTGTCCACTAGTCCATTTCCTACGACTATAACCATAACATCACACGCCTCCAAATTGTCTAGATTTTATAAATTATATTCATTTTTATTTTTCTTTGTTTTTTTCTTCTTTTTCTTCATTTTCCTCTTTCATTTTCATTTCCATTTTTCTTTTTCTTCTTCATATTCATTTTTCCTTATCTTTTTCATTTTCATCTATATTCCTTCCTGTCCTTCATCATTTTTCTTTCTCTTATTTTTTTCTTTTATTTTTCGTCTTCATTTTTCTTTTTCGGCTTCATTTTTCCTTTCCTTCTTCATTTTTCTTTCTCTTATTTTTTCACTTTTCTTTTTCTTCTTCACTTTTCTTTTTCTTCTTCATCTTTCTTTTTCCATTTTTTCTTTCTATTTCCTCTAGTATTTTTTCTTTTACTCCTTCATTTTTCTTTTTCTTTTTCATCTTCATTGTTTCTTTTCTTTTTTTTTTCTTTTTCTTTTTCATTTCAGCCAGCATTTCCGTTTGTCCCTTTCCCCTCCTCCTCCTTCTTCTTCTCTTCTTCTTCTTCTTCTTCTTCTTCTTCTTCTTCTTCTTCTTCTTCTCTTGACAGAGGACAATGTCGAAGACAACTAATTGATTCTTTGTCTTCATTGCCTGAAAACCAAAAGAACAACCTTTTCGAAACAATAGAGAAATAGTCACTAGACTCAAAGTTCATAACCCCATGAACCACAAAAACACAAGCATTTCTAACACTAAAACACCATAAATAAATCTTTAGAAATGACCGTTATTATTCAGCTCCAGGATAAACTGGACACAGCTGAAAGGATAATTAAAAAGCACAATAACTAAATAATAAACAACCAAACACGTTTCTCAGAATTATTATCTGCGTTATTCTGACTATTGTCCCATCTTCATTGTTATTTGTACAACATTTCTACCCCATCTATGGTTAGCGGAATGAGAACAGGATACCCCCATGGACTAAATAAAGGGTTAGGTTCAAAGTTCCGTGATGGCTCCCAACTACGAAAAGAAAGTTCCCGAGTTCGAAAAGAAAGTTCCTGAGTCCGACAAGAAATACCTGAAGAAGACCGGAGGGCATATCGGCCGAAACGTTGTACAGATAACAATGAAGATGAGGACAATAGTCCGAATAACGCAGATAATACTAACCAAACACATAATAGAAATAACGAAAAGAATTATTACGATTCGAGTTGTTATTTCAGGCCTGTAGTTGAACGCAAATTTTACAGAGGACATTCTTAATAGCATAACATTTTATCCTTTCTTGAAGTAGAAAGATGTAGTATCAGTTTTAATCCTTGTTTGTTGATCTGACCTCAAAGTGGAAAGATGTATCAAATATAATCCTTATCAGTTGATCCTGTTGGTCTTTCCTTAAAGCAGTCCTTCCAGCAAGTAATCTTAGGACAATTAATCAACGCTTTAAATTGTAAATTAAATACATGTTTGGGTGTTTCTGATTGGTTAATTCAGATACTGCTTTTTGGAACAGTCTATAAATATAAGTTGTGGTCTTCGTTTATGTCCAAAATAGTTAATTAAGAATAGACAGAAAAACTGCAACTGCCAAAGAAAACATAAATTCTAGTTGATTTTCTTATTGATATAAGCACTAATGCATAATAGCGCGCAAGAGATAACATCATTAGATTTCGTATAAAAAGCATTACATTTCATGGAAATACCCCAAACCTTTGAGAGACTAGGATTAGGGTTAGTGTTAGGGTTAGTGTTAGGCTACTTCGAAGTTTCCGTAATTTAATGCTATTGTAAGATTTAATGTTATTATTATATTTGGTTTGAAGGCTAGGTGGCCTTCCAACGTGGGTATATATAAGTACCAGAAATATTCCGACAAAGAAGCAGTGAAGTGTAACAAACAGACTTTCATACATGAACACATAGAACTACATATATCTATATCAATAAAAATGTATATTTATCGATATATATATATATATAAATAGCTGTATCTTTTAGTTCATTTAGTCAACAGTTATATGAGACTGGTTTAGCTGAGTCAGTAGAGCATTCATCTGGGAACCACAAGGTTCCAGGTTTGATACTACCCGTCGCCAACTCAGCACATGAGTAGTACTGCTTGGATCTGTGCAGTAAAATGTCGAACTAATTGTAGGTTAGTATTATCTGCGTTATTCGGACTATTGTCCCCATCTTCATTGTTATTTGTACAACGTTTCGGCCGGTATACCCTCCGGCCTTCTTCAGGTATTTCTTGTCGGACTCGGGAACCTTCTCGGACTCGGGAACCTTCTTTTCGAACTCGGGAACTTTCTTGACGTATTCGGGAGCCATCACGGAACTTTGAACCTAACCCTTTATTTATTCCACGGGGGTATCCTGTAGATATTCTAGCCAAATCAAGACATTAGATTTATAAGTTCCCAAAATTCACACTCAATTATGACAGTTATCTCTGGAACCCGAGTTCAATCCTGAGTGAAAGCAGTTAGAAAAATAATTAATTAACACAACTCCTACCCCAGCTATGGTTAGCGGAATGAGAACAGGATACCCCCGTGGAATAAATAAAGGGTTAGGTTCAAAGTTCCGTGATGGCTCCCGAATACGTCAAGAAAGTTCCCGAGTTCGAAAAGAAGGTTCCCGAGTCCGAGAAGGTTCCCGAGTCCGACAAGAAATACCTGAAGAAGGCCGGAGGGTATATCGGCCGAAACGTTAGTCAAATAACAATGAAGATAGGGACAATAGTCCGAATAACGCAGATAATACTAATCTTCAAGCCTCATCTCAAACATTCAGAGAAATAATTGTAGGTGTAGCGCTCATCTCAGACGCAAAAAACAAACTCCCTGGTGTAACGTTAGTGAAATGGGATAGAATCCTTCTTTCAATTGATAATGTCAGTAGACCAAACTTTACTTACTAATATATATATATATATATATATATATATATATGCGTGTGTGTGTGTCGGTGTGTGTGTGGTGAAAGGTAGACAAACATGGAATGTTGTACAAGATGGATGTTTATTGTAGGTAGTGATGTCGACGTTATAACGTTTCGGTCTGTTAGACCTTCTTCAGGACGTTGGATTGAGTTCATGCTTCAACGGTGAACATTTTCATACTGGTGAATTAGGAGGTCGTGAATAGGGGAGGGATGTTCAATTGTTGGTGTTAGCAGGAGTGGTTAACCGTAGTTCTATTTATTTCTTTTTCAGCAGATGGGGTGTGTAGCTAATAAGGTTCTGATAATGATGCCACAGGTGTTAGGTGTTGAGAGAGGTCGTAGGTGGGTGATATGCACTGGGTTTGGTGAAGATGTTGTAAGTCATGTACAAATGGTAAATGGTAGTAGGATTTGATATGAGTGTGTGTGTGTGTGTGTGTGTGGTGTGTGTGTGCATGTACATGTATGTTTATTATCATTATTTTCTTTTTGGTAAGTATTGTCTTGCTGTCTTTTTGGTCTATAGCTGTTTGTGTTTTACACACCCCATGTTTGTCTACCTTTCTCCACATATTGTCGGATATATATATATATATATATATATATATATATATATATGGTGTATACACCAGCATTAGACCTTGTGTGAGTGTTCTTTTTTTGGTTGTTAGTAATATGTTTTTATTGTTTTGGAGGAGTTTGATACTGTTTTTATTCCTAAATTATTAAGTTTTTTTTCAATAATGGTTGTAGCTGAGTTGTTGGGGAGAATGATGTATCTATTTAGATAGTTGTTGGTGGGAGTATTGTTTGTTGGATTGGATGTGAGGTGTTTACGGTTATGGATCTTGATGGCTTATCTAAACAAATCGAGAAAAAGGCAATCTCTGTATGTACATTTCAGCCCATTAGGCCTCATGAGCAGAGCTATAGACAGGGCAGTGCTATAGAAAGGGCAGCGATTCGAACCCTAACTGTCACACAAAGCACTATAGCTCTGCTGTTGAGGCCTAATGGGCTGGAATGTACATACAGAGATTGCCTTTTTCTCGATTTGTTTACGCCTTACATTTAAACCGATATGCACGCCTAATCCATTTAATTATAATTAATTAATTAATTAACAAATTAGGTATGACTTTAATTAAGCACATAATCTCCTACACACACACACACACACACACACACACACAATATATATATATATATATATATATATATATATATATAATATATGGTTGTGATAAACTGTTCTGAGCACAGACTTGGCGCCGCTTGATTCCTATGGATGTATTTGTATCGGATTAAAGTAAGTAACTTGCCCCATTAACTAAAGGAGTACTTTACCAAGCATCTGTAATTTCTACATACCTTACTAAATTTTACATGGGATGCACAAAATCAGGTTTAAAACTAGGTTTGCAAATCACAAGCATTCGTTCTCCAATATTAAAACTCTAACAACACTATCCAGCTATAAGTAACTTTAGTAATTCATCGGGGCGGCATAATGTCGGTATCAGAGTCTATCCCCTTTTCACTAGCGCTAGACCAAGGAGATCCCTGTGCTACTCATACGCTGAGTTGGCAAGGGCCGGTATCGAACCAGGAACCTTGTGGTTTCTAGCCGAACGTTATACCGACTGAGCTAAGCCGGCCCTGGGGGATTTAAAAGATCAAAATATAACACCAATCATTAAATGGGAGATTTTATGAAAACAAATATGTGTAGAACTCTGAAAGACCCATCTTTCTTAGGTTTACAAGAAAACTTAGCAATAATTAGATCCCTGATAAGAAAAATCTTTTAAACAACAGAAATGAATTTTTAGGGAAATATAAACATAGGTTTGATAATTCACTAATATAATTAAGAATTATAACGTGCGGCTTATTCTATTCATTTCTTTCTTTCTTAGTTCTAATTTCCGTGTTGTTTATAATTTAATTCTAATTATAAATAATAGCTTGTCAAAACAGCTAAAATTCAATTCTAATTATATTTCAGGGTTGAATATTACGATAATTGATAGAAAAAATATTAAATAACATTTTTTTTTCGAAAATAAATTTATCTCTGTTTAACTAAGGAATTACATCGACTTAGTTAAGTGTAGGGTAGGGTCCTGATGAAACGATTCGGATTGAAACCATAGTAGACCCTTAACTCTTTTCACTTACTTCTATTATATAATTATTATTATCTTTATCGCTCAATGTTTTTAATATATTGAGCACTTTTGGATTATTTACTGATGCCACTCCAACAGAAAGGTTAAAGCGCCAATTGGATATTATATATATATATAAAGTATCCAGATATTCGATACATTTTGACACACCCTTGTATTCTGAAAAATTAACGTTCCATTTAATGGTCATTTCTATCTTAGTAAATACAGCTTTAAAATCTGTACTTTTTGACCCACCTTATATGCTGAAAGAAAAAAAACAACGTTAGATTTATTGTTCAGCCCTATCTTGGTAAACACAGCTTCAAACTCGGCACTTTTATGACACACCTTGTATTCTGAAAAAATTAACGTGCCATTCATTGTTCATTTCTATCTTGGTAAATACAACTTCAAACTCGGCACTTTTATGACACACGTTGTATTCTGAATAAAATTAACGTGCCATTCATTGTTCATTTCTATCTTGGTAAATACAACTTCAAACTCGCACTTTTATGACACACCTTTATCTGAATATAAATTAACGTGCCATTCATTGTTCATTTATATCTTGGTAAATACAACTTCAAACTCGGCACTTTTATGACACACCTTTTATTCTGAATAAAATTAACGTTCCACTCATTGTTCATTCTTATCTTGGCAAATACAGCTTTAATTACGATACTTTTATGACACACCTTGTATAATGACACACCTTGTATAATAGACAGATTTGCGGTGATACATAAATACCTGAATAAACAAACCAAGGTGTTATGGCTAATTTGAAACACAGCCCTCCTATGCCTAATATATATACCCCATCTGATAGAATAATTTCTATTTCCTTGCCTCATCATATCATAATCAACCTACTTGGCTCCCAGAATTTTCATTTTTTTCCTCTACAGAAAGATGATGAAAGATGCCTCAGTGATAAACTTTCTTGTCTATAAGGAACAATTGCATTTTTCAGTGTTTCATTCCAGTTGTTCCTTTGGCCTTTCAGATAAAACTTCAAAGCATAAGTTATTATAGAAAGAATGTTGAGATAAGTAAAAACAAAGAGAGAATGGTACATACAACATGCATGAGTATACACACACACACACACACACACACACACACACATATATATATATATTGTTGACATGTTTTATTAAAGATGACACATAACTTAAGTAAATTACAGTTTTTAATAATCTTCAGCTGTTCTTGAAATTTTTGTCAATATAAAGAGTCAAAAGAAGGTAAAAAAATGGAAATTGTTAAAGCAAAAAATCATCCTTTCATAATGTTCAAATTTGTTTATGAGGAAACAAAACTAATTGTAAGAAACACACACACACGCACATATATATATATATATTAATATAGTTTGCTATATTTATAAGCAAATCACACACACACACACACACACACACACACACACACACACACATATATACACATAACCAATCCCTTCATCACAAGCCGGATGTGACTCAAAGTCAATTTTTAAGTAGACTCTAGCTGGTTTGAATTCAGAGTTTTCCTTCTCCTGGTTGCCTAACCAAGGCTAAAGAACCCAGTCCGGTGGGGGGAAGAAGAGAATATTTTTATTCATGCCTTTCCCAAAGGTATTAGCACAATGTGAAATGCAATCAGTCTCATCCAGATTTAAACTTGGGTCACCAATTCCATTTTCTATGATGATAACCATTACACTAGGCACACCTAATACACACACACACACACACACACACACACACACACACACACACAGACAAAAGAAGGTAAAAAATGTCTATTTTCATAGCATTTGTAGATGCACGAATACTGAGTACTTTGAATTTTCATTGGGCATAGATTATTTATTAGTGGATCCTTTCCGTCAATTAAGGACGATGGCGTAGTGTCCAGAAAAAATGAATGAATAAATAAATAAAAAAATTTAAATGAAATTTTTAAAAATCTGCATCTGAGCAAGTGACACTGCAAGGCCAATTATTGAGAGACAGTCTTTGGTGCACTGAATGCACACAAACTCTGATGCTTTCTGGGGCTGCTGGCTTTTCTCTCTCTTTCTGGCTTTCTTTTCTGTCGAGGCTACTCTCCTCTCGGCCTTACCCTTCTCCGTGCCTTGCTTAACGTTGAGGCGCCAGTCCGCTCTATTTATTGCATCTATCTCCCACGTATTTGTAGATATACACACAAAACACACACAACACACACACATACATACACATACACACACATACAGACACGCACACACACACACACACACACACATATATAATTGGTAAATAAAAAGCTTAAAAATCAATTATTTTGCGGTTATATATTAATTTCTACCCACATTCATTGTTCATTTCTATCTTAGTAAATACAGCTTCAATCTCGATACGTTTATGACACACCTTGTATATATACATAATTGGCAAAGAAAAAGTCTTAAAAGTCGGTCATTTGGCGGTTATAGATCTATTTCCATCCACAAGTAGCTGTGTATACCTATGAGTTTCATCAGACCGCTAACTTTATTTAAAATAGTAAACATAAAATTAATGTGGATTTATATACAGTTTTTCAGGGAAATCGTAGATAGTGGTGTTGATGACTGGGGATTAATTAACCAGGTGGTGGTGATGGTGTCATAATAATTCATTGAAGGAACAAAATTGACCCAGATTGACGATGAGAAGAACTTAAACCGAAGCCTTTTCAGTGTTTCCCAGAAAACTGTATATAAAGCCCCAATAATTTTCTGCTTACCATTTTCAATAAAGTTAGCGGTCTGACGAATCTCATAGATATACACAGATACCTATGGGTAGAAATAGGTCTATAACCGCAAAATGAAAATCAAAAGCTTTTTTATTTATCAATTATATTGCTCTGTTCAATAATATTGAACAACGAACTTCAACTTTGACCTGAACAATCATTCCGCTATTGGAACAAAAGGTCCAACTTAGAATCATCCTAATACCAACTTACCTGGTAACCCATCTACGGATATATATATATATATATATATATATATATATATATATATATAAACCTAATGAGTCAGATAAACTACTAAAAGTTTCGCTTAGTGCTCTCTAAGGTCCGACAGCCAACCCACATGTATACAAACCTACCTCCTAGGTACAAATGAATTAGCATAGACTAAACTAACCAATAAAAGAAAAAGACGAACACCGTAAAATCTATTATATTATTCATTTATTTATTTGTCTATTAAAGAATTAAATTGAATCCTAACTACATCAGATCTAGCTATTCAAAAAAGCATTTTTTTATGTATAGAATTAAATCTCGGATCTTATTTTAGTAGTTCCCTATATTAAGAAAAGTAACAATTGCTTATATATATATATATATATATATATATATATAATTATATATATAATTTGTAACTTTGTAATTAAGGACCTTTGTAATTAACAAAAGAAGGCTGAATACATTATAAACACACCAATATAATGATTGTAGAAAAATAATTGGTTCACCAAAGTTTCGATATCTTCAGTGCCTTAATGCATGAATTATCCACTTATCATCAGGGCATCGCGCCTCTGATATACATTACAGCCTAGCGTGTTGCCTTGATGATAAGTGGCTAGTAGGCTGCTTTGAAACATATAGTAACAATCACTTTTTATTTGTATCTCGTACACTATAGCAAATAAATATATCTCTTACATCAGAATCGAGCACTATTATCATTTCCCCAATACAAAATACCTATACATACCTTGCACACACATATATAAATAGATAGTATGTTGTGGGGTGTTAGTGTATATCTGCATGTAATTACAATACTATTTCATAGAAGGCAAATGTATATATATATATATATATATATATATATATATATATATATATATACAAGCGCATAATATATTTACAGACATATATATATATATAAACATGTATTTTAGAGCATATATACATACAGTACCTAGATATATGTTTCTGTGTGTTGTGGTATCGGCATATACATTATAATTCTATTTCATATGATTTATAAAATGGATAAAAGTTCGAAACCTATTAATTCAACGGATAACCCTATTATGAACTCGAGTATACTTTTATATATATAAATACATTGTATTGAGCACTTTCTATCATATATATATACCCATAAGCATATATATATATTTGTATTTATATATAAGCACATAACTTAATATACACAGACATATAGATATAACCATGTATTTAAGAACGGATTTCGTTTTTTATTTTGTGTACATACGCATTCATGTTTATACATATATATATATATATATATATATATATATATATATATATATATATATATACATATATATAGTGCTATACCCAGATATATGTTTTTGTATGTTAATGTATCTGCATGTAAATTACAACTTTACTTTATAGATATATATATATATATATATATATTATATATATATATATATATATATATATATATATATATACAAGCCCATAAATGAATATATACAGACATATACATATAAACATATATTTCCGAGCGTATTTTGTTGTCTATTTTGTGTACATGCACACACATGTTATGAAGTGAACCGTATGTGTACACACATTTACCAAATTGCATATGCTTTTGGATGAAAATTAGGAATTCCTGATTTCATTAAACACAACCCATCCTGCTTCTATCAACGAAACAATCTTCTCTTTGCCAGAAAAGACAAAAATGATTAAAATACAACAGAAACAAAACGTTAAAAAAAAGTAGAAAGACAAAATAACATTATGTGTGATAGGTAAAGCAAAATAAATAAATCTACCATCGAAAACATCAAATAGATGAAATAACAAATAAACAAATCAAGTCAAAACACAACAAAGAAGTTAAGAAAACCTACATGAAGAATTTTGGTTAATGACAGACAAAAGCAATTGCCGAAGAAGGTGCTAAAGGAAGGTGGAGTAGCTGACGTTGTAGTCGAGATAAAGAAATACAAAAATTGAAAATAAAGGGGATGTTTAATGTGGTAAGCACTGATGCTGATTGTATGGTGGAAAAAGTGGAAGCTAGCAGATGAGTTTAAAGGCAAAGAAAAATAGTGAATACATTAAAAATTAAAAGAGAAACATTAGATAACGTAAATGAAAGTAAGACTGTGTAAATCGAGGAAAGTGAAAGTGAAAGTAGAAATGAATTAGATGATGAAAGTGAAAGTGAAAGTAGAAAGAGAAAATAAAAGAAGTAAAAAATGTATCGGGCTAAATTATTTAAAGTAGACATGATAACCAAATTTTGAATTCAAATAAAGATTGAAATAAATGAGATAAATAATAAACAAAATAAAATAAATAAAATAAAATAAAATAAATTAGAAACAATTCTTCCTTGGCTAGTTTCAAGTTAACTCTTTAAATTTCTTCCTTTTTTTTTTTACCCCCAAAAATAAATGCAATAAAAGAGGCCAAAATGTTGATTTTCAGTTTTTGGTTTGTGTGTTTAAAACATGAGAAATTCAATTCAGTAGCCTTGTACGTAATTACTGTATTTGCAATCTTGAATTATTCCGCCTCTTTCTAAATCAAGAAATTGAATGGCACTAGATTTCAACAAACCGTTTCCTTACTAATTATATAATTTTATTCCTTCTTTCTGCAAAAAAAAAAAAACAACAAAAACAACCACAAATCAGCCAATCAAGTGATACCGCTTTTAAGAAAGAAGAATTTACAAGATTCTTCTTAATGGTCAGAGTTGTTTTTCTATTTAAAGGCATGTCAACCCTTGTGGTTATTCTATACATCTTGAGAGTTTTAGATTTTTCAGGAAAGATTTTTTAAGGATTTGGTATTTGTTCCAGGTAATTTTTCAGGATTGTTCTGGATAGATTTTTAAGGTTACAGATTTATTCATGGTAGATTTATTTTGTTACATAGCCCTTATAGGACATAAGAGAGAGAGAGAGAGAGAGAGAGAGAGAGAGAGGAGAGAGAGAGAGAGAGAGAGAGAGAGAGAGATGAATTTACAAGGATCTTTTTGATGGACATATGTTTTTATATTGATTTTAACGGCATGTCAACCCGTTAGTGCGTGTATTTTAGGGGATAGAGATTTTCTTCAGGGTAATTTTGCGAGAATTTGAAATATTTTCCAGGTAGTTTTTCAGGATTGTTCTGGTAGATTTGTTAGGGTTACAGATTTATTGATGGTAGATTTCCTTGAAGGTTGCAGAGATTTTGATCAACAAAGAAGAAATTACAAGGTTCTTTTTAATGGACAGAGTCTTTTTATACTGATTTTAACGGCATGTAAACCCTCTGTGGTTATTCAATGCATATTGAGAGTTATAGTTTTTTTTTATAGATTTGGGATTTGTTCCATGTTGTTTTTCAGGAGTGTTCAGGTTAGATTTTTAGGGTTACAGTTTTATTCATGGAAGATTTCTTTGAAGGTTACAGAGATTTTGATCAGACAATATTGAAAACTATTTATAAATATAGCAAACTATAAGCATTTAGCTCACTCTAACCTCCTACAAGTTATGATTTAATATAATTACATCATCATTATATACATGTAGTGCAAAATAAGATATGTCTGAGTTGTGACCAGTTATTGGTCGGACAATTTATTAAATTGACATCTTAAGTATAAATACAAATCCTGGACGTGGTAATTGCATTTCACTTAGCGCTAATACCCTTGGGAAAGGTATGGATCCAAATTTCTCTCCAGCTATGGGTAAATAGCAGGGCAGACTGGGCTCTTTAAGCATGGCCATGTAACCAGTCTAGAAGAAGGAAAACTCTGAATTAAAACCTGTTAAATTCCGCTTAAGAAATTGAGGGGTTGGTAAATATATATATATATTTACCAACCCCTCCGCACGAGTAGGATGTGACACAAGGTCAATTTCTTAAGCGGAGTTCAACAGGTTTGAATTCAGAGTTTTCCTTCCCCTAGACCGGTTGCTTAACCAAGGTTAAAGAGCCCAGTCTGCCCTACTAGTTATCCATAGCTGGAGGGAAAGTAGGATTCATACCTTTCCCAAGGTATTAGCGCTAAGTGAAATGCAATTACCACGTCCAGGATTTGAACTCGGGGCAACGAGTCCATTTCCCATGACTTTAACCATTACACCACGCGCTTTCTTGGTTGACAGTTTGTAATCATTGACGGCATCAGTTTTGCCGGGAGACAATGATTTTTTACAATCATCAACATCTTAAATGACACCACTACGTAACGTCACTGCGTGACCAAAATTTCTGACTTTCTGCTAAATTGAGTAAATACGAGGGTGCGTCAAAAAATAATGCCATTTTGTTTAGGACAGGTATAATTCCCAACACAGGAACATATGTCATACAAAAAAATCAAGGTGATCCTCTGGGGATCATATCCCTACTCGTCCACGTAGTCACCGTTTCTCTCAATAGCAATGTTCAATCTTCGAATGAGAGCACATATCCCTGCCCCATAAAATTCTGTTGACTGTTCTTTGAGCCATTTCTTCACTACATATTTTACTCCCTCGTTACTGGAATAAAATTTGTCTCTCTTCGACCCCGTGAAAGAGGATTTGAAAAGCAAATATTATTCCAGTGACAAGGAATTGAGAAACGGTAACTGTGTGGAGAAGACACTTTTAAGTTTGGGACGGGGGTAAGGGGAGAACATAGGAGCTTAGGTTGATTGAAATCATTATTTTATATCGCTTGAGTAAACAAAAGGGAAATAAAGGGGAGGGGAACAAGAAAAATGGAGGGAAGAGAGAAAAAAAGGTTCTGAGTTCAATCTCTGTAGCCTCGCGAGGAAACTCACTTCACATATCGCTATAAATGTTATATACCCCTTTACACGGGTATATAATAGAGAGAGAGAGAGAGAGACAGACAGACAGACAGACAGACAGACAAGGAGATAGGGTGAGATTATTGTTTGTTTGTTTGTTTGTTTGTTTATTGATTTCAACGGCATATCAAACGGTCTGGGGTTATGTCATGCCTAACGGTTAGGAAGTGATACGTATCGTGTATTTATATTTATACTTTTTAGTAATTGGTTTTAACAATGTGTTAGCATTATTTGGGATCATCTTGTATGGTATTGATTTGTTTCATTTCCTCTCCAAAAAGAGAGAACATCCTCCATGTTGACATGAGGGGTCTTACTTGTTTTCTTGTCTGATTCCTGCTACTAATTTCTCGGCGCCATATTCTTCCCCGGGTTGATTCTATTTCTCGTTGAGCTGGTCATCTCTTTTTGATAGATTAACAAGACTTTGTTGTTTTTCTTTTAAGTCTTTTATTGAAACCCCAGCCTACAAAACAACCGCGGTGAGATGCAACTCTTAAGAGACATCCTCTTTCGTCTAGTGACTGGTTGCAACTGAACTAAACTAGAACTTCTTTCTCACGCTTCTACTGGCACGTTTTTCAAGGGGCCAAGTAAATGGTTATTACAAATCAATCATAACCCTAACGGATAGATACATTTTCCACTCGACCCCCGTTATTTTGAATCTAATGAACTCTGATTCAAAATATCTACATACATAATTAATTGGCTATTCATGAATTATTATGCATATATGTTGGAAGGTTTCTCTGAAGCCTTTTTAACGTATCATAAGAACCAGTTATGGCCACTAAAGCCAAAACCACAGACATAATTCTTGGCAATCTGAACATTAGTTACATAAATGAGAGTAACCTCCCCTTGTTTATTTCACTTTGAGGAAGCCATATGTTTTGGTCGGACATTTTCATCTCACCGTAAATCTACACTGAAAATACGATTTTGTTCGAATCAATACAACTGCATGTTTTAACACGAAAATATAAAAAAAATATGTTCTTAATTGTGCTTGCGCATTATTTGAAATGAACTTAATTGTTATTAAGAACACATTTTATCATATTTTCGTTTTAAAACATGCAGTTGTATTGATTATTCATGAATTAAGTAACACAACTTTTTTAAGGTTAGGTATTTTGCCAGGGTCGGATTTTTTGAGGTGTCACAGGTTTTTTTGAGGGTAGATTTAGTTGTTGATTATTCTCAAAGTTGTTTGCTTCTTGCTGTGAGTCATTCTTCATCTTTTTGGCTTCTGTCCAAACGGTAGAGATCGGACACTTGTTGGAATGAAGCCTGTCGTATTTGCCCAATGTTAATGCAGGCAATAAAATATTGTTCGCTGGATTACATAACATCGACTCAAGTCTTGTGGTAAGAATTTGGCTTGCAGGAACCATACACCATCATCTCCTGGCTTGGTTGATATTCCAACAATGTAGCTAAAATATAAATTCTTTGTTTATTTTTCTTTCTCTTTCTCTTTCTTTCTTTTCTTCTCTCTCTCTCTCTCGTTCTGTTTTTTTTTTCATTCTCTTTCTTTTCCATTCCTTCATTTTCTCTTTCATTCTCTTTCCTTTCTGATAAATATTCATATCCTAGAAAATATTTTGGCAAAATTGAACTAAGTAATATTTTCATCTAATAGATAAAAAAAAAAAGTTATATATAAAATTCATAAACAATAAATACAAACCTGTATAAAAACTATTTGTGTTATTGATGATATTCATTAAATTATCTTTCATCTTCCTAATTCTGATTGCTTTGTTAATGATTATAACTAATCTTTTTGAAGCACATGAACTCAGCCTCTTTAGCCAGTGAACAGTTCACATACCTAGGTAGTAATATCTCATCCACAGAAAGCGATGTTAATACACGTATAGGAAACAAATTATCAGTAATATGGCTTGTTTTAATAATCAATTCACAAGACTTGGTGTTTCTTAATAATAAAGTTTTATTCGCAACCCTGCCCATATTTGTTCCACCACGGGGGGAGTTGGACCCAGAGCGGCAACTCACAGGTACACCCACTCTGAAACGGGGAGAGCTCTCTAGAAGAGAGAGGGACAGAGACAGAGACAGACATACAGACAGACAGACAGATTAGATGACATGATGGTCTTTCTTGTACACTTCTTCTTGCTGGTTCTATTTCAGTCGCCGTATTCTCTTGTCATCTAGAGGACTTCTGTTAGGGGTTGGTTCTTCTTCGGTGATTCTTCTTTGTGCAGGGCTGACAAACTCAAGACTTGGTTGTTTCTTGATCAAGCTTTTATTTCCAAGCCTGCCCATTTGATTCCGCCACGGGTGAGTTGCGAACCCTAAGAGACATCTTCTCTGATAGGGCGCTGGCTTGCATTTAACTAACTAAACTAAAACTTATTCCCATGCGCCAATCGCGCGCTTTCAACGGGTCAAGTAAAAGGACATTACCCGTCATAACAGTGGATAACTTTCCATTGACCCCGTCATTTTAAGTTAACAGACCCTAATTCAAAATTCTAACTACAGGTACGTTCATAATTTATGACTACTCGCAAATTATGTAACACTAAGACGTATGTCTTTCGATCAGCAGTTATCTTTGCCATTTCAGTTGTCGCGATGACATGAAATGGTGAACATCATGTGTTTGGGATTGGAACTTATCTAAAAAAAATGGTGGCCGGTTTGCTACTCAGATTTATCCCTTCATAATTACTTCTTTCTGCTGAAAACTTAATCTCTTGCACAATTCCCCATGGATCACCTTTTCCCACCCAGTCGTGCCTAGTCTTCTACCCTTTTGTTATAGTTTGCTAGATTAGCTTATTATATAATTGACCGTTTAGTTTTTTTTCTCCACACATTCTACACTTGCTATTCCGTCGTGACCTTTTCTATTTTTGCATTTTGTGTGATTTGTTCTTATGGCATTGTCTTGTACTGCGATTATAAGAGATTCAGTTTCTCTCCTTTTTTAGCCATGTCTATGTCTTTTCATATGCAATCTCTCCAGTTTGTCACTTGAAGTATCCATATAGGAGATTTTCTACCAATTTCTGTTTTTTTTTGTATTTATTATCTGTGTTGATCCATATGTTTCAATTGTTTTTCTGTTTCTGTTCAAATTGTCGCATCTACACAGTCTTTAATGCCGGTGATACCCTTTATATATAGTCTGTATCGTCTATCAAGTGTAGAGCCGTGTATATGGTCATAAGTTTCCCTGTCATTTAATCCATCCGTCGGAGTTCCTCTCTTGTCCATTTTAAGTATGGTCCAGAATATCTTACAAGGCGGACAGCCTAGGTGTTTATTCTCTTGATGAGATTTCTTGTGCAGAGCTTGGTTTCTAGAAGTTTTTTTTGTCTTTCTGAGGTACTCTTTTCTCACTTTTCCTTTCATCTCTTTTTGTTTGATGGTGCCCGTTTCCAAAAAGCGCAAGTGATGTATTTTTTTTATTCATAAATCGTCCCTACTTATATTCTTCTGCTACCAATGTATAATTGTCTGGCTGAACTTGCACAAAGGTGTCAAAATTAGGCTGACCCAGAAAAAACAGGACCCAAATTATTTATTCATTTTGCCATTAAACTAACCTTAAACCCCCAACCAAACCCTAACCCTAAGTTAAACCCTAACCTATAACCCTAACCCTAACCCTAAACCCCCTAGTTAAAATTAACAGTTTTATTACAAAATTTGTGGGTTCTGTTTTTTCTGGGTCACTGGTATACAGGGGGACCCAGAAAAAACAGAACCCAAATTATTTATTCATTTTCCCATTAAACTTACCCTAAACTCCAACCCTAACCCTAACCATAACCCTAATTCTAACCCTAATCCTAAACCCTAACCCTAGACCCCCATAGTTAAAATTAACAGTTTTATTACAAAATTTGTGGGTTCTGTTTTTTCTGGGTCACCTTAATTTTGACACCTTTGTGCAAGTTCAGCCAATTGTCATTATTTTGTCCAAATAATTGTTACTAGCAGTGATAATTTACTTATCACAAAATTTTATATGTTTACTTAAGAGCTATTGCAAATAGGTCAATATGTAAAAAGTATAATAATCTTGATTTAATTCTCTCTCACTCTTTTTTCTTTCTTTACTTTATATCAACTTTTCATTTTATTGTATTGAAACAGATTAGAGTTATCGCTTCCGCGCGCTCTTCCCCTCTCTAAGTATTTCCCCTACTCTCTTTCTTTCTTATCATATTTTTTCTGTGTAGTATGTATTTTTCTTCCCTTTCTTCTATAAAAGAAATAAGAATTCGGTGGATAAGCAACAGCAGATAGTCAGGATTAGTGAGAGTAAAATTATGATTATTATACTTTTTACACATTGAACAATTTCACAATAGCTCATAAGTAAACGTATCAAACGTTGTAATAATTAAATGATCATACTGTGATATATTCACAGGTCCTGCCAGTCAAGATTATTATACTTTTTACATATTGAACTATTTCACAATAGCTCTTAAGTAAACGCATCAAACGTTGTATAAATTAAATGATCATACTGTGGTATATCCAGAGGTCTTGCCAGTCAAGATTATTATCATTATATTTTTATATATTGAACTATTTATCAATAGCTCTTAAGTAAACATATTAAACGTTGTAATAATGAAATTATCATACTGTAGTATATCCACAGGTCCTGCTAGTCAAGAATAATATACTTTTTACATATTGAACTATTTAGAAATAGCTCTTAAGTAAACAAATCGAAATTGTAATAATCAAATTATCATACTGTCGTATATCCACAGGCCCTGCTAGTAATAAAGTTAAATCAACAATATTATTCTTTTTACATATTGAACTAACACATTACTCAATAAGTCCCGGGCCTAACTAATAAAATAGCAATTTTTTGGCAAAATTCGACTTTATTTATCAACATAGTCTTCTTCTAGGGGAATACACTGATTCCAACGCTTCTCTAACAATTCGGTGCCTTTTTTGTAGAACGAATTGTCTTTGGCCTCAGTTTCCGATGTCACTTCTTGATTGGAGTCAAATCTCTTTCCCTGGAGCATTCTTTTGAGATCTGCAAACAGCCAGTAATCGCTGGGGGTCAGATCTGGAGAATAGGGTTGGTGCAGAAACAATTCCAAGTGCAATTCATGTAGTTTTGCCATCGATACGATCGACTTTTGACACGGTGCATTGTCTTGGTGAAAGAGCAATCTTTTCTTCTTCATTTGTGGCCGTTTTGGGCGATTTCCTCCTTCAAACGCACCATTAACGCTATATTATATTTGCTATTGATAGTTCTTCATTTCCCAAGGTAATCGATGAACAAAATACCTTGCTCATCCTAAAATACGGAGGCCAAAACCTTGCCTGTTGATGTTTGCATCTTTGGTCGCTTTGGGCGGCTCACCTGCGACTGTCTACTCAGCTGACTGCCGATCTGACTCCGGAGTGAAGTGTTGGATCCAGGTTTCATCCATCATCACATATTTACGCAAAAACTCCTTTTTGTTGCGTTGAAACAGTTGCAAACAACGCTCTGAATCGTCGACGCCTTGTTGTTTTTAATCGACTGTGAGAAAATGCGGTACTTTAAACAAATTTTTAAACAAATGTTCATTCAAAATGGTGAATACACTGCCTTCTGATATCTTCAACTCCTCTGCTATCTCATGCAACTTCAATTCATAATCAGTCTAAAGGAATTTGTGGAGTTTCTTGGCCTTTTCCGGGAAACTGTCGAATTTGGGTGACCTAAGCGTTCAGCATCATTTGTGTCTGTACGACAGCGTTTAAAGTCAGCATGCCACCTCTTAACCGTTGTCTCCGACGGAGCAGAGTACGAATACCGAATAACACTTATCAAGCAATTGCTTTGCTTGAACCGTATTTTTCCCATCGGATATCAATTGCTTTATTAACACACGAAATTAAGATTTTTCCATTGTTTTGAAAATTTGGAACAGTAGCTTCACTTTAATAACTGTAATTTGTAAACTAATAATCCGATTGGGCTCAAATTTTGACTCGTGCCATTTGAGGTTAGTACTCTATGAAAATCATGTGGATGTTTTTATTAGTGGCGTTATTTATGTGTTATTTTGCAATAGGTATTTAGTAAAGAATTGGAACATTGTAACAATTAGATTATCTTACTGTGGTAAATCCACAGGTCCTGCAACTACCAATATTAATTGTTGAACGTGAACTACTACTGTTTAACACTGGGATCAATATTATTTTGTTTTTGTTTTTTTTGTTTTTGTTTTTTTGTTTTTTGTTTTGTTTTCCCGCTCATATCATCTTAGCACATATTTCAAATTTGGTTTACCTTTGTACATAGCAAAACAAATACGATTCCCAGGGAGATTTTTTAACTTGATATTCCAGAGAAATGGAAGTGCTTCAACATTTGTCATTACATAAAGCCATCGTCTTTCAGTCCCTGTGGGCCAAATATTGAATAAGATTTTGTGGTTGGCATCAGTGTACCGAAAGAGTTATAAATAAACTCATGTTTTCAGATTAGAATAAAAGAAAAGAAAAGAAAAGAAAAAAAGAAATACCAAAATATTGAATGCAATGGAATCGGTAAATTCCCTGGATACACCTTCAAGGAAAAAGCTGTCACCAGAATGATTGTCGTGAGAAAAATCTTTGACTGGATAAAACGAAGTTCCTTCGGCAAGTTTTTCGAATTTCTGCTGACTGCCTTCAGTGGGGGGGGGGGTGTTGAAGGAAAGAAATAGATTTGATTGTTCAATGTGTTTGGCATGAAAAAAAACAAAAAAAAACAAGGCGTTCTAAAAGAATGAGAGAAAGACTTTAACTGGAAGGGAGATGCTTCGTGGAGAGCACTTGTTTTTTTCTTTTTTAGTTTGTTTGTTTGTTTGTTTACGCATTTTGTTTATTTCTTCAATATCAAGTTTTTTTTTTTCAAATAATTATGTATTTCTGATCAAGTGTAGGATTGTATTATTTTGTAACAACTTGAGCTCTTCAATATCTGCTTAACAACACACACAAAGAAATAGGCACAAACGTGTTAAACCTTTCATGAAAATATAGTTCGGTTGGCTAGCTGGTTGGTTGGTTGGATTTTAGGGCATGTCAACCCTGGTTGGGTTATTTTACGCCGAAGACGTTTTATTTTATTCATTCTTGACGAATACTCAATTTTTTAAACTCAATTATTTAAAACACATTCAAACACATTTTTCTGTATTTAACCCATAGACAGGATCCTAAAAGGTGCTACAGCTCCGGGTCAGAGTGGACCTGAGAGTAATGGTGATAAAGGAATACTCCACTTTCCTCCATTTTTTTAAAAACACATTTTAAACTGGCTGGAAGGTTCTACTTGTAGAGTAATTGTTTTTATGTTGTTTGCTTTTTATTTATTTTTTTTTATATTAATGTTTATTTTATTTTATTTTTTTTCAAATAATTATGTATTTTTGATCAAGTGTAGAACTGAATTATTTTGTAACAACGTAAGTTCTTCAATATCTACTTTAGAAATATGAACAAACATGATAAACGTTTCGTGCAAATATAGATTGGTATCGATATATATATATAGGCTGACTTCTGATTTAGGTCGGAAAATTAAAACGGAAAGTTTTTTGGTGGTACCCAATGACAGTTTAACTACAGTCTATGAATTAACATTTTGCGAATTAGGCTACGGTTTTAGGGGATTAATGTCGTTTTTAATTACGTATTGCTTAAAAAAATAAACAACAAAAAACCCAAATTACTATATATTTAATGTTGAAAAATATTTGTTTAAACTAAATTTAATTGAAATTATACATTGCAATACTAACACAAACAACTGTTTCATTAATAAATTCAATAATTAATTTCAATGGTTAATTAAATGTATAGTATTTTTTTAAAGCAATACGTAATTAAAAACAACCTTAATCCCCTAAAACCGTAACCCAATGCGCAAAATGTTAATTCATAGACTGTAGTTAAACTGTCATTGGGTACCACCAAAAAACTTTCCGTTTTAATTTTCCGACCTAAATCAGAAGTCATCCTATATATATTTACCAACTCCTCCACAGGAGCAGGATATGACACAAGGTCAATTTCTTAAGCGAAGTTCAACAGGTTTGATTTCAGAGTTTTCCTTCTCCTAGACCGGTTGCCCAACCAAGGTTAAAGAGCCCAGTCTGCCCTACTAGTTATCCATAGCTGGAGGGAAAGTAGGATTCATACCTTTCCCAAGGGTACTAGCGCTATGTGAAATGCAATTAACACATCCAGGATTTGAACTCGGGGCGACAAGTCCATTTCCCATAACTTTAACTATTACATCGCGCGCTGGTGTCGACATATATGTGTATATATTTACCAGTCCCTCAGCACGAGTAGGATGTGACACAAAGTTTAAATTCAGAGTTTTCCTTCTCCTAGACTGGTTACCTAACCAGAATTAAAGAGCTCAGTCTGTCTTACTATTTACCCATAGCTGGAGGGCGCGTAGTTGGATATATACCTTTCCTAAGGGTATTGGCGCTATGTGAAATGCAAACAGCCTCGTTCAGGATTTGAACTCTGGTCGACAAGACCCTTTCCTACGACGCTAACCATTACACCACCCACCCCCGGTTATATGAAATCAAGGCATGTGTGGCGTAACGACTATCGTCGGAGTAAGTAAACCCAGCATCAGAGTTCAAATCATGAGAGAGCCTGTTTGCATTTCACACAGTGCTAATACTCTTGGGAATGTAGAAATGCATATATTCTCCCTCCATCTACGGGTAAATAGTAGAGCAGATTGGCAGGGTATGGCAACCGTTCTAGGGTAAGGAAAAAACCTTGAATTCAAACCAGCTGTAGGCTTGGAGAGGAAAGGCTTCCACGAGTGTATTCATGTGCAAGATATAAGATATTATGATGAGTTGCCACCTTCAACTGATTGCCCCCCACAAAAAAAACAAAAAAAAAACAGGCTACGTACTTGTTAAGTATATGATATATCATGTAATCTTATCAAACTCAAAAATGTTGCAAACAGATTTATCTGACCGATAGATAGGACTCTAACATGTACTACCATTTTGGGTTAAAGTGAATCTTGGAGTAATTGCAATGATTGGGTACACCACATTTCCTAGAGCCTCATGTTGGCGTTTTTTGTGATATAAGGCGTGTGGTAGATACCTACTCCTACTTATAGACTCGCCGATAAGCACGTGACCACTATTCTCCAATCACTGCAGTGCCCTGCTGCTGTTGTTGTTATTTATACTGGCTGATTCTAATCTTAGCTCACTACTAATTGGATCTTCTTGGACGTCGGACCAAAAGGATTCTATGCCACAGGACTTATTGACTTACCAAGGGATTCTGTGTCACGGGACTTATTCACTTACCAAAGGATTCTATAACTCGGGAATTACTTACTTATTTACTTTAAGTTCTTTGTGACTGGCCAGGGATGGCGGCCAGATACTTAACACCTCACCCTCAGATGCAGTTTAGTATCATACCCAGGACAACCCTTTTCGGGGGCCTTAAATCTTGCTAAGCATTAAACCACGATGAGACACCCTACACTTGGGAGATGTATAATCCAACCAGTTTACGACTGGGCAACAGGTCCACGAGACTGAAAACTTTGAATTCAAACCTACTAAACTCTGCTTAAGAAATTGACCTATGGTCGCATCCTGCTTGTATGGAGGAGTTGGTAAGTACATATAATACGATATGCCCCCAAGAAGAATTGCTGCCTATTTTATATGTACTAAATTTTTGTGTAGAAATAGGTGAAATTCTACGATTGTCCATACAGTAGAATTATATATTGTATTTCATCGATCCATTAGAATAATTATATTATTTATTTTTCGTTAAAGTCATAATTCAAATTATCCCAACCATATGCTATGTAAATCTATATTTCTAAGAGGTATGTAACACATATCTACACCATCGATGGCAAACTCCTAAACTCGGTAGAACAATTTAGATACTTAGGCAGTAACATCTCCTCCACAGAAAACGACGTTAATGCACGTATAGGAAAGGCATGGGACGCTATAAATAAATTATCGGTCATATGGAAATCCAATATCACAGACAAGTTAAAGAGACAGCTCTTCCAGGCAGTTGTCATATCAGTGCTGCTGTATGGCTGCACCACCTGGACCCTAACTAAATGACTAGAGAATAAACTAGATGGGAGCTGCACAAGAATGCTGCGGGTGATCCTGAACAAGACGTGGAAACAACACCCTACGAGAAAACAGCTGTACGGTAACCTGCCACATATCACCCAAACCACCCGAGTAAGACGGACAAGACACGCGGGACACTGCTGGAGAAGCAAGGACGAACTCATAAGCGACGTCCTCCTGTGGGAGCCAGCACATGGGCACGTCAGTGTGGGCCGACCAGCAAAGACGTACATTGATCAGCTCTGTACGGATACGGGATGCTGCATAGAGGACCTCCCGAGAATGATGAGCGATAGGGACGGATGGAGAGAGATTGTCATGGATATCCACGCTGACAGCGCGACATGATGATGATCATGATGATGAGATGCGTTTATAACATAGGCAGTTTGGAGCCATATCTAACTCAGCTAAACTTTAATAGAGATATCGTTAATAAATAAGTTAAGATTAAATAATGACTATGTCAAAATCGTTGAGAATATAACTTAAAAATCGTGACGTCAGCGTTGACATAATTTTGGTTACAGACAGACAGTTACCTTATCTCAATCATAATAACTTTTATTTATTCATGTATTCACATAAAATCGGATGGAAATGAGTTGAATCAATTTATAAATGAAACACAAAAGAACATTTGGTCTAAAAATGGAATCGGATGGAAGGTAAGAAAAAAAGATAGAACGTCTCGTGGGGATCGTACGTAATTGCTGATTAAACTATTTTACCTTCCTTTCTTCTTCTTCTTCTTCTTCTTCTTCTTCTTCTTTCTTCTTCTTCTTCTTCTTCTTCTTCTATTCATTGTCATTCTTCTTCTTCTTTCTTCTTCTTCTTCTTCTTCTTCTTCTTCTTCTTCTATTCACTATCACTCTTC
The DNA here is from genome assembly GCA_023376005.1 of Doryteuthis pealeii. NCBI lineage: Eukaryota > Metazoa > Mollusca > Cephalopoda > Myopsida > Loliginidae > Doryteuthis > Doryteuthis pealeii. The sequence continues at coordinate 39,187,357 of CM042158.1, read as the reverse complement.
TTTCTTCTTCCTCTTCTTCTTGTTCTTCTTGTTCTTCTTGTGTTCTTGTTCTTGTTGTTGTTGTTGTTCTTGTTCTTCTTCTTCTTCTTCTTCTTCTTCTTCTTCTTCTTCTTCTTCTTCTTCTTCTTCTTCTATTCACTATCACTTTTCTTCTTGTTCTTGTTCTTGTTCTTGTTCTTCTTGTTATTCTTGTTATTCTTCTTTCGGAAATTTGACTTAAAAGACGGAAAGCATTTTGTTGTCGTTTTTATGTTGATGTTATTTTTTCTTTTCTCAAAAAAGATCAAAATCTCCGACAATCAACAAAGTGTATAATTAAAATAGGAGTGGACGAAAAGTAATTAATTTATTGGACATCAGGTAGAATAGATCAGTAGAGTACTTAGATAATAATAATAATAATAATAATAATAATAATAATAATAATAATTTTAATTGGTGCCCTTGGAACGGTCCCCAAAGCTATAGAAAATAATTTGTGTGAATTGGAAACCAGAGGGAGAAACGAGGCCATCCATACTACAACACTATTAGGATCGGCTAGAATATTCAGAAGAGTCCTGGGGACCTGAGGAGCCTTGCTGTTTCTCAGCCCCGGCTACGGCAGGTGGGAAAAACTAAATAATAATAATAATAATAATAATAATAATAATAATAATAATAACATAACAATAATGCACAACAGAAATGTAGGATGTGTGGAGACAGAGATGAAACGTTCAACCAGTGAATGTAACAAACTATCACAAAGAGAATACAAGGCTAGGCACAACTGGGTTGGAAAGGTGCTCCACTAGGAATTATGCAAGAAGCTAAATTTTGACCATAGAATAAATTGGTATGTGCACATTGTGCATTGCACAAACCAAAATTCGTTCTAGAGAATAAAACGCAAAACATTCTCTGTCATAGAACAATAAGACAGTGCTTATAATAATTTTCACTCCGAAATATAAACACTAGGGCTAATCTATGGGGGATGTTGAGTATTTGCGTCCCATGATGTGATTGTGAAGAATGCTTTTTTCGTCTGTCTGCTGCTCTCAACTAGGGTTTATTTTTAGGGGAGAGCTTTTACTAAAATCATCCTGAAAAATTATAATTTTCGGGGAAAGTAAGTAAAGTCGTCGGGGCGGCCTAATGTCGGTATCAGCCAGACAGCGAGGGAGTCTATCCCCTTTTCAATAGCGCTAGACCAAGGAGGTTATTTTAGCATTTGAGGTAGAGCGCAATACCTACCATCAGCTCCTTACTTTACCGCACAGATCCCTGTGCTACTTATACGCTGAGTTGGCGAGGGACGGTATCGAACTAGGAACCTTGTGGTTTCTAGCCAAACACTCTACCACCTGAGCTAAACCGGGGAAACAAGGTATTAATAAGTAACAATTAAAAAAAAATATTTAGTAGAAAGTGGTAGTATGATTCTAAGCGTTTAAACTAAATGGAATACATATAATTTTGATTTTTCGAACTGTTGTCCTCATCTTTATTGTGGTTTGTAAAAACACGTTTCGAACGCTGTATGCTCCGGTCTTCTTCAAGTGTTCCCTGTCTATATGAGCATAACAATGACCCAACCTGGGAAATCATTTTGAAGAGTTTGACTGTTGATCAAACAAGGCTCCAAGGAACTTTTGAAGATTTCTTTGTTTTTTTTTTGCATGCCTATCAAGCAGCGTCATGATCATTTAGAAAAAAAAATTCGGACAATATGACCTTTAGGCACCCCTTTTTGATCTCGATTAAGAAAGGACATGTTTTTCATTTACACCGTCAATATCCGGTTGTTTTAACAGACGATTTTTAGATTTTTTCAAAATTATAAAACTAACCCCTAACCATAACCCTAACCCTAACGCTAACCACTAACAAACAACAGGATATTGACGGTGTAAATAAAAAACTTGTCCTTTCTTAATCGATATCAAAAAAGGGTGCCTAATGGTAATATGGTCCAAAAATTCTTTATTGGCGTTTCTTGCACAGCTCAAAGTGTAAAATAGACAGGGAACACCTGAAGAAGATCGGACAATACAGCAGCCAAGACGTTGTGATTTTACATAGAACAATAAAGAAGACCAGAATATGATCAGCAATTGACGTACTAATAAAATAATATGAGGATTCTGTTTAAGAATAGATGACATGGACGACATTTCGTCCTTCTTGAGAGAAGAAGAAATGTGACGAAAATTGGGAATCGGATAAAAGATATATCCACAAAATATATCTACAAAAATCAAAGCGTCAAAGTGAGCTTTAATCCCAACATTTGTCCCACGCTTTTGGCATTAAATGACCCACAGGGTTATTGTACCATTAAAACAACCAACCAACCAACCAAAACTAAATGAACTCATTGGAAATTATTTATACCAATTTGAAGATATTAAAAACATAAAACACAAACGTTGTTTTATTTGTAATATTGAAATTGGGAATTACGGAAGATATTTTGGTAATTTTGATATTATAATCATGCCAATATTTTAGCGAGCTAGCGTCAGGCGAATTTCCGGCCCAACTAAGATATTTTCCAAGTCGTATTTTGGTCATTTTTCTTGGCAAATTAATGTAGATATATTTAACCGCTTTCCCCCACCAGAATTTTTTTCGACAAATCAATATAAATATTATACAACCCCACTTTTAAGAAAGAGTGAGAGAAACTTATATAA
>CM042158.1:39122176-39182176 GCA_023376005.1 Doryteuthis pealeii | reverse complement strand
AATATTTTAAAGATTGGACCATAAATAGGCGAGAGGTTCCGAGCTGAACGGGATAGAGTGCATTTTTGTCAACATCGTTATAATAGAAAGCGGCTCTCCGAAGCCAAATTTTTATATTTTTTAACTAGCTGTAAAAAATAATCCAATGAATAAAAACTCATACAAATGACATATTTAGGAAGATTATTTCATCTTCTTTCTAACCACATAAATATTCCAAAGATTGGACCAGAAATAGGCGATAAATTCCAAGCTGAACGGCTTAGACTGTGAACTTTTTTCACTAAAATTAAACATCACTGCTGGTAATCGCTGTAACAAAAAGCAGGCAGCGGACTATTTCATCATCAGCAGGACTTGGTACAAGGACAGTTCCACATATTGGGTGATATGGGCTTAATTAGTTAATTATATCCCTTAATTAGTAAAAAATCAATAACCAAATTTGGCGGGTTCCTTAGTTAGAAGAATATTAATGTGGGTGCAAGATTTGGAATCAAAATGACATCTCGTTTTGAACTTATACGTCGACACGTACGTACCAACCTTCCTTTTATTCATATATATATATATATATATATATATATATATATATATATATATATATATATAATGCACGTCACAATATACGTGTATATCATCTTTCTCAGAACAGTCCTCAATACAAATATGGGAAGAAAGAGAGATAGAACAAAATACTTTTTAGTCGTTAGTAAACGTAGTATTAAAAACATTTATTTCATATATATATATATATATATATATATATATATATATATACATATATATATATACGCATATGCACACGCACAAATATATAATATATATATATATATATATATATATATATATATATATATATATTAGTAAGCTAAATGTTCACATTCGTATTTGGCTAACACAAACAAAAACGTTTATAAACAGTAGATTTTGATCTCAGTTTCATCATATTACAATCTCTTGAAGGTCAGAGAAATAAATGGATGAAAATATTTTGAGAAGAAGAAGAAGAAGAAGAAGAAGAAGAAGAAAGGTCAAGAAGAAGAAGAAGAAGAAGAAGAAGAAGAAGAAGAAGAAGAAGAAGAAAGGTTGAAGAGAAGAAGAAGAAAAAAGAGAAGAAGAAGAAGAGAAGAAGAAGAGAAAGAAGAGAAGAAGAAGAAGAAAATGAAGAAACGAAGAATAAAGGTTTAAGAAGAAGAAGAAGAAGAAGAAGAAGAAGAAGAAGAAGAAGAAGAAGAGAAGAGAAGAAGAAGAAGAAGAAAGAAGAAGAAGAAGAGAAGAAAGAAGAAGAAGAAGAAAGAAGAAGAAGAAGAAGAAGAAGAAGAAGAAGAAGAAGAAGAAGAAGAAGAAGAAGAAGAAGAAGAAGAAAGAAGAAGAAGAAGAAGAAGAAAATGAAGAAGACGAAGAATAAAGGTTTAAAAGAAGAAGAAGAAGAAGAAGAAGAAGAAGAAGAAGAAGAAGAAGAAGAAGAAGAAGAAGAAGAAGAAGAAGAAGAATGCTGAGGAGAAGAAGAAGAATAATAAAGGCTGAAGAAGAAGAAGAAGAAGAAAGAAGAAGAGAAGAAGAAGAGAAGAAGAAGAAGAAGAAGAAGAATGAAGGTTGAGAAGAAGAAGAAGAAGAAGAAGAAGAAGAATGAAGGCTGAGAAGAAGAAGAAGAAGAAGAAGAAGAAGAAGAAGAAGAAGAAGAAGAAGAAGAGCGAATATTCATCTGAACTAATGATTCATCCGAGAATTTCATCAAGTATTTATGTTTTGTCAAAATTTGCAACAAAGACAAAAACAAGAGAAAAGAAAAAAAACGAATAAAAGAAACAAAAAGAAACTCTTTGAAATTCAACAGTATTTTTTTGTGTGTGGTTGTGGATTCTTGTCACTTTAATGTTTTGCTGACAAAATGACATTAAGATGGGGGGAGGCAGGCTAAAGTCATTTGCAGTATCAGTCGTCACGGTGACAGATGCAGCCTTAAAAATGCCACACTCTTAATAAATGGAACATGCATTCCAACACACAGACGTGTATATATATATATATATATATATATATATATATATATATATATTAATATTTATATTTTTGCTTGAAGGCAATTACAATGCGCATATCGCATAAAATTCGATAATTATAGAAGATAATAATGACAAGTGAATTTCGCAAAAGAATTACTCGGTGTGTAGAATATCGTACAGACTGTTTCAACTTTATTAAGTCTCATCAGCGATATATACTAACGATTTCCCTCCGACAGAAATCGAAACCGGGACTTCAGCAGGATAGTCAGAAACCACACTGCTTCGGCCACGGTACAGCACGGAGAAATTCCTGCGAAATTAACCTGTCAATGATACTGAGACGTCTCTACCATATGAGGCAAGGGGGCGCTGAGTGAACAATAACAAACCCGGAGCCTTATGCTCTTCGGCGAAGGAAATAAGATTTTTGGATGTTTGTTTTATATATATATATATATGGGAGTAAATATGGAAAATAAATCCGACAATATAAAGAAAATTTTGAAAAAAATATATATCTCCCTTTCTAGATAAAATAGTGTTAAATAATTACTAAATACTAGGCTTCATTTAATTATTTATTTAGTTATCATTCCCACTTTGTTCCCGTTGTTCTCTTAAAAATAATCAGTCCATTAATACTTTTTCTCGTGTTTTGCATTTCTTCGAGTTGCGTCACGCGTCACGCGTCATGACATCTTCGCATGTGTGGATCGCGACTTGCCTTTCAAAAATAAAACGCTGATCAAATACAGTTACATAACTAAAAAGATTTTCATCTCCTGTCACATATAAACACATCCATCATTTTCTTCACCCCAAGATACATCCTAATGAAGGTTCAATGTAACCGAAATGTTTAAACATCGATAATTAAATTCATCCATTTTCGGAACATTTTTTTCAAAATTTTCTTTATTTATAATATATATATATATATATATATATATATAATATATATATATATATATATATATAGGATAAAAAAATATTCACAAATTTAGTTTTAGTTTCATATTCAGATGAAATGCTATATAGAATTTCAACTAACAAGATTGTGCATGCGTTTGGATGGATATCTGTGAGCATGCATCATTCCACATGCCACCCCCCACACGCAACTCACGTCTCCACACCCACTCACATATACATAGATACATAAATACATATGGGAGTAAAATGAGGAAATTAATCCAACAGTATGTGCAGAAATGCAGAACAAACACGGGATGTTAAAATGGATGGAAATTTATTAGTCATAGTGACGATGTTCGAACATTTCAGTTTATGAATAAACCTTATTCAGGTCAATATCAAACTAGTCAATATTGATGTAGTTAAAAAGATGATGGATGTTTTGAATGCGTTGCATTTGGAAAATGTGTAGAAAAGATTCTTAACCATTCGTTGATTATTATTTGTAACTGCCGCTAAAAACAGACCAGTTTAATTATATTTTATTTTTATATGAACTAGTACAAAATAACCCCCCCGGGCGATGTAAAAATAGATTTTTAAAACATATTGCCTGAGGGGTAGGAGTAAAAAATTCAATGTCAGGAAGTTTGTACCCTAAGTAAGTAAAATCATCAAATTCATTAAAGGATTAAAAAATAAAACAATTTGAAATGTAAACTTTGAAATATGTATTAAAATAAAACAAACTATATATAGATATATAATACCAGTCATGTATTTATTTAAACTTGTTTTAAAAAACAATGAGAACTGTCTAATGTTGCATGTTCAAATTTTGAGTGTATTTATTCTATGTTATGACGATTTTGGGTAATGTGACGTAAGCAGTGACGTAATTTTTGTTACAGACAAAAATCGGAAGCGAATCTCCATTATTAATAGATATTTTTGTTTATATAAATTAACTACCACCAAAAGTATTACATTTAGGGTAGTTTAATGAGTTAACATCATTTGGTGCGGATCATTAGTTTCTGCGGTTTATGAACCCTAACCAAAACGTGGGAAGGGGACTTTATTTAGATTATCGCTGCCAGGCTGGTCGGAATGAAGCAACAAGCTGTGAGTTTCCATCTCTTGAAGTGTCTATTTATTGAGGTTTCTGTATTTTGATATTCTTTTAATTTCTTCTTCTTTGTTGTATTCGCTGTTATCAAATGCTATTTGTTTTCTTACAGTTTCACGGTGTTAATTAAATACAATGAATTACATCTGTAAGAATCGTCATGCCTTCACTTTATCCAGACCAGAGCGGCCGGTACAGCGTTCATAATCTCCACATAAATACATATATTGATAGATATGTAATGAGAATAACATATACTGTGTATTTTAAAGGTTTGTTTTCATTTGAAATTCCAGGGTTTTGCACCACCCTGTCGGCTTGGGTAGAATACGCCGACTTGCGCCTTTGCAGAGGTGTAAATTCCCCCTCTCCAATGGGAGCTACCTGTTGGCCGTGGGTGGTGACCAGTGAAGCTTAAGGCTGGACCCTGGTAGCAGAGCAATCCTTGACTTGCAACACTCCACTTTGGCTAGACGAGCGGTCAAAGATACCCCTTCCGATCAATCGCGTCAAGCCGTAACATCTATATGATTGTCCCAACCCTATTGACCCTATGGAAAACCACCACCCTTTTTATTATATAGTTATTTACTAAGCTTAGCTTAGATGTGGCACACGGCCAGAAGTATGGTGCACACAATTAGAATCGAACTCACCAACAATGGTCTGGAAATCTAGCTTGCTAACCATTACACCACGTGGGGTGCCCCCTTTTTATCGTATATGTGCTAGAAGGCGGTGGTTGAGGGTCTTAGTGTCCTGGGTATGACGTAAAACTCCATCTAGTGGTGAAGTTCCAATTCTGGAGCTCTGGATGTGTGAAGTACCCCTCCATCGTCATTACTATCAGATGAACTCTGAACCCAAGTGGTAGTACCTGTTAGGGTCTCCTTCATGGGTTAAATAGAAAGAAATGTGCTTAAATAAATGTGTTTAAAAAATTGAGTTTTAAGAAAAATGAATAACCATCAGGAATGAATAAGACAAAACGTCTTCGGCAAAAAATAATCCAAGGGTTGACATGCCGTAAATCCAACCAACCAGCCAGGGTTTTTTTTTTCAGAAAAATTGATATAATTTCGTAATCTAATAACTTGACTGCTTCATTTATCAAATGATCTCAAATTGTAATAACAAGTAAAAGTAAATCGGTGGATTGCCCTATTGTCGGTATTAGCCTGTCAGCGAGGGAGTCTATCCCCTTTTCAGGAGCGCCAGTCCAGGAAGATTGTTTTTGAAACTGAAGTGGAGCGCCACACATACCATCAGCTCCCAACTTTACCACACAGATCTAAACTGTGCTTTAAATGCACAGTTGGAGGGGAGCCGGTATCGAACACGGAACCTTGTAGCTACTAGGCGGACGCATGAGTAGAAACAATTAATTATTCTATATCTATATATATCTATATATAAATATATATTTATCAAAGCACTACACAATTAAAAGAGTTTGTTTACCATTTGTTTCAAGGCAGCCTTTTAACCGGCTATCGTCAAGACAAAACATTTGAATATCTTTTTTTATAGGAAAGTCTATACTACAGAGAGTACTTAACATAGGGGCTTCAAGGCACTGATACCAGCGTTAAGTTTGTGCTTGAGGTATCTGAGTCTGTAATATATATATATATATATATATATATATATATATATATATATATATATATATATATAATATATATCTGTGATCATGCACTCTATTTTCCTTCTCCAACAGAAAGTACACGCACACACACACACAAAAAAAAAACACACACACTCACACACAAACACACACACACACACACACACCACACAACACACACATACATATATATATATATATATATATATATATATATTGGTTTGATGGTTGGTTTTGAGGCCATCACAATGCAAATGTAAAGAAAATGAGATAACTATGATGTTGTTTGTTTACCTTTGATTCATTCTTAATATTTCGAGATAAGGATCACTTCGTCAAAAGTTTTCTCCGTTCCGTTTTGTGCTTTATATCTTCCAAATTATCTGCGGTTTTCACTTTCGTGAATTGAAAAAGTAATTTAAAGTAAATTTTCTTTACCAATTTTATATAAATACTTAGGTAGCAATATCTCATCTACTGAAAACAATGTCAATGTGTTTATAGGAAAGGCATGGACTGTTATTGACAGATTATAGATCATATGAAAATCTGATTGCTATGATGAGATAAAGCAAAAATTATTCCTAGTTATAGTTGTATTGGTGCTACTATACAGCAGCACCACTTGGACTCCAGCAAAACACTTAGAGAAAAGGCTAAGTGGGAACTATACTAGGATGCTACATGCTGTCTTGAACAAGTGTTTGAATCATCATCCCACAAGAAAGCAGCTATACAGCCATTTGCTTCCTATCACACAAAGTGTGTGTTTAAGCTGTACATGAACTATTCAAGAACAAATTGTATTGAGCACTTAATATGACATTATTTATGATTATTATAAACATCTTCCTCCATTAAAGATTTTTGATCCAGAATATGAAAATGAAATTTCTTATTACAGTAACTTCTTCTGTATCTTGTGTAGCTATCTTCATCTGTATTTAACTTTATTAGTTGTGAGTTACCTGATCTGGTCTCTTGTTACAAGCAGTTCCTTCAAACGTCTGGTTCTGGTGTCTTACGATATTGGTAACGTTCTCAAGTTCCGGTTTCTTCTAAGATTCTAAGATGTTGGTTAAGCCTTGGCTGTCATAGTTTTTAGGGACAAACTCAAAACATATAATTTTGTGTATTCACATTTTATTAATTCTTAACACCAGACCTTAAATCTTAGGATTCATAACTAATCTGTTTAATCCATAGATGGAACCACAACAGGCACAATTTTATTATTGTTTTTTATTTACTTACAATTATTAATTACGTTAATACACGTTTTGAAGACCTGCTAAGTGTTTAAGTGGGACACAAGTGGTTTTGTTGTTAATCCATAACCTGACCAGGTTCGTATACGTTATAGGTTGGACTATATATATATATATATATATATATATATATATATGAGGAAAATAGGATTGGAATGAATCCGACAGAATGAGGTAAAATAGCAATGAAAGTACAAAACTCAGAAAAAATGTGTAGTATATTTCGCTGCAATTTTAAATACCGCTTCCTCAGTCTTTATTGAATCATTAGGATCATACAAGTGTTTTATAGAAGGGAGAGGTAGGTAGGTGGGTAAGTTTTGTGGTGAGAGAAATATTTGATTGGTTATAGGAGACATCATTGGAAAAAATAAGGTGGGAGATAGCAAGGAAAGGAGCAGGCACAAAAAATTAATGTTGATGACAGCAGATAGGGGAGGGGAAGTAGTAATTTTTTAGAAAGAGATTTGAGTAGAAGGAAATAGTAAATGAGAGTAATAAAAGAGGGGTGGTTAGATGACCATAAAATCAAAATCAAACCAGTAAATTAGTGAGTGGGTATTGGCCCAAATAGGTTAGCAAGTGAAGGTCAACAGGAGAGGATAGGTTGGTTGGTGGTGGGAAAGAGGAAGGGTAAAATGTACTACACATTTTTGTCTGAGTTTTGTTCTTTCATTCCTATTTTACCTCACACACACACACACACACACACACACACACACACATATATATATATATATATAATATAATAAAATAAATATATAAGGGTTTTACATATCTATTTAGTGACAAAGGAACAGTCGCAACCATTTTGGTTTCATGCGTCAGCAATTATCAGGTGACCTTGTTTCAAATGCAAGGAAAAACGAAGCACTCTTCCAATAATACTGCGTTTGGCACACCGCTGAAACAATGACAACCCCACACTAAAGTATATAATATATATATATATATATATATATATATATATATATATATATATATATATATTAGTGACCTGCTTCTTTGAGGTGATTATAAAAAAATATGTTGTTGTCCTTTGAATACAGAATTCTGCTTTTTCTGCATGTTTTTAAAGGTGCTGAACAAACTTCTGAAAAAAAAGGGTAAAGAAAATAAAAAAATTATAAAACTTTTGCTTATTATGAAGAAACAACAGATTTAGTTCTATAAGAAAAGGTCTGAATGGGCCACAATGCGCCCTAGGCAATTTTTCTGAAGAATTCATAAAACTATTGCACCAAGAAATGTCCAGGAAGGCCAGCGAAATTGACCGCTTCGGGCCATCATCATCACCTTCTTTGAGAAGCATCAAAAGAGGAATTGTGCCCCAAGGGATCTCGAAAATAAACTTGATCATCTTGAGATCCCTCCAAGAAGAGTTTGGACAAGTTCGAAGTGAACTAGCCAACCTTATATTTCAGTCCAGAATAGAAGTTCACACTTTGATAGATGATCACCCCACAAAAAAGCAAAGAAAAGAAAAGAAAAGAAAAAAAAAGACGCTGTGTAAACAGGGTGTGGCAGAAGGTTAATTTTTAAACAGTGTTTAAAAAGTTTGAATTCAGTATTATATATATATATATATATATATATATATATATATATATATATATATATATATATATATTATCATTATTATTGATATTATTGTTATTATTATTATTTACTCCTTTTGAGTTTTCACATCAGCATTAGCTGATGGTCTTTCACTGGAGTCTGAGTGATAGCAAGTCTCCTCAGGTCTCCAGGACTCTTCTGAGTATTCTGGCAGTGTTCTGAATGGTTTCAATTCTTCCTCTGATTTTCAAACTTTCCAAACCCTTTTCCAATCCTTTTGGGAGCGTCCCAAGTGTACCAACTACAATTCGTATAACTTTCATATTCCATAACTTTTTCAGTTCTCTCGCAAGGTCCAGATATTTGTCCATTTTTTCATTTTCCTTTAGCTTTACCCTGTGATCTGCTGGAACTGCAAAATCCACCAGCTGACAAGTTCTTTCTTTTTTGTTAATCAACGCTAGGTCTGGCATTCTTGCTGGGATAAGGTGAGTCGTTTTTATTTCAAAGTCCCAGAGAATTGTGTGTGTTTCGTTCTCAAGAACAGATTCTGGTTTATGCATATACCATTTTGTTGTATGGTCAAAATTAATTTTTTTTGCATAATTCCCAGTGGATCACCTTCCCAACCCAGTCGTGTCTAGTTTTGTATTTTCGTTGTGCTAGTTTGCTACATTCACTTAATACATGGTTTACAGTCTCATCTCTGTCACCGCACATTATTATTATTATTATTATTATTATTATTATTATTATTATTATTGAATCGTGCTATTAATATTTCCAACTGTTTAAAGAGTAGATATAAAGTAAACAGCTTTGATGAACGATAAACATAGACGATAAAATTCAAAACACAACTAATAGAAATGAATTTTAAACGTTAAATATGAATAAAATATACGAGGTATTTAAACTTATGTTATGAAATGTAACATTACCCAATAACGCGATGATAAATGAGCACCAGTAAACATACTTTTCTACATAGTTCAAATGTATATAATTTGCGTTAGAATTGACATATGAATAAATGTGTTTCAAAATAAATAATGAAAAATAATAATTGTCTCTTGCTTTAAAAACAATAAATACAACGCTAATTCTTGAGGCGGTGAAAAACACATCCGATTCATCCGACTGTTAGCGTTCATATATCAATTGTATAGGCCACCACTTATTCTGAATTCGACATTTGAAAATGCTTTCTCGGGTATAGCAGAAAAAAACCCAATGAAAATAGGAGTGGAGTAAGAACACAGCCTTGCTTTGTACCGTTTGAGACAGAAAACGTATTGGATTGCTCACTACCTAATCTCACAGAAGCTCTCATTCCTTCATGCAAAGAGACGATGATACGAAGCATTTTGTCTAAAACAGCTAATTCAATGCCATTACTTCCATATCCATTCTGAACCGGATTAAATATTAGAGTCCAATTCATTTGATGATTTTAACATTAAATAACCCTCAAATGTTGATGTGTCATTAAAAAAGGAACCGAGAAACCAATTTGCCAGATAAATGCTTTGGAATTTACTTAAGCTAAAGTAAAGCAGGGAGGCTCCCTCCGATCAATCGGCTGGCCACGTCAACGCCTAGCACCTGTATGATTGTCCAAACCCGATTGTCCCTATGAAAAGCTCGAACCCCTTTTATAATATGTGCTAGAAGGCGGTGTCTGATGGTCTTAGAGTCCTGGGTATGACATTCAACTCTCTCTGATAGTGAAGTTCAAATTCTGGGATATGTGCAGCACCCCTTCATCACCATTGCTCCCAGGTTTACTCTGACTTGAATTTGTAGTACCTGTTAGGGTCCCATCTATGGGTTAAATAAAAAAATGAGTTTTGAAAAAAATTGAGTGCCCATGAAGAATAAATAAAATAAAATGTCCAGCATATCAGCCAGACATCAATGGAATCCATCCCCTTTTCACTAGCGATATAACAAAGAGATGGTTTTTGCTTCTAAGATGAAGAACCACACCTACCATCAGCGCCTCACTTTACCGTACAGATTTCTGTGTCATCATACGCTGAGTTGGCGAGGACCGGTATCGAACCAGGAACCATGCGATTCGTCTTCGGCATAAAATAACCCAACAGGGGTTGACATATATAGTTCAACCAATAAACTAATCAACTAACCAACCAACCAGATAAATAAATAGATTTTTCCTGAAGATTTTAGAAGAAAAAACGAAAAATATATAAAAGTATACAAAATATTGGTCACACAACTAGTTACCAGTGTTGGTGGTGGTGGGAGGCGTCCATTACATTACAATCATGCTTTGATATATATTTTTAAAGTAAATTGGTTCAAACTTCGAGAGCCATCCTTCTAGGCAGAAAGTATATCCATCATTTTAGGTTAAGGGTTGGGTTTATCGCCTAGTGTGCCTCTAAGATTTATACTGAAGCAGCTTTTGTTTCATATTGAGATATTAAAGAAGCAACTATGAGGAGTAGATGAATTTGATCTACAAACTGTGTTTTTATCATTTGAAAAAATATATAAAATATTGTTTTATAATTGTTGCGATTTTTGTGGTCATTTTTAGGCTTCAAGTGAGAGCAATTTACAGTGGAGATCCCTTGTGTTAAGCAGAAGCTCATAGTGAAGAATCCTTTGGTTCTTCCTCGGTGTCCCTTAGTGTTGGGTAGAATCCTTTGGTTCTTCCTCGGTGTCCCTTAGTGTTGGGTAGAATCCTTTGGTTTTCCCTCCGTGTCCCTTAGTGTTCGGTAGAATCCTCTGGTTGAGCAAAGTCCTTGGTTTAGGTCCGTTCGTCCGTGTCGAATACGGGGAAATGAACGGCTTTCAAGATCGGAGATTACGTAGTTAACTAACCACGCATTCGAGCTGTTGATTGAGTGGCTTTAATCCAAGTGCCCACGGTAAATTCCAGCACACCGTATATCACAAAACAATGGACACCTCATATGGTGTAATGGTTAGCAAGCTAGATTAAAAAAAAACATTGTTAGTGAGTTCGATTCTCAATGGGTGCCCCACACTTCTGGCCTTGTGCCGCATCTGAGCTAAGCTTAGTAAATATCTATATCACAAAACAATGGGCCCCTCATGTGGTGTAATGTTTTGCAAGCTATATTAGCAGACCATTGTTAGTGAGTTAGATTCTCACTGGCCGCCCCATAATTTTGGCCTTGTGCCGGATCTAAGCTACGCCTAGTAAATGACTATATCATAAAATAATGAGCCCCTCATGTGGTGTAATCTTAAGCAAGCTATATTAGCAGACCATTATTAATGAGTTAGATTCTCACTGTGCGCCCCATAATTCTGGCCTTGTACCGGATCTAAGCTACGCTTCGTAAATAACTATATCACAAAACAATGAGCCCCTCATGTGATGTAATGTTTAGCAAGCTATATAAGCAGACCATCGTTAGTGAGTTAGATTCTCACTGGGTGTCCCATAATTCTGTCCTTGTGCCGGATCTAAGCTACGCTTCGTAAATAACTATATCACAAAACAATCCAACAATAATGTAGAAATATATCTTATTATAATGGAGATTGTGTGTTTTTCTGTCTGTAACCGAAACTATATTCCTACTCAAGTCACAATTCTCATAGTTATTGACATCACATTCTCCATGATTTTATTTTTATCTAAACCTCAATTATTAATAAAATTGTCTTACATTATTAATACTGTTAACTATGTCTACATACTGACAACATGCAATTATATTTATATATAAAACAAAATAGCAGTTTACAGTGTGAACGGGAAGGCTAATTTGCATATTAATATTAAAAAATCGAATTTAATAAATATGTGCTTAGTATTATTGATTTCTAACTGTTTGGTTTTATTTCAATGAATATAAGCAAAAATCTCTTCAATGAATCTTAAATGAAATCCATTAACAAGATAAAATAACTGTCATTTTATTCTTTACTTCCTCTTATAACTAAATACTTAAATTAGAAAAAATAACAATGAAAGACGAGAGTGATGGAAGAGTAAGTTTCAGTTGTCCCATTTTTTATTATACTCCCTCAGTTTCAAATCTTTTATTATACTCCCTCTGTTTCAAATCTTTTTATCTGTATTCTTATTTAGTTTCATTAGCCTTTCTAATTTAATACAATATTTTATTACATTAAAACTTAAATACTTGCACCTGGAGGGTGCATATATTTGCTAGTATATATATATTATATATAATATATATATATAATGAGTAAGAAAAGGTGGAATGAAAACATCACACAATGCTGTTAAAGAAGAAAACAATTTATAATATAATCATAGCTGATATTGATCAATATTTCGATTTTACAAAAATCATCATCAGAGCTCATTCACTCCCGTAGTTGTTTGGGTCGGAGAGGAAAGTCAAAATGAATTTCAACCGTCACATTTCTTAACACCCATCCCCTTCCGTTTAAATTGTTTTCGCCTTGTTGCCAACATATCAAAAATTCGCTACATTTATTGACAAAAGATATACATGGAACATGACCGACATATATATGGCGCGAAATGCCCACGTTGGTGAATATTGTAACGTCTTTCGTTTTTTGCAGTATTAAGGTTTTTGTTTTGTAAACTCATTTTGACTTTCCTCTCCGACCCAAACAACTACGGGAGTGAATGAGCTCTGATGATGATTTTTGTAAAATCGAAATATTGATCAGTATCAGCTATGATTATATTATAAATTGTTTTCTTCTTTAACAGCATTGTGTGATGTTTTCATTCCACCTTTTCTTACTCATATTGTCGGATTAATTTCCTTTCTTTTAACTTATATATATATATATATATATATAAGGGTTTTTGATTATAGCATCTGGTCATTTTCTTAGACAAATTCTAGATGGAAACCAAGATCTTCAGGAAGATATCCAAAACACAAGGGCTGAACGATTGAAAGAATATTGTCTGCTATCGGAATAATGAGAAGCTTAGAGAATTGACTTCTGGTTCGTTGGAAGTCTTCTATGAGAAATTGTCCATGCAGTGCCAAAGGGTTAATGTTACTCTGTGAAAATAGACAGATGGATAAAAGAAAAGCAAGGTTGGGTTAAGAAAGGGTTAAAAGCGATGTTTTTTTTTTATAAAAGCATAAACGTGAGGACATGTGGTGAATAAAGATAGGGCAAGAGTTGTTATCGGGCGATTCAGAAGGAAAATAATAATTTTATTGCTTCCATGCAAATCATTTGGGCGTCAATAAATAAATTAGTAGATATTTGCATATATAGATATATGGCGATGAAAACTGTGCAGTCGTTCTATACATAGATTATATATATATGTTATATATATATATATATATATATATATATATACATATATATATATATTATATATATACATATATATATATACATGAAATGTGAAATGTCAGGTTATTTAGAGGATGTATTACATTATTATATATATATATATATATATATATATATATATATAATATATATAATATATATATATATATATAAAGCATACAATATATATATACATTTTTCTCTCTCTCTCAATATATCTATCTATCTATCTATCTATTATATATATATATATATATATATATATATATATATATATATATATATATATATATATATATACGTGTGTGTGTGTGTGCGTGTGCGAATGTATGCAGATATGTAAGCACGCACACACACATATATATTCATATATTCATATATATATATATATGTATATATCTATCTATCTATCTATCTATCTATCTCTCTCTCTCTCTCTCTCTATATATATATATATATATATATATATATATATGAATGCATGCACATTCACACATAACTATGTGCATATGCATGCATATATATGAATGCATGCATATATATATAACATATATACATACACATATGTATATGTACATGCATATGAATGCATGCATATATATACATACATATATATGCATATAAATACACATATATATACATACATATATGTATAGATATACAAACATATATACATATGCATATTTATACTTACATATATATGCATATATGTACATACATATATATACCTATATATACATACATAAATATATACATATAAATATTTATACATGCATATACATATATCGCACACACACACACACACACACACACACACACACACACACACACACATATATATATATATATATAATATTCCAATTTATAATTCTATTGACATTTGGATTATAAAATATAATGGGACAGAATAAATAATCTTAGTTATTATTATTATTATTATTATTATTATTATTATTATTATTATTAATAATAATAATAATAATAATAATAATAATAATAATAATAATGATAATAATAATAATAATAATGATAATAATAATAATATTATGATATAATAATAATTAATAATAACAATGGATTCATTATTACCTTCGAAACTTTTGATATGTTTAGCCTCACCTCTTGCTGAGATGCATAATATTTTATCGGCATTAATTTTGATCGAGCGTCTTTCATAAATATATTGCTTAACTTAACAGTAAAATGAGAGAAGACAAGAAGATTGTGTTGCACATAAAATTCCTAGTTGCATAGACCTCACAAAGCAACATTTAAAGTATGCCATTTTCTTGGGCACAAACACCAAGAATATTTTGTATGGGTGTGTACATATTTTTATCAGCTCTGTAAGGACACACATCTAGTGGTCTTACAAGAACGATATATATATATATATATATATATATATATATATATATATATAAACACACACATCTATAAATATTATTTTCAATTTGATGCTACAATCTTGAAAGGCATGACGGATTATTGGCAGACCAAGTACTTTCGGTTCTTTTCCGAACCATTATCAAGATATACTATCTATCATTATTAAAACTGTTCAATGCTTAACTAAAATAATGTTTTGTTTTTGTAACCAAGGTAACGCTCAGCAACAGTGGCAGTTTATTAAAAAAAAAATTTCTATTAAGCTAGGCAAGTGTAATTTAGAATTATATATATATATATATATATATATATATATATATATATTATATATGTTATTTCTAATAGTATGATCAATATAATCTTTAATACTGTGGTCGGTCTATATCTTCTCTAATATTCATAAAGATGTATATCATTATAAAATATACATTTTAAAATTCATCATTTAACAGTTTATATCTACCTAATCCCTCCGTCATAAACAAGATATAGAAACAGATCAATTTTGTAGGCGGAGTAAAGCTGGATTGAATTCAGAGTTTTTAGTCTATACTATTTACCTAACCAAGGCTAAATAAGCCTGTCTTCCCTACTATTTACCAATAGCTAGGACGAGAAGAGATGAATTATAGCCTTTTTCAGGAGTCCTGGACACTTTTGGTGAGTCAATGACAAACTCATAAGCAACGATCTCTTGTGGAAATCAGCGCATACGCGCGCCAGTGCAGGCCGACCAGCAAAGACCTACATTAACTAACTCTGCCCGGACACTGGATGCTGCACAGAGGACCTCTCGAGAGCAATGAATGATAGGGACAGTTGACGGGAGATTGTCATGGATATCCGTGCTACTAGCGTGACATGATGATGACGAAGATGATGATCATTAACATCATCCTGATCAAGATAAAATGCAAACAGCCTAGTCCAAGATTTGAACACTGGTCACCGATTCCATTCCGCATTCCCATTGTCTAATTATGATTAGAAAGCAGTTATAAGATAACTGCAGCAAACATCCAATCAGTCCATGGCCTGTCTAAAGGCAGAGGGCAGGGGTTCAAGTTTAGAAAGGCAGAATCAGGATTCAGCCACAAAAATGACCCCCTCCCCAATCAACAACAACAACACAGACAAGACCTTGTAAGTCTTCATTCTCCAAGAGATGAAGAATGGTTAAGAATCCTCTCTAGAGATGAGTAGGAATTCAATCTGGATTGCCAAGATGACCTTTGGCATTACCAATACGACCCTACAACAACTGAAAGAAACCTTTTTTGGTTTACGTTTGCGGTACGGGCGATTTTATGATTTGGGATGCTGGAGGACATGTTGTGAAAATGGCACTCTAACTATTACAGGACATATAGACATGCTTAGATATGTAGAAACAATAGAAACATATTCCAAAAGTTTATTCTCGATGGTAATGTCGACGTTATAACGTTTCGGTTTTTGCAACGTTTATTAGGATACTTGGGGATAGTGTGTGTATGAAAAGTGCTGGTTGTATATGAAGAAAGTGGGTAGCAAGCAGCACAGATTCCAGGACGCATGGAAGATCTTGACAATACCTAATACTTGACCCGGTTTTTCTTTCAACATTTCAGTATTTTTACGTAAAATAATCGTTAATAGCTTTATGAGGCCAAATTCAAAACAAGCCGCCATTTCTTCTGAATTTAAGAAAAAAACAACAATTTTCTCCGACTACAGTATGGGACCGGGTTAGCTCAGTCGGTAGAGCGTTCGGCTAGAAACCACAAGGTTCCTAGTTCGATACCGGTCCTCGCCAACTCAGCGTATGAGTAGCACAGGGATCAGTGCGGTAAAGTAAGGAGCTGATGGTAGGTGTGGCGCTCGACCTCAGATGCTAAAAAACAATCTCCTTGGTCTAGCGCTATTGAAAAGGGGATAGACTCCCTCGCTGACTAGTTGATACTGACATTAGGCCGCCCCGACGACTTTACTTATTACATTAAAACTTAAATACTTGCATCTTTACTTTTACTTACAGTTTAATACTAACCAATTCTTTAACTTAGTTACTCCACGTCCAACGTCCGCGCAACAATACTAAATGAACATCTTCGTTACCCTGTCTTTCTTTATACTTTCTTTACACTCGCCTTGTGACAGTCTTCAAAATCAACCATATATATATATATATATATATATATATATATATATATATATATACGTATGATAGAGTCATACATTTGACTTAGCACTAACTTCAAAGGAACGAGCTTTGGAGACTAAAGTTAATTGACTTCTAGGAGATATAGAATAAAAAATAAGCTTAAATCAGGCGAATATATATTTCATTAGCCACATAGATTTACTTAGTTTCCCTGAAGTCGGTGTACTAAGAACACCGAAACCGTGGTAGGGAAATAACTTTTCTACATCTATTAATGCTCTATATGTTACAAGATATATTGAGCCCTTTTGGATGAACTATTTATGCTACTACAATGTTTACATGGTAGTAACCCTTTGATATATATATATCAGGGATAACTCTGAATTCAAAATTCCCTCCAGCTATGGGTTAACTAGTAGGGCAGACTGGGCCCTTCAGCCTTGGGTAGGTAACCAGTCTAGGAGAGGGATAACTCTGAATTCAAAATTCCTGAGGTCGGTCGTTGATTGTCTTTGTGTCAACCCTTGATGCACCAATTCTTTCCTATCGACTGTGCCAAAAAGTGTGGATGGTCCAACACAAGCCTTCACCACTATAAACAAATCACTGTGTGGTTGTTCATTGTATGTATGAACCCTCATGTGTCGAAAATCGACGAGAGAGTCCATAATATATATATATCAGTCATCCACAGACACGTGTTTCGAAGTTTACTTCTCATCAGTGCGGCTCGACATTTTAACAGCCACCACTAGCCGGGATCGAAACTCGACAGAATTTTTGTCTGTCAAGTTCCTTACCCTTGCGGCTATCAGCAGGCCGTTAGTCTAGAGTGAACATTTAATTGCTACATACTTTACGGCGGTATGTTTTTACAATAACAAGAGAACTCTAATCTGTAAACAGACGTGAACGACTAATGCCAAACGGTGAAGTTAAAATTAATGTCTCCCCACAGTGCTCAACCATGGGAGTGGGAAGCATATATATCAGTCATCCACAGACACGTGTTTTGAAGTTTACTTCTCATCAGTGCGGCTCGACATTTTAACACTACCTCTAGCCGGGATCGAAACTCGACATAGCTATAATGTACCATATATATATATATATATATATATATATATAAAGGAATATCTATATATGGTACATTATAGCTATGTTTGTATATGCGTATTTATTTCATATTGTCGGTTCTATAAAAATAAAGCAAGAGACGAAATATTGATTGAATTGGATTGTTTCTGTTCGTTATTCACCTTTCCAATATATCTCCTCAAATTTTGTCACATTTTTCTTAATTTGTTATTTTCCTTACACACACACACACACACACAAACATATATATATGTGTGTGCGTGTGTGCGTGTGTATGTGTGTGTGTGTGTGTGTGTGTGTGTGTGTGTGTGTGTGTGAGAGAGAGAGAGAGGGAGAGGAGAGAGGGGACAGTGATATCTATATGCTATATTATAGATGTGTTTGTATATTTCCTTTTGTTAGTTTTATAAGAATAATTCATAGTGAATCTCGAGAAATAACTTGTCGCAAAAAAAACTTTTCTTTTAAAATGATTTTTATATTTTGTCTTTTTTATAATTTATGATTAAACTGCAGTTACAGCAAAAGTCGAATTAAGCTGAAGGCCATTTTGTTGGGGGAGGGGGGAGAACTCTATCATTTTAATCCTACAAACTTGAAACCTTTTTTCTTCTTTCTTCTGACACAAAACAAAACTTTCTTCTTTCTTTTATCATTCTCTTCGAGATAAAACCTTTAGAATCTCAACTGATGCCAAATCCATATTCCAGACATTTTTGGTTTTGAATCTTCTTAGAAGAGAAAAATAAAAGACAACCAAGAAACTAAAATAGTCGTCCTGTTCAGAGCTTAGAAAGGCTGACCATTTAAGAAGCGAAGAAGTACTGTAAGCGTCTTTTTTGGTTGGTTCTTCCTTATTGGGTCATTCTGGTCAGCTAGGTACGGCAAGCAATCTGTGGACTGTGTGCCAGTACTATAAGCAATCTAAGAACTTTTTGCCAGTCTAAGAAAAGCTTACTATCTATTATAGTCGTGATTCAGTGTCTTTCTATCTTTAACAGAAACTGCGTTACGGCTTACGTCACAATACCATCAGGAATTGCGTAAGTTAGACAATGAGTGTTTGACTTATAGTCAAAATCATACATAGAATACATCTTATTTATTAACGATGTCTCTATGAAAATCTGAGTTAGACTTGCTTCAAAACAGCCCATGTTATTAGTGCATTTAAAATATTCCAATGTCTCTTATAACTTAGAAATAAAGGCTAACATAGTATATGGTGTGGGTGATTTGCATTCTGGTTTTAACAAAATCGGGTTTAATAAATAATTATTTGGTATTATTGATCTCTAATATTATTGTTTTATTCTCCTACGAATTAAAATCAAACCTATGAATGATTTTATGTATAAACAAATTAAAATATAATTAATATAAGTGTAATCTTTTTATACGTTCTTATTGTTGCGTACTGGCATCAAATTCTATATGTTATATAGCGGCTTCAAATTCACGGCCCTACTTCGTGTATCTGCATACGTAGCGGGTATCGTCACTAACCCTAGACGATATATGTAGTTGTCGTTTAATGAAATCTACAACACATGGGTATAGTAGGAGTTTTGACTTTATTTTTCTCCGTCGGCTGGTGGGTGGCGAGCATTGACAATGACTTGACCGAGGGTTGACGATGGCTGGCGATGTTGAGGTAAGGGGTAGCTGGTGGCGTCTCACCGCCCTTGGCCGCAACGGACCCTGTTGACGGTCACTCACTGTTCGCCGTCCGCTCTGACTGACTGTCCCTTGACGACTCGATCCTCTGGCTTTTGTATTGACGACACGCCTACGCATCTTTATCTTTTGATCTGATAACGGACCTTTGTTATATATTTCTTTATCTTCTCCCTGCTTCCTTGACTGGAAAGCCTCGCTTTCGTTTTCCCCTTTTTTTTAAATACATATTTTTATATTTTTCTTTGTCTTTTTGCCGGAAGCCTCGTTTTCCGGCCGAGGACAATACAATATTTTTTAAATTTCGTTAGTCTTTATTACATTAAAACTTAAATACTTACACCTGATGGCGCATATTCCCGCTAGCACTTCGTAAAATACTAAGGGTGAACTATCTTGACCCTGTTATATCATGATCCTGTTGCATAATATATGGTAGCATAGATTATTGACAACCCTGTGTAGCGAAAATGGAAAGTTACAGACCGTTGGGGAACTTTTGACCCCAAAAACAGGAAAACCGCAAATCACGTGTAGTCATGTGAGAGCTATTTAGATCCTCAGTTCCTGGCAGGATTTTGTTGGAGAGAGATGTCTATTGTCTTAGCTGGAACTCAACTGTGCGCGCTGTGTTAGATAGTAAAGAAACTTAGTTAAAAATAAAAGTTGTAAAAAGTAACATGGCGTTGTTGGTTAATGTATGCATTAGTTAGAAGACCGGCCAAGAGATTAAGAACCAACAACAAGATAGAATCCAACATGGCGAGAAGAAATAGAAAGAAGCAGCAAGCAAGAAAACTGGGCGATCACTAATGGCCAAACAAATAAAGAAAGAAAGTTATGCATCTCATCTCTCTGATACTCTGTCTACCTCTCTCACGCTACCTATTAAAAGAACTCATTGTGTATATACCCAATAGGGGTATATAACAATCCATTTATTCATTCTTGATGGGTATTCAATTTTTAAAAAAATCAAATAACTCTTGTAATGTTATAATAAATGATACGAGTTATTTGAAGTTATCAAGAATTTGAGGTAGGTTTGGTTTGTTTTGTTTTGTTTTACGGTATATCAACCTCAGTGGGTCATTTAATGTCGATAAAGTTTTGAAATAAATCAATTCTTAATGGATAATACATTTTTTTTAGAAATACATTTTTCTATTTAACCCATATATGGGACCCTAACAGGTACTACCACTCCGGGTATATTATTATTATTATGTCTATTCTGGCTTACTGGGAAGTCAGAAAAATATTGTATCATTGATTTGATTAATTAAAAAGACACATTTTTATAAAAAGCTAACTTTTTTGGGGGGATGTCAAGTCACATCCTATTTATGAAATTTATTAAAAAAAAAAAATAGTAGTCTCTAATTAGCATTTGATAGTTACCTCCCTTATTGTAATTATAAAGTAAAAGTAAACTCGTCGGGGTGGCCTAATGTCGGTATGAGCCATACAGCGAGGGGATCTATCCCCTTTTCACTACCGCTAGACCAAGGAGATTATTTTTAGCATCTGAGGTGGGCGCCACACCTACCATCAGCTCCTTACTTTACCGCACAGATCCCTGTGCTACTCATACGCTGAGTTGGCGAGGGCCGGCATCGAACTAGGAACCTTATGGTTTCTAGCAGAACGCTCTACCGACTGAGCTAACCCAGCCCTTGCAGGAATCGTTCGATTTAAGAAAGGTTGTCTCAAATATTACGTTAATAATTTATAATAATTTATAATTTATGAATAAGCCTACCGTGTTTAAATTGCAAGTTTAGTAGACTTTAAACAATAATTTCTTTCTCCCAAGCGACAAACTATGTCCTTGTGTCAATACGCACTTTATTTTTGTATATTCTATCCTCACAAAAATAACAAAACGATTTCAAGTTCCGCCTGACATTTTCATAGCGAGAGGTTTCCTGTCTCGTAACCGCTAAGGTAGATAATAGAGTTATGGTTAACAAGCATTACCGGTTGCTCCATACTTTGTATTTTATATAGAAAACAATAAAACATATGATTAAAGTAAATCAAATCTTTTTTTATATGCGTTCTTATTTAATTTCTTTAGTCATTCGAATCTAATTTATTTCATTACATTAAAATAGGGCCGGTTTAGCTCAGTCGGTAGAGTGTCGGACTAGGAACCTCAAGGTTTCAGGTTCGATATCGGCCCTCGCCAACTCAGCGTATGAGTAGCACAGGGATATATGCGGTAAAGTGAGGAGCTGATGGTAGGAGTGGCGCACCGCCTCAGACGCCCAAAACAATCTCCTTGGACTAGCGGTAGTGAAAAGGAGATAGACGCCCTCGCTGTCTGACTGATATAGACTTTACATTAAAACTTAAATAATGTCCCGGGAATGACGTTAAACTCTCTGATGGTGAAGTTCCAGTTTTGGAGGTTTGGGGAATGTGGAGCACCCCTCCATCATCATTGCCCCCTGGTCCACTCTGACCCGGAATGGTATTACCTGTTAGGGTCCCATCTATAGGCTAAATAGAAAACATGAGTTTATAAACAAAATTGAATTATCCATTAAAAATGAAATTATTTCAAAACTTTGTTAGCATTAAACATTTTTTTTACCAATAGAAGTATTCGGCATGAAATAACCCAAAGGGTTGACATGCCGTAAAACCCAACCAACCAAACCAACCATCCAAAACTTAAAAACTTACGCATGGGGGTCATATTCTGGCTAGTATTTATAAATTCCTATAATATTGATCATAATTCTTTCTATTTTTAGACCAACTGAATTCACCCAATAATCACGTGTTGTATTTTAGGAAATATTCAATGAAACAAAGAAATGGAGTTCGTCTTTTTAGTATGAAAGAGTTAAAAGAAGTGTTCGTTTCTTGTCGGGGAATGACATTTTGATCCTTGGCAGAGTGCACAGATACTACGCTGATCCCAAAGGAGAAATGCTGATCCACACATAAATAATCCCATCAATTTAGACAGGTATTCTGCTAATATACACTTATATATTAAAATATATTAATGCATGCATATATATATATATATATATATATATATATATATATGCACGAGCATACACGTACATATATATAGAGAGAGACTGTGTATGTGATATATATATATATATATATATATATATATATATATATATATATATATATATATACGTACATACACGCATATATATATACTTTGTATGCATATATATATATATATATATATATGTGTGTGTGTGTACATGCACACATTTGTGTATGTGATATATATATATATATTTATAAACATATGTATGTATATATATATATATATATATATATATATATATATACATGCACCTACATACACGTGTATATATATATATATATATATATATATATATATATATATAGAGAGAGAGAGAGAGAGAGAGAGACTTTTTGTATGTGATATATATATATAGGGAGAGAGAGAGAAAGAGAGGGGAGAGAGAGAGAGAGACTTTTTGTATGTGATATATATATATAGGGAGAGAGAGAGAAAGAGAGGGAGAGAGAGAGAGAGAGAGAGAGAGAGAGAGGGGGAGAGAGAGTGGATGAAAGATAATATTTTTACCGACTTAGAAACTACCTTCCAATAAGTAGGAAATATGACGTAGGTTAGAATATCGTGAGACCTCATGCAAATATGTCTTGAAATGTGCACTTGCGTGCACGCATGTGCATGTCTGTGAGACGGACATTTTTTTCTAAATTCTCTTTCCCACATCACAATTGATTGATTGATTTCTTTTGTTTCAAATCATTCATTCTTTGATCTCAGTTCGATTTGATTTTGGAATAAAATAGAATTTCAAAAACAAAAAAGTGAATTAAAATTTTAAAAATATTGAATATTAATCAGACTGTCTCTTTTTTAATAATTTGATTGACTTATTATATAACCGTTCCTGCCGTGTCGGCTGGGGCGTTAGAATGCACCGACTGCACCTCTGCAGAGGGGTAAGACTCCCCCAATGGGGCCACCTGTTGGCCGTGGGTGGCGACCCGTGATGCTTAAGGATAGAGCCCAGGAAGGTGAGCAGTTCATGAATTGCAATACTCCACTTTGGCCCTATCTTGGGCTAGACGGGCGGTCGGAGAGGCCCCCTCTGATCAATCGGCTGGTCACGTCAAGCCCTAGCACCTATATGATTTTCCCAACACTATTGCCCTTATGGCAAGCCTCAACCCTTTTTATCATATGGGTGCTAGAAGGCGGTGGCTGCGGTTCTACATGTCCTGGGAATGACGTTAAACTCTATCTGATGGTGAGGTTCCAGTTTCGGAGGTTTGGGGAATGTGGAGCACCCCTTCATCTCCATTGCTCCCTGGTCCACTCTGACCCGGAGTGGTAGTACCTGTTAGGGTCCTATCTATGGGTTATATAGAAAAATGTATTTATAAAAAATTTGTATTATCCATTAAGAATTGGTTTATTTCAAAACTTTATCGGCATTAAATGACCCACTGAGGTTCCAGTTTCGGAGGTTTGGGGAATGTGGAGCACCCCTTCATCACCATTGCTCCCTGGTCCACTCTGACCCGGAGTGGTAGTACCTGTTAGGGTCCCATCTATGGGTTAAATAGAAAAATGTATTTATAAAAATTTGTATTATCCATTAAGAATTGATTTATTTCAAAACTTTATCGGCATTAAATGACCCACTGAGGTTGATATGCCGTAAAACAAAACAAACCAAACATATATAACCGTTCATATCGGATATATAAATGGGGGGAGAGTAGACAGGTAAGGAGATGAAGGAATGAGGATTCTTACTTGTCTGCTTGGTCTTACTTGTTCCTAGCATCTTCTCTGGGCTGATTTCTTCTCTGGGCTGGGTGTCTGCTCATTTCTTGTTTGAATAATTGAGTAAGCCAGACTTCGTCGTTTTCTTTTTATCTCAGTTGGAACAGCATCTGACTAGGAACCGCAAGGTTCCGGGTTCAATATCGGCCCTCGCCAACTCGGAGTATGAGTAGCACTGGGATCTGTGCGGTAGAGTAAGGAGCTGATAGTAGGTGTGGCGCTTCACCTCAGAAGTTAAAATAATATCCTTGGTCTAGCGCTAGTGAAAAGGAGATAGACTCCCTCGCTGTCTGGCTGATACAGACTTTAGGCCACCCCGACAACTTTACATTTTTTACTTTATCAAGAACTCACAGCTCAAAATCTCTTTCTGGGACCGAAGAGACGCAAACATTATTCCAGTGACGAGGAAGTGAAATCTGTAGTGAAGAAGTGGCTCAAAGAACAGTCAACAGAATTTTACGGGGTAGGGATACATGCTCTCATTCGAAGGTGGAACATGGCTATTGAGAGAAATGGTGACTATGTGGAGAAGTTGGGATGTGATCCACAGAGGACCAACTTCAATTTGATACATGCTCCTGTATTGGTATTTATAACTGTCCTAAACAAAATGGCATTACTTTTTTACTTACCCGGGTACATATGGAGACCAGCAAAGACCAACGTTGCATTAAATTCACAGCCTATTTTGTCTGAGAGGTGCTAAAAAACTTCTTACCCTCATTTTCAATAACAAAATCTAAATAAAAATATAATATAGGTATAAATCAATGATATATCAAAAATTCAATTAAAAAAATATTAGAAAATTAAGAAATAAAAAAATCTATAAGGGATTAAACACATGTTCTGATTTTTGTGGCCATTTTTAGGCTGCAGGTGAGAGCACTTTACAGTGGAGATCCCTTGTGTTCCTTGGTGTTAGGCAGAATCATTTTATTGTTCCTAGGTTGCTGATCCGTTCGTCCGTGGTGAATACGTGCAAATGAACGGCTTTCAAGATCAGCGATTAAATAGTTAACTATGTATTCGAACGTGCTGATTGGCTAGTTTTAATCCACGCGACCACACAGTGTCTATAATTTTAAGTGGTGCGCTACAGCACACCTTATAATAAAACACAATAAAAAGCAAATAAAAGAAAAATATACCAGAATAATAATCAAAATAGACAACTTAAAAACAAGAATGAATCAAAAATAAAAGATTGTGAACTCAGATAAAACTGAGTTCATAAGTTTTAAAAAAGAAAGGAGGCATCTCTACACTCAACGGTAAACCTCTGAAGCCAGTAGAACAATTCACATACCTAGGTAGTAATATCTCATCCACAAAAGCGATGTTAATACACGAATAGGAAAGGCATAGTCGGCCACAAACAAATGATCAGTCATATGGAAATCCGATCTCACTGACAAGTTAAAGCGACAATTCTTCCAGGTTGTGGTTGTATCAGTGCTGCTGTACGGCTGCACCACTTGGACCCTAATAAGCAGCCTTGAGAATAAGCTAGATGGGAGCTGCACAAGAATGTTGCGTGCGGTCTTGAACAAATCATGGAAACAACACCCACAAGGAAACATCTGTATGGCCACCTGCCCCCATCTCACAAACCATCCGAGTGAGACGGACAAGGCATGCTGGACACTGCTGGAGAAGCAAGGACAAGCTCATAAGTGACGTCCTCCTGCGGAAGCCAACACATGGGCATGATAGTGTGGGCCATCCACCAAGGACCTACATTGACCAACTCTGCGAGGATGCTGGATGCTGCGTGGAGGACCTTCCTGTGTCAATGAATGATAGGGAGGGTTGGCGAGAGATTGTCATGGATATCCGTGCTGATTGCGCAACATGATGATGATGATATAAACATTTTTGTAGCAATTCACTAGAAACAGCTACCCAGCGTCACCTAGGTAGAGATGTGACAAAAATTCCCTGGTGTATTGATTTAATTACTGTTGAGATTTACAAATGCTGGACATTTTTAAGTAGAATTCCATTTGCTATTTCTATGTATTTTTTTTATTTCTAAATATCTTCAAATATAAATCAACTCTTCATATTTTTGGCACAAAAAGCAAGAACCAATGATATTTAAAGTGTATAAATATCTACTATATGTCGCTAATTGTTTTTTTCCGGACATACATGCATACGTACGCACCAACTTCCCTTTATATACAAGGTATGCCATGAAAGTATCGAGATTGAAGCTGTATTTACCATGATAGAAATGAACAATGAATGGAACGTTAATTTTTTTTTTCAGAATACAAGGTGTGTCAAAAACTATAAAAAATCTCAATATTTTTTGACACACCTTTATGTATAGATTTATAAATATAGATAGAGAATTTATTTTTAACTTTTTTAAATCCCGGACAATGCTGGGTAGCTCAGCTAGTATATTATAAATAAATTTGAATAAAGTTTGGATCTTTTTTTGTTTCTTTCATTCTTGCTTTAATCCAGAACAAACATGAATTTTTACTTAGATAATTTTTTTTTGTTTTTTTTTTTAAATTATCTTTCGTGTCATTATTGACATTATCGTTTGATGACTAAAACTTTCTGATTTTCTTTAACTTAAAACAAACATCATGTTCAAACATAAATGAACTTTTATGCTCATGTCAAATACAATGACATTTTGACAAAGAAACGATGCTGACATGTGTCACGAATAAAAAAGAAACTGGTAGATAGAAAATACTGAAACTTATTTGATACCAATCGGAAGAAATACAGAAATTATTCGTGATGGCTTAAAGGGTTCGGTTTGGTTTGTTTGTTTGTTTTACGGCATATCAACATTTTCAGGTTATTTAATGTTGAATAGAAAAAGCAGCCCGAAATGTCGGCCTATACGTAAACTCTGATAAAACTGAGTTCATATCTTTCAAAAACAAAAGCGACATCTCCACCATCGATGGCAAACTCCTAAACTCGGTAGAACAATTTAGATACTTAGGCAGTAACATCTCCTCCACATAAAACGACGTTAATGCACGTATAGGAAAGGTATGGGCCGCTATAAATAAATTATCGGTCGTATGGAAATCCAATCTCACAGAGAAGTTAAAGAGACAGTTCTTCCAGGCCGTTGTCGTATCAGTGCTGCTGTATGGCTGCACCACCTGGACCCTAACTAAGCGACTAGAGAATAAACTAGATGGGAGCTGCACAAGAATGCTGCGGGTGATCATGAACAAGACGTGGAAACAACACCCTACGAGAAAACAGCTGTACGGTCACCTGCAACATATCACCCAAACCACCCGAGTAAGACGGACAAGACACGCGGGACACTGCTGGAGAAGCAAGGACGAACTCATAAGCGACGTCCTCCTGTGGAAGTCAACACATGGGCACACCAGTGTGGGCCGACCAGCAAATACGTACATTGATCAGCTCTGTACGGATACAGGATGCTGCATAGAGGACCTCCCGAGAATGATGAGCGATAGGGACGGATGGAGAGAGATTGACATGGATATCCGCGCTGACAGTGGAACATGATGATGATCATGATGAATGTTGAATAAAGACCTTTTGCTAAAAGTTTATGTTTCAAGTTCTTAATATATTCAGAATGGTATAAGTAATTTTCATTAACTTTATTTGCTTTGGTTTGTTTGTTTTACGGCACATCAACCCTTTTCGTGTTATTTAATGCCGAGACAAGTCCTTTTGATAAAACCTTCTATGTTTCAAGTTGTTAATATATTCAAATCTTATTATAATGGAGATTGTGGGTTTGTCTGTCTGTAACCGAAACTATATTACTATACAAGTCACAATTCCCTTTGTTATTTACACCACATTCTCCATGATTTTATTTTTTATTTAAACCTCAATTATTAGTAAAATTGTTTTACATCATTAAGACTGTTAACAATATCTACATGCTAATAACATGCAATTATATTTATATATACAACAAAATAGCGGTTTACAGTGTGAATGGGAAGGCTAATTTGCATATTGATCTTAAAAAAATTGATTTTAATAAATATATGCTTAGTATTATTGATTTCTAATTGTTTGGTTTTATCTTAATAAATATGAGCAAAAATCTCGGGGATAAATCTTAACAGAAATCTATTAACATAAAGAAATAACTGTAATTTTATTCTTTTCTTCCTATTTTAACTAAATAGTTAAATTAGGGAAATTTACCACTGAAAGACGGGAGTAAGGGAAATGGTGGAACAGTTAGTTTCAAAGTTGTTCTATTTTCCGATTATACCCCCTCTGTTCCAAATATTTTTATCTGAATTCTTATTCAGTTTCATTAGCCTTTCTAATTTAACATGATATTTTATTATATTAAAACTTAAATACTTGCACCTGGAGGGTGCATATATTTGCTATTGGTATAAATAATTTTCATTAAGATAAACAGATCCAAAAGTCTCAAAATTGAATTTTCTTATTTTTTGTTTATTCCTTCAAAATCTTCTCTATCTATTATTCTACCGTCTTCGAAAAAAAGCCTCTCGTCTCCCTTTAATCAAATATTCCCTATTTGGACCTTCATTGGTTAACTTAACGCTTCAAGAGGACCAACCCCTGTGTGCTTTTTTTAACATTTGATTAAATTTTATAGATAAACAAATATTGTAAATTACCTTTCTTGGTTTTAAAAAAAAACTTTTAGTATTCATAGAAACTATTCAAGAAAGTAAGGAATGAAAGAGAATGATATTGATAATGGGGGAGAGAAAAGGAGAAATGTGGAGAAAAAATAAGAGTAAAAAAACAAAACAGGATGGGATAAAAAAGAAAGAGAGTTTGAGGAAATGAGAGAGAGGGTGATTGATAGTGATAGGCAGTTAAATAAAGGGAGTGAAAAGAAGAGTGAATGAAACAGAGGTAGGAGAATATGAGAGATGAAGGAAAATTGACATTGATAGGGAAGGAAATCAAAGGAGAGAAACGGGGAGGAAAAAGAGGAGTTAAAACAGAGAGAGAGAGGGGGGAGATTGATATAGACAGGAAAGGAAATTAAGGGAGATAAACACGGAGAGAAGAAAAAGAGTAAAAGAAACATTAAGAGAGAAAGATGGATAAGAAAAGCTGTGGGTGTGTACGAGAGAGAGAGAGAGAGAGAGAGAGAGAGAGAGAGAGAGAGAGAGAGAGAGAGAGAGAGGGAGGAGTTGGAGAGAAAGAGTGACAGACAGACAGGCTGACAGAATGAGAGAGCGGGAAAAGGGGAAACTGTAGAAATAAATTCATCTGTGTACACAGAGAAAGGGTAACATGAGAGAGAAAAATGGATAGAAAAAATGTTTGTGTGTGTGTGTGTGTAAGAGAGAGAGAGAGAGAGAGAGAGAGAGAGAGAGAGAGAGAGAGAGAGAGAGAGAGAGAGAGAGAAGGAAATTGCAAAAAATACCATGCTTGTACACAGAAAAAGGATAACGTGAGAGAAAGATGGAGAGAAATAGTGTGTATGAGCGTGGGCACGCACCTGTGTGTGTATGCAGGTGAAAGAAAGAAAGAAAGAAAGAAAGAAAGAGAGAAGAGAGAAGAGAGAGTATAGAGAGAGAGAGAGAGAGGGGGGTGTAATTACAGAAAATAGACTCACCCGTGTACACTGGGAAAAGAGCAAAGAATTACACAGCCATATTTTCTATTCTATTTTTCCATCTCTGAGCAAAAATATCATCAATCTGTCGTTTTTTTAATTAAATTTCATTCATCCCAAACCAAATATGATATTCTTCAAATTCATCAAACAAAATAAAAACAAAATGATTTTCTTTAAATCTATCAATAAACAATCAAATCAAGTGTTAATTATTCTGGCTCAGAATTCCAAAACGAGAGAATTCAGAATTCAGACGAAATTAATTTCCAATTCATTCCAAGCTTTTCCAAAAAATGGTATTTACTGCCAGAGAAAATTATTTCCTTTCAGATATCATTTGCCAAAAGAATATTGGGAATGATCAAAAAAGAGAAAAATTGATAAATTGCATTTTTGAAAAATATGTAAGTAAATTCGTAAAATTGTCATATCTATTTAATTTTTACAAAATACACATGCCTAAAATAAATGTTGAAATGATGTCTAAATTGAATTCACAAAATTGAAATAAAATGTTGGCTTTTATTAAATCTTTGAAAACGCCAGCATTCATTTTATTGCTTCATTAATATTAACATGGCGAGTCCCAGTGGCGTATTGGGTAACGTGCTGGACTGTGACATCGTTGTACGCAAGTTCGAACTCCAGTTATGCTATTATATTTAATTTTGGGCTAATGCCCTTCGAAAAGGTGTGAATCACCCCATCCCATATGTTTTATTTCTTCTTTGCGGGTTATGGTTGTTCTGTGTGTATCTATTTGTATATTATTTAGGAAGCGCGTGGTGTAATGGTTAAAGTAATAGGAAATGGACTCGTCACCCCGAGTTCAAATCCTGGATGTGGTAATTGCATTTCACTTAGCGCTAATACCCTTGGGAAAGGTATGAATCCTACTCTCCCTCCAGCTATGGATGAATAGTAGGGCAGAGTGGGCTCTTTAACATTGGTTAGGCAACCAGTCTAAGAGAAAGAAAAATCCGAATTCAAACCTGTTGAACTCCGCTTAAGAAATTGACCTTGTGTCATATCGTGCGTAGGGATTGGTAAATATATATATGTATATTATTTTGTTACTTACTCCTACACATATACCCATGTTGGGTATATACACAATAAAAGTTCTTTTACTGGAGAGAGGGAAGAGAGATAGACAGACAGAGAGATGCATAGAAGCATAACTTACTTTCTTCTCTGGCCTTTCGTGTGATGTCTAACTTCTTTCTATTTCGTTGGTTGTTCGTCTTCGATTCATTTCTTCTTCTTGGTCAGTCTTTTTGCCAAGACATACATCAACCAACAACACCATGTTATTTCTTTTAAAGACTTTTATTCTTAACTAAGTTTTCGTTTCTTACTAACTACAGCGCGCGTCCAGATGAGTCCAACTAACTAAACAAGAAACGTCTTTCTTGCTTAGGATCCCCGTTGGAACTGACGAGTTAACTAGCTCTCACATGACTTCACGTGATTTGCGGGCTTTCTGTAATATTCCATGAAAAGTGCGCCCGTGATATGAAAAAGGGCCACCCCTGCAGAAATAGAGGAGGTTGAAAATAATCTATGCAACCACGTAGATTATCCTACAAATTTAGACTTTGGTGTTTAGTAATCGGCTGAAATCAGCATTTCTGTTGACGATTTGTATATCAAGTGTTTATATTGGTTATTCTTGTAGGTCTATGGGGCGCCGGTTCCTTTCAGAAAATTCAATATGATTTTAGGATCTATCTTCGAATTAGTTATTTCATGTTGTTAACAATGTAGAACTTTCTCCAAGTGTGGGTGAGATTTGTGCATTCGATCAAAATGTTTTATTGTATATTGGTTTCTACATGAACATTAGATATACTAAATATTTTTTCATAGTTCTACATTGGTTGGCGTTTCAGTTGTGCCTTAAAATCTTGATATAAAGTAAAAACATTTTTTTATCAAATTTTATTTTATGTATTGTTGTTTGAACATTTTTTTAATAATACAACTTGTATAGTTATTATAATACATGGTATTTCATTTGTTCATATATCAAAATAAAAACTGATTCGGCATTCCTTGTGTATCTATTTCTTCTTTTTTCTTTTTTTAATTTTCAAATAGACAAACCCCTGCTTCACTTGGGCTTCACTCTTATCTTTATAGAAAAAAAAGTAAAAATCGTTTTTTGTCGGTTCATTTTTTCATATTTTATAAAATAAAATGGATCTCGTAAAAATATATTTCACTAATATAATTTTAGGAAAAAACTATTTCAGACATATTTTCATTAAAAGATAAGCAATTCTGGAAATTTTAGTGAAAATCGGACCATTAATTTATTTTTCATAGAATTCAATATATTAGACATTCCTACTGTAATCTGTATTTAGGTGGATGTTCTTTTAGAATGAAGGATTGGGTTATTCATGTGTGGCCAGTGCGTAGCCGGGTAGTAGTGATTTCTTCTCTTCTGGCATTGCTAGGGTCAGGTAAGCTTTCTTTTAAAGTGGTCTGCAATTGGTAGAATTTGTTGTGAGCATTTTCCTCCAATTGTTGTTGTTATTTATTTGTCATTATTTACTAGAGTTTTTTGTTTATACTTAACTGGTGACCACTTAAGCAACAGTAGGTACTGTAAGTTACCTGAAACCTTTGTCCTATCAATAAATTACTTGTTTTTAGCATTAGGTTACCTGAAAGGGGTTAATATGCCATAAAACAAAATCACCAACCTGAACCCCCCTCATCAAGTATGTATATACTCAATCCCTCTACACCAGGAAGGATATGGCACAAGGCCAATTTCTATTAGGTTGTGTAAAGCTGGTTTGAATTCAGAGTTTTACTTATCTTAAGCTGATTGTAACACTACTGTCCTTCTTCAAGGATGGCTTTGGCATTGAATATCCCAGGAAGATTGATATGCCATTAAACAAAGAAACTAAAGAAGCCAAATCATCATCATCATCATCATCAATCCTGCTGATTAGTAGGGTATCATTGACATGAAGTCACCGGCTCTTGGTGTCATTTTCTCGCCTATACAATTTTCAAATCCTGGACGTGGTAATTGCATTTCACTTAGCGCTAATATCATTGGGAAAGGTATGAATCCTACTCTCCTTCCAGCTATGGGTAAATAGTAGGGGCAGAATGGGCTCTTTAACCTTGGTTAGGCAACCGGTCTAGGAGAAGGAAAACTCTGAATTCAAACCTGTTAAACTCCGCTTAAGAAATTGACCTTGTGTCGCATCTTGCTCGTGCGCAGGGGTTGGTAAATATATATACAATTTTCAAACATGGTTTGAAAATCGCATAGGCGAGAAACTGCCCGTTACCAAGCGCTGTTGAATTCATGCCCACGCTACCTTAACTCATATACATGATCTATCAATGATACTTATAATACTATATTTGGCAGTAACAAAAGATACAAATCTTGGGAGAGTTTGTCCCGAAAATGAGAATTCGCAGTGTAGACGGATTTTGTCCTGAAAAAAGAGTTACTTAATTGTGTCTCATATTACCAAAATATTGCACATCTATTTTCTCACCCTCGTAGAATAATTGAAAGTATTTCCAAATTACAAAATTGTCAAATTTCAGTGGACTCAAATAGAAAGTATATTTTTAGAGGGAATGGAAATCTAGTTTAGGTCCGAATATTATTAGTAGAAATCTATAAATTTGGTATGGACGAAAGACGCAAAAAAGAAGAAAATAAGACAAAATTTGAAATGTTGGGGGTGGGTGGGGGTAGGGACCAAGTGGGACTAGCTGGAGGGAAAGAAAGGTTGGATAGTTGAGGAATAAGACAGTGACAATGAGGAGAAAGAGAAAGATAGGGAAAAGAGAAAAAAAGAAGTA
Source organism: Doryteuthis pealeii (assembly GCA_023376005.1). Classification (NCBI taxonomy): domain Eukaryota; kingdom Metazoa; phylum Mollusca; class Cephalopoda; order Myopsida; family Loliginidae; genus Doryteuthis; species Doryteuthis pealeii. The sequence continues at coordinate 39,147,778 of CM042158.1, read as the reverse complement.
ATTATGAATTTGAAGTCATCATCATCATCATCATCATCACCATCATATCACGCTGACTGCACGGATACCCATGAATCTCTCACCACATCAGTCACTGCTTCTGGCAGGTCCTTCACACAGCATCCAGAATCCGCACAGAGCTGAGTGATGAAGGTTTTTGATATGAAAAGAAGAAGAAAAAACAATGATAGGTGTTTAGTTGGTTAGTTGGTTGGTTGGTTGGTTTTACTACATGCCAATCCTTGGGTTATTTTTTTTTTTTTGGCAGAAGTCTGTTTAAGAAATATATACGGTACAAAAATACATTTCCTAAATTCTTTTAAACAGGTAAATAATTCGTACTTGATTACAATATCGATGTTTTAAGAACCATGTTCATGTCTTTTAACACAGTTATATGGTTTCATTACGGGTTCTGGTTTATCTTAGTCGGTAGAGCATCCGACTTGGAATCACATTGTCAATACCGACCCTCGCCAACGCAGCGTATGAGCAGCACAGGTTCGGTAATCTGATTTTTGAGAAAAATTGAGGAGCTGACGCTAGATGTGGTGATCTACCTCAGTAAAAAAAATAATTTTAAAAACTGATTTCAGTGTTGTACATTATTCAATGTATTGACGATTTTCGATATTGTATTGACGATTTTTGATATTGTGATGTAACAAGTGACGTAGTTTCGGTTACAGACAAATTTAGACTGAATCTCAATCACTCCTATAAAATATGAATTATTTTATCAAAATTTGGGACCATAACAGGTACTAAGCACACCGGATCAGATTGGACCTGGGAGTAATGGCAATGAAGGGGTACTCCATATTCCCCAGGCCGTCAAAATAGGAACCTCACCACCGGATGCAGTTTAATTTAAAACTATGTGTTGTGATGTTAGTTCAACAGTAAAAAAAGAAGTCAAGTCGAGGTAGGGTAAAATGAGACAAGTGTATTTACAATAAGGTACAAGAACGGCTAGCTTGCCGCTAAACGGTAACAGTACAACCTTTTCACTCGGTGTCTAACTATTTATAGTGAGAACCGGTGTATATTCTCCACTGTAGGAACGGCCGGTACAACACTAAGGGTCGCTCATCCATGGAGGGGGTGACGTCATTTCTCTCTGCAGCTGATGCTGACTGGGCGACAGAGTGACAGAAATATAATAAGAATGGAATTTGTGTGATATAAACACCCAACACTTTAGAAATAATTCTTTATAACCGCAAACAATGTTGATGCTTAATTGTGTTCAGCGTTTATATAGGGTGTGGCAGAAATACCTCCCTCATTTTAAACTGTCACTTAAACTTAGACAAGCGGTAATGGTAGCTCCGTCTTGCTAATGTCCAATGTTGAAAATAACAGAAAATGATACAGTAGCTCAGTCCGTAGAGCGTTCGGCTAGAAACCACAAACTTCCTAGTTCGATACCAGCCCTCGCCAATTCAGCGTATGAGTAGCACAGAGATCTGTGCAGTAAAGCAAGGAGCTGATGATAGATGTGGCGCTCCATCTCAGACGCAAAAACAGTCACCTTGGTATAGCGCTAGTGAAAAGGGGATAGATTCCCTCGCTGTCTGGCTGGTTCAGACTTTAGGCCACCCCGACGGCTTCACTTTTTATAACTTGAAAATACCATTTATACCACACCCTGCTTACGACGTAGTAGCTTTTTAGTTGACATAATTTACAGAGCTCAATGTGTGCTCTCATTGTCCGATTTTCCGAGTCACAGAGCAAAATTATATTAGAAAAAAAAAAGTGGCCACACAGGACTCGGACTAAAAAAGTATTAACTTTGAATACAGCAATAACATTCTCAAATGCACATAATTTCCCGCCAGTTCTCATCCCTCCATTCCCCACAACATTCCATATAATTCCGTGAATTCCTCCTCTTACTTAATCCTACTGCTACTTGGTTCCTGTTAAAAACAACCCCGAAAACAATTCGATTACTCTACACCTTCAGCTGATATTGTGAATAGCCGAAAGTACTTGTGAGAAAACCTTCGGTGGACTTACTAACGAACTCCACCCAGAAATAAAAAAAAAAAAACTGTCTAGGCAACTTGAAAAGATCGGAAAGAAACTCGTCAGACATGATATATATATATATATATATATATATATATATATATATATGCTGTTGGCATTTCACATAGCGCTAATACCCTTGGGAAAGGTATGAATCCATATATTCTCCCTCCAGTTATGGATTAGTAGGACAGACTGGGCTCTTTAACCTTGGGTAGGTAACCAGTCTCGGAGGTCAGTCGTTGATTTGATAAGTAGCATTCCTTTATTCACCAATTCTTTCTATCGACTGTGCCAAAAAGTGCGGAATGGTCCAACACAAGCCTTCACCACTATAAACAAATCACAGTGTTGGTTGTTCACTGAATGAACACTCATGCGTCGAAAATCGACGAGAGAGTCCTATATATATATATATTATATATATATATATATATATAATATATTCCAAATTAAGTTAGTAATGCATGAAAATATTTATCATTTGATGACGTGAATTGGACAATATTTGCTACAGAGATGTCAATATTTCATAAGAATTGCCATTTTTTTACTATTTTGACAAATTACTTCCTTAATGTTTCCTTGGTTTCTATATATATTCAGGCTTTATATATATATGTAAATACGGTGAGGAAATTAATATTTTTTAAATATTTTTTCTCATATATATATATATATATATATAGATAGATAGAGAGATAGATAGATATACACATGTGCACATATATATATATATATACATATATATATATATATATATATATATATATATATATATATATATATATAGTCCGATTTCCTTCTTTCAATTGGGAGTAGAAAATCTAATTAGAGCGACGGTCGTCAGACATTCGTACCAAGTGGCCGCTTCATCTCAACTGGTTTTTGATGAAACCGAATTCAATGCTGGGCATTTTCGCTTTCTATTCATTAACTTTATTATTTCATATTACTTATATTTTATGCATTAATTATTTTATCTTTTTCATTTTTTCATATTTTTTCATTCTTTGAAGTCGTTAGTTTTCAGGTGACTTAGTAAGAATTTCTTTTCATGCCTACATTTGGATACAACTTCTGATAGTTTTTACATGTTTTTGTTTTTTTGGTTTGGAAAGGTAATTATGGTTAGCTTTCTCTTTAAAGGCAAATATTGCAGTGTTTTGATACGTTGTTGTAAGCCGGTATTATTTTTTTTAATTTCAGGGTTATTTTATGGTTTATTTTGGTTTGGATTTTTGAGTTCCCAAATGTGACTAAAAAGTGTGGTATTGTGTTTGTATTTTTATTGTTAAATTGTGTCTTGAATGTGTAGTTCTTCTTTTTCCAAAGGTTCTTTTGTTACGCCTATACTTTGCCTCCTGCCAAGAAATAAAGAAGATAATGAAAACGAGAGAAGAAAAGATGGAATCAATGTTAAAGATCGATGAAATAAAAACAAAACAAAAAGGGGTAATGGTTGGTTGGTTGGTTGGTTTGGTGGCTGTTTTTTTAAGGTATTCCAACTTTTGTGTTATTTTAATCTGAAGTCAGTTTGACAGTTATATAAATATGATGTGTTAGTTGGGTGTTTGAACTTAATATTCTTTGTCTAGACAGAATGACATAAGAAATCTTTTGAAAACAGTCTAAAAAAAGTATCAAGACTTCAGATGAAAAGTAGATAAAAAACCAAAAAAAAAAAAAAAAAAAAAAAAACGAAAAAAACAAACACTGACTCTGATTCATCTAGTTGTCTAGAAATCTTTAAATCTATATATGAATACACGAGTTCCTTAAAAGTACGACCGTTATCATCTTGAAACACTCTCTGGTTAAAGATGAGCCTGTCCAAATCTTTCAAAATGAAATGCAAAAATGTAAATCCTGATTTTCTGGTGACGCTTATCCACCGAATTCTTATTTCTTATGGACCATTCCGTTTTTTATTTTTAAGAAAGAAAAAGAAGAAAAAGGACTTGGTAACATAATAGATATCATAAGAAAGAAGGAAATATAGAAAGAAAAAAGATAGAAAGAGAGTAGGGGAAATTTAGAGAGAGGGGGTGAGCATGCAGAAGCGATAACGCTAATCTGTTTGAATTGAACATAATGGAAAGATGAAAGGAAGGAAAGTAAAAAAAGAGTATGTGTGTGTGTGTGTGTGAGGAGAGAGAGAGAGAGAGTGAAAGAGAGAGAGGGGGAGAGGGAGAGGGAGAGAGAAGGGAGATAGAGTTAAATCAAGATTATTTTACTTTTTGCATTTTACTGCAAAAGCTCTATATAAACCGAAACTTTCGAACGTCAACATTACGATTAATAATAAAATTCCATTCAGTGTAACACCCGTGTTTTATCTGCATTTCTTCACATACTGTCGGATTGGTTTCCTCATTTCACTGCCAAAACTCTTAAGTAAACATATCAACATTGTAATAATTAAATTAACATACTTTAGTATACTGTCGGATAATCTACTGAGTACTATTAGTTTCGTCAGGCTTAAATCTGAGTCAGATTTTTAGCCTGAAGAGCTTTATTGCAAACTAATGGTTCGTCTGACTCAGTAGATTATCACTTAGTATCGAGCACTTTTACAAATTAGCTTCTCCTAGCTTATATGAATATATATATATATATATATATATATAATCTTATATACATATATATACATATAAATTGTTTTTTCTTTTGGCCAAATACTATACCAATAGATTATTTTTTGTTGTACGTCCTGGTTATGTTTGGTAGTATATTTTTACAATCAAACTCTCTGCCGGTTTTTCTCTCCGCAAGGATCTACATTATATATATATATATATAATATATATATATATATATATATGTATATATATAGTCATCCGCTGACACAGTGTTTCGATGTTTACGTCTCATCAATGTGGCTAGACTTAACAGCTACTTCCAGGGAAAATTTTTCAGCAAGCCGACCCTTATTCATTCGGCCGTCAGTAAGAGGCCAACATTTTAATTGATAAATACATATATCAATAGATGCATGTTACTATCACCTGGAGAACTCGAGTCTGTAAACAACAGACGAGTAATATATATATAATATATATATATATATATATATATATATATATATATATATATATATAAGTAACTGGTAATTTGCTTGAAGCATTGTTAAGTATGTTATAATATATTAATGATTTGAAGGCAATTACAATGCATATAAAATAAAAATAAAACAAAAACTAAAAACTAAAAGAACAAACAAAGAAAAAAAACATCTTTTTTTTTTATTTTTTATATGCATTGTAATTGCCTTCAAATCATTAATATATTATATATATATGTAACGCTCAGTTTCGGCTAGAAACCACAAGTTTCCTAGTTCGTATCAGCGTTATGAGTAGCATAGGATCTGTGCGGTAAATAAGGAGCTGATAGGTGTGGCGCTCAGATGCAAAACAATCTTCTTGTCTAGCTAGTGTAAAAGGGGATAGACTCCTTGATTGGCTGATACCGACATTAGGCCGCCCTGACGACTTTACTTTTTATATATATGTTATATATGTATATATTTACTCTCTCTCTCTCTCTCTCTCTCTCTCTCTCTCTCCTATATATATATATATATATATATATATATATATATATATATGCCAATACTAATGCATTCATTAATGTTTAGTTTTTTTATATACTTGTAATTTTCTGTAGATAAAAGTAGTATACAATATTCAAAAGCAAGTATTGTATTTTGTTTGAAAGTGATTTTATTATGAATAGCCATAAGAGAAATTGTAACATTAAAAAATGTGAAGATTTATATAATTAGAGACATCATATTGTATTGTAGTTTGCTGTTTATTTCATTTGATTGGATGTTTGAAAATTTCTTTACAAAAACTGTCAGATATTGAACGATATTTAAGTTGATGATGATATGTTAGAAGAGCAATAATTTACTGAGATTTGTCTCGTTTGATTCGTATTTACTTATAATAAGATTGCCATTACCATGAATTTTATTAAAGGCAATAAAAGTTATTTTTTCCCTCTAGTTTAAAATTGTATGGCATTAAAATGTGCCTATATGAAAATACTGCACTCACACTCACACACACACACGCGAAAACACACACGCTCTCACACACACGCTCACACACACACACACATATATATATATATACCAGGTGTGTCAAAAAAGTATCGGGATTTTTTGTATATTTATTAATTTTTTCTGAATACAAGGTGTGTCAAAAAAGTACCAAGTTTAAAGCTGTATTTACCAAGATAGAAATAAAGAATGAATGGAATGTTTATTTTTTTTCAGAATACAAGGTGTGTCAAAAAAGTACCAAGTTTAAAGCTGTATTTACCAAGATAGAAATAAAGAATGAATGGAATGTTATTTTTTTTCAGAATACAAGGTGTGTCAAAAAAGTACCAAGTTTAAAGCTGTATTTACCAAGATAGAAATAAAGAATGAATGGAATTTTTTTTTTCAGAATACAAGGTGTGTCAAAAAAGTACCAAGTTTAAAGCTGTATTTACCAAGATAGAAATAAAAATGAATGGAATTTTTTTTTTTCAGAATACAAGGTGTGTCAAAAAAGTACCAAGTTCAAAGCTGTATTTACCAAGATAGAAATAAAGAATGAATGGAATGTTTTTTTTTTTTCAGAATACAAGGTGTGTCAAAAAAGTACCAAGTTTAAAGCTGTATTTACCAAGATAGAAATAAAGAATGAATGGAACGTTATTTTTTCAGAATACAAGGATATTAGCGAACTTAGTGAACTATGCTTCGTCCAGGAATTGAACTTGGGTCGACGAGTTATAAAAAATCTGACCCTTTTTTGACACACCTTGCACACACACACACACATATATATATATATATATCTTAATCGAGATCAAAAAGGGTACCTAAAGGTAATATGGTCCCATTTTCATACCAGTTTAATTAATTTATCTCGTCTAAAACTTGTTTTCTTTGACTGGAGACCTTATTTACCTTAAACCCTTCTAATAATAGCCTATATATATATATATATATATATATATATATATATAATCTGTACACACACACGCACACACCACATACACACCCATATATATATATATATATATATATATATATATATATATATATATTATATATAAGAGAATTTGATTTAGTTCATTTTGATAGTTTTGCATTATTGTATCTTGTCTAAAACCTGTTTTCTTTGTGTGGATACCTTAGTTACCGGCCAACCCTCCTAATAACCACTTTATATATATCGATATAAATACACACACACATATATATATATATATACATATACACGCATATATACATATATGCACACACACATACACACATATACATATATATACATATATATACATATATAAAAGTAAGTAAAGTAAAGTCGTCGGGGCGGCCTAATGTCGGCCAGACAGCGAGGGAGTATATCCCCTTTTCACTAGCGCTAGACCAAGGAGATGGTTTTTGCGTCTGAGGTGGAGCGCCACACCTACTGTCAGCTCCTTACTTTACCACACAGATCCCTGTACTACTCATACGCTGAGTTGGCGAGGGCCGGTATCGAACTAGGAACCTTGTGGTTTCTAGCTGAACGCTCTACCGACTGAGATAACCCAGCCCCTATTGAGCATCTTATTGTCTAAATAAAGTGTGCAGTTTGACATTAGGTTAATCAAAAGAGCAAATAATTTTGATGAACAATTCATTTCGTAGCAACAATAGATTAAAAAGATTTTCTCTTCGAATTCCCAAAACGGGATTTCTCATTCTGCTGATAATTCCTTGTTATTTTTCATTCCAAGAGAATTGGTCTCAATTCAATGATAAATTCACAAGATTAAAAAGTAAAAAAAAGAAAAAGAAAAGTAAATTGAATGAATGAAATTTTAAAATAACGACAAGTGACTGATAATATTTTGGAACTTTTTTTTTTTTTTGGTCGACTAAAGAAAAAGACAACTTCCACACTTGGACCAAAATGAAAGATTTTAATCTTTGGTAAAAAAAAAATTTCTTACATACAATTTTTGTAGATAAGTTCAAATAAGACTTTCTGAAATTCTCATTTAAAATGGTGGCACATTAAGAGAAGAATTGTTTTGTCATCTTTCTCTTTGTGTCGAGGTTGTTTGTTCTAGTTCAGTACTTAACCCTAAGATTGAACTCATATTTGTGTATAGCACACACTCATGTATATCACGCACAATTAACGTTTGACTAGTAAATTCTGGAGAAAAAGTATTGTGTATAATACGGATTGACTTCTTTTGTTTATTTCTCTTTCTATCGAGGTTTTGTTTTGTTTCCATACTTAACCCTTACCTTGAACTTGTATTTGTGTATAACACGCACACACACGTATAACGCCGAAACACTGTGTTTGACTATATATATATATATATATATATATAATATATATATATATATATATATATAACTTAACCCTTACGGCATATCAACCTCAGTGGGTTATTTAATGCCGACAAAGTTTTGAAATAAATTCGTTCTTAATGGATACTTAATATTTTTATGAACACATTTTTCTATTTAAACCATAGATGGGACCCTAAGAGGTACGATCACGCCGGGTCAGAGTGGACCTGGCGCAATGATGATGAAGGGGTGCTCCACATTACCTAAACCTTCAGAACTGGAACCTCACCATCAGATAGAGTTTAATGTCATTCCCAGGACATGAAGACTCTCAGACACAGCCTTCTAGCACATATGATAAAAGGGTTGGGGCTTGACATGAGAGCAAGAGGTTCAGGACAATCACATAGGTGCTAGGGCTTGACATGACCAACCGGTTGGTCGGAGGGGGCCTCCTCGCCCGCCCGTCTAGCCAAGTAAGGGTCTAAGTGAAGTGTTGCATATTATGGACTGCTCATCCACCAGGATTCCGTCCTTAAGCATCACGGGACGTCACCCACCGCCAACAGGGCCCCTCTGCAGTATAAAACACACACACACACACACACACACACACACAAAATCTAACGTGCATCCCTAACTATAGACTACGAACTTCTGGGGAAAAAATATTGTATATAATACGTATATAATTGTATAAAATTGCATGCAAATAATAGCTATTCAACGATAATGGTATAGCAAGCCCTAATCCTTTTTATCATGTATATTTACCCCCCCCCCGCACCAGGAGGATGCGACCTAAGGTCAATTTCTTAAGCGGAGTTTATCAGGTTTGAATTCAGAGTTTTTCTTCTCCTAGACTGGTAACCTAGGCATGATTAAAGAGGCAAGTCAGCCCTGCTATTTATCCATAGCTGGAGGGAGAATTGGATTCATACCTTTCCCAAAGGGTATTAGCACATTGTGAAATGCAAACAGCTTCGACGAGGAATTGAACTCGGGTCGACGAGTCCATTTCCTACGACTCGAACAATTAGACCACGCGCCTCCATAGATATATGATATCCTTTTTATCATATATGTGCTAGAAGGCGTGGGTGATGGTCTTAATGCTCTGGGTATGATGTTGATTTCTATCCGATGGAGTAGCTCCAATTCTGGAGCTATATGGAATGTGCATTACCCCTTTATCACAATTACTTCCAGATCCACTTTTATACGTAGTAGTAGTAGTAGTAGTAGTAGTACCTGTTAGTGTTCCATCTATAAGTTAAATAGAAAAACATGAATTTAGAAATATTGAGTTTCAAAAATTGAGTTAAAAAAATGAAGACCCACCAAGAATAAATAAAACAAAAACGTCTTCGGCATGAAATAACCCAATGGGTTGACATGCCGTAAAATCCAACCAACCAACCAACCATCAAAAATGAATAAAACAAAAACGTCTTCGGCATGAAATAACCCAATGGGTTGACATGCCGTAAAATCCAACCAACCAACCAACAATCAAAATGAATAAAACAAAAAACGTCTTCGGCATGAAATAACCCAATGGGTTGACATGCCGTAAAATCCAACCAACCAACCAACCCATCAAAAATGAATAAAACAAAAACATCTTCTGCATAAAATAACCCAATGGGTTGACATGCCGTAAAATCCAACCATCAAACCAACCAACATCAGATGATGGTAAGAGTGTAAAATAAAACTAAAAAAGGTTTTCCTTACATGGAACACGGCATATTTAAGTGGTCCCTATGACTACAACTCATTAATGTGTGAATATATAAGTAGTTACTCCCACTACATCACTTTTTTGTGGTTAAGTCATGCACGTGTAGTAGGAATAGCCACTTAAATACGCTGTGTTCCGTGTGAAAGAACATTTTTATCAGTTTAGACTCTTCTTGCCATCATCTGAAGATCGCTATGAAACATTAACTACTTTTCGGCATACTTTTAAAAAAATCACAGTATTTAAAAAAACAACCTAGATTTTACTTATATACTGGGCCCCTCTCTTGTTTTTTCATAAGTATTTTTTGTTATTAGTATTTGTTTTATCTTATTTCAATAGCTACTTTTGAGATTATTCTGGTATTATATTATATATATATATATATATATATATATATATATATATATATATATATAAGGTGTGTCATAAATGTATCGACGTTGAAGCTGTATTTACCAAATAGAAATAAACAATGAATGGAATGTTATTTTTTTTTTCAGAATACAAGGTGTGTCATAAAAGTGCCGAGTTTGAAGCTGTATTTACCAAGATAGAAATGAATAATGAATAGAACGTTATTTTTTTTTCAGAATACAAGGTGTGTCATAAAAGTGCCGAGTTTGAAACTGTATTTACCAAGATAGAAATGAACAATGAATGGAACGTTTTCTTTTTCAGAATACAATGTGTGTCATAGTAGTGCCCAGTATGACGCTGAATTTACCAAGATAGAAATGAACAATGAATGGAACGTTTTCTTTTTCAGAATACAAGGTGTGTCATAAAGTGCCGAGTTTGAAGTTGTATTTACCAAGATAGTAATGACAATGAATGGAACATTTTTTTTTCAGAATACAAGGTGTGTTCATAAAAGTGCCGAGTTTGAAACTGTATTACCAAGATAGAAATGAACAATGAATGGAACGTTTTTCTTTTCAGAATACAATGTGTGTCATAGTAGTGCCCAGTATGACGCTGAATTTACCAAGATAGAAATGAACAATGAATGGAACGTTTTCTTTTTCAGAATACAAGGTGTGTCATAAAAGTGCCGAGTTTGAAGCTGTATTTACCAAGATAGTAATGAACAATGAATGGAACATTATTTTTTTAGAATACAGGGTGTGTCATAAAAGTGCCGAGTTTGAAGCTGTATTTACCAAGATAGAAATGAACAATGAATGAAACTATTTTTTCAGAATACAGGGTGTGTCACAAAAGTGCCAAGTTTGAAGCTGTATTTACCAAGATAGAAATGAACAATGAATGGAACATTATTTTTTCAGAATACAGGGTGTGTCATAAAAGTGTCGAGTTTGAAGCTGTATTTATCAAGATAGATATGAACAATTAATGGAACCTTATTTTTTTCTCATAATACAGGGTGTGTCAAAAGTACAAAAAATTTCGATACTTTTTTTACACACATTGTATATATATAGGCAGGTATTGTTAAAGGCCACGGAATACTTCTTCTTTATGATTTTCAGTTGTAGGCGTCCAAATCACCTAGTACTATTTGGTAGATTGGGATACAGAGGGTGAAAAAAATGTACCATTATGAGTAGCACAGTGATCTGTTCAGTAAAGTAAGGAACTAATGGTATGTGTGTCGCTTCGCCTCGGACACAAAAAAATCTCCTTGGTCTAGCGATAGTGAAAGGGGGATAGTCTCCCTGGCAGTCTGCCTATTACCGACTTTAGGCTATCCCGATGACTTGACTGAATAAATAAATAGCTTGGCAAAAAATATGGGACATTTTCTTCACCATATCCATCGCGATCTACGAAAAACTACTGGAAGACTTTAACGTCTACAACTGAGGATCCTAAAGAATAAATATTCTATGGTCATTTAAAAAAAACCTGCCTAAATAATACCCTGCTACCAAAAAAGATTATATATATATATATATATATATCAGTGCGTGTGTGTGTGTTTTCATAAGCAGAACAAACTTTCAGCATAATTTTAACGTGCATCTCTTGAGAGTCTGTTGGAGTTTCTTATCGATTAGAATATGACTGTGAAGTTGAGCAAAATTTAACAGCATAAAATACAATAGAAATAAAATGAAATAATACTAGAAAAAAATATCAATTATTTTAAACAGCCACACAATTACGTACACAAACGCACAAGTATATATATATATATATATATATATATATATATATATATATGTGTGTGTGTGTGTGTGTATATATTATATATATATATATATATGATACGTTGTCGTGGTTGAGTCTACATATACTTCTTTATTGATATATCTCGTGAGTCTAGTTCTCAGTATATATATATATATATATATATATATATATATATATATATATATATATATATATAACACGCCTACGCACACACACACGGGTTAGATACGGATTTAGGCTCCTTAAACTCCAACAAATATTTCTTTTCACCCCTAGCACCACTGACCCACATATCCTACTTCGATTAACCGCATTCTATGTCCGTATACACACAGACACACACACACACACACACATATACATACACACACACACACACATATATATATATATGTATATTATTTTTTGGGGGGGGAGAATATGTGCTTAATTAAAGTCGTACTCAATTAAGCACATATTCTCCCAAAAATGTCGGCTAAAAAAGCCATATCAAACACATTGTTTGTTTGTTTACTTCTCATATATATATATATATATATATATATATATATATATATATATATATAGGTTTCTCTCCTACGTCTTGTCAATTTCTTTTGCTATATATATATATATATATATATATATATATATATATTATATATATATATATATTGGGGAAATTTTTGGTTGTTTTGGAAGCAGGAAACGAGAGAAGAACAGAAACAAAATGATGAATATTGTGTTATTAATCTCATTTAATAACAATATTTCGAGGGTCGTTTCTCTTGTCTGTACTGTTGGAGTCACACGGTGTTTTGTCCGGACTGCTAATTAATTGGCTTGTTGTCTTTGATATTGGTTTTTATCTCTTCTTGATTCTATGCGTTGCTCGACATCTTAGGAGTAAGGGGTAGAGAAAGAAGTGTATTTTGGCTGTATTTTTTGTGGTGGACTATAGCAGTCCACCACAAAAATACAGCATTGAGTGGTAGAAATATTTATATGTGTTTAAATCATATAGATATTAGTTAAATCTGGAGTGTTTAAATAAGAATGAACTATCTATTTTAATTCCCACACTCAATCACACACTGACTGTGTTCTATGATAATGTAATCCAGACAGGCAGATATATAAAAGACAAAGCCATTAAACCAGATATTGTCATCTGGAATAAACATTAAACAAACTGCTCTCATTATTGATGTTGCTGTCCTAATTGAGTATGGCTTCGATAGAGCTGAGCGGGAAAATATTACAAAATATCAAGACCTTAAGAATTACCTGAAAACAACTTGGTCATTGAAAGAAAGAAATATCATACCCGTTGGGATATGGGCAACAGGGTTGGTGAAGCAAAACTTTATAATTTAAAATATAATAATCTCTTTTTTCTCCAACTCTGCATGTCAAATGTTTTTACTAGATTCTATAGTTAGTGTGTATCTTTATCATGTTCTCTTGGTTTTGTGATGAATTTATTTAAAGTATATGTCCGGTTTAGTCCAGTTGGTAGAGTGTCCGCCTTGGAACCACAATGTTCTGGGTTTGATACGGACCTCGCTAACTCAGTGTATGAATAGCACAGCTTCTGTATGGTAAAGTGTGGGGAGGCTGATGGTAGGTGTAGTGCTCCACTTCAAACACAAAAACAATCTCCCTGATCTAGCACTAACGAAAAGGGGATAGACTCCCTCGCTGTCTGGCTGATACTGACAATAAGCCACTCTGCCTACATTTTTATTATTCTTTGCTAATAAAACCTAAGTCTTTACAAAATGTTTTCCTAATTACAATGTCCATTATAATTAAGCAACATAAACAGATCGTAGCTATTTAATGTTGAATTAACCTGTTTAATTATTTTGGTAAGGAAGAAGCTCCAAATTTGCAGTTCTTTTTGAGAAAATTTGAAAAAAATACCTTGAAACAATACTAGGTAAACCAAGCTACTATGAAGTACAAATAGCAGCTATCAAAGGAGCCTGCTCCATCTTAAAACAATCCTTAGGATACAAGTACTATTTATTAAGGAGTTAGCCCCGGACAGGGGCCCCTAGGCTTCTAGAAAGTGTTAAAAGAAAATACAACAAAAAAGAGATATCTAAAACATATCCTTTATTCTGGCGTTTCCCTGAGAACAGTTCACCTTATTCTAAATGACTGGTTGCACTCGAACTGCTCTTCCATTTCCTCCAGCATAGCAATTCTCGCTAACATGAGAAATGGGAGAAGGAAGTATTTGTGTTTGCTATGTTCGTAACAATGATATGTATATAAAATTATTTTTACTGATATGTTTAATTAATCAGTATCCGTTGCGGAACAATTTACACAAGACACACAGCTGCGTTTATTAATGCGTGACAAGCGTTTTAAATATTTTATTGCATTGTTGTATGATAAGAATATGTCACGGTGAGAAAATACATGCTGTGTCCAATTCTTTGTTGGTAGTCACTATTTATGGGCTCATCATATATATATATATATATATATATAGTTATAGTTAGTCCTTTGTTAGTATTGGAGAAATGAGAATAAAGAGCTCGATTACTTTTGTAAAAGCTGTATTTATTTATTATATTGTACAATATATTTAAGGTGAAATTGTTACCATCGGTTTCTAAGCAGCATGCTTGCGCTGCTGCCCTTCATCACGACAACGCAATTATCTTGTGTTGTCGTGGGAAGGAAACCAATCGTAACAATTGCACCATAACTGTATTGTACACTATAATATAATATATATATATAATATATATATATATATATATATATATGGTGTGTGTGTGTGTTGTGTGTGTATAAAGCAATGGTCGTCTGTTTACAGACTGGATCTATGTATATGAAGCTATGTAATATATATATATATATATATATATATATATATATATATATATATATATATATATGATGCAATGATCATCTATTTACAGACTGGATCTCTCTGGTGATCGTAAAATATATAAACAAATGTATATATTTAAACGCCACCCCTTTACGACAGCTGTCATATGGCCGAGAGGTTAACGAATTGGGCGGACGAAAATTCAGTCGGGTTTCGCTCTTGGTCAGAGGTAGTTGCTGTGTCTAGCCACACTGAGGGGACGTGAGACGTCTGTGGATGACTCATATATATATATATATATATGAGTCATCCACACACACACACACACATATATATATATATATAAATATGACTGATGATGAATCGATCGGGTTTCTATCCCGGCTGTTGGTAACTTATAAATGTCTAGCCACACTAAAGAGATGTGATACGTCGAAACAAGGTGTTTGTGGATGACTATATATATATATTATAATATATATATATATATATATATGTGTGTGTGTGTGTGTTGTGTGTGTGTGTGTATGTGTATATAATATATAAAATTGGTAAAGAAAAGGGCTTTAAAACTTGGCCATTTTACGGTTATATATTTCTACACACAAGTATCTGTGCCTAACTATACACAAATACCTGTGTGTGGAAATAGATCTATATCGCAAAATGGCTGATTTTTATCAATCTGTTTAATTAATATTCAACAAACTCTAATATATATATATATATATATATATATATATATATATATATATATATATATATATATATATTGTGTATGGTTGGCACTATTATACTTGAAAAAGCGGTAGTAATCCAACGTACAGTGTTATTAAAGAGTGCTCAATATCTGGGATAGAGCGTTGATAGATGAATTAATGAACAAATAAAAGGTTTAGCTTTTATTTATTTTCATAGGAACAATATCTACAACCGAGCGGTTTCTTGCTCGGTTGTAAAGAAACCAAGCAAACAACCGCTCTCGGTTTTCTCTGAGTTCACATAGAGAGAGAGAGAGAGAGAGAGAGAGAGAGAGAGAGAGAGAGAGAGAGAGAGAGAGAGAGAGAGATTTGAATAGACTGAAGTACACGGAAAAGAAAGAAATATATATATATACCATCAACCCTCCGCAAGAGCAGGATGTGACACAAGGTCATTTTTAAGCGGAATTTAACAGGTTTGAATTCAGAGTTTTCCTTCTTCTAGACAGGTTACCTAACCATAGTTAAAGAGCCCATTCTGACCTGCTATATACCCATAGTTGGTGGGGGGAGAATTGAATTCATACCTTTCCCAAGAGTATTAGCGCTATGTGAAATGCAAACAGCTTCGTCCAGGAATTGAACTCGAGTCGACGAGTCCATTTCCTACGACTCTAACCATTAGACCACGCGCCTCCAAAAAGAAAGAAATATAACAATTGTTCTGAATGAAATAAGATAGAAGGATGATGTGCTGTCGGTTGTGTATGTGTATAATGATTACTTCAGTTAACAATCGTGAACTTTACAATGAAAGATGTTAGAATAATTTGATGGTATCTCAAATGCAAATCATTTGTAGTATATATTTGGCATTCTTATTTACTTATTTGAAATGTCAGTTTTGCTTTCATCTTACAGTTTGGGGAACAATGCAAAAGCATTAATAATAAAAGATTCTTTTTTAGAACAAAAGATTCTTCCTAAATTCACGTTTCAAACAACGACTAAATTGCCAATTAACTTTTCATAACATTTTCCCAAGCAGCTGGTGAAAAAAAAAAGAGGCATCGCTAATAACAATATTGCTTCTTTAGTGGTACATAGACACATTAATACCTGCAATGTGGGCTATTTCCTTTTACACTCTAATACAAAAGATAATTTGAAAAAAAAAGCACTTCCTTGTCACTGTAATAATGTTTGCCTCTCTTCAACCCCATAAAAGAGGGTTTGAGAGGCAAACAATATTCCAGTGACGAGGAAGTGAAATCTGTAGTGAAGAAGCGACTCAAAGAACAGTTAAAAATTTTACATGTCAGGGATACATGTTGTCATTTGAAGGTGAAACATTGCTATTGAGAGAAATGGTGACTATGTGGAGAAGTAGGGATGTAATCCACAGAGGACTAGCTTCATTTTGATGTATGATACATGTTCTTGTCTTAGTAATTATACCTGTCCTAAACAAAATGGCATTAGTTTTTGAAACATCCTTGTAGTTAAGAAGTGGAAACCTCATTAGAGAAACTGAATATATTTTATTAGTAGTACAAAATAATTTAAACACAACTGATGTGTGATATTTTTCCAACACTAATAACTATTGTATGTTTCTGTACTTTTACTAACTTATGCAAACTCTCTATGGCATACTAATCACACTAATGTATACGTATTTATTTGCTACACTGTTGCTTTCAATGTGAGATTTTATCTTTTACATAGGAATAATTCGGACCATATGACCTTTAGGCACCCCTTTTTGATCTCAATTAAGAAAGGACATGTTTTTCATTTACACCGTCAATATCCGCTTGTTTTAACAGACGATTTTTAGATTTAAAATTTTTTTAATAAAACTAACCCCTAACCCTAACCCTAACCCGAACCCTAACCCCGAACCCCTAAAAACAACCGGATATTGACGGTGTAAATGAAAAACATGCACTTTCTTAATCGAGATCAAAAAGGGTGCCTAAAGGCAATATGGTCCAATAATTCTAATATGTATCTCTACCCATTTCCACCTGGTGATTAGACGTTTGCAAGTCTATATTGAAATTTAATAAATTGATAAATTTTCAGAAATCTTTTCATTCATACACCTGTTCCACTTAATTTACAAAATTTACATTTAATAAATGCAAAATCTTACAGTGAAATTATTATTTTCAGCTGGGTATTTTCAGCTCCCGTAAAGGAAACAGTAGAAATTTTTGGGCACAGAAAATCTCTTGAAAATATAAATATTGTAAACTGGAATCAGTAAAAGGATATATATTTACCTAACTTCTCTGCCATGGGAGGATGTGACACCAGGTCAATGTTTAAGAGGAGTAAAGCTGGTTTGAATTTTTCCTTCTCGTAGACTGGTTTCCTTACGAAGGCTGAAGAGCCTAGTCTAAAGAAAGAGACCAAAAACAAGATATTTCTTTCTTTACAGAGGTGCATAAAACACCTGAAGATGGTTGGAGAATGTGTCTATCCAATCCCTCCGCCACGGACAGGATATGACACAAATCAATTTTGAATAGGAGTAAAGCTGGTTTAAATTAAGAGTTTTCCTTCTCATATATTGGTTGCCATTCCATGGCTAAAGAGCATAGTCTGAAGAAAGAGACTAAAAACAAGATCTTTCTTTCTTTTATAGAGATGCATATTGCACCTTAAGATGGTTGGAGAATTTTGTATTTATCCAACTATCTCTGCCAGAGACAACGTGTGGCACATGGCCAATTTTAAGTGGAGTAAAGCTGATTGAAATTAAGAGTTTTCTTCTTTAGACTGGTTGCCAAACCATCAAATTTAGGATCTCATTCAAGTAGTGACACTTCTCGTGATGCTTCTCAGATTGATAGGCATGCAAAAACAATGACGGCATTATTTGAATGAAATCTTCAAAAGACTGATTGATCAACAGTCAAACTATACAGAGTTTTGGGTCATTGTTAAGGGAAAATCTATACAGCAGTCAAAACATGGGGTGTTTACATACTACAATAGATATGAAGACAATAGTCATTATATAATTGCAGATATTTGCAACACATATGGTGATTTTTTATATTTTACAAATACTCATTTACATATGGTGACATTTGCAATAGGATGTCCAGAATAAAAAAATGATATCCTTATATATATATATATATATATATATATATATATATATATATATATATATATAGGTCATCCAGAGATACATATTCCTTTTGCACTTTATTTGCTCTTTGTCTTTCTTTCTCTCTTTCTCTCCCCTCTCTCTCTCTCTCTCTCTCTCTCTCTCTCTCTCTCATTCTCATACTATTACTTTGTACCCACTTATATGGTCAATAATTAGTTGACAATTATATGGTTTTCAAGCATTCCTATATATGTATTTACCCAACCCATCTGCAACGAGCCGGATGTGACACAGGTCAATTTTTAAAACAAGGTTTAACAGGTTTGAAATCAGAATTTTTCTTCTAGATTGATTGTTTTACCAAGGTTAAATCGCCCAGTCTACCCTACTAATATATCTCGTAGCTGGACGGAGAATATTAGTTTCCCGTGTGTATTAATGCTATAAGAATTGAATATGGGGTTCTTATAATACGTTAGAAGATTCAGAGTAACCCACCAACGTAGGTGAATATATACATTAATAAATCCGAACAAAGAAGAACAACATGACAACAATACAGACTTTATTGTCTGAGCACGTGAAACATGATATACATGACAAGATACAACATATAGGACGAGAGTATTTTGGAAGTACGAAATAGTTTATAAAGAATATGAGAGTCACTTACTGATAGTTGGGGGTCAAAGCCCTCCACTTAATAGACAGAGACACCATGCGTCTAGTTCAATTTTTGTAGAAGCTATACAGAGAGAGAGAGAGAGAGAGAAAGAGAGAGAGAGAGAGAGAGAGAGAGAGAGAGAGAGGTGGGCTTCAGACGCTCAGTTTAAATAACCAGCTAATAGTGTCACCTAGAGGCGAAATCCTCGCGGTTAGAGAAGATAACCTTTTGGACAAAATTCCATCCCAGCAGGGACAGACAATCGCTGCAATTCTATCTGAAATGTAACCAGCCTCATCCATTTTCCACGATGGTAACCATTACTCCACGGTCACATGCTAAATGACTCCTTTAAACAGGTAAACAATTCACATATAGTACACTGGATTGATTTAATAATTGATAATTATTTATTAATTAGATTAAATTACCATGACCAGAAAACACAATACGGAGATTGACTAGATTATTTTACGATCCCTTATTTTGTGGCGTAGGCTGGTGGCACGGGAGTAGAGTTTCCGTTATGCATTCTATGGTCGCTGGTTCGATCTTAACTGGCAGAGATCAGGGTGTACACTGCTGATGTGATCTAATAAGGTCGAAACAGCTGCCCAGTGTTCAGCATGTCGCACACGGTTTGCCAAAATTTATGGTCATGATAATCTAATCTATTTAATATACAGTTTAATTCCTATATTTACAAAATAACAATTATTTCTAAAACCATTTGGATTCGGCCTCATCTTTATTGTTTTCTGTACAGCGTTTCGACCGATGTGCCCTCCGGCCTTCTTCAGGTATTTCTTGTCGGACTCGGGAGCCTTCTTTTACTCGGAAACCTTCTTTTTGAACTCGGGAAACTTCTTGTCGTAATCGGGGGCCATCACAGAACTTTGTTTAATCCAAGGGCGTATTATGTTCTCATATAACCATAGCTGGGGTACAGGTATTAAACTGTGTTAATTATAATTCTATGTTACTGTCGCTCCTGGTCAGGACTGAACCTGCAGTCTAGAGATAACTCTTAATGCAACGCTTTTATCCACTACGCTATGTGTCCAATTTGAGTCCCACAAGAAACATACAAAGAAGACCGGAGGACACATCGGCCGAAACGTTGTACAGGTAACAATAAAGATGAGGACTATAGCCCGAATAATCCAAATAATACTAATTATCAAGTCTCCATCTCAAAAGTTCAGAGAAATAGTATTTCTAAACCCTTTTAAGATCAAATCTTTCTCCAAGACTGAGAAGAATGCAAAGCATTTCATTTCCTGAAGATTTTGGTGTGTTTTGTTTTACGGCATATCAACCTCAGTGGGTCATTTAATGCCGACAAAGTTTTGAAATAAATTCATTCTTAATGTATACTCAAGTTTTTTTATAAACACCTTTTTCTATTTAATCCAAAGATGTGACCCTAACAAGTACTATCACTCCGGGCCAGAGTGAACCAGGAGCAATGGTGATGAAGAGGTGCTCCACATTCCCCAGACCTCCAAAACTGGAATCTCACCATCATTTCCAGGACATGAAAGACCCCATCCACCGCCGTCTAGCTCCCATATAATAAAAAGGGTTGGGGCTTGCCATAAGGGCAATCGAGTTGGGGCAATCATATAGGTGCTAGGGCTTGACGTGATCATCCGATTGATCGGATGGGGCCTCTCTGTCCGCCCGTCTAGCCTAATTAAGAGACAAAGTGGAGTGTTGTATGCTATGGACTGCTCAGCCACCTGGGTTCCTTCCTTTAGCATCATGAGTCGCCACTCACGGCCAACCGGTGGTCCCATTGAGGGAGTCTTACCCCTCTGCAGAGGTGCAGACGGTGTATTCTAACGTCCCAGCCGACAGGGCGGATTTCCTGAAGAAACATTTGTTTCACTCTATAAAGATCGAATCAGAAGTTACGTGATCAAAGCGTTAGAGACTAACAATGTTCAGATTAAGATGAGTGTACAGTCGAACCGTTATTTGTTTAAAGTGAATTCTATTGGCACATTTGATGGATGATTTGGCTCTTATAATCACGTCTTTTTCTCATATTTGGTAAATATAAAGATTATGATTATTTGTTAATTCCTGTTCGGCACCATCTCTCCCCGACCCCCCCCCCACAGGTTTTTGTCTTTGACTTCACACACACTTTAGTCGATGGGGCAGAAATTCTTCTCCACCTTTGATTTATTTTCCAAAGCTTAATTTGATGTATTGGTTGTTTTGATCTGTTAGTATCTTTAAGTACATTCTTTGAACTTGGTAATTGGTAACTACACAATTCTGTCTACAGAGCGCAAAGTCTGGTGTTTCATGCGGACGACTGGCTGGGGCTAGACATTAAATAAGACTATATTCTACACTGAATGCCCCAAAAACATTAGTTTACAATGCCGGTGGAACGAGATATTTGTGCAATATTTCTTTGTTAGATAAGTAGTTTTAAAAGTTTTTCTTGCTCGAGGCAAATACTCAAAAACGAAAAAAAAAAAACTCATATATTTTAGCTTAGCCTATTACATCTATCTATCTCTCTCTCTTAGCCTATTACATCTACCTATCTCTCTCTCTTAGTCTAAAACATCTATGTATGTATGTATGTTTATATCTATCTATCTCTTAGTTTATTACATCTATCTATCTCTCTCTCTTTCTTAGCCTATTACATATATCTATCTATCGATCTATCTATCTATCTATCTTAGCCTATTACATCTAACTATCTCTCTCTTAGTCTCTAACATCTATCTATCTACCTATCTCTTTTAGCTTATTACATCTATCTATCTATCTCTATCTCTCTCTCTCTCTTAGCCTATTACATATATCTATCTATCTATCTATCTATCTATCTACCTATCTATCTATCTTAGCCTATTACATCTATCTATCTCTCTCTTAGTCTCTAACATCTATCTATCTCTTTTAGCTTATTACATCTATCTATCTATCTCTATCTCTCTCTCTTAGCCTATTACATATATCTATCTATCTATCTATCTATCTATCTTAGCCTATTACATCTACCTATCTCTCTCTCTCTTAGTCTAAAACATCTATCTATCTATGTATATATCTATCTATCTCTTAGTTTATTACATCTATCTATCTATCTATCTATCTATCTATCTATCTCTCTTAGCCTATTACATATATCTATCTATCTATCTATCTTAGCCTATTACATCTACCTATCTCTCTCTCTTAGTCTAAAACATCTATCTATGTATGTATATATCTATCTATCTCTTAGTTTATTACATTTATCTATCTATCTATATCTATCTCTCTTAGCCTATTACATATATCTATCTATCTATCTATCTATCTATCTATCGATCTTAGCCTATTACATCTACCTATCTCTCTCAGTCTCTAACATCTATCTATCTATCTATCTATCTATCTCTTTTAGCTTATTACATCTATCTCTCTATCTATCTCTCTTAGCCTATTTCATCTATCTATCTATCTATCTCTCTATCTTAGCCTATTACATCTACTTATCTCTCTCTTAGTCTAAAACATCTATCTATCTATGTATATATCTATCTATCTCTTAGTTTATTACATCTATCTATCTATATCTATCTATCTCTCTTAGCCTATTACATCTATCTATCTATCTATCTATCTTAGCCTATTACATCTATCTATCTCTCTCTTAGTCTCTAACATCTATCTATCTATCTATCTATCTATCTATCTATCTCTTTTAGCTTATTACATCTATCTATCTATCTATCTATCTCTCTATCTTAGCCTATTACATCTACTTATCTCTCTCTTAGTCTAAAACATCTATCTATCTATGTATATATCTATCTATCTCTTAGTTTATTACATCTATCTATCTATCTATATCTCTCTCTCTTAGCCTATTACATATATCTATCTATCTATCTATCTATCTATCTTAGCCTATTACATCTATCTATCTCTCTCTTAGTCTCTACATCTATCTATCTATCTATCTCTTTTAGCTTATTACATCTATCTATCTATCTCTTAGTTTATTACATCTATCTATCTATATCTATCTATCTCTCTTAGCCTATTACATCTATCTATCTATCTATCTATCTTAGCCTATTACATCTATCTATCTCTCTCTTAGTCTCTAACATCTATCTATCTATCTATCTCTTTTAGCTTATTACATCTATCTATCTATCTATTTTAGCTTATTACATCTATCTATCTATCTCTTTTAGCTTATTACATCTATCTATCTATCTATCTATCTATCTATCTCTCTTAGCCTATTACATCTATCTATCTATCTCTCCTAGCCTATTACATCTATCTATCTATCTATCTATCTATCTATCTATCTTAGCCTACATATATCTATCAATCTATCGTTCTCTATTAGCCTATTACATCTACCCCCCTCTCTCTCTCTCTCTCTCTTAGCTTATTGAATAAGAATATATTCTATCAAGAGTCTGGATTTGCAACTGATCCTCGCCAATTCAGCGCATCAGCCACCCTATCGGCTGGGGTAGAAAAATACACCGACTGCACCTCGGTAGACGAGTAAAATCCCCCCTCCCCAATCGGGCCACCTGTTGGTCGTGGTGCCGATTCCAGATGCTTAAGGATGGAACCCTGGTGGCATGCTATACTCGACTCTTAGGCTAACCGGGCTGTCAGAAAGACCCTCTCCGATCAATCGGCTGATCACGCCAAGCCCTAGCAACTATATGATTGTCCTTACCGTATTGACCTTGTATTATGTTAGGATTTAAAATACGATTACTGTTAAAACTTTCCTCGTTGTATTTTTAAAAAAGAAGGTTGGTTGATTATTTTGATTAATGACATATAAACCGTTCTGGGGTATTTAATTCCGAATCTTTTTATTTATCTATTTTTGGAGAATAAGTTTTGTACGTGAATAGTTTGAAGGTAAATATTGGTTTGGTTTTATAAACTGGTAGGAATAATTTTCTTTAACTTCACTAGCAAATATATGCACTCTCCAGATGCAAGTATTTAAGTTATTAATGTAATAAGTAAAGTCGTCGAGGGCGGCCTGATGTCGGTATCAGCCATGCAGCGAGGGGGTTTATCCCCTTTTCAATAGCGTTAGACAGGGATATTATTTTAGCGTCTGACATGGAGCGCCACACCTACCATCAGCTCCTTACTTTACCGCACAGATCCCTGTGCTACTCATACGCTGAGTTGGCGAGGGCGGGTATCGAACTAATGTAATATAGATTTAAAACAGAGCGGATGTTTAATCGAAAAGTACAACAACTGAAATCTACCCTTTCATTACTCTCGTCTTTCATTGCTAAATTTTCCTAATTTAGCTATTTAGTTAAAATAGGAAATACAATAGATTTCTTTTAAGGAAATGAAATAGATTTCTTTTAAGATTCATTCTTGGGATTTTTGCTCATATTTATTAAAATAAAATCAAACCATTAGAAATCAATAATACTAAGCGCATATTTATTAAAATCAAATTTTTAATATCAATATGCAAATTAACCTTCCCGTTCACACTGTAAACCGCTATTTTGTTATATATATAAATACAATTGCATGTTATTAGTTTGTACCTAAGGCAAGTAGCATTAATAATGTATAAAAATTTTATTAATAATTGAGGTTAATAATTGAGGTTTAAAAAAGTACAAAAAATCTAGATTCTTTTTTGACAAACTTTGTATATATATCCGCACGAGCAGGATGTGACACAAGGTCAATTTCTTAAGCAGGGTTTAACAGGTATGAATTCAGACATCTTCTTCTAGACTGGTTACCTGGCCAGGTTTAAAGAGCCCAGTCTGTCCTGCTATTTACCCATAGCTGAAGGGAGAATTGGATTCATACCTTTCCCAAGCGTGTTAGCGCTATGTGAAATTCAAACAGCTTCGTCCAGGAATTGAACTCGGTCGACGAGTCCATTTCCTATGACTCTAACCATTAGACCACGCGCCACGTATATATATATAGACAAT
>CM042158.1:39099676-39119676 GCA_023376005.1 Doryteuthis pealeii | reverse complement strand
GATGCTGGAAAATTTGAAAGTTTTTTCAATCGGCTAATTCCGTGTGTTTCCGTGGTGTTGTAAGTCCGTTTGATTTTGCGCTCGGTGAGATTGTTTGAAATTCTTTTAAATATTGTTTTTTTACTATAAATTTAGCCTCGCTCAGGCATAGTGAAATAAAGGTATTTTTTATAATGTGTTTGAAGCATTGTGCATAATTGTAATAGAAATTTTTTTGAAGGCAGTTGACAATGCCATATATGTTGAAAACTATTTTTATTTACCTTTTTTTTCTATTTTTATCTACCTTTTTTTCTTTTCTTTTTTTCTATATGTATATATATATTTTAAAAAATACTCATAAAACATTTTTCTTAAATTTTCCTTCAATACTCCTAATATATAATTAAAGATAATCTTTTATTTACTTATTTACTGGTCCATCTAATTAGATTAATACATTTTATTTTTTACAAAAAAAAAAAAAATAGAGAAAAAAGAAAAAAGAAAAAGAAAAACAGAAAAGAAAAGAAAAGCTAAGTATATGAATTTTTCTATGTGACAGTTTTTATTTTGAATTCAACATGGCTACATTGTCGCAATGTTTCACCGGAAGATAAACAGACAATATTGGATACATATACAAGCAGGGGTTCAAACATTCGTTCTCAACAGATATTAAAAAAAAAGAAATTACAGTTATTCGCCCATTTCATTCATAACATAAAGAAAAAAGAAAGGGGTGAAAGAAAAAAAGAAGAGGAAAAAAGAAGAGGAAAAAATATATAACCACACAAAAAAAACTTAAGCACGTACATTTCTGATATTAATCTCTGAAGATAAAGTTCTATACTTTGAAATCGATACGACAAAAATAACATCTTTTTGTTTTTCTTTTTTATACGCATTGTAATTGCCTTCAAATCATTAATATATTATAATATATGTATGTATGTATGTATGTATGTATATAGATAAAAGCGTATGAAAAAACACACTTTGTTGTTAAAATAAATATATATATTTTTAAAAAAAAATACTTCTTCATTGCTGTATTTGACAATGTTTTCGATTCGCTTCGTCTTGTTCATTCGCTGTATGACCTGATTCAGAAAAAATTGTAAGTTAAAATCTTCCGATCGTTTGGGTCAGAATAGAATCAAAACAGATGGTAGCCAGGATAATGCTGACCATATCAGAAGTAAAATCTCAAGTAGGTCGGAACTCCCAGAAGCGATAATCGGCAGTGGTGGAGATAGTCCTTTGAAGTGACCAGACTAAGGGCGCGGAACAAGATCATGTTTATCTTATTCCGCGCCCTTAGTTGTCGTGAAGAGAATCTTTTTATTGTTTTTCCTTTCCACTTAAGAAAAGAGATAAACTCTTGTTGAAAATCGGAATTAAAGAAAATCAAATGTATTTAAAAACACTCAAGTAGCCGGAAGAACTGAATCCCCTGTCGATTTGGCGGAAGTGAATTCGATTGGCTGGTTGGAACTAGAGGAGGCGGTGCCTTTCCAGAATAGGATGTCCAGAGAGAGTTACTAATATCTTCATGCCGGCCGGAAATAAAATTGTTCCGATTGAAATATTTTTCAGACGTTTTTGGCTTGAGAAGCCGATGAGGCCGAACGGGCAGATGAAGCCAAACCAGGCTGGAGAGCAGATGAAATTGTGATTGCTTGAGAATCACATGAGCTGATCGGGCTAGCTGAGAAGATTAACGCAAATACTGAGAGCCGAGAGTAACTGACTTCAGCTAAGACCATTTTTGGTGCACCTAGAACAAATAGTAACGATTTTTGGCTCCGAAACCACGTTTGAACTAATGTTATCGTCATATGATGATTGTATTTTAAGGTAATTATGAAACACCTAATCAGTGTCCGAGGTTACAGCGGCTTGAACGTTGTACATGCCATGATAAAGATGAGGACAACAGTCCGAATTATCAAAATTATACACATCAAGCCTTATGTCAAAAATACAGACAAATGATATTTTCTGCTCTTATTTGGATAACTGATCTCATATTTGTTGTTATTTACACAACGTTTCGGCCGATGTGCCCTTCAACCTTCTTCGGGTATTTCTTGTCGGATTCGGGAACCTTTTTGTTTAACTCGAGAGCCTTCACGGAACTTCAAACCAAATCCATTATTCAATTTACGGGAGTAGACTGTTGTCGTTTCATTAACCATGATCGGCTATAAGAGCTAATCTGTATTAATTATTCTATGGTACTGTTGCCCTTGGCCAGGATTGAACCTGCAGCCCAGAGATGACTGTCACTTAGAACTGTATTAACCCATCGCCTATATCCGATGTGCCATGCCGCCCTGTCTGCTGGGGCATTATAATACACCGACTGCACCTCTGCAGAGTGGTAAGACTCCCCCAATGGGGCCACCTGTTGGCCGTGGGTGGCGACCCGTGATGCTTAAGGATAGAGCCCAGGTGGATGAGCAGTTCCTGACATGCAATACTCCACTTTGGCTCTATCTTGGGCTAAACGGTCGGTCGGAGAGGCCCCCTCCAATCAATCGGCTGGTCACGTCAAGCCCTAGCACCTATATGATTTTCCCAACTCTATTGCCCTTATGGCAGCCCCAACCCCTTTTTATCATATGGGTGCTAGAAGGCGGTGGCTGCGGGTCTAAATGTCCTGGGAATGACGTTAAACTCTATTTGATGGTGAGGTTCCAGTTTTGGAGGTTTGGGGAATGTGGAGCACCCCTTCATCACCATTGCTCCCTGTTCCACTCTGACCCGGAGTGGTAGTACCTGTTAGGATCCCATCTATGGGTTAAATAGAAAAATGTATTTATAAAAAAATTGTATTATCCATTAAGAATTGATTTAATTTCAAAACTTTATCGGCATTAAATGACCCACTGAGGTTGATATGCCGTAAAACAAAACAAACCAAACCAAACGATGTGACATGTGTCTTATTGGACAATTCAGAGTGAATTTTGGTAACTTATAAACCTAATGTCATATTTTACCAAGAATATTTCCCTTTATATTTATGTATGATTTTTTTTTTACTTTGACTCATATTACGTTCATTTATTTTTTTTTTTTTGAGTCAGACGAAAAACATTTGAAGAAGGCCGGAGTGTATATTGGTCGAAACACTTTCTAGATAACAATAAAGATGAGGACTACAGTCCGAATAATCCAAATAATACAACTTATCAAGCCCCATCTCAAAAATTCAGAGAAATATTTTCTACTCTGTTTGTAAATTATGTTATTCCATAATTAATAAGAAAATGATTTTAGGCCAATTTGTTAAAATCTGCAGAAAATTTGAATTTCGCTAATTTAATTTCTTGTACAGCAAAAAAACTAATCGTTTCCTCAAATGTGTTAAGCTCCAATGAGAAAGCATATGTTTCCACGAAGTTGTAAGAGTCGTAATCATCCGAATTTCCTACCTAAAAAAATATTTAATTATTTCCAGAAGGAGATGAATAATTTTCAAGGATGAACACAGATTTATACACGAATTCCAGTTTTAATATTTCGCTGCTAAAATGATTTAAATATAAAGTAAATCATCTTCTGTACATTTATATCTCATTTGCACGGATGGAAAAATAAAATTACCAACAATTATGATCTCTTACAGCGGGTTTTCAAAGTTTAGGTACCGGTCATGCGTGGGAGGGGTCCAAGTAAATCACTGTATCACAAAGTAAACTCAGATAAAATACAAATCACATCTGGACTCAGATTCAGTATCGTGTATACGTGTATACGTATTTATATATGCATATATGAAAAATAAAATGGATATGAATCCAACAGTATGTGTAGAAACAAGATGTTAATAGTTTTGCTGACAGAAATCTGCTTCGACCATATAAAGAGGTCTTTATCAAAGCAACTATGTATAATAGGAAAGACAAAATAAATAGATCGTTAATCAAGAGGCATAAAACGCTCTCGATCAGGGCCGGAATTTAAAAAAAAAATGTTTTAAATGCGTATTCTATATATATATATATATATATATATATATATATATATAAGTTCATATCTCGAGTACTTTCGGCACTTTGAAGTACCATCATCAGGAGTGATGTGTTTATGTTCCAGTTTTTTTTCAAGTTAGTATATTAAGGGGTGTGGAGGCTGGAAGGAGGAGAATTTATAGGAAAAGTGTTATACTACATTAAAAATTAATTTTATTAGATATATATATATATATATATATATATATATATATATATATATATATATATTGTGTGTATGTGAGCAATATTAATAATTCCAATAAGAAAGAAAAACATAACAAACCGTTATTTGACAATCATAAAATTATTTCAGCCGGTAAATTCATAAATTTTGTTGATATTTAACCTGGAGTTGTTCACTTCAGTAATCATACTGTAAAGATCATATAAACAGTTTGGTACTAGGGTAGAAAGAATTTTATAAAGAATTATATATACCAAGTTTGTGAAGAAATTTAGCACAATATTGTAGCAGGGGATATTTCCCGGCACTGTGATAAAAATGTTGGACTATATTACCTGTAGGCACCCCTTTTTGATTTCGATTAAGAAAGGACATGTTTTTCATTTACACCGTCAATATCCGGTGTTGGGTAGGGGTTAGGGATTAGGGATTAGGGTTAGGGGTTAGTTTTATAATTAAAAAAAATCTAAAAATCGTCTGTTAAAACAACCGGATATTAACGGTGTAAATAAAAAACATGTCCTTTCTAATCGAGATCAAAAAGGGGTGTCTAAAGATCATATGGTCCAAAATTTAAATGCTGAAATGAATTATAAATGAAAACAAGCAAATAGAAGAAAAACATAAAAGAAAGAATAAAAACAACAACAGGAGTTTGAGTTGAAACATATGTTGTCTTTTTATGTATTATATTGGTAATGAGCAACAGATTACAAAAGTTATGTTGTGCGAGTAGATTGTAGAGCGTAAGTAAATGTTTTATGTAGGTTAGGGCTTTGATTATTGGCAGGTGTTTCTAGTGGTTTTTCCTTCTGTTGTTTGTCGAGTTGAAAAGAAATTAATGAAAGGACAAAAGGAACAAGAAGTTTAAGGTTTAAACTTTATTTCTAGGCACATAGTTATTTCTTGGAGGGAAATCTCTTCCCGGGCAAGCGAATAGCGTCCGTACCCAGCAAAGTCCTCTGATTGAAAAGAACAAGTTTTTTTTTGCGCTAAGAAACCCTTTCTCTGTGCGCATGCCCTGATGATTCTTCCTGTCTGAAGACTCCTAGGATATTGTTATTTTTTATTTTTTTATTTCATTTTATTTTGTTTTATTTTATTTTTCAATCCCAACAGTTTTAGTATTCTTTTTAAATGCTTATTTGCTTGTCGCTCCTTGAAATTCCTTGTAGGATAAAACTTATTCCTTATCGTGGAACTTTTAGAGCTACTACTTTTGTTTCGTCTGTAGTTTAAGACTTTGCCTATTTATCAAAACTTTTCTCGTTACCCATTGAGGGTATTATTGCATAAATGCGTCCTGGCCCCTGCCCTAAAAATGCTGAAAATCTATCCCTAGTTGTTGAAGGCGTTTTACACGAAAAGTTCATGCGACATTTCACCCCCTCCCCAAGTATTTTCTCGACAAATAAATATAAATGTCTCCCCTCTTTAGAATACCTTCTAGGTGTTTGAAGGCGTTTTTATCGACAATAACTTTTTTAGTCGTTTGAAAGCGTTAAAAATAAGCCACCACCCAGTTTTCTTTATCGACAAGTAAATGTAAATATTTACCCAGTTTAAAATATTTTCGGTATTTTCATTTTATTCTGATTAAAAAAAAATACTAGTCGAGAAAAAACTGGGGATGGGGGTGGGTATCGCTTTCACATCGCATTAACTTTCGGGGAAAAATGCCTGCAAACAGCTAAGGAGTTCAATAGTAGCACGGTTGGATTTTCAACAGGCACCGCTTAGAGTTTTTTTAGAGCAGGATATTTTTTTAAACACAGATCGTATTTTGAATAGAATTAACGTTGCATCCATTTGTTCATTTCAGTCTTGGTAAATAAAGTTTCAGTTGGTCTTGTTTCTTTGTTTAATGGCCAAGTATGTTGCAGAAAATTAACGTTTAACCCATTGGTCATTTCTATCTTGGTAAATACAGCTTCAGTATCGATACCATTTGGACACACCGAGTATTTTGCTAAACATTAACTTGTCATTCATTGTTCATTTCAGTCTTGGTAAATATAAGAATCAGTCTCGATAATTTTTGAATACTGCTCCTAATTTGAAGAAAATTAACATTTCATTCATTGTTCATTTCGGTCTTAGTAAATACAGCTTCAGTCACGATACTTTTTGAACACTGCTCATAATCTAAAGAAAATTAACATTTCATTCATTGTTCATTTCGGTCTTGGTAAACACAGCTTCAGTCTCGATACTTTATGAACACACAGTTTTTGCTGTAAAATATCAATGTAAATATTTGTATTGTTAATCTCTTACTGAGCGAATTTATAAATAAAACTTTATCTCTATCCTAAGTCTGATTATTCAGGGAAGAAAAAAAAGAATTGTTTATATAGGGTTCACTAATATCTCTGTTTCCAAGCACCTGTTAAGGGTCTTTGAAATATACACACTGTAGATAAGAATATGACAAATCTATTTTGGTCGTCAACTGGTTGAAAAATTGGTTGGATTTTAAGGCATGTCAACGCTTATTGGGTTATTCTATTCCGAAGACGTTTGTTTGTACATTCTTGATGGTTATTAATTCTTTTAAAACTCAATTATTTTTTAAACATATTTTTATATTCAACCCATAGATGGGACACTAACAGGACTACCACTCCGGTCAGGGTGGGCCTGGGAGCAATGTTGATGAAGGGGTACTCCACATTCCCCAGAGCTCCATAACTTCACCGTCAATTTAACGTCATACCCAGGACAATAAGACCCTCAGCCACCAGCCTCTAGCACGTGTATGATAAAAAGGGTTGTGGATTGTCATAAAGGTCGGAACAATCATATAGGTGCTAGGACTTGATGTGACCAGCGATTGATCGGAGGGAGCCTCTCTGACCACCCGTCTAGATTAAGTAAGAGCCAAAACGGAGTTGCAGGCATGGACTGCTCAGCTACCAGGGTTCTATCCTTAAGCATCACGAGTCACCACTCACTGTCAACATGTGGCCCCATTGTGGAGGGTCTTACCTCTATGCAGAGTGCAATAAGCGTATTTTACAGCCCCAGCCGACGAGCTAAAAATTGATAGAAAAATATAGCCATGTAGTTGTGATAAAAAGGAATTTGGGCGTGTCTACCCTGTCTAAGGGCTAGAATATGCTGCTACATGCTCTGCATAGGGGTTAGACTCCACCCCACCCTCACCAAAAAATAAGTTGAGGCTATGGCACTAAACTGCATCGTCGCCCTGTCGGTGGGGCTGTACAATACGCTATAGCGAAGTAAGATTCCCCTACACCAATTGGGTCATCTGTTGATGTGGGTGGTGACCCGTGTCTTAATGATGGAATCTGGTGGCTGAGGGCATGTTTTTGGCCCCCCACAAGTTGTCAAATAAAATAAGATGTTTGGGAAAGTTGTGGATTTGAACTCGGATCACCATGACAATTTCACATACAACATAAATAAATCCTATCTTAATCCTTTTTTCTATAATTCTTAATCCGATGAGCTACCCAAACCCTTGGTGGCTGCGGGTCATATGTCCTGGGTATGATGTTAAACTGCATCTCGAGGTGAATTTATATTCTGGAACTCTGAGGAATGTGGAGTACCCCTTCATCGCCATTGCTCCAGGTTCACTCTGACCGGAGTGGCAGTAACTCTTAGGGTCACATCTATGGTTAATTGAAAAAAAGTGTACATTAAAAATGTGTTTAAAATGAGTTTTAAAAAAATGGATACCAACTTCAAGGAATAAAACAAAAAATGTCTATGGCAGAAAAAAGTTCTCCTCCCGTGAAATCCAGCCAACCAACCAACATCTTAAGGTGGAATCCTGGTGGCTGAACAGTCCATGACATGCAACACTCGATTGTGGGCCTACTTGGGCTAGACGGGCGTTTGAGAGGCCCCTTTGATCAATCGGCTGGTCATGTCAAGCCCCAGTACCTATATGATTGCCCAACCCTATTGCTCTTATGGCAAGCCCCAACCCTTTTTTCATATAGGTGCTAGAAGGGGTTGCTGGGCTAATCATGTCCTGGGTATGACGTTACTCTATCTGATGGTGAAGTTCCAGTCTTGAGGTTTGGGGATTGGAGCACCCCTTCATCACCATTGTCCTGGTCCACTCTGACCCAGAGTGGTAGTACCTGTTAGGGTCCCATTTATTGGTTAAATAGAAAACATGAGTTTATTAAAAAAATTGAGTATCCATTAAGAATGAATTTATTTAAAAACTTTGTCGCATTAAATGACCCGCCGAATTTGATATGCCGTAAAACAAACAACCAAACAAACCAACTAACATATTATCTGTAGTATCTTCTATGGTCAATTATCCAACCAAAAAGCTGCAACGGTATCAGTAAATGTTACATTCAGATTTGATTTTTGGACGATATGACTTTAGGCACCCTTTTTTTAATCTCGATTCGAAGATGTTTTTATTTACACCGTCAATATCCGGTTGTTTGTTAGGGTTAGGGTAAAGGTTAGGGTTAGCGGTTAGTTTTGTAATTAAAAAAAACTCCAAAAAATTGTCTTAACAAACAACCGGATATTGGCGGTGTAAATGAAAAACATATCTTTCTGAATCGAGATCAAAAAGGGGTGCCTAAAGCTCATATGGTTCGATTTGTCTTTAATCTTAAAAAAAAAAAAAAAATTGAATTAAAAATGAATACTCCACAGGGTGGTATGCCGTAAAATCAAACAAGCAAACAAAACCACCAACCACAAGGAACTAACTTTAAAATTAAAAAAAAGAATGAATTTTAAGGGTCATGGTTTTTTTGTGCCCCTGTCCCCGGTTCTCAAATAAGATAAAATATTTGAGAAAGTTGTGAATTATGGTCGAAAAAAGAAAAAAACTTTTGGCGTACATAATTTCTATTGGATGACAAGAGGGCATCTTGTTTTGTTATAAAACCCACAACATGTCATCAAAAAAGAGGGGAGAAAGGTCCAAATAGTGCCGGCATCTGTGTCAGACGGAGAGTTAAAATTAATCATGTTATTAGTTTCTGTTACGTGTACATCTGTCTGGATCCCCGGGAGTCTTGAAGACTCAAAAAAAGAAGAATGGTGTTGGATCTAAATTCAAAGTTGAATAAGATTTCTTCCACACCTGCATCAGTCGAAGATAGTTTTCCACTTTCTCTTTGTTTTTATCTCTTTCTTTAATTCTTTTTTAAACAGATATAAAATTTACGTGAAATGTGTGGAGAAATCCCAGCAGACATGGAAGTGTAAGAGGGATTTGTTTAGATGATGCAAATTTCGCTTTTCAAATCAATTGGGATTTGACACTTGGTTGAAAATATATACACACACACATACACACATATAATATTTGTGTGTGTCCTGTCTCTGTCTCTGTCTCTGTCTTCTCTTCTCTCTCTCTACTCTATATATATATATATATATTGTGTTACCATAGAGAGACATCTCAATAGTTAGAGAATGCTGCCAACCGAGTGCTTTCTGTACGTTGAAATATTATATTTTATATATATATATATATATATATATATAATATACAAATAAATGTGTATATGTGTGTTGTATATATATATATTATATATGTATATATATATATATATATATAATATATATATATATATATACATATATATGTGTGTATATAGACTGTCATATATATGTGTGTATACATATATGTGTGTGTATATGTGTGTGTGTGTTATATATATATGTATGTATATATATGTACATATATATGTGTGTATATATAGTGTGTATATAATATATATATATGTGGGTTGTGTGTATATATATATATATATGTATGTATTATATGTACATATATATGTGTGTATATGTGTTGTATATATATACACGTGTGTATATGTATATATACACGTGTTATACTGTATTATAATTTATATATATATATATATATATTTATTATATATATACCTTTTATGTTTTATCAAAAGAGAACATCTCTGGAGTTAAGAGAATGCTGCCAACCGAGTGCTTTCTGCTGCGAGTGGCTTGTCTGGCCAGCAGGGGGTGACAAAATATGGGATGATACTGAGTTCCAGGGAAATAAAACTGAAACAAACAAACCACAAGGGAGACGGTGTTATGGTAGTTTGGCTGCAAAGAAAAGTAAGGAGAAGTTGACAAAATAATGTCTGGTAAAAATATTGGAAAACAGGACAAGAAAAACCAAAAAATAAGAGAGAAAACAA
Organism: Doryteuthis pealeii; assembly: GCA_023376005.1. Classification (NCBI taxonomy): domain Eukaryota; kingdom Metazoa; phylum Mollusca; class Cephalopoda; order Myopsida; family Loliginidae; genus Doryteuthis; species Doryteuthis pealeii. Next base: position 39,109,309 of record CM042158.1, on the reverse strand, counting down.
AATAAAAAGTATATACTTATATTCAAAAATAGTGTAGCTTTATATATATATATATATATATATATATATATATTGTAAACAAGGTTTTGTTTAGAATGCTTTTGCGATAATTTTTGGAGAATAAGTGTTTAATTGGAGTCTACCTAATTTGAAAATTAATTAATTAATTCCCGCCTAATTCATTATTAATTAATTGATTTCAAATTAGGTACGACTCCAATTAAAATATATATATTATATATATATATATATAGTTTTTTTCCGTAATTTAGGGTCTTTCCATGTGTGGTTTAACCAAGCTGATGCAGGTAAGACCATAAGGAGAGCTCAATGTAACCTAATACCAGTGAAGTAGAAGGACAGAGCAAGATATTTAGTAAATGAAGAAAAACTCTAAACTTGCTCATTACAATAATTATTCAACCGTATTAATACGGCATCTTCAGGTAATCACAAGACATGACTCTTAGTAAGAGTCATGTTCTTGTGATTACCTGAAGATGCCGTATTAATACGTTGAAATAAATTATTGTAATGAAGCAAGTTTAGAGTTTTTCTTCATTTACTAAATATATATATATATAATATATATATATTAATATATATTATATATAATATGAATATATACTATCAGACCTGTGGATATACCGCTGTATGATAATGTATTATTACAACATTTGATATGATTATTTATAAAGATACTGAAAAATAGTTCAATATGTAAACAGTATAATATATCTTTATTTAATTCTCCTCTCTCTCTCTCTTCTCTCTCCTTCTCTCTCTCTCTCTCTCTCTCTCTCTCTCTCTCTTTCTCTCGTCTTTCTTTCTTTTTTTCTTCTTCCTTCGATTGAAACAAATTAGCATTATTACTTCGCGCGCTGACCTTCTCTTCATATTTACCTTAATCTATTTCTTCCTTGTTATATTTTTTCTGTGAGCATGTCATTTTTCTTTGAATTATTATGATAAAACGGAATGGTTCATTATGTATTGTGTGACAACACTCATAAGAAATAAGAATTTGCCGGGAAAGCAATACCAGGTAATCAGGATTTAATTTTTTGCATTTCATTTTGGACAATTTGACGGTCTCATTTTTAACCAGATGTTTTTAAGATGATAATAATTATACAATTAAGGAACATGAGAATTAATATATATTATTTATATATATATATATATATATTGTGTGTGTGTGTGTGTGTGTGTGTATATATAGCGATGAATATATATGTATGTATATATATTGTATGTTATATATATTATTATTTTATTATATTATATGTATTATTGTTATATTATTATATATATATATTATGTATATATATGTATTATATACATTATACATATTCATATATACTCTAGAAATCATGATATATAGATGCTTCTATTTAGGCAAAAGGATGAATACTAATTACCATTTATAGTCAACATCTGTCCATGATGATAGTGATACTTCTATTAGGACGAGGAAAGTTTTCTTAATTAGAATTGAATAGTTAGGCAGCTGTCCATGATGATTTTGATGCTTCTATTTAGGAAGCATCAAAGATTCTAATAAGCATTTTATATTCGCTCCCTTATTTTGAGAATGTGGATCCTACAATTTGAGTTTCAACTATTTTTGTGACACCATTGAATATTGTTCAGTTGCAGATTGAACAGAAATTGCTTTAATCTCTCAGTGAAAACATTTGCCTACCAAATTTTCCCCTGCGGCTATATATATATATATATATATATATATATATATATATATATATATATATACACATATATATAATGGCTATAACACCTTTCTCATCAATTCTTCTTCCAGACTCCACATTAATTTAATTTTTTTAAAACTGGACCTCATCGCCCTGAAGATGACACTTCGAAGTGCCGAAATACTCGGGACCTGAACTTTGGGACTTATCCGTGAATTCCATCCAAAAATTAAAAAGTTGGCCAAAAACCGAAAAGATCAAAAAAAAATTGTTAAAACAGAGATGTGTCTTTTGTTAATTCTACATATATATATATTATATATTATATATATTAAGATATATATTATAACCTAATGAGTCAGATACACCACCAAAAGCTCCGCCTAGTGCTCCTCAGGGCTAAGATCTTTATTATTGCTCTACTTAGTATTGAGCACTCTTTACTTATCAGCTTTAGTATATCCTGGAGTTTTTATATGAATATATATATATATATATATATATATATATATATATATATATATATATTATATATATATATATAATTGTTTTTTTCTTTTACCAAGTATATAGTATCAACCAATTATTTTCGTTGTACGACTATCTTGGTCTTTTCTATTTTTCAAAAAGAATTTTCCTCCCCACGGTAATGTTTGGTAGTATATTTTTACAATCAAACTATTTGCCGGTTTTTTTTCTTACCGCAAGAATTTACCACCAAGTGTGGTATATATATATAAAGGTGTGTCATAAAAGTATCGAGATTGAAGCTGTATTTACCAAGATAGAAATGAACAATGAATGAACGTTAATTTTTTTTCAGAATACATGTGTCAAAAAGTACAAAAAACTCGATACTTGTATATATATATATTATATATATATATATATATATATACAAGTATCGAGATTTTTTGTCAAATAAACATCTTTTCTTTATTTTTCTTTAAAAACAACCACCAAATAGAATTCTTAATGAAAATACTAATATGAAAATAATTCATCATCATCATTTTCTTTCAAGAGAAAAAACTGTCTCATTTTGATGATGACCTAATAAAATGTCCTGTCACAAATCAACTTTGTGTCCATTTCTTTTGCAGTCGCAATTAATAATAAGTAGCTTGGAAGATAATCATTTTACTTATTGTATAGTCCTCTTCTATTTGATATGGATCTTCTATGATCTGGTTGGGTGTCTACCGACTAACTGGGTACGTTGCCTCTTCTATTCAATAGTTTCCATCTCCGTTGTCTACGACGTAATTCTAACACATTCGTTGGCAGGATAAAGTCCAACACAGTCGTGCTGGATTGCGCCGACTCCATTCTCTGTGAGAGGCTGCTTCGTTGGCTTGGACTGTCAGGAGAATGGAAGAGGAACAGGAGCCAGTTTTGAGTAGGCGTTGTAAGGCTCCGATCGGTTGGTAGACCAGTATACGATTTAAGAGGATGTTCTGCAGGAGAGCTATGAGGATATGCCCGCATATATTTGAGACAAACAACGTGAGGAGGAGGGCATAGATGCTAAAATAAGACGGCCTGACGCCCCAAAACGTTAAGTTCAAGGCACGGAGAAGGTGGTGAATAGATGGTGTTGTGCATGGAGGAGGTATAGGCTATGATACTAAAAAAGAGAGAGCGGGGAGAGCCAGCAGCTACAAAAGCTTACGGTTCTTATGTTTTGCACCAAAGACTGTCACTCAAAATTGACTTGCAGAGTCACTTGCGTAAGATGCAGATACATTTTTTTGGCGTTATAATCGTATAGTTGGAGAGGATATAGCCTCTGTACTATTTTCATAATGAATCTTTAATGGATCTGGTTGGTTTTTGATAACTGGAGTATGTAGCACTCTTCTAATTAGTGTTATCTGTATCTTGGATCTGTGGACTGTTGAAGTTATGTTGTATAATCGGGAGCCTTCACGGACTCCTCAACTAATTCAAATCCACTGGGGTAGAATGTTCTCGATTCCGAAACACGGATGGGTACAATGTTAAGCTAGGTTAAGTATTCTATATTATTATCGTCCGTGGTCAGGATTCAAGCTACAACCTACAGGTAATTGTGACGTAGAACTGTATTACCCTAACTCTTACTTCCATTGTGCAATGTGGACAATCCAGAGTGAATGTTTGGAACTTATCTCTATTAATAATGGAGATTCACTTCCGGTTTTTGTTTGTAACAAAAACGACGTCACTGATTACGTCACACTACCTAAAACGTCATGACGTAGAATAAATATTCTCAAAATTTGAGCATGCAATATTAAACAGTCCTCATTGGTTTTTTAAAAACAAGATTAATAAATAATACCTGGTTTAATCTATCTATATAGTTTTATTTTACATTTAAATAATATTCAAGTTATCTGAAACTAATTTCCATTTCAAAAATTTTTATTTCATCACTCCTTTAATAAATTTATATTTATTATTTTTATACTCCTTGAATGAATTTGATGATTTTACTTTACTTATGATTACAAACTCTCTGATATTAAATTTTCAACTCTCATCCCCTCAGGCAATATTTATTATGTCGCCAAGAGGGCGTTTTTTATTATTTCGCTGTACACACCTAATGTTCTTTTGACTTAGAATAATTAAGCCTTTTATACATATGCATGTTTTTTTTACCATTACTGCGTTATTGTGTTATTTCTCAAGTTCGACACATAGTTATATGTTTTTCAATGATCGCCATCCAATGACTCTAATAATTATATAATGGTTTCAAGATATTATTCTTAATCTAATAATATCATTTTTGCTTCGCACCACAGATAATGGTTATTCAAATATTCCCGATCTAGACACTATTATATGTTTCAAATATTCCTATCTAGTACACTATTATATGTTTCAATTTATTCCTATCTAGTAGAACAGTATTATATTGGGTTGCAAATATATCATTCATCTAGTAATCAAATTATAAGGTTTAAATGTCATATCTGTAACTATTATATGGTTTACAATATATCTATCTAAAGTTATCACCCATATTATCAAGGTGGTTTCTTCCAATATTCCTGTTAATACTAATACTATTAATATGGTTTCAAATATTCCTGTCTAATACACCTTTTAATTATATGGTTTCAAAATAATCATGTCTAATACACTTTATAGTGGTGCAGTAGCAAACTATTACCTATATACTTAGTACAATATTATATGGTTTCAAAAATATTAGCCTGGTCTAATTACAACTATATTATATGGTTTTCAAAATATCATACTAGTACAACTATTAATATGGTATTCCAAATATTACCAATCTGTATACTTATTATATATGGTTTTCATAATAATTTCCTAATCTGAGTATAGGCAAAAAACTATATATATGGTTTCAAATATTGATAATCTAGAGAGTGGTCTAGCCAATGGTTTAATGGCGTACAAATAATTTCATATTATCGAAGTAACATGATCTATTATTTACCTTGGTTTCAAAATATTCCTGTCTAATACATCATTCATATGGGTTTCAAATATTCCATATCTATGTCACCAGGCTATTATATGTTTCAAATATTCCAATCTAGTACACACTATTATATGGTTTCAATATATATCTAGTACTGGTTTCAAATATTCCTATCTAGTACACTATTATATGGTTTCAAATATTCCTAATACACTATTATATGGTTTCAAAATATTCATATCTAGTACACTATTATATGGTTTCAAATATTTTCAATCTAGTACACTATTATAAATGGTTTCAAATATTCCTATCTAGTACACTATTATATGGTTTTCAAATATTCCTATCTAGTACACTCTATTATATGGTTTAAATATTCCTCAAATAGTATATTATATGGTTTCAAATATTGATATCTAGTACTGGTTTCAAATATTCTAATCTATACACTATTATATGGTTTTCAAATATTCCAATATTCTACACTATTATATGGTTTCAAATATTCAATCTAGTACACTATTATATGGTTTCAAATATTCCTATCTAGGGTTTCAAATATTCCTAGTACACTAGTTCAAATATTCACTATATACACTATTATATGGTTTCAAATATTCATATCTAGTACACTATTATATGGTTTCAAATATTCCTATCTAGTACACATATTATATCTATTATATGGTTTCAAATATTCCTATCTAGTACACTAAATTGGTTTCAATATTCCTATCTAGTACACTATTATATGGTTTCAATATATTCCTATCTAGTACACTATATATATGGTTTCAAATATGGCAAATATTCCTATCTAGTACACTATTATATGGTTTCAAATATTCCTATCTAGTACACTATTATATGGTTTCAAATATTCCTATCTAGTACGGTTTCAAATATTCTATCTAGTACACTATTATATGGTTTCAAATATTCCTAATCTAGTACACTATTATATGGTTTCAAAATATTCCTATCTAGTACACTATTATATGGTTTCAATATTCCTATCTAGTACACTATTATACCTAATATTTTCTATTATATGGTTTCAAATATTCTATCTAGTACACTATTATATGGTTTCCTATTAGTATTTAATATGGTTTCAAAATATCTATCCTAAGGGTTTCAAATATTCCTACTAGTACACTATGGTTCAATATTAAATTCGGGTTTCAAATATTCATATCTAGTAACTATTATATGGTTTTAAATTCCTAATTATATGCTAAAAATATGTTTCAAATCCTATTTCTACTAAAATGTTCATTTTTTGCACACAGTTATATGTTGTTTAACTGTAATATCTTATCTAATACTACCAGTTTATATGGTTTGAAGTATTCTTATCTAATACTAATATATTATTTTCAATTAATTATTTCTATGTAATAATATTGTTAGCTTCTCTGTGTTCTTTTATGGTCTAGAACTACTTGGTTTTCTTGGGTTCTTTCTGTCCTGTTGTCCATAGTTAATTTTGTAGTAATGAAGAAAAGACTTGAAGTTTATTTTCTCAGAGCTCTATTTATCTTTAAACCCATGTAAATGACCTCAGAAGACAGACCACCATCTTGCATCTGTCTTCATCTCTCTTTTATTCTTTGCAATGTTGGCTCTGGATCGACAAATCAGAAACCAAGATCAGTCACTTCCATGTATTAATCGAACGTCTAACTAATTCTGTTTTTTTTCTCCATTTCTGCACTTTTCAATTTCCAAACATTCTCCTCACATAGGCACCAAATGCCAAAACACTGCTGACATCAACACTCATTTTCTTACATGACAAAAATTTCCAGGCACAAATAAACATATAAATCACATTGTTGTATACCCTTTCTTTTCTTACTTCTATTCTTCTTCTGTTCATCTTTGGTATCTTACGTTTTTCTTCCAGCGTCTAGACCTAGTCTTGGGGACTTCGTGTCTGGTCTTCTAGGTCAGTCTTGTTGCCAAGGCATTCATCAACCACAAAACCATATTATTTTAAACTTTAATTTCTTAACTAAACATATTTCTCTAACTAATCACAGCGCGCGTGTGCAGTGAGTCTCAGCTAAAGCAGTAACATCTTATCTGTCTGACATCCAAGCTGAAACTGAGAGCCAGCCAGGTCCGCGTGACTTCACGTATTTCGCGGGCTTTCTGTAATATACAATGGAAAGTCCCGCCCGTGATATGAAAAGGGGCCATCCCTTCAGAAATACAGGGGTTTGACAATAAACAATGATTTATGTAACAACATATCCCTCATATTACCAAAATATTGCAAAACTTTTGATTCGCCTTAGTATTTTCCTCAAATGGTGAGAGACTATGTATAAAATTCTCACCCACAGATTAACTTTTAAATCTCATATACCTCATGTTACTAAAATATTGCAAAACTTTTTATTCACCTTAGTATATGTATAATTATCAGTGAATTTGTTGTATTCCTTTTTATAAATGATTTGATAGAATCTGAATTTAAATCTCATATACCTTATGTTACTAAAATATTGCAAAACTTTTGATTCACCTTAGTATATGTATAATTATCAGCGAAATTTGTTGTATTCCTTTTTATAAATGATTTGATAGAATCTGAATTGTTTGGTTCTTGGTTCCTTACCAATTTGTTCAAGATTTCTTAGAAACTATTTTCGGATTGCCTTAAGCGCATTTGTTTTTAACAACTTCCTCCATTATTTCCAATTCTTGAATGCCTATAAGCAAACCTCTTGAAAATGATTTTTTTTTTTTTTAATTTTTTTTTATCAATATGCACTCCAAAAATATCCATTATTTTAAAAATTTCTTTAGGCTTTGCAGTTACTAAACCAAATTTTGTAAATGTTTAATTTTTTCCTCTTTAACTTCTTTATCTGTGGGTCGTCAACTTGTAGCACGAATAATTTTTCTATTATTCGGCGAGTATTTTCATATACATTATTTTCTAAATATTTTTACTGTAGTAATTGCTTGTGTGAGTCTGAAAACAATTTTCAACACATTTCTTGGACTGATATCAGCATAAAATATTCAATTAAGGGTGAAACATGTATAGTTTTACCTGATATAAATGTGTCTATAATTAAATGAAGATTTTAAAGGCTATATAATATAGATCGATAAATATGAACAGATTAGAATTGATAGATAGATATCGATTGAGATAGATATGAATCGACAGAGATGGATAGATATGAATAGTCTGAGATAGATAGATAGATATGATAGTCTGATATAGATAGATGTGATTAGACTGATATAGATAGATGAGTATAGACTGTGATAGATAGATAGATATGAACAGATTGGAATAGATAGATCGTTAAGTAATCTGACTGTAGTATATATATATATATATATATATATATATATATATATATATATATATAGGGAGAGAGAGAGATAGAGATAGAGAGAGATAGATATAAATATAGATATACACAGTCATACACATACATATGTACACACACACACACACACACACACACACATATATATATATATATATATTTAGATATATACAGTTATACACATATATATGTACATACACACACACATATATATATATACTTAAAAATCATGTAAATAAGGACTTCTTCTCAGACTGAGAAATCAAAACAATGCTAATATATATATATATATATATATATATATATATATATATATATATATATGTAGATAATATGGATTCTATATTCCCAAGCAGAAAAATCTCAATACCATTGATAGAGTGTTTTTATTTAATTTAAAGTAGTGTAAACATAGTTAACACCTGGTTACTCACAGTTTCTTGCCTATGCAATTTTCTGAACAAACTCCTTATCTGAAGAGCGTATAGGTGGGAAACTCTCCGTAACCAGGCGTTAAGTTCAGGTCCACGCTACCTTAACTCAAATATACATATATATACATGTGTGTGTGTATGTGTGCGCGCGCGCGCGTGTGAGTCTGTGTGTGTGTGTGTGTGTGTGTGTGTGTGCATATAAATACATTGGTAGACAGACTGAGATTGATAGGTAGATAGATACATATATACATGAGGAAGACTAGGTACAACATTGGATTATAGTGGGACGTTCATATGACACTTATGCCACTCTCTGGTCTAGACTAGCGGTCCCCAACCACCGGGTCGCGACCTGGTACCGGGCCGCGGGCCATTAGGTACCGGGCCGCGGGATATTAGGTTCCGGGCTGCACAGAACGTTTGATTTTTTTTTTTTTTTTTATTGATTATCAGTCTAAATGTTGATGTTTTATTTTGAAAAGTGACTTCTGCATCTTGACGTTTTTTTTTTTAATTATAATCGTTTCTTATTAGAAAGGATTTTCGTTCTAAAATAAATATTTTCGTTTACAGAAATGTTGTTGATTATTGATTTATGAACAAAAAGTTGTTTATTGTCTGTTGATGTTTGCATTTGACATAAGACCACTGCGGATGTGTCGGAAATTCAACAGAGAATTATC
>CM042158.1:39089676-39094676 GCA_023376005.1 Doryteuthis pealeii | reverse complement strand
CCATTTTTAAATATATATATATATATATGTGTGTGTGTGTGTGTGTGTGTGTGTGTGCCTGTGTGTGTTATATCTATATTAGATCTATAATATATGTTTATGGGAAAGTATATGTAATACACACTCATACACACACACACACACATATATATATATATATATATATATATATGTGTGTGTGTGTGTGTGTGTGTGTGTGTCTGTCTGTCTGTCTGTCTGTTGGTCTGTTATATTTATGGTCTGTATATTTATGGGAAAGTATATATATATATATATATAATAAATGAAGGAAAAATCTCTAAAATTGCTTCATTTCAATAATTTATTTCAACCGTATTACTACGGCATCTTCAGATAATCACAAGAACATGACTCTTACTGAGAATTTCCCAAAGTAACATCTCTTTTAAATCTATCAATTTGGGGAAGGGAGGGTTGGTGTCTTAGTTTGAAATGGGCAGGATTAGTTTCTTTGAATGAGGCGGGGAGGTCTATACTTTGGATGAGGTGTGGGGGACCGATTCCTTGGGGAAAATTGTTGTAAAAGTGTACATACAAAATTGCATTGACCACACACGTGAAATCGACTGCTATTAATCGGTGTCTCGATTAATTCAGTGGATTTAACCCTGAAGATCCTTATGGTGAAACTCGAGTAGGTTATCTCTTGTGCCCATTTTATAATATATATATATATATATATATATATATATATACAGAGAGAGAGAGAGAGAGAGAGAGAGAGAGATATAGAGAGAGATAGAGAGATAAACAGATACAGAGATATAGAAAAACATAAATAGCAATTTATATATATATATATATATATATATATATATATATATATATATATATATATATATATATATGGATTTGTGGGTTTGTATGTCTGTAACCGAAACTATATTACCATTCAAGTCACAATTCCCTTTGTTATTTACATCACATTCTCCATGATTTTATTTTTATTTAAACCTCAATTATTAATAAAATTGTTTTACATCATTAAGACTGTTGTCCATATCTACATACTAATAACATGCAATTGTATTTATATATACAACAAAATAGCGGTTTACAGTGTGAATTGGAAGGCTAATTTGCATATTGTGGTTTTATATTAATGAATATGAACAAAAATCTCGGGGATAAATCTTAAAAGAAATCCATTAACAAGAAGAAATAACTGTAATATTATTCTTTACTTCCTATTTTAACTAAATAGTTAAATTAGGAAAATTTACCAATGAAAGACGGGAGTAAGGGAAAATGATGGAAGAGTTAGTTTCAAAGTTGTTCTATTTTTCAATCATACCCCCTCTGTTCCAAATCTTTTTATCTGAATTCTTATTCAGTTTCATTAGCCTTTCTAATTTAACATGATATTTTATTATATTAAAACTTAAATACTTGCATCCGGAGGGTGCATATATTTGCTAGTATATATATAATATATATAATATATATATATATATATATATATATGATGTTCAAAAAAAGTAAAGATTCTGACACTACGTGAATGGATTTCGATTGTACCTTGAAGGTAGAATTTTGAATTTGGACCTGACCCTCTGTATCTGTACCCCCAATTTGTTTAGATACCAGCTTCCCTGCCTCACACTCTCTTTCTCTTTCTTTCTCCAAAATTTCACATCAAAACTCACCCTGAGCATATTATACATTAAAGGTTATGACTTTCGGAATGCTCTCAACGTAAGGTCACTGATCATCAGAATACAGCAACATATCATTATCAGCATTATTTGATGAAGATACATGCATACAAATATACACTATTGCTCAAGAATAAGTATACGCTGCATCGGTTGTTAAATTGTGTAAACTGTGAAATAAATCTACAAAAATACACATGTCCAATTGGACACATGGCCGAGTGGATTAGGCAGTTAGGTTAAGACAGTTCTAAGTGACAGTTATCTCTGGTAGCGGAGTTCAATCCTGAGTGAAAGTAGTTAGAAAAAATAATTAATTAACACAACTCCTACCCCAGCTATGGTTAGCGGAAAGAGAACAGGATACCCCCGTGGAATAAATAAAGGGTTAGGTTCAAAGTTCCGTGATGGCTCCCGAATACGACAAGAACGTTCCCGATTTCGAGAAGGTTCCCGAGTCCAACAAGAAATACCTGAAGAAGGCCGGAGGGTATATCGACCGAAACGTTGTACAAATAACAATGAAGATGGGGACAATAGTCCGAATAATGCAGATAATACATGTCAGAGATGTTGATAGGTACGCGTCCTGCGTCCCTGACGCACAAAAACTAAAAGGACGCAAAATCATATCCATACATCCCAGGGTTTTCCTTTTTTATTTCCCCACCATTTCAAGCTAACTGTAAATACATTTAAATCGTTTCCTAGAAATGTATTACACAGGATATGTTACTAGGTAGGAGTTAGACGGCTTTAGTTATTTCCCCAGATCATAGATAAAAACCTACAATCTATTACGAAACTTTAGTTGGGACGCTCTAATTGTCCCGGGGACTCATTCAAAGCAAATATGTGCGTCTCAGGACGCACTAAATCAAAAAGCTATCAGCATCACTGTATGTAAAGAAAACTTGAGTGCCAGTTTTATCTCACACTATAAGTTTTTTGGGTTTAAATAACCCAAAGGGTTATTATACCTTTAAACAAAACGAACCAAACCGAAGCTAACCAAACCAGGTTAATGAAAATGATCTATACCAATTTGAAGAACTTGAAACATGGAAACTTCTATCAAAATTATTTGTTTCGACATTAAATGACCTAAAACGGTTGACATGCCGTAAAACAAACAAACTAAACCAAACATTGAATATATGATGTTTCACTGAAGAAATTAACATTTTTGGTTCTTTTTTTGTTATGTGTGTTTAACTGCCGCTGGATTGCTTACAAACAACACTGACGCCTCGACTGATATTACAAGTTCATTTTAATAACTTTACAAAGGATAAACAAATAACATTCAATGGAAATGATAACAACTAATACATTTCAAAGAAAGAAATGGACACACTTTCTTACAGTGTCTCCTATCTAAAACAGCAGCGTAAAACTAACTTAGGGTTTGTATATAAGCTCCCTTTACCCATTTCCGCTTAGGATTCTATAGATGGCTGTAAATTAAAGGCTCAGCAGCAACTGATAAAGTGGAATTTATTTTCTTTAAAAACCCGTAAATTACAGAAATATTAGGTATTGTGGTTGTGGTTAAATTGATAAACAAAAAATAACTATATTAAAATAAGGTACAACGTTTCGGCCGATGTGCCCTCCGACCTTCTTCAGGTATTTCTTGTCGGACTCAGGAGTCTTCTCAAACTCGGGAACCTTCTTTTCGAACTCTGGAACCTTCTTGTCATAATCGGGAGTCATCACTGAACTTTGATTCCAATCCTTTATTAAATCCACGGGTGTATCCTGTTTTCATTCCGCTAACCGTAGCTGGGGTACAAGTGTTAAACTGTGTTTATTATTCTATGTTACAGTTGCCCTTGACCAGGATTAGACCTGCAGCCTTGAGATATTTCTGTTACTTAGAACCGTCTTAACTCAACGCCTTTATCCAATACGCTATGTTTCCAATAGGACACATAGCATAATGGATAAAGACGTTGGTAAATAAAGATGACGACAATAGTGCGAATAATCCTAATAATACTAATTATCAAGCCTCATCTAAAAAAAACCCAGAGAAATAGTAAAGATAAGGTATAACTAACAGGTCAATTCTGCGGGTAGACTGTAAATTCAGGGGCGTAAATCTTTACCATAGTCTACCAGACAGATATTAGTGGAATATGAAATGAAGTCCATTTTTTTAAATTTCTGAACTGGGATTAATACTTTTAATTAAGATGAAACTCTAAGGAAAACAACATTTAATACGTTAATTCGTTTATAACTTTTTATTTATTTATTAAAGGACATCCTTAATTGAAGTTGTATATAGTTAAAGTCGTTGCGTAGTGATTCAGTTATACACTTTTTTTTACCTTAGAGTTCTTATTGCATTGAGATTATTAACTTATCAAATTCTATACTGAAATAAACTGAAAATTACTATTCGATGGTAATTTTGCCGAGGATTTAACGATATTTCTATTTCAAATGATAAAAAAATTAAAACAATAATTTTTCTATTTCTCAGAATGTTTGGGATGTGGCTTGATAATTAGTATTATTTGGATTGTTCGGACTATTTTCCTCATCTTCATTGTTAACTGTACAACATTCCGGCCTTCTTCAGGTATTTCTTGTTGGACTCGGTAACCTTCTTTTCGAACTTGTGAACCTTCTTGTCTTAATCGGGAGTCATCTCGAAACTTTGAACCTAACCCTATGTTCAGTCTACGGATAACAATGAAGATGAGGACAATAGTCCGAATAATCAGAATAATACTAATAATTTTGCTGTTCTGGGGTCAAAAAAGTGTATAACTGAATTCCAGAGTTCGGCAATAATAGTACCAAATAATATCTATATTGGAATTATAAAATGCTGTTATCTTTAGTTTAGAAAAATCAACTTTTTATAAGAAATTCATAAGAAATTTTTAGGGGGATACCTATTCATATACTTATATACTGAAAAGTAAGAAGTCGTTGGGGTGGCCTAAAGTCGGTATCCACCAGACAGCGAAGGAGCCTATCCCATTTTTACTAGCGCTAGACCAAGGAGATTGGTTTTAGTGTCTGAAGCGAGGAACCACGCCTACTATCAGCTCCTCACTTTACCGCACAAGATCCCTGTGCAACTCATACGCTGAGTGGCGAGGGCCGGTATTGAACCAGGAATCTTGCGATTCTTAGGCAAGTTCTCTACCGACCAAAATTAAACCGACTAATGTACGACAACTACTAATAATATTCGAATATACAACTCCCCTCAGGCCATATCCTTCAAAAAATTACTTTTACAACGCCCGGAGGATGTTTTTTTTTTTTTTTTTTTTAGTTTCTTTTTATATTAACTTTTCTGGA
>CM042158.1:39044676-39079676 GCA_023376005.1 Doryteuthis pealeii | reverse complement strand
TAGACAGTTAGGGAGTCTATTCTCTTTTTCCTAGCGCTAGACTAAGGATATTGTTTTCAGCGTGAGATGGAGCGCCACACCTACCATCAGCTCCTCAATTTACCGCACAGATCCCTGTGCTACTCATACGCTGAGTTGGCAAGGGCAGGTATCGAACCTGGAACCCTGTGGTTCCCAGGCGGACGCTCTATCGACCGAGATTATTGTTCACTTTTTTGTTTTATTCTGTTGTATTTTTTGCTCTACACTCAAGAAAATAAATGTTACTAAAAGAGACCTCTTAAGTCCAAGACCTACTCTTTAACCATTGAACTAAACCAACAGATGCAATTATATAGCATGAATCACCTGTTCTATATTGTAGGAGACTCAATCAGTCAGCTGGCCTTCAGCAAGACTCAACGTTCATGTGTTTCGGCCAAAGTGGAGAGCAATAAATGCTTAAGTGGTCAGAAGCCCCTGACAACAGCAATTTCAATCAGTTCTGTTGACCAAAGACGAAAGCCTTCAGCCAGAGTGACCACTAATGTATTTTGGAACCAAACATTTTCTCCTCTCTAGATGGGAATTGATGAATTTTACAAGTCTCTCTTATTCGGGACTAAACCCTTTTCGACTGACAGTCCAGCAGTTTCCGTTTTCTAAACACATTGCGGGAAAAACTTCAAATAAAATCCCCGTGTTTTATGACTCATTCAGACCATTTGCTGCTTGGCCAGCTCGCCGAATACACCGGCTTTCAACAAGATTTAAAACAAATATTCTTTGCTTAGATCGGAAAGTGTTAAAGTAGTCAGAAGCCCCTGCCAATAAGTATTTGACTCAGTCTCGTTGACCAAAGGTATGAGACTTGAGCCAGTGGTCATCACGGTAGAGTAGATTTTTAGCCTTAAGGTCACATTGAATCATTTGAGCCTAAATGATTTGATGAATATTTATTTATTTATTTATGCTTTGCTCTGAGATAAAATTCTATGTGATGTAAAGAGTTGCTCAGGAATGTTGTAAGGTAGTTTCTTTACGACCACTCTGCAAACTGACAAGATTCAGTAAGGACATTTTTAAAACACAGAAACAAATAATAAGAAAAATACAGGGCCGAAAAGTAGGATTAAAAAACGTACCAATCTTTTGTTTAAAAAGAAAGAAAAAACAGTCTACGAAATCATGGAATCTTCACTTTATTTGTAGAGCAGAAAAAAGAAGAAAAATACTTTAATTAAGTCTCCAGGGCCGAAAAGTGGGGGTGAAAAAAAACAAAACCAAACATGTACCTCTATTTGTTTGACCCGGAGTGGTAATACTTGTAGTCTGTTCTATAGCCACTTCTTCCCCATAGATTTCACTTCCTCGTCTCTAGAATAATGTTTGCCTCTTAAACCCTCGTTCATGGGGTCGACGTGATGATAGTCTGATGGCGCTACATCTGGTGAGTATGAACAGTAAAACCTCTAGTGAAGAAGTGGCTCAAAGAACAGTCAACATAATTGTATGGGGCAGGGATACATGTTCTCATTCGAAGGTGGAATATTGATATTGAGAGAAACGGTGACTACATGGAGAAGTGGGGATGGGATCCTCAGAAGACCAAATTTATTTTGATGTATGATACATTTCCTGTGTTGGTAATTATACCCGTCCTAAACAAAATGGCATTACTTTTTTTACTCATCCTCGTATAAATGCTATGTTCCTGAATTATAGTTGCCTCAAAACAGCCCATGTTATTTGTACGTTTAAATTCCTGCAATGTGTCTTATATAACGCTTAGAATAAAGGTTTACATAATATATGATGTGCTTAATTTGCATATTCCTTCATACAAAATGGCAACAACACTAGAATAACAACATCCACAATAAACTATTCCTAATCAAACCCAGTTTGGGAGGCTGGATACCAACTTTAAGGAAGTCTAGAAAGGAACAAGTCATGGTATTCCGATTACGCATTGGTCATACAAGACTAACGCACTCCCATATACTCAAACAAGAACAACAACCACAATGTGGAACATGTCAAACACCTTTGACAGTTAAACACTTATTCATGGAATGCAGGTTTTTTGCTCACATCAGAACCTTTTATTTTAAAGCAAACAGTATGAAGGTTCTGTTGAAAAACGTCAACATGGAGGATATTCTCTCTTTTTTTGGGGGGGAATACAATTATACCATAAAATATAGACATGAAACAAATCAATACCATACAACATACTCCCCAATAATGCTAACATATTGATAAAACCAATTACTAAAAAGTATAAATATAAATACACGATATGTATAACTTCCTAACCGTTATACATGACATAACCCCAGACGAGTTGATATGCCGTTAAAATCAATAAACAAACAAAAAAAACGGGATTTAATAAATAATTACTCGGTCATATTGTTCCATAACATTAGTGTTTTATTCGCCAACATATCAAAATCATTCCTATGGGTGATTCTATATAGAAACCAATTAAAATATAATTAGAATAAGTGTAATCTTTTATATGTGTTTCTTATTTAATTTCGTTAGTCTTTCTAGTTTAATATATTAACAACTTAAACTTAGATACTTACGCCCGGAAGGAGCATATTCTTGCTAGTTATAGAAGAAGACATAAAAACTCTTTAAATATGTACATAAAGTAATGTTTTAAGTTGGGAATATAACTTAAATGATTAAGGAAATCGTGACGTCAATGATGACGTAGTTTCAATTACAAACAGTTACATAATCTCCATTATAATAAGATATCATAGAGACAATAAAAGTAAAGTCGACGGAGTGGCCTATTGTCGATATCAGCCAGACAGAGGGGGAGTCTACCCCCTTTTCACTAACACTAGACCAGGGATATTGTTTTTACATCTGAGGTGGAGCCACCCTCCACCAGCTCCTCACTTTACAGCAGATTCCTGTGCTACTAATAGGCTGAGTTGGCGAGGGCCGGTATTGAACCCAGAACCTTGTCGTTCTGAGCCGGATGCTCTACCGACTGAGCTAAGCCGTCTTTAAATGTGTACATAAAGTAATATTTTAAGTCTGTAAAAAATACTAAAATACTTTTGACAGACTCGGGTGACCTCATAATATGAACAGGCAGTAAAATGAGACGGAGATATTAAGAATAAAAATGTCACTCCAATCTTCAGGTCAGTCGTTAACCCTCTGAGTAATTTTCCAGCTGGGAATCAAATAAATCACAGAATTAGGGGGGCCTTTTACTTTTCGGATATTTTCTTGGTTACAAGCAGAGTTTGAGACGTCTCAAAAGGAATGGGGGAATTTGATTTCGTAACTCTACACCCGACCAGTGAGGAGCCTTTCAAATCAGATACAGTCATTTCCACAACAAGTATTATCATCATCATCATCATCATGATCGTGACCATCATTCTTTTAGCGTAATGTCAGGTCTGCTAAGCACACCCATCCGGTCGGATCTGATGGATCGTGTTATCTGTTCTGACATTGCATGGGTTGCTTGCCGCGGTTAGCAGCCATTGTTCACCGTTATAAAGTTGCATAAGTCTTGCGTCAGGACCAAAATTTGTGGTTCCATTACATGCTTCTTTGACTCGAGTTTCTTCAAGAAAGACTCGTAATGGGTAATCTATTTTGACACCGGGGTATCTGGATAGTGTACACAAGAAGAAGCAGTGGCTGGGAAAAGTCTGAGAATAGTTGTCAGTGTCGTTAACGCCTACCCACTTCGCCCACAAAGCACCAATTATGATGGTTAGTTGGCTGGATTTAACGGCATGTCAACCCTTGTTGTATTATTTCATGCCGGATACCTTTTGTTTTTTTTATTCTTTATGAATACTCATGTTTTGATTTTTATAAACACATTTGTTAAAACTCATTTTGTTTGTTTGTTTGTTTTGTTTTGTTTTACGGCATATCAACCTCAGTGGGTCATTTAATGCCGATAAAGTTTTTAAAAATCAATTCTTAATGGATAATACAATTTTTTTTATTAACTCATGTTTTTCTATTTAACCCATAGATGGGATCCTAACAGGTACTACCACCCCGGGTCAGAGTGGACCAGGGAGCAATGGTGATGAAGGGGTTCCACATTCCCCAAACCTCCAAAACTAGAACCTCACCATCAGATAGAGTTTAACGTCATTCCCAGGACATGTAGACCCGCAGCCACCGCCTTCTAGCACCCATATGATAAAAAGGGGCTTGCCATAAGGGCAATAGGGTTGGAAAAAACACATTTTGTCTATTTAAACCATAGATGGGTTTAAACCATGTTGCCAAAGACATTTTGTTTTCTTCTTTTCATTTTTGATGGGCAGTCATTTTTTTTTAAACTCAATATTTTTAAACAGATTTTTTAATTCATTTCTTCCTATTTGCCCCATAGATGGGATCCTAACAGGTACTACCACTCTGGTTCATAGTGAACCTGGGAGTAATGGTGATGAAGGGGTACTCCATATTTCTCAGAGCTCCAGAATTGGGACTTCCCTTTAATGTCATACCCGAGTCACTAAGACTTTCAGCCACCGCCTTCTAGCACATATATGATAAAAAGTGTTGGGGATTGCCATAAAAGCAAAGGGGTTGGGAAAATAATATAGTTGCTAGGGATTGCCGTGATGAGCTGATTTATTAGAGGGGACCTCTCCGACCGACCGACCGACGACTGTCTAGTCCAAGTAAGAGCCAAAGGAGTGTGTTGCATGCCATGGACTGCTCAGCACTAGAGTTCCATCCTTAAGCATCACGGGTCGCATCAACTGTGTACCATTGGGTGGTTCTTACACCTCTGCAGAGGTGCAGTCGGTGTATTATAAAGCCCCAGTAGACAGGCGTTTAATTAATTCGGGTTTCTAGTAGTAGTAGTAGTAGTAGTAGTAGTAGTAGTAGTAGTGAAATAGATCACTAATTAGAACGGAGCCTATTCTAGTAGTGGCCACCTAAGCGAAGTTTAACAGGTTTAATTCAGTTTGCCTTTTCCTAGACTGGTTGCCTAACCGAGGTTAAAGAGCTCTACAGCCCTTTTATTTACCCATAGCTGGGGGGAGAGTAGTTGGATTTATACCTTTCCCAAAGCTTCGTCCAGGATTTGTACTCGTGTCGACGAGTCCATTTCCTACGACTATAACCATTACACCACGCGCCTCCTGTGACTGGTAATGGATAATCTATTTTGACATTGGGGTATCTGGATAGTGTACACGAGAAGAAGCAATGGTTGGAAAGAGTCAGAGACTAACTGTCAGGGTTGTTAACGCCGGCCGCTCTCCCGGCCCTCGCCCACAAAGCACCGATTATGAGACGATGAGTTGGTTATTTTCTGAAAATAGCTATTTACTTTCAAACGCTCGGATTTAACAAGTTAGACATCTATTCTAGTTGTTGGATAATAAAAATACATTTTTATAAGAGATGTAAGACGTTGATTTAATTATTTGTGGCACTAATAGGTAATAAGTAAAAGAAAAATAAACTTGATTCCTTTCGAGGGGATGGAAAGACAATATTCTTAGAATGATGAAAATGAAATTTTAATTCAAATGAAAAAAAAAAGAAGACATCTTTATTTTAATCAAATTATGTATTTTCAGTTGAATTCTCTGGTAAAAAGTTTAGTAAAATAATTTAATTATTTCAATTTAATTTGATATATATATATATTATTAATACACGTGTTTCTTAAAAGTACGACTGTTATCATCTTGCAACACCCTCTGGTTAAAATTGAGACGGTCCAAATCGGCCAAGATGAAATGAGAAAATGTAAATCCTGATTATCTGGTAGTGCTTATCCGCTGAATTTTTCTTATGAGAGTCGTCATCTCAGCTAAATAATGGACCATTCCTTTTTATTTGAAAGAAAGAAAAAAGATGAAAAAGAACATGCTACACAGAAAAATATAATAAAAAAGAAAGAGTAGGGGAAAGATAGAGAGAGTGGGGAGCTCATGGAAGCGATAATGCTAATCTGTTTCAATCGGGCACAATGAAAAGAAGGAAAGAAAGAATAAAAAAGAATGAGAAAGTTAAATCAAGATTATACATTTTTATATATTGAAGTATCTTGCAATAGCTCATGAGTAAACATATCAAGCGCTGTAATAATTAATTATATACTGTGGTATATCCACAGGTTCTATATATTAATATAAATATACATGGCGGATATATAACGTTAGACCCCCATCTCTAAATCTTTTGTTATGGTAACTTTATGTCTTAAGCTTGTGGGGATTACAAACAAAACAGCCATACAATAGTATGAGCACTGCTGAAGCTGTTTACATTTCACATAGCACTAATACACTTGGGAAAGTATGCATCCAACTACTCTCATTCCAGCTATGGATAAATAGTAGGAGAATCTGGGCCCTTTAACCTTGGCTAGGTAACAAGTCTAGGAGAAGGAAAACTCTGAATTCAAACCTGTCACTACTAGAATAGGATTCCTAATTAGTAATCTTAAAAAAGAAAAATAATAATTCTATTAATTGTGGGTTGTCTAAATTTTATGTAAAATAATCACCCTTTTCATATAAATCATATATATATAGTTAAAAATTAATGGTAAAAGTAATGAGTGGATGAAATAAAAATGAATGAAATGAGGGGATAAATGAAAAATCCTTTCCAAGGGACCCCTCTCAAAAGTATTACAACACTTTTTGAGAGTGGGCCCCTGATAGAAAGTTTTTCTCATCTATTATTAGACTCCTTAGAAGCATCAAATTAATATATATATATATATATATATATATATATATATATATATATATATATTATAATAAAATAAATATATAAAGGTTATATATTTAATTTAATGACATAGGAACAGTCACGACCAATGGTTTCATGCATTTCTCCAGTAAAAGCTGAAACAGTGCCAATCCACACTATAGTATATATATATATATATATATATATATAATATATATATATTGATAATAATCATATACCACGACCAGACAACTCGGCAAACACCATTTGCGACATCCGGAGCATTGGACAGCTGTTTCGAAATCAGCAGTGCATACCACAATCTCCGCCACTAGAGATTGAACCAGTGGACCACAGCGTGAAGAGCGGGACTTAACACACTGGCCACCAGCCCACGCCACAAACGGAGAATGCCAAATCATCTAGTCAATGGTAACATTAATTCAAATGCGCAGTCACCTAATCTATATTGCCATGTATCCCATCGCAGGATTACAGAGGACAAGGGCACCTCTAGGACAACGACTTAATCTCAGAACTAATGGGCAAAGGGTGAATTTTTGATATTGAATTTTTGATAGAGGAATTATATATATAATTGATAATTTTGAATCATATTACTCGGCAAACACCATTTGCGACATCCGGAGCACTGGACAGCTGTTTCGACCTCCTTTGGTCTCATCAGCAGTGCACGATGTGGTCCACTGGTTCAATCTCTAGTGGCTGAGATTGTGGTATGCACTGCTGATGAGACCAAAGGAGTCGAAACAGCTGTCCAGTGCTCTGGATGTCGCAAATGGTGTTTGCCGAGTAATATGATTCAATTATCAATTATATATATAATTCCTCTATCAAAAATTCAATATCAAAAATTCAATATATATATATATATATATATATATATATATATATGTGTGTGTGTGTGTGTATGTGTGTGTGTGTGTGTGTGTGTTTATGAGTGTGGGCTGAAACGTTCACAGTTTGGAGAACTCTGTGCTAATATTTAAAGTAGTAACTATCTAAGTTTAATTAGGCACAAGACCCGAAGGAAAGTTACTAACCATGACCCTACACGTTGACCTCTGGCAAAAGCCACATAAGATTTGGGAGTAAAGAGATAATGATAAAATTAATCCCCATAGTAACTATGGCAATAGCAATCGAAAAAAAAATGGCTAAAACCAAGGAAATTTAAACATCCCATAGAAAATCCTTCCGTGAAAACCTAATCCTCTTTGAAATGACAAAAAAAAAAGAAGAATCTGTAGCCTGCGTGTCTCTCCTTCAATTTCTGCCTGTGGAGAAATCTGATTTGAAGTCTTATCAAAACTGACACTCTCATCTCGCCAATAATTACTAAGTGTTACGTTTCACTTTCTGACAGTCACCATTTACAAATCAGTTCATAATCTTTATATTTTAATGATTTTTCTAATTCTCAAAGTTGTTCCTCGAATTAGTACCGAAAGGATATGGTGATTTAGGCAGCAAATAATGGTGGCTCAGGAGACAAATACAAGTCAGTAACAGGAAGCACAAGTTAGTTTGAAAGAATATTGTATTACATTTATACATAAAGAAAATAGAGTTGTAATATTTTCAGTTGCAAAGAAATTGTCCCGTTTGCGGTTGTATTGTATTATATAAATACAAAAGAAAATTGGTAATTATGAAGTTTTGTTTAGTAAATTAGGGTGTCCCAGAAAAAACAGAACCTACAAATTTTGTAATAAAACTGTTAATTTTAACTAGGAGGTTTAGGGTTAGGGTTTAGGGTTAGGGTTGGGGTTAGGGTTAGGTTTTGGGTTCTGTTTTTTCTGGGTCACCCTGTACAGGGCGACACAGAAGAAACATTCGCTGACGACTGCCATTTACGCTGAATTACAAGGCTCTCCTTAAAACGGATAGACCTCTCTTTAGTAGCCTTTACATACGTGTGCGGATGTGACACAAGGTCTTTTTAATGTGGGACCACGCACGAGCCAAGACTCATGGAATGTTGTGCAAAAGATGCATCAAGGGGGAAGGTATTGCCTGACGGGATAGCCCCCTGGGGATAGTGGTAATCTGAACTTTAGGGGATTAAATTGTGCTTGTGCATTATTTGAAATGAAAAGACATTTTATCATATTTTGGAGTTTTTGCACTAAAATGGATTTGATTTATCATTGAATGAATATTATAATGCATCACTTATTTTATTTCAAAACAGTGACTATATAAATGAATTAAGTAATGAAGTAATGAGAGTTAAGTCCCTTGATCTTTTTCCGTGAATTTCGAGAATAAGCATTTGTAAACAATGACAGCCATCTTTGATTCAATGTAATTTTCACGGAGAAAACACAGCGCTTTTCAAATCCATTTTACTGCAAAACTCCAAAATATGAGAAAATGTCTTTTTAGTAACAATTAAGTTCATTTCAAATAATGCGCAAGCACAATTTTATGGTAGGAATTTAGTCACCTAAAGTTCAGTAATTGACGGCGTCAATTACTGTACCGGTCCAGAAGCCGAAGCACACTGGGCCCCCGGTCTGGGCCGTGTCAGTAAAAATTCCCCTCAAGACCCAGCAATGCAACAATAAGTCAATTCAGTGAAAGAAGAGAATTATGGCTTAGCAAAAAGTTAAGACGAAGCAAAATCATAGTAAATAACAATTTTGCTACGATTGGTCCACCAGAGAGATCGTGAGTAGATACAATACTTAAAGCTGAAAAAAGACAACATGCATACACATACATGTACACACACACACAAACACACACACACACATACATATACACACATACACACACATCAAGTGAATTTGTGACTGTCGAAATTGGATTTTAAATCTGACGCCCTCTTGTCAATTAAATTACCGATTCGCCAATTCTTCGTTCTTTGGAATTATATCAACGCGATGCGGAAAAAGAATGATGAATGGTTTTTCTGTTTGATGAAGCTGTCATCGGAAGCAAAACCATTCTTATGATTTGGCAATGTAGACACAAGTCAAGAATAAAATGTTTCAGTCGTCCCTCCCTCCCCAAGAGCACTGGTTAATCATGGCTCACTCCTATAGGTATTTGTAGCTGGTGCTCTCACTGCTACTGCTACTTGTCTTTCTAGCTTTCTATAAAAAAGGAATTTCTTGATCAAAACAAATATGTCCCGTGCGCGACTACTAGTTTCATGTTGTTAATAGAGCTTTAGGTTAACTACTAAATTATTTTTTAGAAATCGTGTTTTTTTTATCTCAGTGTTTCTGCTGATTGTGTTTCTTGCTTTTTATAAAAAAACTAATTTCTTGTGCGAAACAAATATGTCCTGTGCGCGACTCCCAGTTTCACGTTGTGAATTGAGCTTTAGATGAACTACTAAATTCCTTTTTAGAAATCCTTTTTTAAAATTTCTAAGTGTTTCTACTGATTTTATTTCTTGCTTTTTATAATATAAAAAAACGAATTTCTTGCGCAAAACAAATATGTCCCATGCGCGACTCTCAGTTTCACGTTGTTAATTGAGCTTTGGGGGAACTCCTAAAATCACTTTTAGAAATCATTTTTTTTAAATTTAAATTCTAAGTGTTTTACTTCTTGTGTTTCTTGCTTTCTGTAAAAATGAATTTCTTGCAAAAAAAAAAAAACGACTATCAGTTTCACAAATATGTCCCTGCGCGACTCCCAGTTTCACGTTGTGAATTGAGCTTTAGCTGAACTACTAAATTCCTTTTTAGAAATCCTTTTTTAAAATTTCTAAGTGTTTCTACTGATTTTATTTCTTGCTTTTTATAATATAAAAAAACGAATTTCTTGCGCAAAACAAATATGTCCCGTGCGCGCGACTCCCAGTTTCACGTTGTGAATTGAACCTTAGATGTACTACTAATTCCTTTTTAAAAATCCTTTTTGAAAAGTTTTAAGTGTTTCTACTGGTTTTATTTCTTGCTTTTTATTATATAAAATTTCTTGCTTTTTTATAATATAAAAAAACGAATTTCTTGCGCAAAACAAATATGTCCCATGCGCGACTCTCAGTTTCACGTTGTTAATTGAGCTTTGGGGGAACTCCTAAAATCACTTTTAGAAATCATTTTTTTTAAAATTTAAATTCTAAGTGTTTCTACTTCTTGTGTTTCTTGCTTTCTGTAAAAATGAATTTCTTGCAAAAAAAAAAAAAAACGACTATCAGTTTCACGTTGTTATTTAAACGCTAAGGGAGCTAATAAATTCATTTTTGGAAATCATCTTTTTAAAAAAATTTCTTCGTGTTTCTTGCTTTCTATAAAAATGAATTTCTTATAGAAAACAAACTTGTCCCGTAAGTGACTAACAGTTTCACGTTGTTATTTAAATGTTAGGAGAATTACTAAATTCATTTTTAGAGAACATCTTTTTTTCTCTTTTTTAAATTTCTGATTGTTTCTACTGTTTGTGTTTCTTGCTTTCTATAAAAAGACCGAATTTCCTGCAGAAAACAAATATCTTCCGTGTGTAACTGCCAGTTTCACGTTTTTAACTTAGCTTAAGAGAACTACTAAATTAATTTTAGAAATAATCATTTTTTTTTAAATTTCTAAGTTTTTCGTACTATAGTGCCTGTTAGAAAGGACCGAGTGTAAAAAACAACATAGCCCTACTAAGGTTGACACGCCATTAAATAACCTATCAAAGTTTTTTTTGTTTATTCTAATCAATTTTATTTCTCTTGATATCTCCTACGTCCACTGTGACCTCGGGGTGTCCCATCTATGCATAAAAAAGATCTATCTTGATTTTATTTCTCTTAATATCTCTATTACTCAAAGGTACACCTCGGTGGTACTACCAGTTAGTGTCCCATATATGCATCAAAAAGATATATCTTGATTTTATTTCTCTTGATATCTTTATTATATTGATGATACTAATTTCAGGCGATTTAGATTTTTCTCGTCCTTTATCTATGTTGTACCCATGAAACACGCCACACCTTTTATCGTTTCTTGGGACGTCTTCGCGTGTACCGCAACGGTT
Source organism: Doryteuthis pealeii (assembly GCA_023376005.1). Classification (NCBI taxonomy): domain Eukaryota; kingdom Metazoa; phylum Mollusca; class Cephalopoda; order Myopsida; family Loliginidae; genus Doryteuthis; species Doryteuthis pealeii. Next base: position 39,067,964 of record CM042158.1, on the reverse strand, counting down.
ACAGCAATTCTTCCCTCCCTACTACTAATCTCCCGTCATTCGAAAGTAATCCACTCCCACTCAACAACATTCTTTCCATCTCAAGTCCCGATGAAGGTTTATTAAAACCGAAATGTTATAACGTCGACTTACCCATCAAGAATAAATTCATCTTTTTTTAATACTTCGTGTTTTTCTACTTTCTACACACACACACACACACCACACACACACACACACATATATATATATATATATATATATATATATATCGGGGGGGGACCACGGTATACACTGCTGATGAGACCTAATAAGGTCGAAACAGCTGACCAGTGTTCCGCATATCGCACGCGGTATTCGCCGAGTTTGCTTGTCGTGATATATATATATATATGAGAAGAAAATATTTTAAAATATAACAAACACAGGATGTTATGATCAGGAAACAATTTTTAGTGTCAATACTTAAACATTTCGGTATATTGTACCATCTTCAGGACACTGTTAAGATAGTACAATATACCGAAATGCTTAAGTATTGACACTAAAAATTGTTTCCTGATCATAACATCCTGTGTTTGTTATATTTAAAAAATATTTTCTTCTCATATTGTCGGATTAATTTCCTCATCGTATTTCCACACACACACACACACACACACACACACATATATATATATATATATATATATATATATATATATATATATATATATATCAGATATGGAATCAAAAAAGTAATTTTGAACTTTTCATTTTTTTATTTTTCTTATCAATCCCTGGGTGGTTATATAGGAAATTTTATTTCTTAACAAAATGTAAATTTACTGTACATTTTCCTTCTTTTTCTTTCGGAAATGGGTGTGTCTGCAAGATCAGTCATAGAACCCACACATTTTACAATGTAATGTGCCTATTTACATTGATTGAATTACCAGGGGGCCAGACGATATCGTAGAAACACTTGTATAACTTTTATTTCCAAATTCTAATGTGGAAAAAGTGGGTGGGTCAAATGTCTAGAAACTTGACGTTTTCCTTGCTAATTCACTCTCACTCGTTCTTTCTCTCACACATATATACACCAGCATATTCTCTGCATCTGAACCGTCTGTCTGTCTGTCTGTCTGTCTCTCTCTCTCTCTCTCTCTCTCTCTATATATATATATATATATATATATATATATATAATGTTGTTCTGGTTCCAACGGGAGAAAATTCAATATTTTATAAAAAAAGAAGGTCCGCAAAATGTATTTTGTTCTCAGAAAAATTGTTTAAATTCTTTTTGTTTTACATATGCAACACGTGTTTCAGATCTTCTGGTATCTTCTTCAGGCTTTAATTGATAATATGAAAATGAATTCTTACATGCATGTGTATATATATGTATAGATATGTATATATTTACCAACCCCCCGCAGGTCAATTTCTTAAGTGGAGTTTAACAGGTTTGAATTCAGAGTTTTCCCTCTCCTAGACTGGTTATCTATGGTTAACGAGCCAAGTCTGTCCTCCTACTTATCCATAGCTGGGGGGAGAATTGGATTCATACCTTTCCCAAGAGTATTAGAGCTATGTGAAATTTAAACAGCTTATATATATATATATATATATATATATATATATATATATAATAAAGTAAGACTAATGAGTCAGAGCCTATCCACCTTGGTTTCTACTATTGGATCTGTTAAGTATCTGGCAGCCATCCTTCGTTCCAGATGTAATGAATAAGTAAGCAAGCCAATAAGAATCCAGTGTTAACGTATTCCTTGTAAGTCCTTCGTCCGAGAGAATCCAAATGTCAATGAAATAACTCAGAATGGTATGTCTATTAATACAGCAGAAGCAGCAGCAGCAGTGCCAGTGATTGGACAATAGAAATCCTTCTCAGGTCACGTGTTTATAGGCGAGTCTATAAGTAGGAGTGACCATTTACCTGATGCCTTATATCCAAAAAACCGCAACAGGATCATCAGTATAATTCTGATGTTGCATATGATTTGTTCTTTTCTTATTTTTTTATTTTATTTTTTAAACTCATTTTTTCCTATTTCATCCATAGAGTAACAGGTACTACCATTCCGGGACAGAGTGGAACTGGGAGTAATGGCAATGAAGGGATACTCCACACTCCTCAGAGCTCCAAAATTGGAACTTCACCATTAGATGCAGTTTAACGTCATACCCAGGACAATACTTATTCTGTGTATTGTTTTACTCCCTAAATTTTTTCAATATCAGAATTTATAATAATCCTATACTTATCTTAATATTGTTCCACGATTTTCTTGGCTGGATCTGGCTGTTGGACTCTGCTGTTCTGGACCGGAGTAACTGGTAATTCTTGATCGGTTGTTGGGTCGGAGTTCTCTCCATTCTTTGAGTCTGGATATTCTTTTCTGGGATTCTGGAAATATTTTAGTATATCTCGTCTTGTGCTGTTGATAATTTTTGATAACAAACAGTTCTTGCTTTTTCTGAGCTCATTTATTTTATCCCAAGTAAAAAATGCCTTGGAGAACAGACACTCATCTTGCATCTGTTCTCTTCCAATACTCAGTCCAGACTGCCAACTCTGAACTTTCTCTTTTTTTCACTCTTCTACCCGCCTTGCACTGACTAATCAGAAAGTAACATATAGCCTTTCATTCATCATCCCCCAAGTTCTGTCAATTTTCAATTAAATATTGCATGTAACTTCACATGAAATAAAGAAAATAGTATTACTTTTGACACACCCTAGTAGATACTGTATATATTCTATACAAAGATTTTTAAAAGATTAAAGGGAGATGATATCTAAAAGGAAAGTGTCGCAAAGACAAACGAACCAATCTATTAATCAATCAATCTAATAATATGATTCAACATAATAGTAGGTTTTATCATTTTTAATTTTTTTATCTAAGTATTAAAGACAACTTAAAGGTTTAGAGTGAAATCCTTTGTATGTGTTTTGGGTATGACGTTAAACTGCATCTAATGGTAATGTCCTAATTTTTGAACTATGGTGTGTGTGCGAAGTACCACTTCAACCCCATTACTTTTTTGACACACCTTATATATTACTCTACTAGCAAAACAAATCCAATTGGTTAATAGACTTATCTAAATCGACAGTAAATTTCCAGTTACTTCATTCATTCATTCATTATTTCCCATTTTCTGGTGGAATCCTTGATAAAAGGTCCTTCGACAATGGGAATCCTTTGGTTACTAAAGTGTCCTCAGTTGCTGGTAATCGTATAAGTCCTTTGTGAGTATTGGTAAAGATCCCGGCAATCCTATGTGCGTCCGTCGGCAAAGAGGTAACTTTGGGTTTTTTCAATCTCAACATTTAATAAGAGAATCATGTTAAGCAGCATTATAGAAGATAAAACAGGGAGATGTGCAGTTCTGTGTGAGTAGAGATGAATTGACAAAGTTGAAATGCCTAGACTACGTACTCCGAACATCATTAGATACCATAAAAGAAAAAGGTTTCACACTAAAAAAGGTAAGAAGCAGGCGATATCCCGCACAAACAATCACAGATGCGGACTATGCTGATGACCTTGTACTTCTTGCAGATACACCGGCACAGGCTGAATCACTGCCACTTAGAGGAGGCAGCAAAAAATACAGGCCTCTATGTGAACTCCGGTAAAACAGAGTTTATGAGTTTCAAAAATAAAGGAAACATCTCCACACTCGACGGCAAGCCTCTTAAGCCAGTAGAACAATTCACATACCTAGGTGGTAATATCTCCTCCACAGAGAGCGATGTTAATACACGAATAGCAAAGGCATGGGCGGCCACAAATAGATTATCAGTCATATGGAGGTCCGATCTCCCTGGCAAGCTAAAGCGACAGTTCTTCCAGGCTATGGTTGTATCGGTGCTACTGTATGGCTGCACCACCTGGACCCTGACAAAGCGTCTTGCGAATAAGCTAGATGGGAGCTGCACAAGAATGCTGCGTGCAGTCTTGAATAAGTCGTGGAAACAGCACCCCACAAGAAAACAGCTGTACGGTCACCTGCCCCCCATCTCCTAAACTATCCGAGTGAGACGGACAAGGCATGCAGGACACTGCTGGAGAAGCAGGGATGAACTCATAAGCGACGTTCTCCTCTGTGGAAGCCAACACATGGACATGCAAGTGTGGGGCGCCCAGCAAGGACCTACATTGACCAGTTATGTGAAGATGCTGGCTGCTCCGCAGAGGAGCTTCCAGGTGTAATGAATGATAGGGAGGGTTGGCGAAAGATTGTCATGGATACCCGTGCTGCATGCGCGACATGATGATGATGAGAGATGAATAGTGCATCAGAAGTAATAATAGATTTAGAATTAACGTATGTCTAATCCAGCTTAACTGTCACTATTTTTAAAATTACACAAATTCCATGTGCTACATAATCTCTAAAGAAATTAAATACACACTTAAAAACATATTCAAGACATAATTTCCATCAGTAAGTGAAACATAAAATTGTTCTTGGGCAATATCTGTCTAGAAAGTAATGAGGCTGTTTTTAATCTTTCAGGTTGGCAACCCTGATTGATTACCTGCAGATTATTAAGCCTGAACACGTATGAAACCATAGACTGCATTCTCATAATTCATGTTAAGCTGAGCAATCTAATATTATTGTAAACTGCATCATATAAACTAGGACTTGCAAAGAGTTTTGAACAGCTTGTCGTTTCCAAATAGCTTGAAGTGATACTCTGGACTTGGGTAAGAATTTCAGATATTTGTATATATCTAAATATATACATATAGATATATATTTTTTAAAGAATTATCCATGGTAGCTTTCCGTAATATGATTTCTATAATTCTCTCATGCTCAGTAGTGGATTAACTCTCAGGCTAAGTAGGGTTAATCCTATGAGCTTGGAAGAAAGGAGACCTGAGGGACAAAGAAAATTGTGAGTATACATGAGTATTTGGTATATTTCTGTGTTCTTTAATGTTCGTAATATCTAGAATATTGCAAACTAGCAGGACCTGTGAATATACCACAGTATGATAATGTAATTATTACAATATTTGATATTATTTCTCGGTATTATTTAGATGACGCTTGTAATTAGTATTATTTTGATCATTCGGTCTATTGTCCTCATCTTTACTGTCATCTGTACAACGCTTCGACCGATGAGCCCTCCAGCCTTCTTCAGGTATTTCTTGTTGGGGCCCAACAATAAATACCTGGAGAAGGCCGAGACATTGTACAAATAACAATGAAGATGAAGACAATAGTCCGAATAATGTAAATATTACTAAAATTTGATTATGTTTACTTAAGAGCTATTGCAAAATACTTCACTACGTAAAATGTAATTTCTATTAACTTTCTCTCACTCTTTTTTTTTCTTTCTTTCCATGTTTTCATTATGTTCAATTGAAACAGATTAACATTACTGCTTCTGTGCACCCCCTCTCTGTCTTTCTCCTACTCTTTCTTTCTTTCTTATTATATTTTTTCTGTGTAGCATGCCTTTTTCCTTCCCTTTCTTTCTTTATGATAAAATTAGAGTAGTCCATTATTTAGCTGAGGTGACGTCAGTCATAAGAAATAATAATTTAGTTGATAAGCAGCACCAGATAATCAGGATTTACATTTTTGCATTTCATCTTGGAAGATTTGGACTGTCTCATTTTTAAGCAGAGAGTGTTGCAAGATGAAAACGGTCGTTCATTTTAGGAACACAAGTGTTAATAATATATAGATTAAAATTACCCCAAAAGTGAGAAATAAGAATTGGTTGGTTAAAATTGGGAAAAAGGATCTACGAAATATCCTAAACGAACAGAAGATTAAAATTGTCTTTGGTTAGAATAGTTAACAAAAATCTAAAAATGACTCTAAAAGAACGGAAGAACTCAAATTGATTAGACCGCCCTGTCGCCTGGGGCGTTAGAATGCACCAACTGCACCTCTGCAGAGGGGTAAGACTCCCCCAATGGGGCCACCTGTTGGCCGTGGATGGCGATCCGTGATGTTTCAGAATAGAACCCAGGTGGATGAGCAGTTCATGACTTGCAATACTCCACTTTGGCCCTATCTTGGGCTAGACGGGCGGTCGGAGAGGCCCCCTCTGATCAAACGGCTGGTCACGTCAAGCCCTAGCACCTATATGATTTTCCCAACCCTATTGCTCTTATGGCAAGCCCCAACCTCTTTTTATCATATGGGTGCTAGAAGGCGGTGGCTGCGGGTCTACATATCCTGGGAATGACGTTAAACTCTATCTGATGGTGAGGTTCCAGTATTGGAGGTTTGGGGAATGTGGAGCACCCCTTCATCACCAATCCTCCCTGGTCCACTCTGACCCGGAGTGGTAGTACCTGTTAGGGTCCCATCTATGGGTTAAATAGAAAAATGTATTTATAAAAAAATTGTATTATTCATTAAGAATTGATTTATTTCAAAACTTTATCGGCATTAAATGACACACTGAGGTTGATATGCCGTAAAACAAAACAAACCAAAAAAACCAAATCAACAGAAAATTAAAAATCGTCTTTGGTGAGAATAGTGTAACGTGGGCACTAATTAGCGATATGTAACGTTGCGGGTTCCAAATCGGGATATGTTACGTTACGGGACCACTTCGTAATGTTTAACGTAGCGCCTTTTCTTCTCGCACTACTATTATTCGTATCTTCGTACGTACGGTGTTTGTTTACAAGCACGAATCTAGCCTCCTGGCTCTAACTGCCTCTGACTCTCGGACCCTAACTGCTCTGATCGCAGACTCCAACTGATCGTGATTCTATTCACGGGTCTCTTAAATAGCATTTCTAAATAATCTTCCAGAAGCTTCCTTCTCTAGAATTACGCTTCTTCGGACGTTTCTCGTTCTTCCTGGTAACCGGTTCTGTGATAAGTGATGGGGGATGCTATTTTAGAAGCTTCTCACCTGGGTAACAATTCTTTAAATGACGGTGAATGGGCCCTTTTCAAGTAGACTATTTTGTCTTCAGCCTTCTATAGTGTGCTTTTGTGTCTTCGAAAGTGTGCTGTGAAAATATGCCTCCGTCCAGGTCAACGGTCCTTAGAAGTAAGCCCTGTTTTGGGGCTAAGTGATGAGTGAAGTTTAGGGACCGCTATTTGCGCGACTACCCTCAGTGGGTGCTCCGTGATAAGTAAAGTTTTTGGTTTTGGCGCCAACATACGATGTTGGCGATTCGCCCCCTAACGGCAGGGGGATATATTAACTATGGAATTTCCAATAAGTTTAGGCAGAAAATACGGAGAAATGATAAAAACAAAACATGTATTTATAAAATAACAAATAAATTTATTCGGAAAATAAATTCGCAATAATCAACAAATATGTGAATGTTCAAAAGAATGTGCAAAAATGTGTATGTAGGATTTTAAAATGTTCGCTAAGAATGCGTAATGTTCAATGTAAAATGTAAAAGTTTGTGTGTAGAGTTTAGAAAAGTTCGATCGGATGTGGACAAAAATGGAAATAAAATTTGTGCATACGACCTGACGAAATGGATTGGTAATATTAATTGCTGTGGCAAAATGTTTGGTAGTAGTAAGCTGTGACTCAGAAAGGATGAAGATTTTAGTATCCGCCAGTTGACTCGGTTTGCCAGTTTAATTCTGAGACGTCTGTTTTTTCGATTGAGAAGAACTTGTCGTCAGTCGTGTGTTCTACATGGCAGCGAGATGGAATCTGAGTGAATGTTGATTATTTTTGTCTCTTAAATAACTAACAAATAGGCCCCAATGATAATGAATTTTTTGGCGCCTACGCGCGGACGTAGTTGAAAACAACCCCATGATTTGTCCAATCAAACTTTGACTAATGTATAAATGTTTGTTTTAATCTCTTTTCCTTAAGTTTGGAAAAAATTGTGTTTGTGTGTTTGTTTTAATCTCTTATCCTTAAGTTTGTGAAAAGAAATGTGTTTGTGTGTTTTTCCTTATTTAGATGTAAAATATAGGATTTTATCCTATACCCTAAAAGAACTGGGACTGAAAAGTTAGAATCCAGGAACCGTCTAAAGATGTCGTAAAATCCGTGTTTACAAAACAAAGTAAATTTAAATCTTCGTGATATTCTATTTTAAATTAATCTTATACATTAATTTATGATAACAGAAATACATAATTAAATCAGAAAGTTTTGAAACAAAAATGTTCAGTGTTGATTTATCAATGAATGAATTTTATTTTGCATCAGTTATTTTGTTTCAAAACGTAGGTTTTTTTTAGGCCACTCAACTTTGTCTCCTCAAAATTTTGCACAAAGTATCGGTGGAGTTATATCCTTTCGAAACTAATTACAGTATAAATAAAAATACAAAAGACAACAGAGAAATGGTTGCTATATTACGGACTCTCTCGTCGATTTTTCGACGCATGAGGGTTCACACACACAATGAACACCCACACAGTGATTTGTTTATAGTGGTGAAGGCTTGTGTTGGACCATCCACACTTTTTGGCACAGTCGATAGGAAAGAATTGGTACATCAAGGGTTGCCACAAACCCAATCAACGACCGACCTCAGGAATTTTGAATTCAGAGTTATCCCTCTCCTAGACTGGTTACCTACCCAAGGCTGAAGGGCCCAGTCTGCCCTACTATTTAACCCATAGCTGGAGGGAGAATATATGGATTCATACCTTTCCAAAGAGTATTAGCGCTATGTGAAATGCCAACAGCTTCGTCTAGGAATTGAACTCGAATCAACGAGTCCATTTCCCATGACTCTAACCACTAGCCCATGCGCCTATATATAAGTAATCTGAAAGTATTGTCATAAACGGTCATTGATGCAAGGTGTCTGCTGCAAGCAGAAACATTTGAAGGATCACTTAAAGTTTGCAAAGAATAACTATGTGAAGAGCAGATCTTTTAGAAAAGTCTTTTTTAGGTAGACAAAAGTAAATGTGAATGGTTTCTACACAATAACCAGAAGTATACATTCCAAAGATCTAGAGAAGCCAACAAATACCATTCCTAACAGCAAAACATGGTGGCTACCGAATCATGCTGTCAGGGGTGGGGTTTACAGTCAATGGTCCTTGTTCTTTTTACCAGGCCGATGGAATAACAGAAAAAGAAGACCATGTAAAAATTGCGGAGGGGTAACCTGAGATTTCAACAAAGCATTTGAAATTAGGTCTTTGAGCAAGGCGATGACCTCGAGCATTCTTTAGAATTAGTGTCAAGACGGTTGGGTCAAAATAAAATTAAAATTCTCGAGTGGCTAGCAAAGAAGCCTGACCTTCAACCCATAGAAAATTTTGTCGAAGGAATAGAAACACAGGATAATACACAGTAGAACTCATTGATTTTCTGAGATTCTACAAGGAACAATGGTAAAAAGATCTTCAGAATGGAAATAAAAGACTTTGTGCTAATAGTTTGGTTTGGTTTATTTTATGGCATATCAACCTCAGTGGGCTATTTAATGCTGAAATTTAAAAAAATACATTCTTAATTCTTGTTTTATTTATTGTTCATGGACACTCAAATTTTATTGTTCATTAAAACTCATTTTTTTCTATTCGACCCATATATGGGACCCTAACAGGTACTACCACTCTGAGTCAGAGTGGACCTTCGAGCAATGGTGATGAAGAGTGCTCCACATTCCCCAGACTTCCAGAACTTGAACCTCACCATCAGATAGAGTTTAACGCCATTCCCAGGACATGAAGACCCACAGCCACCGCCTTCTAGCACCCATATGATAAAAAGGGTTGGGGCTTGCCATGAGGCAATAGAGTTGGGACAATCATATAGGTGCTAGGGCTTGACATGATCAGCTGGTTGATCGGAGGGACTCTCTGACCGCCCATCTAACCTAAGTAAGGATTTAAGTAGAGTGTTGCATGTCATAGACTGCTCTTCCACCAGGATTCTGTGCTTAAGCATCATGGGTCGCCACCCACAGTCATAAGTTGGCCCCATTGGGAGGGGGGTATTACCTCTCTACAGATGGTGTATTCTAAAGCCCCAACCAACAGGGCTTTTGTGCTAATGGTGACAGCAAAAAACTATAAATGGTACAAGGCCAGATATCCTCCAGCACAGTCAGGTTGTTCTAGACTCAAACAGCAAGAAAGCCAGCCAACTCAACATCAGGCCAACAACCAGATTCCAGCCTCTTAAAGTAAAAGAGGACTAGAGTTAAGTATTGCACTATTATAATTATTAACACATGATGAGAGCTGCTATGCAACACATCTATACATCAATATAAAAGTCAGTATGGAACAATATTAGTATTATCTGCATTATTGTAGTGGGCTGTTATGTAGACCGAGTATAGAAATGAAAATATTATGGGAACCCATAATTAAAAAGCCTAGATCAGATTTAAAAATTTTAAAAATTAAAAAAAAAAACACCCAATATGAGTACCAACAAATTAACTATAGCCCCATGAATACACCAATTAAAATATAATCAAAACAGGATATAAATTTATGAAATTTGATGAACAAAGAATTATCAATAGAAGAATAAGGAAATAGTAAACTGGTTTATTAATTACTTACACTTCCTGGTTAATATTTAATTCCTTTAGTTTCTACATCATTTGCACCTTTCTTTTATTTGGTTATAATAATAATATAATAATAATTTTTTGCAGTGTTAATTGGTATCAAATGAAGGCGGATAGTGTATTTAAAATTATCAATATAAATTTAATATAAAATTATCAATATAAATATAATATAAAATTTATATAAAATTTAATAAAATTTAATATAAAATTTATGAATTTATTAAATTTATAAATTTAATATAAAATTTATGAATTTATTAAATTTATAAAATTTAATATAATTTATGAATTATTAAATTTATAAAATTTAATATAAAATTTATGAATTTATTAAATTTATAAAATTTAATATAAAATTTATGAATTATTAAATAAAATTTAATTTATAAATTTAATATAAAATTTATGAATTTATAAAATTTATAAAATTAATATAAAATTTATGAATTTATTAAATTTTATAAAATTTAATATAAAATTTAATTTTATTAAATTTATAAAATTTATATAAATTTATGAATTTATAAATTTATAAAATTTAAATATAAAATTTATGAATTTATAAATTTATAAAATTTAAATATAAAATTTAATCAATATAAATTAATATCAATATAAATTTATGAAGAACTATCAATAGAAGAATAAGGAAATAGTAAACTGCTTTATTAATTACTTACACTCCCTGGTTAATATTTAATTCCTTTAGTTTTTACATCATTTGCACCTTTCTTTTATTTGGCTATAATAATAAACAATTTTTGCATTGTTAATTGGTATCATATGAAGGTGCATAGTGTATTAGTCATTGTTGTAGGAAATGGACTTGTCGTACAAAGTTCAAATCATGGACGAGGCTTTCACTTAGCGCTAATACGCTTGGGGAAGGTAATATCATTCATTTATTCTCACTCCAGCCATAGGAAATAGTAAAGACAGACTGGGATCTTTAAAACTGGTCAGGTAATGAGCCTAAAAGAAGGAAACTCTGAAATCAAACTTGGTAAACTTCACTTAAGAAACTGAACTTGTGTCACGTCCTACTCATGTGGAGGGTAGGTATATATATATATATATATATATATATTATATATATATATGATATTTGGGTGGAATTTATGGATTAGTTTATATCCCGAGTATGGATGATGGCACTTCAAAGCGCCGAAAGTAATCGGGACATGAACTTTGGTGGACTAATCCACGAATTCCACCCAAATATTAAAAAGTTGGCCAGAAAAATTAAAAATCACAAATAAAATTGTTAAACAGGAGATGTCTTTTGTTTAATTCAGCATGCATAAATGAAAGAATGCTACTCAAATACAGACATATATATATATACATACACATATATATATTCAATTATTAAATTCAAACTAATTTGGTTAAAAATAATAGAATCTTTCTTATTACTCTGAATTCTTTAGATGAGGCTTGATATTTAGTATTATTTGGATTATTCGGACTATTGTCCTCATCTTTATTGTTATCTGTACAACGTTTCTGCCAATGTGCACTCTGGGCTTCTTCAGGTATTTCTTGTTGGACTCAGAAACCTTCTTTTTGAACTCTGGAATCTTCTAGTTGTAATTGGGAGCAATCATGGAACTTTATTCAATTTACTTCTCATTCCGCAAACCATAGCTGGGATACAGGTGTTAAGCTGTCTCAATTATTATTATATGTGATGTTATCATCTTGAAAGTTGTTAATCATTTCTCTAAAAGAGTCATTATTAGTTAACCAAGTTCTTTCAGTTCTTTTCTGAACCATCATCAAGACTGTTTATCATTTGACTAAACTATTATTTTGTTTTTGTCGCTAAGTTGATTCTAAATAACAGTATCAGTTTATTTTTTAAATATTTCTAACAAGCTAGTAAACCTGATTTAGAATAAAAATTGTTCTATCATTCGATTTTAAGCATTTTAGAATATTTTTGTTAGTTAAGGTTGGTGGCCATGGTGTAATGCTTAGAGTCATAAAAAATGGACTCATCAACTGAGTTCAAATCCTGGACAAAGCTACAGTTCACATAGCGCTAATACCATTGGGAATCGTATGAATCCAACTACACTCCTCAAGCTATGGGTAAATAATAGGGCAGACTGGGCTCTTTAACCTTGGTTAGGCAACTAGTCTAGGAGAAGGAAAACTTTGAATTCAAACCTGTCACTACTAGAATAGGCTCATTCCTAATTAGTGATCTTAAAAAAGAAAAATAATAATTCTATTAATTGTGGGTTGTCTAAATTTTATGTAAAGAGCTTCAAGTATCTTTAATTCTTTGATATTATTGTCAGTATGAAGAATTATAAAATTTAAGATAATTATATTTCTTTTGTCTCCTTTTTAACATTAAAAATCTTTTCTTATAATACATAGAATATTAAAAACTGTAAATAAAAATGAAAATTACCTTTAAATTATTATAATGTATATAAACTAAGAAATCAATATCTTATTATAATGGAGATAGTGTGTTTGTCTGTCTGTCATGAAACTATATCCCTACTCATAATTCCCTTTGTTATTTACTTCACATTCTCCATAATTTTATTTTTATTTAAATCTCAATGATTAATAAAATTCTTTTACATTATTTATACTTTTGACCATATCTACATACTAATAACATGCAATTGTATTTATATATAAAACAAAATAGCAGTTTACAGTGTGAGCTGGAAGGGTAATTTGCATATTCATATTAAAAATTTGATTTTGATAAGTATGTGATTGGTATTATTGATTTCTAATTGTTTGGTTTTATCTTAATGAATATGAGAAAAAATCTTGGGAATAAATATTAAAAGAAATATGTAGTGAGAGAAGAGACCTACCTCATGCAACACGGTGTGACAGAGAGAGTGGTGGGCATGAAGACTTGCCATATTCTCGAAGGAAGCGGACTAGGCTTTGTCTGGTATGTAGGACTGACCTAGAGTCGAACCCGCATCCTTCGGAATGCGAAAGTGTTGTGGTCGAGCAGTGCAGAGTAACCCGGATGTAAGCAGTCACATGGTGAGGATTGACGTGTACTTGCAGTGCTGAGTGTTGCATGTGCTGCACGGACAATTAAGAGTGAGGAGCCCGGATGTGGTGAGGATTGATGTGGATTTAAGGACCTGCCCTCCCAGACCAGGCGAGAGAAAAAACTGCTGTAGCATTTTGTTGTCGAGACGAGTGGGAAAAGAAATACATTTGGATATTGTTGTTAAGACGAGCGTGATACAGTTGGGAGAGTGTTTAGACTGAAGACTGTCAGTTAGAAGAATATTGCGTCGGACTTGATTGTGACCCTCAGAGATCACTTTCATTCCCGATTAGAAAATGTAAGAACACTTGAAGAGAAGAAAAATTGCAAATACTCAGGAATCTTAGAAACAGAAACCATTAAAAAAACAGAGGTGAAAGAAAAAGATATAAAAGAATATCTCTGAAGAACAAGAAAAACTTCTATAAACCAGGCTCTGCAATAGAAATCTCATCAAAGGAATAGATACCTGGGACATCCCCATTATAAGATACTCTGGACCATTCTTAAAATCACAGATGGACCCTAAGGCAACAAAACTCATGACAATGCACAAGGCATTACACTACAGAGATAATATAGATAGATTATATGTGTTCTTAAAAGAAGGCAGAAAAGCACTTGCCAAAATTGAGGATTGTGTAGATGCCACAATGCAAGGACTCAAAGAATACACAAAACCAGTAAAGAAAGATTAATTGCAGCAGGTAGAAAAGGCAATTACAACATATGGACAAACAGAAATACAACAAAAACTAGAAAACAGAAATGGGAAGAAAAACAATTATATGGATACTTCAAGCGACTAATCGGGATATTGCACATGAAAAGAACTGAACATAGTTAAGAAAAAGAAACCTCATGAGAGAAACTGAGTTACTAATAATTGCAGCACAAAACGATGCCTTAAGAATAAATTATATTAAAGCAAAAAATAGATAAGACACAACTGAACAGCAAATATAGGTTGTGTAGAAACAGAGGAGATGATCAGTCATGTATTAAGTGAATGCAGCAAAATAATTTTTAGCCATAAAACAAAATGTTAGCAGCACAAACCAGAATCAGTAGTACCCTGTCGGCTGGGGTGTCAGAATGCACCAACTGCACCTCTGCAGAGGGGTAAGACTCCCTCAATGGGGCCACCTGTTGGCTGTGGGTGCGACCCGTGATGCTTAATGATGACTTTCAATACTCCACTTTGGCCCTATTTTGGGCTAGACGGGTGGGCGGAGAGGCCCCTTCTGATCAATTGGCTGGTCACATTAAAGCCTTAGCACCTATATGATTTTCCCAACCCTATTGCCCTTATGGCAAGCCCCAACCTTTTTATCATATGTTCTAGAAGGTGGTGACTGAGGGTCTACATGTCCTGGGAATGACATTAAACTCTATCTGATGGTGAGGTTCCAGTTTTGAAGGTTTGGGGAATGTGGAGCACCCCTTCATCACCATTGCTCCCTGGTCCACTCTGACCCGGAGTGGTAGTACCTGTTAGGGTCCCATCTATGGGTTAAATAGGAAATTGTATTTATAAAAAAAATTTTATTATCCATTAAGAATTGATTAATTTCAAAACTTTATCAGCATTAAATGACCCACTGAGGTTGATACGCCGTAAAACAAAACCAAACCAAACCAACCCAGAATCTGTTCTTGAAAACCAAACATAAAATTCTCTGGGACATTGAGATAAAGATGGTTTTCCTTACCCTAATCAGAAGACCAGGCCTAGTATTGATTAACAAGAAAAAGAAAACTTGTCAATTGGTAATTTTGCAATTGCAGCAGATCACAGGGTGAAAATGAAAGAAAATGAAAAGATAGACAAATACCTGAACCTTGCCAGAGAATTGAAAAAGACTGTGGAACATGAAGGGGAAAGGGATACCAATTATAGTTGTATAACAACAAAGATGAGGACAACAGTCTGAAACATCTAAATAATACAAATTATCAAACCTAATCTCAAAAATTCATACAAGCATTTCTAAATATATTTTATATGATGAAATAATCACTATATTTCCAATGCATTTTCATAGTAAAAGTCATTTCAATGCATTTTCATAGTAAAAATTTTCCCAATGCATTTTCATAGTAAAAATCAATTCTAATGCATTTTTATAGTAAAAATCATTTCCATGCATTTTCATAGTAAAATCATTCCCAATCATTTTAATAGTAAAAATCATTGTCCAATGCATTTTCATAGTAAAAATGAATTCTAAATGCATTTTTATAGTAAAATCATTTCCAATG
Organism: Doryteuthis pealeii; assembly: GCA_023376005.1. Lineage (NCBI taxonomy): Eukaryota > Metazoa > Mollusca > Cephalopoda > Myopsida > Loliginidae > Doryteuthis > Doryteuthis pealeii. The sequence goes on along the minus strand of CM042158.1, from coordinate 39,052,139 downwards.
CATTTTCATAGTAAAAATCATTGTCCAATCCTTTTTAATAGTAACATTGTCCAATGCATTTTCATAGTAAAAATCAATTCTAATGCATTTTTATAGTAAAAATCATTTCCAATGCATTTTCATAGTAAAAATCATTGTCCAATCCTTTTTAATAGTAAAAATCATTGTCCATGCATTTTCATAGTAAAAATCATTCTGATGCATTTTTATAGTAAATCATTCCAATGCATTTTCATAGTAAAAATCATTCCAATGCATTTTATAGTAAAAATCATTTCCAATGCATTTTCATAGTAAAAATCATTTCCAATCCTTTTTAATTGTAAAAATCATTGTCCAATGCTTTTTTTATAGTAAAAATCCTTTCCAATGTATTTTTATAGTAAAAATCCTTTCCAATGCATTTCTATAGTAAAATCCTTTCCTGTGTATTTCTATTGTAAAAATCATTGGTCAATTCATTTTCTTGTTAAAATAATTCATAATACATTTTTATATTAAAAATCATTATAATACAAATTTAAATAATACAAACAAAGGCTTGTGAGATAAATTGGTTAGCAGTGGGTATCATTATAACTATGTAAATCATTATACCTGCTTCTATTTTTAGAGCGTGTGCAGAAACATTTCCTCACCATTCTGCACAGAGATGGAACTAGGAATCTCTTCACGGCTCTTCAATCTCCGACATCCTGTTCGATACTAGAACAATCCAGAAATCCATATACTTCACCTGCCAATACATTTCATTGTGCGTCCGCAACCAGCTTGCAGCACGGTTTTCAAGAAGCTGCTTGAAAAGCCCATTACTCATAAGCTGCATGAGCGAAGAGCCTGGAAAAACTTGCCAAAGGTATTTAAGGCAATGCACATCTGGTTTTTCCCAGTTTCAATCTCACGCTAGCTCCCTCTTGTTTACTAACCAAGGCCGAGATCAGCGTGCATTTTGTGTTGCTTCTTCCTCTTTGCATGTGCGGATGAGTTGAGCATGAGAAAATTATTACATTTCATTCAGATTCAATTAAATACAATTCACCTTCACTGTGAGCAACCGAGGTCCTTAAGGTCAATCGGCAGGTGTGTGGGTCAAGTGTTATATACCTTGTACTTTTATGATATTGGTTAGATAGCTGTATTTCATTACCTGTTATGACATCAGTATGTGAAAGCAAGTAATTCTCTTCATACCATCTATCAGGGGTATGGTTGCTTGGCTGATTGCAGGGTTGCTTGGATTTTATGGCATGTCAACACCTGTTGGGTTATTTTATGCCAAATACATTTTGTTTTATTTAGTCTTCATGGGTTATCAATTTCTTTTTTTAAAACTCAATTTTTATTTTTGTTGGTTGGATTTTATGGCATGTCAACCCTTGTTGGGTTATTTTATGCCAAATACATTTTGTTTTATTCAGTCTTCATGGGTTATCAATTCTTTTTTAAAAACTCAATTTTTATTTTTGTTGGTTGGATTTATGGCATGTCAACCCTTGTTGGGTTATTTTATGCCAAATACATTTTGATTTTTTCAGTCTTCATGGGTATTCAATTTTTTAAAAACTCAATTTTTATCTTTGTTGGTTGGATTTTATGGCATGTCAACCTTTGTTGGGTTATTTTATGCCAAATACATTTTGATTTTTTCAGTCTTCATGGGTATTCAATTTTTTTTTAAACTCAATTTTTATTTTGGTTGGTTGGATTTTATGGCATGTCAACCCTTGTTGGGTTATTTTGTCAAAGACATTTTGTTTTATTGTTTTCAAATTCAATTTTTATTTTGGTTGGTTAGTTGGTTGGTTCATCGGTTGGTTAGTTTGATTTTATGGCATGTCAACAATTGTTGGGTTATTTTATGCATGACCTTTTTTTTATTCAGTCTTCATGGGAACTCATGTTTTTTTTAATACAATTTTTTAACAAATTTTTTTCTGTTTGGCCATGAATGGGACACTAAAAGGTATACCTCTGGGTCAGAGTTGACCTGGGAGTAATTATGATGAAGGAGTACTCCACATTCCCCAGAGCTCTAAATGTGGTTGATTGGTTGTTTAGTTGGTTGGATTTTATAGCATGTCAAACTTTATTGGGTTATTTTATACCAAAGACATTTTGTTTCCTTCTTTTCATTCTTCATGGGCACTCATTTTTTTAAGTTCAATTTTTTTAAACAGATTTTTTAACTCAATTTTTTCTATTTGCCCCATAGATGAGATGCTAACAGGTACTACACTCTAGGTCGGAGTGGACCTGGAAGCAATGGTGATGAAAGAGTACTCAACATTCTCCAGAGCTCCAGAATTGAAACTTTAACATCAGATATTTTAATATCATATCCAGAACATTAATTGTTTTGTTTGTTTTGTTTGTTTTACGGCATATCAACCTCAGTGGGTCATTTAATGCCGATAAAGTTTTGAAATAAATCAATTCTTAATGGATATTTTATAAATACATTTTTCTATTTAACCCATAGATGGGACCCTAACAGGTACTACCACTCCGGGTCAGAGTGGACCAGGGAGCAATGGTGATGAAGGGGTGCTCCACATTCCCCAAACCTCCAGAACTGGAACCTCACCATCAGATAGAGTTTAACGTCATTCCCAGGACATGTAGACCCGCAGCCACCGCTTTCTAGCACCCATATGATAAAAAGGGGTTGAGGCTTGCCACCAGGACATTAAGATTTTCAGCTACTTCCAAATGTTCTCCTGACGATGACCTAAGGTCGAAATTAGTTGAGAATAAACAACATAAAAGAAATATTCCTGATTGTCTTATTACTTATTGTTCATACTATATATATATTATATATATAATATATATATATATAGAGAGAGAGAGAGGAGAGAGAAAGAGAGATTTATCAGGTAAATTACGATCTTTGATCTCTTATAAGGAATTTCAAAAAGTATCATCATCATCAAGGGGAGTCTACAGCACTGATTCCTTTGACTCTCTCATGTAACCGGTACCTATCAAACAGCACTAAATACAATTTCTTCAAATAAGAAATTTTCTCCTGACGATGACCTAAGGTCGAAACTAGTTGAGAATAAACAACATAAAAGAAATATTCCTGATTGTCTTATTACTTATTGTTCATACTATATATATATATGATAAAAAGAGTTGGGATTTGCCATAAGAGCAATAGGATTGGTGACCAGCTGATTGGTCAGAGGAGGCATATCTGACTGCCTGTCTAGCCTAAGTAAGGGCCAAGGTGGAGTATTACATATCATGGACTGCTAAGCCACCAGGGTTCCGTCCTTAAGTATCACAGGTTGCCACCGATGGACAATGGGTAGTCCAATTGGCATGAGCAGTTTGTGACACAAGGTCAAATTGTTAAGCAGAATTTAGCAGGGTTGAATTCAGAATTTTCCTTTTCCTAACATGGTTACTTAGCCAAAGTTAAAGAACTTGTGTGTCCTACTATTTACCCATGGCTAGTGGAGAGTAGTTGGATGCATACCTTTACCAAGGGTATTAGTGCTATGTGAAATGCAAACAGACTTGTCCAGGATTTGCACTCGCATTACTCAGTTGATTTCCTATTACTCTATCCATTACATATCACACACACACACACACACACACACACACACACACACACACACACAAACACACACACACACACACACACACACACACAAACAAACATACACACACACACACACACATATATATATATATATATATATATATATATATATATAGCATATATATACAGCATATATATATATATATATATATATGCTGTAGATAGAAGGAAAATGGTCAAGAAATGATCAACTCAAAACAAGTCACAGGGTGATTTTTTTTTTTTTTTTTGAGTTGATCATTTCTTGACCATTTTCCTTCTATCTACAGCATATCGTCGCATCCTAAACCCATCCACCCCTTCATATATATATATATATATATATATATATATTATATATAGGTGTGTCAAAAAAGTATTGACATTTTTTGTACATTTTGACACACCTTCCATACTGTAAATAATGCTCTATTCATTTTTTTTTTTTCAGAATACAAGTTGTGTTAAAAAGTACTAAGTTTAAAGCTGTATTTACCAAGATAGAAATGAAGAATGAATGGAACATTATTTTTTCAGAATACAAAGTGTGTAAAAAAAAAGTACAAAAAATCTCGATACTTTTTTTACACACCTTTTATATGTATATTGCAGGTAAGAACTTGATTGTTACTAAGTGCCATTGAGTCTATGTTTATGCCATCCTAATTAGATATGTATGTATTGTGTGTGTGTGTGTGCGCGTGTGTGAAAGTTGAATTCCGTCTTCTGATATAACAGAAAGTCGTAGTGGGTAGATATAAAAATATATTTGAAACCAGAAATATTCCATTTGATTTAATAAAATCAGTAAACAACATAAACTTGTGACTAAAGGCAAATCAAAATTGAAGTTTTTTTTGTCTTTTTCTTGCGGGGTGCTTGTTGTTGATTCAATGAACTCTTTACACAACGGCAGGTTCAATTTTATAACCCCCCCCCGCCCCCTAACCACCAAATTAGATTTTCATTTAGATTTTGTTAAAACATCAAAAAGAATTTTGTTTGAAATTATGGAAACACAATTTCTGTTTTTTTTTTGTTTTTTTTTTCAGTTATTTATTTCCATTTCAGTAAGATATTTCGCAAGTTTTGGTCGGAATTGAATGCTACAGCACCGATTTCTCATCTGACTTTGATGTCTGGCTCGAACTAATGGAAGAACGACTTCAAATCTCTATTTGTTGGTGGAGGAAAACATCTCCATAAAATGTTAATCCATCTGGAAGCCTAAAAGAACCAGACAGGTGAGAGTTTGGTTTTAAAATTCAAGATCTATTTACTCTATTATTACACACTGATGGACATCAAGGAGATTGTGTGAATCAACGAACATGAATGGCTCTGATAACCTCAGCAGTAGGTCTAGCATAGAGTTAAGCACCAGATGGGAAAATTTGATCAAGAAAAAAAAAACAAAAAAAAAAAAAACAAAAAAGAAACAAAAAGAAAGGATACAAAATTACCACACCTGCTCGTTCTATTCAATAATAACCTGGAGGATGTCTGTGTTTATTTTAAGCATTGCAATTTACCTGTTAGACATGTGTTCAATCCCACGTGTGGGCAGGTAGGCTGGGCATTGGATTTACAAGAAGTGTGGTGGTTATCTAGTTTTATCGCTTATTATATTAATAGGTGTTAATAGTTTATCTTATACAGCTCCCACATGTACAAACTTAGGATTCTAAAGAAAGAAAACAGACAGACAGACAGACAGACAGACAGACACACACACACACACACACACACACATATATATATATATATATATATATATATATATATGTTTTTTTTTAAGTTAAGCGTTATTACGAAGCATTAAAAATATATAAATGAATGAACTCGAATATATATTTTTAATGCTTCGTAATAACGCCCAACTTTTAAAAAAACATTTTAAAAATATATGCCGAGAGAAGCATACGGAGACCACCTAATATATATATATATATATATATATATATATATATATATATATATATATAGTATCCAATTGCTGCTTTAACATTTCCGTAGCAGTGGCATCAGTAAATAATCCAAAAGTGCTCCATATATTAAAAACATAGAGCAGTAATAATAATAATATTAGTAGAGGAAAAGAGTTAAGGATCTACCATAGTTTCAATCCAAATGATTTCCTCAGGACCCTAACCTACGCTTAAATAAGTCGATGTAATTCCTTAGTTAAACTAAGATTATTTTTATTTTTGGTTGATCGCTTGTTATTTGATATTTTTCTCTCAGTTTTCGCGTGTATCTTATTCTATTAGTGTATTTATTCCTTAGTTCTCATTTCTGTATTGTTATTAATTTAATTCTAATTCTAAATGATAGGTAGTAAAAACAGTTAAAATTTAATTATAATTATATTTTAGGGGTTGAATATTACAAATTTATAGTTTTTCATTGTCCTTTTCAGTACTTATCCTATTTAAAATGAATAATTATTTAAGAAAAAATTATAATTATATATATATATATATATAATATATATATATATATATATATATATATATATATATATTGATATTTTGTGGATGATATGGGTGCTATATTTCAAGGAGATAGTGCTAAATACTTGTCATTGACTAAATGTCTCCACTAACTTAACCCATATATATATATATATATATATATTATATATATATATATATATATATAATATATGGGTTAAGTTATTTGGAGACATTTAGTCAATGACTAGTAATATATATATTATATATATATATATATATATATATATATATATATATATATATATATGATAGAAAATTTATAGAAAAAAACGATAATATTTTTCTATAAATTTTTTTCATACTGTCAGATTCATTTCCATTTATTACACACACACACACACACACACACACACACACATATAATATATATATATATATATTATATATATATATATATATATATATATATATATTATTACTAGTAGTAATAGTAATAGAGAAAATGAGTTAAGGCTCTATCATGGTTTCGATCTCAATAATCTCACCAGCACCCTACTTTTACTAAGTCGAAGTCATTCTTTAGTTAAACTGAAATAAACTTCTCTTCTGAAAAAGTTGAATGTTATATTCTCCAGTTTGTCCTTCTCCAGAAGTGTCTGGCATGTCTTTTTTTGTTTTACGTGGGTGATATGTATGATAGGAGGTAAGTGGCCATGTAGATTACTTTTGTGGGGTGCTTTCATTAGAGTCTAAGTGGTGCAGCCATATAGTAACAATAACACTGTTACAACTTGCAAGAATTTTCCTTTTGTTTTATCAGTGCGATCAGATTTCTGTATGATCGATAATCTGTTTAAAACTGTCCATAACTTTCCAATGTGTATATAGACCTCATCTTTTTTAGACAAGATATACTTACCAAGGTATGTGAACTAGTCTATCAATTAGCGAGGCTTACCGTCCATAGTGGAGAATGTCTTTATCTTGTTTAAAACACATGGACTCCGTTTTATCTGAATTCAGATACAAGCAAATGCCTCTTGCCGCCTTTACTAGGTTACGCTGCAGTGATTTGGCTTGTGCAGGAGGTATTTGTTTGAAGCACTAGATCATCTGCATAGTCGGCATCTGTAATAGTATCTGCTAGATACAACCTGCTTCTTGCCCTTTTTTTTTAGTGTGAAGTATTTTTCTTTCATTAGATCTAATGATATTTATACTACGTAGTCTAGGCATACTATATATAAGAATACTGGTGATCGATCTCCTTGTAGGACTCTAGCAACAATGCAGAAGTCTTTATTTGAACATTTGAGCGTCATACATGTGTTTTCCCTTCTATAAAAACACATGTATGACCTTCAATCAAACTCACACCACACACACACACACCACACATATATATTATATATATA
>CM042158.1:39034676-39042176 GCA_023376005.1 Doryteuthis pealeii | reverse complement strand
ACATCTCTTCAGTATGGCTATACGTGAGCAGGCTACTTCCAGCCAGGATGAAAACCCGATCAATTCATCATCAGCCAGGCTCCTCAACCGCTTGCCTATCGTCACCTACAAACTGGGAGTGGGATTTTAACTGATAAATAAACCCATCTGTATATATGTAAATGTGTCAGAGAGTGCTCCATCAGTATTATAGGAAAGCGTTGACTTTCTAAGCTTAGTTCGCGGTCATCAGCGAAATCCCCTCCAAAGTGCTCAACCCACTAGGCGATGAGGAGCATACAAAGGGGTAGCGTGGACATAGAGTCAATAGAACTTGGTTACTGACAGTATAGGAGCTGATTTAGCTCGGTAGATCATCAGCCTTGGAACAAAGATCTGGGTTTCATATTGCTCCTCACTAACTAAACGCACGAGTAGCACAGCTCGTATATGTGCGTCAAAATTGGGAGCTAGTGGCAGTTGTAGCGCTTCATCTACAATCTAGCTGGTCTAGGCTAGTAAAAAGTAGATAGACTTCTCTCGCTGTCCGGTTGGGACCATATTACCTTTAGGCACCCCTTTTTGATCTCGATTAAGAGGGAACATATTTTTCATTCACACAGTCAATATACGGTTGTTTGTTAGGGGTTAGGGTTAGGGGTTAGGATTAGGGTTAGGGTTAGGGGTTAGGTTTATAATCTTTTTTAAATTCTAAAATCTTCCTTCTTAATCGAGATCAAAAAGGGGTGCCTAAAGGTCATATGGTCCTCCGTTTGAATCCAACAATAGGTCATCCCGACTACTTTACTTATATATTAGTTATGGGTCTTATATATAACTACTACAGGGTTCAGTTTAGCTCAGTCAGTAGAGCATCCAACTAGGAACCACAAGGTTCGGTGTTCGATACTGGTCCTCATCAACTAAATGCATGAGTAGTCAAGCTTGGATCTGTGCAGTAAAATGGGGACCAGATAGTTGGTGTGGTGTTTCACCGAAAAAGTAAAACCAATCTCCCTTGGTCTAGCACAAGTAAAATAGGACAAACTCCCTCATTATCCAAATGACACTAACAATAGAATACTTTATTTTACAGTCGGTAAAAACGAAAAAAAAATTGTAGGTATGTTCAACTTCTACTACTACACCACCAATGCCACTGCTAATAATGTTAGCCAAAATGAAAAAAAATACATAGGGATATTTTCATATTTACTTTATGTTTATAAGTTCTGCATACATATTCTGGTTCATTGCTGGTAAAAATGCATAACCAATAAGGCTGACTGTGTATATTTATCAAACTCTCCGCAAAAGTAGGGTATGACATAAGGTCAATTTCTTAAGTGGAGTTTAACAGGTTTGAATTCAGAGTTTTTCATCGTCTAGACTGGTTGCTTAAGGTTAAATAGTTCAGTCTGCCCTACAATTTTCCCATAGCCAGAGGGAGAATAGTTGGGTGCATACATTTCCTAAGGGTATTAGTACTATGAGGGCCGGTTTAGCTCAGTCGGTAGAGTGTTCGACTCAAGGTTCCTGGTTCGATACCGGCCCACGCCAACTCAGCGTATGAGTAGCACAGGAATTTGTGCGGTAAAGTAAGGAGCTGATGGTAGGTGTGGCGTTCCACCTCAGATGCTAAAACAATCTCCTTGGTCTAGCGCTTGTGAAAAGGGGATAGACTCCCTCGCTGTTTGGCTGATACCGACTTTAGACTACCCCGACGACTTTTTTTTTATTAGTGCTATGTGAAATACAAACAACCTCGTCTAGGATTTGAACTCGGCTTGCCGAGTCCATTTCTTACAACGATGACCATTACACTATGCGCCTCTAAAATGATGCTGACTGTAGCGTATTGCTCTATCCAATTGTGCTTTGTGCTCTCTGTGTTTGTTTTCGTTTACATAGGAATAAATTCCTTACCTTTAGAGTATCTCTTATATGTCTTGTCTTTGTATTTTGTTAATACGAGGGAGATTCAAAAAGTAATGCCATTTTGTTTAGGACAGGTATAATTACCAACACAGGAACATGTATCATACATCAAAATGAAGCTGGTTCTTTGTGGATTACATCCCTACTTCTCCACCTAGTCACCGTTTCTTTCAATAGCAATGATTTACCTTCGAATGAGATCATGTATCTGCCCCGTAAAATTCTGTTGACTATTCTTTGAGCCAATTCTTCACTACAGATTTAACTTCCTCGTCACTGGAATAATGTTTGCCTCTCAGGCCCTCTTTCATGGGGCCGAAGAGCTAATAGTCTGAAGGCACTAAATCTGGTGAGTATGGAGGATGTGGTAAAGTTGTCCTCCCGAATAAAGCGATCTTCTCCCTTGTCCTGATGCTTATGTGTGGTCGAGCATTGTCATGCGAACGGAGGAGTTGGGTCTTACTCGTCGGATTCTTGCTCTGAGCCTTGTTACGGTCTCAATGATTTTAGTTTCATAAAAAATATAATATTTATTACTCGCAACAGAAAACACCCTCCGGGCGTCGTAAAAATTGATTTTTGAAAGACATTGCTTGAGAGGGTGGTTATTAAAAATTTAATGTCAGAGGGTTTGTATCATAAGTAAGACAAATCCTCATATTTATTAAAGGTGTAAAAAAAAATAAAACAATTTGAAATGAAAACTGAGCCCCGTCCCTTTCAAATAATTATGTTGCGTGCAAGTAATAATCAAACGATTATTTTGAATATATTCCACATCAATTTTAGACAAAATCGTAGGTATTTATTTATTTGTAAACTTTTTAGTTAACTTCTTGTTACGTTAAAAAAAAAGAAAAAAAAAGAACGAGAGTAAAAAACAATTTTTAAAATTCCTTACTCAAATTTTGGGTGTATATAGCATAAGAATATTGTGACGTAAGCTGTGACATAGAGCTATGGCGTAGTTTTTTGTTACAGACAGAAATACAGACAATCTCCATTATTAATAGAGATACTTAATGATATATAGAAATTTACAATATCGCTTAGTAATTAAATGTCGAAAATGTTGAAAAAAAGTACATTTATTTTTATTTATTTTCTTTCTTCTTAAAAGCCACGAAAGCCTTAGATCCCCATCAGTGGTCAGGAATAATTGTGGTCAAATACAAACACAGCCAAAACAAACTAACTATTCCTTATCAAGTAAATGTGCTTCATTGGTAAGTTAAGATTATCTGCTGCAAAAATCTGTTCTCCTCTTTTTCAACTTGAATAATGTTAGCTAAGAAAATGAACTTCATTCTTTGATTGGATAGTTTTGTTAACTGACCCTAAAGTAACTGTTATGTTCTATGGTCTTTTTGAAAAGAGACAGCACAACCTTCTTTCACCCTCGTCATTATCTGAGAAGTAAATAAATCAGAAATATTTCCTTGGAGCCATAATGTCAGCTTCGAATGAGAATTTAATCCAGTGCATAAAAGCCTCTTGGGAAAGTTTGCGGATTAAAGATTAAAGACAGGCAAAATTCCCTAACGGCCAAAATCAAAGCTCGGATTTGCTTAAAACTTGTATCTGTGTGTTGTATTATATATATTTACTAACCACTACGCACGAGCAGGATGTAACACAAGGTCAATTTCTTAAGCGGAGTTCAACAGGTTTGAATTCAGAGTTTTCCCTCTCCTAGACCGGTTGCCTAAGCAAGGTTAAAGAGCCCAGTCTGCCCTAGTATTTATCCATAGCTGGAGGGAGAGTAGAAATCATACCTTTCCCAAAGGCATTAGCGCAAAGTGAAAATGCAATTATCACATCCAGGATTTGAACTCGGGGTGACGAGTCCATTTCCCATGATTTTAACCATTACACCACGCGCTTCCTACATTGTTGTATTATAGGTAAGTTCAGGAATTATGTCTTGCCTTGTTGGTACATGTAACCTTGTAATACATATTGTTACGATTTTTATTAGGCTTCAAACTAAAGCGCTTGTCCAGCGGAGATCCTTTGTGTTAAACAGAGCGTGATCCTTACTAAAGAATCCTTTGGTTGTTCCTTGGTGCTCCTCAGTCTTGCAGGTCCTTCGTCAATGGTTGTAAATGGACGTCTTTCAGTATCATTGATTAATTACTTAACCAGCCACGTATTAGGGCTGTTGATTAGCTAAGGTTTAAAGCATGAGACCTCGCTTAGTCTATAAATTCAAGTGATGTATGGCAGCACTGCTTATATACCACAAAATAACCCAACCCATATATCGCCTGTTAGTTCAAGAGGAGCTGGGCGCCACCAAGTATATATCTATCCAGCCCCTGTGCCAATGGCAGGAGGCGACAAAATGTCAATAGGGCTGGTTTAGCTCAGTTGGTAGAGCACCCGCCTGGGAATCGAAAAGTTGTGTTGCCGAATCCCTTTCTTACGATGATGACCGGGTCAAAGTTCAGATTTGCTCAAAACTTGTACCTCTGTGTTGTATTATACAAGGTGTCAAAAGAGTATCGAGATTTTATAAAAACTTTTTGACACACCTTGTATTCTGAAAAAAGTAACGTTCCAGTCATTGTTCATTTCTATCTTGGTAAATACAGTTTCAAACTCGGCACTTTTATGACACACCTTTATATTCTGAAAGAAATTAATGTTCCATTCATTGTTCATTTCTATCTTGGTAAATACAGTTTGAAACTCGGCACTTTTATGACACACCTTTGTATTCTGAAAGAAATTAATGTTCCATTCGTTGTTCATTTCTATCTTGGTAAATACAGTTTGAAACTCGGCACTTTTATGCCACACCTTTGTATTCTGAAAGAAATTAACGTTCCATTCATTGTTCATTTCTATCTTGGTAAATACAGTTTGAAACTCGGCACTTTTATGACATACCTTGTATACTGAAAAAAAGTAACGCTTCTTTTATTGCTCATTTCTATCTTGGTAAATACAGTTTCAAACTCGGTACTTTTATGATACACCTTTGTATTCTGAAAAAAAAGTAACGTTCCATTCATTGTTCATTTCTATCTTGGTAAGTACAGTTTGAAACTCGGCACTTTTATGACACACCTTTGTATTCTGAAAGAAATTAATGTTCCATTCATTGGTCATTTCTATCTTGGTAAATACAGTTTCAAACTCGGCACTTTATGATACACCTTTGTATTCTGAAAGAAATTAACGTTCCTTTCATTGTTCATTTCTATCTTGGTAAGTACAGTTTGAAACTCGGCACTTTTATGATACACCTTTGTATTCTGAAATAAATTAATGTTCCATTCATTGGTCATTTCTATCTTGGTAAATACAGTTTCAAACTCGGCACTTTTATGACACACCTTTGTATTCTGAAAGAAATTAATGTTCCATTTATTGTTCATTTCTATCTTGGAAAATACAGCTTCAATCTCGATATTTTTATGACACACCTTATATATAAGTTATGTCTTGCCTTGCTGGTACATGTAACTTTATATTAGATGTCAGTTCAAGAGGAGATGGGCGCCACTAAGTCTATATTTACGCAGTCTCTCTGACAAGAGCACTATGTGACAAAATATCACATGATAACGGACATAGATTTAAGGAACAAGAGTATTGATATTTAGATAGGATTTTTGTTAAACAAATGTTTCTGTCCCCTGTTTTGTGTGTTTTGTGTTTGATTCTTAAGTACAGAATTTTTGAGTTGTAGTATATATTATTACTGTATTCATTCATATTCCTGACACTAATACATTATTCTTTGTTCTAGACATGAGACTTTGTTGAGTTGTGGTGCACCTGAGCACTGTACACAATGAATTTCATTATTTTAGATAATATTTCAATTTTTAGTTGGTTACCTATCTACCCTACAAAAGGCGTGCCCTATATGTTGATTGTGATCAACCAGTAGATTGCAAAGGTACTGGGGGTAGATCTCAGACCATTAAAAAAAAATCTTAAATTAAGATTTAGATCTTAACCTATCATCTACTATTCTTCTTATATATAAGATTCGACTGTTTCCCTTATGAAGGGGTAATTCCGTGTGAAATCATCCAAAAAAAAGTAAATCTCCTTGGTCTAGCGCTATTGAAAAAGGGATAGACTCCCTCGCTGATGGGCTAATACCGACTTTAGGCCTCCCCGACGTCTTACTTTTTTAAAAATAATTTGTGATGTAAATTTGTGATCAAAAAAATGGGAAAACATTTCATAGAGTTCAAATTGGTTTGGTTTGTTTTGTTTTACACACACACACACACACACACACACACACACACATACACACATACTCTCTCTTTCTCTCACACACACACACACTGTATTTCTCTCTCTTACACACACACACACACACACTCTCTCTCTCTCTTTCACACACACACACACACTCTCTCTCTCCATCTATCTATCTATCTGCATTTTTACTTAGAATAGTAAACTCTATCTCTCCCTCATTTTGTTCTCTCTCTCTCTCTCTCTCTCTCTCTCTCTCTCTCTCTCTATCTATCTATCTATCTATCTCTCTCTCTGTCTCTGCTTGTCGCTCTCTCTCCCCTTCCTCTCTTTAGTGCTTCCTTTATTCTTTTAACTTAATATTATTTCTTTCTTTCCTTCTTTCTTTTTACTTTCTTTACCCTTTCTTTCTTTTTTTCTTTTGTCTATTCCTTTCTTTCTCTCTTTCTTTCTTTAACTTAATATCATTTCTTTCTTTCTTTCTTTCTTTTTACTTTCCCTTTTCTTCCTTTTTTTCTTTTGACTCCTTCTTTATTTCTTTTTATCTCTTTTTACTATTCCTTTGTTTTATCAACCTATGTGGGTCATTTAATGTCAACTAAGATTTGAAATAAATTCGTTCTTAATGGATACTTTTTTTTCTATTTAACCCATAGATGTAACCCCAACAGGTACTACGTCTTCAGGTTAGAGTGGACCTGTGAGTAATGCTGATGAGGGGATGTTCCACATTCCCCAGACTTCCGGAATTGGAACTTCACCATCAGATGGAGTTTAACGTCATTCACAGGAGATGAAGGCCCTCAGGCACCAACTTGTAGCAACCATATGATAAAAAAGGTTGGGGCTTGCCATAAGGGCAATAATGTTGGGACAATTATATAGGTGCTTGGGTTTGACAGGAGGGGTCTCTTCGACCACTCGTCTAGCCCAAGTAATGGCCTAAGTGAAGTGTGGCATGACATAGACTGCGCATCCACCAGGATTCCGTCCTCAAGCATCACAGGTCACCACTCATGGTCAACAATTGGCCCTATTGGGGAGGTATTACCCCTCTGCAGTCGGTGTATTCTAAAGCCCCAGCCGACAGGGCTGTAGGATTAAAATGTAAAAACACTTTTGCTTTGATAGTTAAAGAAAATATACAGACTAGAGTAATGTCATGAGACCATACGAAGAAAAATTTTATGTATAATAACCAAATAGTTTTCGACATTTATTCTTGTAGACAACACCCATCGAGACATACTGACATAAAATGATTTTTGCTTTGTATATTATTCGCTATTGGTGGACAAATGTGGTTTGATGAGGAAATGAGTCGTAATAAGAGCACTTATGACAGATCAAAGACGGTGG
>CM042158.1:38994676-39032176 GCA_023376005.1 Doryteuthis pealeii | reverse complement strand
CACATATGCTCACAAAATAAATGTAGTAGTAGCAGAAACTTTTGTGGCCATCTTTATGAGCAGTTCACTTTATGAAGTAACAATAAGCATACAGAACAGATCTATTTTCAAAGAGATGGCAAGTAACTTCTTTATGGACAAACTCTATGCTTCTTTATATTCATGTCATGTTAATGGCATTGGTAGAGGAAGGAATTCTTGTTTTTCTTTTATCTCTTCTTTGTCTCCTATTGTGAAAAATGTAAGGGTTACCAATTTGAAAAATAAATAATCCTAGATTAAGACGGTAAGACAGAAAAATAAACTCAGAACATTTTCAGTTTTTACAAAGTTAAATATTTTAATATTCTAATGTTAGAATTTTAATTTTAAAATTTTAATTTTAGTGTAAAAAATATATACTTTGTAAAAAAAGAATTATCTTGATTTTAGATTACATTAAAAATTACGTAAAAGTATCTTTCCGCAGAATTAAACCGGATATACAATTGGATACAAAAAAACATATTAAAATATAAGGTATGTGAAGGTTAATGTGAGCATTTCTTGTTTGTAAATAATTTTCCATGTTCAGAGTCAACATTAATTAAATGATTTTCAATTAGGATTGTGAACCTGAAAAACAAAAAAGAATCAGTATCATTAGTTTCTCATGACGTTTAATGAATCCTACCCGTGATATCAAGGGGTATTATAAACAATTGATATAAGTAGTACTTAAGATTAAAATGAAGAAAGAAGTTAGAAGTGACACATTCTTGCACTAGTTAACAGTATTCTTAAAGATGTACAGAAAAGCATTGTTGTCTTTTTTCAGTCTCTTAGCAATGTTTTGGCAAATGAAAATGTTTATGGGGAAAGGGCTTTCCTGCTGCAGGCTCTCCTTGTTTCCTGCTGCATACTCTCTACATGCTCTGTTGCTGCATGTTCTTCTTGTGAATTTCCTCCTCTAGCATGCTCTTGCAGCCTACTCTCCTTGGGAATGGTTTCCTTGTGAATGCTCTCCTGCTCTATGCGCTCCTTCAGCCTGATCTCCTCCAGCCTTCTGACGTTGTACATACTCTGATTGGGCATGCTCTCCTCCTGTATTTCACCTCCAGCATGCCTTCCAGCATTCACTCGTGCAGCATGCTTCCTTTGCGCATGCTCTCCTTGTGCATACTCTGCTTGTACCTGCTCTACCCCAGCATACTCTAAAATAAGAAGCCTCTTTGTCCTTTGAGAAGCGGTTTGGTGTTATACCCAGGACATTTCTTTTTGTGGGGGTCTTACCTATCAGCAAGTAATACAATCAGCGTATTCTGAGACCCACCGGCAGGGTTTGATTCTAAACAAAGGGCTCTCATACAGCCAAGACTGGTATTACGGTCTCATGCCTTCCGGATCTATGATACGGGCCCTAAGGTCTATGATACACCCTCGAATCTATGATACGGGGACCCACTCTACTACATATAAATTTTCATCCTAACTATAGGTTAAGTAGTACCTCTACTGTTCTTCTACAATGATGGCTTTAGCATTAAATAACCCATGAAGGTTGATATGCCATTAAATATAGATACCAAAGCAAATCATAAATTTTCATAAAGTATTCGGTACCATTATAGTTTGTGGCCTACATTTTGAAAGTTGACTACGAAATCATGTCTCTCTTATAGTATGTGGCCTACCATAAAAAGCATTTTATAAGGTTATAATAATAACTGCTAACCCCTAATCCTAACACTAACCCTATTTCAGAATTTTAGAATTAAATAGATCTCTGATTCATGTACATTATGGATATATTCTTTTTTAATTATTCTTAGTTACTATATACAGCTTATGACTGAATTGCATTTCTTGAAATTGAATATATATGAAAAATAATTAGTTTCAATAAATTGCCTACTACTTATATCTATAAATATACTCTTACTGAGGTAGGACACATTTAAACCGGGTAGGCCACATACTATAACGGCACCAAGTATTCATTACCTTGTTATGGCTCGACTATTGGAGAGAATTTTGGACTTTGGCACTCTTGTTTTCATAACGCTGCTGGAATTGAAGATACAGTTGATTGCAACATAGTAACCAGATGGATCCAGAAATTGTGTTTAGATTTCACGATCCTTAATGCTCTGGTAGACCAAAAACTGTGGATTCCAAATCCATGTTTCAAGTCATAGAGGTAAATCAAGTTAGTAGGGTTATTTTATTCCTAGAGGTTAGGGAATCGCATTTCTTGAATATTCATATTTACATTTTCTTGTTGTAGTCGTTTCTTAAGTTTATTGAATGTTTTGTACTAATCAAATACATTCAATAATACTCAGCATCTTCCAGTTTAGTTGGCTTCATAAGCTCAGCAAAACGCATCTGGAACTGACAAATAGTACCGCATAGATTGCAAATAAGCAAATAAGTTACTAAAATATTGCAAAACTTTTGACTCACACTAGTATAATGTTGGTTGGGCTTTACGGTATGTCAACCCTTGTTGGGTTATTCTATGCCGAAGACGTTTTGTTTTATTCATTCTTCATGGGTATTCAACACCATTTAAACAATTATTTCTAAACATTTTTAAAATCATTTTTTTCATATTTAAACCATATATGGGACCCTATCAGGTACTACCATTCTGGGTCAGAGTGAACCTGGGAGCAATGGCTATGAAGGGGTACTCCACAGTACCGGAGCTCAAAAACTGAAACTTCCCTATTAGATGCAGTTTAACATCATACCTAGGACACTAAGAACCTCAGGCGCTGCCTTATAGCACATATATGATTAAGAAGGCGGGAGTTTGCCATTAAGGGTCAGAGAAATTATATCGGTATGCCAGGGCTTGACATATGCCAGCCAATTAATCAGAGGGGGCCTCTCTGACCACCCGTATAGTCTAAGTAAGAACCGAAATGGAATGTTGTAAGCTATGGACTGCACTGTTAAGTATCTGGTCGGCATCCTTAGTTCCAGATATAATAAGTAAGTAAGCAAGCCAATAAGAATCCGGTGTTCTTTGTAAGTCCTACGTCCAAGAGAATCCAAGTGTCAATGACATAAGTTTAGAATGGTGCCTCTATTAATACAGCAGAAGCAGCAGCAGCAGTGCCAGTGATTGGACAATAGAAATCTACCCCAGGTCACGTGGTAGTCAACGAGTCTATATTTAGGAGTGACCATTTGCCCCATGCCTTATATCATAAATAATTCAACATGCAGAATTCCGTCCACAGGTGGCCCCATTCGGGGTGATATTACCCCTGTAAAGAGGTGCATTCGGTGTATTCTATTGCTTCAGAGAACTAGCGTAATATTTATTTCTATTTATGGGATGAAACTACACAAACTGATAAACAGTGTTGAGTGAAAGTGTTAATTTATTTTTGAAGAGATGATATACAGACAATATTTCATGAAAGATGACGAAGATGTATTATCATTTGAATTAAGCAAAAATCTTGTGTCATAAGTTTTATGAATAATACAATAAATATATTATAAGCAAATTAATGAGATTAAATTAATTCATTTAGGCTTATCTTCTCATCATTTATTCTTGTCTTAAAATTTTCGATAAACCATTTTTATCTTTCTCACTTTAGATGTCTCTATAAAAATGATGCTTGAACTCATTTATTAACTAGGTTATTCACAATTGATGCTAAGATATACTGTATACATATGTCTATTAATAATGGAGATTCGCTTCCGGTTTTTGTCTGTAACAAAAATTACGTCACTGCTTATGTCACATTACCCAAAATCGTCATAACATAGAATAAATACACTCAAAATTTGAACATGCAGCATTAGACAGTCCTCATTGTTTTTTTTTTAAACAGGTTTTAATAAATACATTACTGGTATTATATATCTATATATAGTTTGTTTTATTTTAATACATATTTAAAGTTTACATTTGAAATTGTTTTATTTTTTAATCCTTTAATGAATTTGATAATTTTACTTACTCAGGGTACAAACTCGTTGACATTGAATTTTTTACTCCCACCCCTCAGGCAATGTGTTTCAAAAATCTATTTTTACATCGCCCGGAGGGTGTTTTTTTTTATTGTGTACTAGTGATTACGATGATGATAGAACTTTCTCTGAATAGAATGATATTGATCTTGCTATGAAAACGTCAGAAATCACCAATCACTTAAGATTGGTTGACTTCAAAAATTCTTATAGCATTTTTGCATTCCTCAGGTAAAACTGCTTTTATAAACCACTTTTTAGTTGTAGGGAAGCTCTAGAACTCATTTTACAGACAAAAATAGATTACAAAAAGTCGCGTTTTTTCGCGAACCCCACCAAATTTGGAGAGCTATAAATCAACACGACTCCGCCAATTTTTGAACTTGGAAGCTCAAATTTGGGAGATTGTCCACATCTAGAAACGATTTTTAAAAAATTGAAGGGGGGTGGGTGAAAATCTTAATTTTTTTCTTGATGATTTGACTTGGAATTACCCTTATATTAATTGCAACAATAAAATAAAAAAAGATACTAAGATATATATTAAATTTTTACTTGAAGGCACTTACAACGCATGTATCGCATAAAATTCGATACTTTTTCTTATAGAAAATGAACTTGACAAGTGTAATCCCGGCAAAGGATGGCTCGGTGTGTAGAATACCGTACAGACTGTTTCGACTTTATTAAGTCTCATCAGCGGTATATACTATCGATTTCCCTCCGACAGAAATCGAAACCGGGACTTCAGCAGACACAGTGAAACACTAGTGAAACACTTTTATCGCCTCGGCCACAGTACACAGCTGACCATCCTTGCGAAATTAAGCTTGTTAAATGATACTACACGCCTCTACCATAATAGGTAAGGGGGTGTTATATATATATATGTGTGTGTGTGTGTGTGTGGTTGAAACGCTGGATATAACAACACAGCAACAAATTCAATTAATATTTCGCCTCGGTATTTAGCAAAGGTTTGTCAAAATTTATTGTGAAGACCAAATGCTTTTTACAGTCTACTAAATCAACACAACTCCGCCAATTTTTGAACTTGGAAGCTCAAATTTTGGGGATTGCTTAACGTTAACATAGTCCACACCTAGAAACGATTTCAGAAAAAATTGAAGGGGTGGGTGACAATTTTAATTTTTTTCTGGATGATTTGACTTGGAATTCCCCTTATATTAATTGCAACAGGATAAATCCAGAACATTAATTGTAACTTTTATTTTTCTTCAAGCGTTTCAAGAGGTGCAGCCATACAGTAGCAATGACACAGCTACAGCTTTGAAGAATTCTGACTCTATTTCCTCGGATAAATCATTGGGAGTTTCGTGACATTTGAAATCTGTATTAATTGCAACAAGATCCAGAACTTTAATAGTAACGGTATCGATTCTTTATGAAAGGAAACGTCTGCGTCTGTCAGTTTAGAATAATAACAAAAGGAATGCAATCCTGCGTGTCTATTCAAATTCCTCTAACTCCAATTATTTCAATGTGAATCACTCGGTGTATGCGTCTGTCGTAGAATCGTCTCTTTGCAATGGTAGGTCTGTGTACAAATCTGTTTGTGTTATTGTCGGTATATTATGTTGGTGTCTAAATGAATACAAAAGTTAGAAGAAAGATCAAAGTGCACAAGTGCATTGTGGGAGAAAATGAAAGTATGGGCCTATTTGTTCGATATTCTTATTTATCTGCAACTTATATTCAGTAATTAGGCCATGTTTGAAATGCAGAACAATGCGCGACTGATAGGTTGCTGTGAGAAGCCATTGAATATTGCCGAGACTGATTTGAATGAGAGAGAGAGAGAGAGAGAGAGAGAGAGAGGGGGGGGAGGAAGATAGAGAAGATCCGGTAGATGCGGTAGAAAAGGGAAGGAGTGATCACATTATCGGGGAAAAAAAGAGGAGAAAGGAAAAAAAAAAAAATAAAGAAAGGAATGAAAGGATGAGAAAATGAAAAAGAAAACTGAGAACGAAAAAAGAAAAGGATAAAGGTTTTTTTGAAAATTGTATGCTGAATGAAGATGAAAAAAAAATGAAGGAAGGAATTTCAGGAAAAAGAAAAAGATTGAAAAGTAAAACTAGGAAATAAAACAAGTATAAAAATGGATGATAATTGAATGACTGAAACTGTAGTAGAAAATGGAAGACGCAGAAATGACTAAAGGAATGAATTAAAAAAATAATATATATATATATATATATATATATATATATATATTATATATATTGGTGTAGGATTAATTCACCGAGTCTGCTAGTGATAACGATATGCTATCACTCTCTCTCTCTCTCTCTCTCTCTCTCTCTCTCTCTCTCTCTATATATATATATTATATATATATATATATATATATATATATATATAATATATATATAGGGAGTTCGGGATAAATATGAGATAGTTATATTTGGTTATTTTTCTCGGTAGGTTGGAAGTACTGACCTGCACCGGCCATCAAAATAAGGAGATTATATATATATATCTTGGTGTAGGACCAAATCACCGAGTGTGCTAGTGATAACGATATGCTATTACTATATATAATATATATATATATAATATATATATTATATATATATATATAGGGTGTTTGGGATAAATTTGACATATTTATATTTGGTTATTTTTCTCCGTAGGTTAGAGGTAATAATCTGCGCCGGCCATTAAAATAAGGAGATTATGATTGTTGCCCAATGCTCCCTGAATACTGTAAAAACAATTGGGCATGAACTGGAGAAATGCAATGGAGACTACGAGGCTGTAACATAACAGACGATCTAATTGCGTTCGTACAGCAGAATTCCTCGAAAATCTGCAGAATAAAGTGTTGGAGGACCCTCAAAAACCTGCGTGGAGGTTCTAAACACTATAGTCAAGCCCTGGATAACAAGGGTCGCCAATGGTAGGCTATGTGTATGGCAGCAGGATTTGGTCACTGCCACGCCTCTGGGAAAAGTCAAAAATGGTTGTCGGCGAAGTTTTACTACTACACCAGTCCCAATGTTTGATCTCCGAATTCCCTAGCTATTAAACCCATGTATGTGGCGCTGTTGAAATAGACACCAATCGCCGTGCCAGTGCTACAAAAGCCCAGTTAATCGACAGAATTAAGTTAGTTTTTGAGACCCTTACCAGGGAAACTGTAAAATCAGCTTGCTCCAGGCTCCGGAGTAGGATTGAGGCTGTGATCGACGCTAATAGCACTTATTTTGAGTGAAACTTGTTGACAGTATTGTAATTTCGGTTCCTGTTGAGTTTCTTTACAATCTATTAAATTTTGTAATACCAAGCACACACACACACACACACACACACACACACACACACACACACACACATACATATATATATATTTAAAAAAAGAAAAGAAATTACAGTTATTCGCCCATTTCATTCATAACACGAGGAAAAAAGAAAGAAGGAGAAGAAGAAAGAAAAAAAAGGAGAGGAAAAAGAAATAAGAAGAGAAATTATAACCCCACAAAGAAAAACGTAACATGTCCATTTCTGATACGAATCTCTGATGATGAAGTTCATGCTTCGAAATCGATAAGACAAAAATAACATCTTTTTGTTTTTATTTTTCATACGCATTGTAATTGCCTTCTAATTACTAATATATTATAACATACTTAACAATGCTTCAAGAAAATTACCAATTACTTATATATAATATATATATATATATATATATATATATATATATATATATATATATGGCCCTCTTGCTACAAATATGAGCCATCTAATTAGAATAGAACTCACTACTCAGTAGAAACTCTTGGACTAACCTGCCAAAGATCAGAGCATGACAAGGTCAAAATAAATCTAATCCGCAGAAATGGTGAAGATGACTAAATATAACGAGTTGAATTTAAATAAAAACTATATTAGTTTCGTTTTTCTATCACTTGAGCCCTTGCAAGAAACTAAAACCTAGCTGCAAGAAATGAATTCAGAAACCTAAAACCCGAGAAGAGCAAATTGTTCCAAAATTGAAAAATCTGTTTTTTCAGTCAATCAAATGGCAGCTAAAGTAATTTAATTTGTCGAGTTTTCTGGTCGTTCCTGGAAATGTGGAGAATTTTTTGTCATGGGATGATTTGAAAAAAATTTTTTTTACAATAGACAAAAATGGGCTTCGACTCAAGCAAATAGCAGGTAAATTTTCCCTTAAATTTTCACGTTCTTGTTTAGGGACACACACACACACACACACACACACACACACACACACATTATATATATATATAAAGTAAAGTAAAGTAAAGTCGTCGGGGTGGCCTAAAGTCGGTATCAGCCAGATAGCAAGGGAGTCTATCCCTTTTTCACTAGCGCTAGATGAAAGAGATTGTTTTTTCTACCATCAGCTCATCACTTTACCGCACAGATACCTGTGCTACTCATACGCTGAGTTGGCGTATATATATATATATATATATATATATTATATATATATATTATATATATATATATATATCAACCCTTCTACACGAGTAGAATTTGACACAAGGTCAATTTTTAAGCAGAGTTTTCCTTCTAATGAATAGTACAGTGTTATTGGATAATTTTTTTTCAAAATAAGAGAGGATAAGTTTCAATTTGGTTGAAAAGGACAAAACGATAATTCTTTTACCTACGATACAACGTGTCGTCGGAAGTACACAGCGTGCAGACGGTAATTGAGAACACATGCATGTTATTTCTCTGAATTTTTGAGACGAGGCTTCATAATTAGTATTATCTGTATTAGTCGAACTATTGTCCTCATCTTCAATATCTGTAAAACGTCTCGGTCGATATGCCATCCGGCCTACTTCAGGGGCAGCAGTAACATGGAATAATAATTAACATAGCTTAACACCTGTACCCCAGCTATGCTTAGCGGGATGAGAACGGGACACCCCCGTGGACTGAATAAAGAGTTAGGTTCAAAGTTCCTTGATGGCTCCCGATTACGACAAGAAGGTTCCCGATTACGGCGGGAGCCTGTTCTCATTCCGCTAACCATAGCTGGGGTACAGACGTTAAGCTGTGTTCATTATTGTTCTATGATACCTGAATAAGGCCGGAGGCCACTTTGGCCGAAACATTGTACAGATAACAATGAAGATGAGGACAATAGTCTGAATAATACAAATAATATATGCATGATAGATTAATATTGTATTGGATTACCCTTTACTTAATTTCTTTTTCAATGACAGACCCTAATGGAATAAAAAGGCATGCTGTGATTGTGGCATTAAAGGCTGATCATGGAGATTTAGAAATTGCACGTTTTCTTAATGTTTCAAGATCTTTTTTACACAAGATTTGTAAAGAGTTAGAAAATGAAAATCATTATGCCTTCATCAAAACGTATAAGAAATATTCTAAACGCCCTATATATATTTACCAACCCCTTCGCACGAGCAGGATGTGACACAAGGTCAATTTCTTAAGCGGAGTTCAACAGGTTTGAATTCAGAGTTTTCCTTCTCCTAGACCGGTTGCCTAACCAAGGTTAAAGAGCCCAGTCTGCCCTACTATTTATCCATTGCTGGGGGGAGAGTAGGATTCATACATTTTCCAAGGGTATTAGCGCTAAATGAAATGCAATTACCGCACCCAGGATTTGAACTCGGGGCGACGAGTCCATTTCCCATGACTTTAACCATTTCACTTCCATAAATGCAATAAATGATTCATAATGATAGAGCAACAATTCTTTTTGCCTACCATACAAAGAAATTGTCAGAAGTACATATGTTTTAAGTTGACTATCAAAATCAAGGAAGAAATAATAGGAAGAAACACAATAATTAAAAATAGGCGAATCTTTGCTTACGAGATCTTATAGGATTTGTTAATTCAACTTAGCAATTGCTAATTACTCTGTTTACCTTGTATCTTTGCTCAGTAAACCTATTCCCCTCATCGTTAATTCTTATGTTTCCTCCTATTATTTCTCCGTTGACTACGTGATACTTACTTCTATACATTATATAGTGATAATTCCCAGTTACAACAGTCATATACATTATATAGTGATAATTCCCAGTTACAACAGTCATATACATTATATAGTGATAATTCCCAGTTACAACAGTCATATACATTATAGTATATTCCAGTTACAACAGTCATATACATTATATAGTGATAATTCCCAGTTACCCAGTTACAACATTCATATACATTATATAGTGATAATTCCCAGTTACAACAGTCATATACATTATATAGTGATAATTCCCAGTTACAACATAGAGTCATAATTCTCAGTTACAACAGTCATATACATTATATAGTAGTGATAATTCCCAGTTACAACAGTTCATATACATTATATAGTGATAATTCCAGTTACAACAGTCATATACATTATATAGTGATAATTCACAGTTACAACAGTCATATACATTATATAGTGATACATTATATAGTGATAATTCCCAGTTACAATGTCATATACATTATATAGTCATAATTCCCAGTTACAACAGTCATATACATTATATAGTCATAATTCCCAGTTACATCATATACATTATATAGTATAATTCCCAGTTACAACAGTCATATACATTATAAGTGATAATTCCGTTACAACAGTCATATACATTATATAGTGATAATTCCCAGTTACAACAATCATATGCATTATATAGTCATAATTCCCAGTTACAACAGTCATATACATTATATAGTGATAATTCACAGTTACAACAGTCATATACATTATATAGTCATAATTCCCAGTTACAACAGTCATATACATTATATAGTCATAATTCCAAATTACAACAGTCATATACATTATATAGTCATAATTCTCCGTTGACTACGTGATACTTTAGTTACAACAGTCATATACACTTCCGACGACACGTTGTATGCTAATTACTCTATTTACGTTGTATCTTTGCTCAGTAAACCTTTTTCCCTCATCTTTAATTCTTGTGTTTCCTCCTATTATTTCTCCGTTGACTCTGATACTCAAGTTACAACAGTCATATACACTTCCGACGACACGTTGTATGGTAGGCGAAAAGAAATGTCGTTCTATCATTTTGAATCATATTCCTAGCGAAAACTTATCTTCTCTTATTGAACATTACAAAATCTGAATGATTGATTGCTTTTCATATGCATTAAAGATCACTTCATCATTTTTGGCTGTTTGGAAAAGAGAGAAAATACATTTGTGACTTCAACTGCAATTAGAAAGTTGTCTAGTTTCTTAAAACTGCAGTGAATAAAGTGACTTAAAAAAAATCGACGGTTCTGTTTTTATGCTTTTCACATTCATCTTATTGGTGATGATTAGTGAATGGTGATTGGTTTTGTAAATTGGTATCTCCTATTTTGGAAATTAGTCAATGGGAATAAAAGAAAGAAAGAAAGAAAGAAAGAGGGCATAAAAAAGGACAAAAGAAAAAAAATACAAATGAAAAGAAAGAAAGAAAATGAAAAGGCAGATGGTACAACAGAAGAAGAAAAAGAACGAGAAGAATATAATAGTCGAAAAAAAAAGATAATAATAATAATAATAATAATAATAATAATAATAATAATGATGATGATGATTTTTACTAAAGAAGAACGAGAAAATTAAAAAAAAGTCAAAAATGGTTGTCGGCATTTTTTTACGACTACACCGGTCCCATTGTTTTACCTCCGAACTCCCCAGATCTTAATCCCATGGATTACTATGTATGTGGCGCTGTTGAGAAAGACACCAATCGCCGTGCCAGAACTACAAAATCCCATTTAATCGACATAATTAAGGTAGTTTTTGAGACCCTTCCCAGGGAAACTGTAACATCAGCCTGGTCCACATTCCGGAGCAGGATTGAGGCTAAGATCGATGCTAATGGCGGTTATTTTGAGTGAAACCTGTTGACAGTAGTGTAATATCCGTGCCTGATGAATTTCTTTACAATTAGTTAAATTTTGTACCAGACCAGTACTAGTCCATGACCGGACTAAAAGAAAAATGTTGAGTTATCTTTAAATGTTTTTAATTAATTTTTTTTTTAATTCGCTGTAAAAAAAAATAATTCAATGGATAAAAACACATACAAATTACATATTTAGAAAGATTATTTTCTTTTCTAAAATTAAACTAAACTGCCGGTATCAATAAAGCAGGCAGCGGACAATGTTTTATTATCAGCTGCAGCTGGTATAGGGCCAGTTTCGCAAATCGGCTGATTTTGGTTTAATTAATTAATTATATCCCTTAATTAGTAAAATTCAATAACCAAATTTGGTGCATTTCTTAGTTAGAAGGATATTAATCAGTATGCAAGATTTCGAATCTGAGTGACTTCTCTTTTAAAACCTCTAGTTGTCTTTTAAAGCCTCTGCTGCCTTCAAGGAAAGGCTAGGGGAGTAAACCCCGAAACAAATCAGGAACCGGAATCCCTAAGGTGGTGTGATGCTGAAATCCAGTATTACCCATCAACTTCTGCGAGACTACTGTTGCCAAACCTTCCTTTGGATCCAAGTGGCAGTGTGGAGTGGGGGATTTGCTGCCTGGGCAACAGGTCATCCTCCATATAAACCCGCCCAGGCTATGTAGTTCAAATTAAAAAAAAATTGACACTACTCCATCGTCTCTCGTAGATGGAAGGCTTCCAACCAACCAACCAACCAGCCAACCAACCAACATATGCATATATATATTTACCAACCCCTCCGCTCGAGCAGGATGTGACACAAGGTCAATTTTTAAGAGTTCAACAAGTTTGAATTCAGACTTTTCCTTCTCCTAGACCGGTTGCCTAACCAAGGTTAAAGAGCCCAGTCTGCCCTACTATTTATCCATAGCTGGAGGGAGAGAATGATTCATACCTTTTCCAAGTGTATTACCGCTAAGTGAATTGCAATTACCACATCCTGAATTTGAACCCGGGTCGACGAGTCCATTTCCCATGACTTTAACCATTACACCACGCACTTCCAACATATGCATATATACATATGTACATATTCGGTGGTATACATTCATATTCACATATACATATACACATGCATATTTGTTAGTTATTCAATGCCAAAGCCATCCTTGCAGAAGAACAGTAGTGATACTATCTAACCCATAACTAGAACTGAAATATTTTTTTTGTTAAGTTTTACCACTTTCTGTTCTCAACATTTTTTGGGTTTTCTTTTATAGTTTATTGTATTCATTAATTTTCCAGTAAATTACTATGTACAAGACATGGCTAACTCAAATCGGAGGAAGGGAAAAATGGCCAATCTCTGCGGGGGAAAAAATGGCCAAGACCTGCAGAAAAAAGAGTTTTTCCGCAATAAAAAAAAAAGAATAAATAATGTTGCCAACATTGCGAGCAAATATCAAGTCCCAAGAAAAGTACATATCATAACGGGTTAATAGAGGTTGAAAGATACGGTTGGCTTTGAAAAGCGTTCGGCCATTGTTATTATTTAGTTAGTATGAAGGTTTTCTTAAGAGGTTAATGCAAAACATTTATAAATACAAAAAAAGAGAATGGCTACCATTAAGTCGTACAGATTGCCAAGGATTGTAAATACAAATGTAAAAAAACAAAAACATATAGTTTTGTTTTATTAGCACTGAACATGTGACAGGAATATTATTATTCAAGGATCTTGAAATCATTGTCAGCCGATTGCCAGAAAATTGATATATTTGTTAAAAGATATTACCTTTTTTATTTATTATTTTTTTTTTTAGGTTTTGGACGAAGGAATTATTTTATTTTGGAATCGGAAGATCATAAAAAATAAGAAACATGGGAATGCTTTTAATTTGCTTGTTATTCATTGCAGGGTAGAAAGAAAAAACATTCAATTTACTTGGCATTTCCCAGGATAGGGTGGGGTTTAAGTTTGGCACGTATCCGTTCCCGAAAATGGTATAAAACATTTCCAATAAAATGGGTAAATACGAATATGTTTTTTGTATTATTCACGTTCCCCATAAATAAAAAAAAAAAAAAAGTTTTAAGAAAATCAAAATCGATTGATTAAATATCACAAAATAGTTATTTACAAAACTTTGCTTAATCTGACATATGGGCACCAAAATGCTTACAATACCTGTTGTTTCTATATGGTTACCCATCTAATTAGTGAACTGGTACATTGTTGCTTAACTTCTTTTCTTCTTATTTACAAAGCTTTTCTTAGTCTAGCATAGGGGCTTCAAGTTGTTTATTGTACCTGTTGTTTCTATATGGTTACCCATCTAATTAGTGAACTGGTACGTTGTTGCTTAACTCCTTTTCTTCTTATTTACAAATCTTTTCTTAGTCTAGCATAGGGGCTTCAAGTTGTTTATTGTACCTGTTGTTACTATGTAGTCACCCATCGAATTATTGAACAGGTTCACTGTTGCTTAACTTCTTCTTTTCCTCAAAGCTTTTCTTAGTATAGCTTTTTGGCTTCAAGTTGCTTATAGTACCTTTTGTTCTTATATGGTAACCCATCTAAGTATTGAACTGGTTGATTGTTGCTTAACCTCTTTTCTTCTTATTTACTAAGTTTTTCTGTTCTTCCTAGTGATTACCTATCTAAGCGCTGACCAGGCTCATTCCTGCCTAACTTTTTCCTTTATTATTTACTGTCACCCATCTTATAACTGAACTAGTTCATCGTTGCTTAACTTCAACCATTCTTCTTATTTACCAAACATTACTAAGTCTAGCATAAGGGTTTGGGATGCTTATAATAACTACTGTTCCTATATGGTCACCCATCTAATTACTGAAAAGGTTCATTGTTGCTTAAATTCTTTTTTTCTTCTTATTTACAAAGCTTTTCTTAGTCTATTGTGTGGGCTTCAAGTTGCTTACAGTACATATTGTTCCTAGTGGTTAACTATCTAAACAATAGCCAGGCTCATTCTTGCTTAACTTCCGTTCGTGTTTAATACATTTTACTAAGTCTGGCATACAGGTTTTTGGTGGCTTACAATACCCACGTGGTCACACATATGAAAAATCAAGAAAATCGACACTTACAATTTTCACGAATATAGCTGCTTTTTAAGGCATAATTAGGGGACGTTAGAACCATCACATCTCCGTCAATTCACCAAATTGAGCAATTTCCTTGGTATCAATTTTGCTCGAAAATAGGTGACATTAAGGCACTGTTAGTTTTTTTTAAAGGCTCATATATCCGCATATTCTTAGGATTGAACGCTTTCTTTGGTATTCTTATAATCTACGCATCGAAATCTATCAGAAAAGACAATAAAATCGGCACTTAAAAAGTGCACGAAAATGGCCGGGTGAGCTCAGTCGGTAGAGTGTTCGACTAGAAGCCATAAGGTTCCTAGTTCGATACCGGTCCTCGCCAACTCAGCGTATGAGTAGCACAGGGATCTGTGCAGTAAAGTAAAGAGCTGATGGTAGGTGTGGCGCTCCGTCTCAGACGCAAAAAACAATCTCCTTGGTCTAGCGCTATTGAAAAGGGGATACACTCCCTCGCTGTATGGCTCATACCGACATTAGGCCGCCCTGACAACAACTTATAGTGACAATATTTCAGTTGCTGCACCCTCTGGTTTTCATCAGGTGTCTTTGGGTGAAAAGACAAAAAAATTGGCACCTAAAAAGTGCACAAAATAGGCGCTACTATTATTGGTAGTTATAGTCACAATATTTTAGTTGCTGCACCCTCTGGTTATCATTAGGTATCTTTGGGTGAAAAGACAATAAAATTGGCACCTAAAAAGTGCACAAAATAGGCGCTACTATTATTGGTAGTTATAGTGACAATATTTCAGTTGCTGCACCCTCTGGTTTTCATCAGGTGTCTTTGGGTGTAGATTGTTCGTGTTCTGTCTATTCTCCAGGACACAAGGCCAATTGTTGATGAAAGTATTAGCTAAGTGAATCTCGACACCTGGTGGCCATGAACTGAAACTTGGGTCAGAGAATGACAAACATTATACAAAGAGGCTGACAAGTGTCATCAGAAAGATGAATTCATTTGATAGAATTATCTTACATTAGACATCTTCTAAGCCAGTGCAGCAAGACGAAAACAATTGAATATTATTTGACTATTTGGACTATTGTCCTCATCTTTATTGTTATCTCTACAACGTTTCGACTCCACCCACTACGCTATGTGTCGCAATTGGACACATAGCGTAGTGGATAAAGGCTATGGTATAGATAGTTCTAAGTGACAGTTATGTCTAGGTTGCAGGTTCAATCCTGGTCAAGGGCGACAGTAGCCTAGAATAATAATTAATACATCTTAACACTTGTACCCCAGCTATAGTTAGCGGACTGAGAACTGCATACCCCCGCGAATTGAATAAAGGGTTGAGTTCAAAGTTCTGTGATAGCTCCCGATTACGACAAGAAGGTTCCCGAGTTCGAAAAGAAGGTTACCGAGATTGAGAAATATCTCGACAAGAAATATCTGAAGGAGGTCGGAGAGCACATCGGCCAAAAGGTTGTACAGATAACAATAAAGATGAGGGCAATAGTCCGAATAATCCAAATAATACTAAATATCAAGCCTCAGCTAAAAAATTCAGAGTAATAAGAAAGATTCTATTATTTTTAACCAAATTAGTTTGAATTTTATAATTGAATATATATATGTGTGTATATATATATATATATATATATATATATATATATATATATATATATATATATATATGTGTGTGTATTTGAGCAGCATTCTTTCATTTATGTACGGATAACAATAAAGAGGAGGGCAATAGTCCGAATAATCCAAATCTTATTATAATGGAGATTGTGTGTTTTTCTGTCTGTAACCAAAACTATATTACTACTCAAGTCACAATTCCCTTCGTTATTTACATGACATTCTCCATGATTTTATTTATATTTAAACCTCAATTATTAATAAAATTGCTTCACCTTTTTATTAGTGTTGTCCATATCTACATACAAATAACATGCAATTGTATTTATATATACAAAAAATAGCGGTTTACAGTGTGAATGGGAAGGCTAATTTGCATATTGATATTAAAAATGTGATTTTATTAAATATGTGCTTAGTATTATTGATTTCTAATTGTCTGGTTTTATTTTAATGAATATAAGCAAAAATCTCTTCAATGAATCTTAAATGAAATCCATTAACAAGAAAAAATAAGTGTCATTTTATTCTTTATTTCCTAATTTAACTAAATAGTTAAATAAGTAAAATTCAGCAATGAAAGACGGGAGTGATAGAAGAGTAAGTTTCATTTCTATTTTTCTATTATACCCCCACTCTGTTACATATCTTTTTATATGCCTTCTTATTAGACTTTCTAATTTAATACGATATTTCATTACATTAAAACTTAAATACTTGCACCCGGAGGGTGCATATATTTGCTAGTAATAATAATGATCAAGCCTCACCTAAAAAATTCAGAGAAATAGAACAAAATGAGTTGTAAAAATGTGTTTGCAAAATCGAGTTTTAAAAAAATGAATGGAACTAAACGTCTACGGCTTAAAATGGCACAATGATTTGACATGCCGTAAAATCCAACCAACCAGCCAGCCAACCAGATTTCTGTTTATAAAATAGTAAATCACCATCATCATCATCATAATTTTCATCATCATCATGTCACATTGACAACATGGATATCCATGAATCTCTATCTCCAACTGTCTCTATTGGTCATCACCTCTAGAAGGTCTTCCACACAGCATCAAGAAAGTTATTTGGAAAATTATTCAGAATATTACTTACTGGGGAGAACTAATAAGTGGTTTTATCTTAACTAAATGGAGTTTACACGAAACCATTACAATTAACAAAATCTCTTTATATATATATATATATATATATATATTGATAAGTCATCCACAGACACGTGTTTCGGCATATCATGCCTCCTCAGTGTGGCTAGACACAACTATCCTTGGGTAGGGTTCGAACTCAGACTGACCGTATGGTAGTCCGATATCTTATCCCCTCGCCCACTGACAGCTGATGCGGGACTGGTGTTTTTAAACTATTAAATACATAGAAAGTGTATGTATCATTCGGTCACTGAGAGATCAAATTTCCGGAGAAATGATATTCTAATGTATAAATTGAAACTTATCATTTACAAGAAATCTAATAAAGATACATCCATAGGAATATTAACATTTTTTAAAATCATCTGTGAAAGATTCAAAGAATGTGTTGGAGACTGTGTGAAATTACATCATAAAGGTTTTTCCATAAAATTGTTTGTATTTATAAAACATCTATCCTATTAACAGGATGTGACACAAGGTCAATTTTTAAGCAGAGTAAAGCTAAATTTCAGAATTTTCCCTCCTCTCGACTGGTTGCTAAATACCCCTGTCTGCCCCACTATTTACCCATAGCTAGAGGGAGACTAGATGGATTGACGCTTTTCCCAAGGGAAGCAGCGTGAACTGTCACCGATTCCATTTTCCAGACGACAACCGTTACGGAGTGCGCATTGCTGGTTTAAATCCTGAATTTACCTTTTTTCGATCGGTTGCCTAATCAAGGCCAAAGAACCCAGTCTGCTATACCATTTTCCCATAGCTGGAGGAAGGAGTCACAGATTCACGCCTTTCCCAAGTGTATTACTATGGAAAAATGTTCGTATTAATCTTATCAAAGTGATCCGATTTCCATATGATTGATGATCTGTCTCGAACAGTCCATGCCTTTCCTATGCATATACATTGATATTGATTTCAATTGGTGCGGTAATATTAGATATGTGAACAGGTCTACTAATTTCAGAGGTTTGCTATCCAGTGTGGAGATGTCTCCATTTCGTAGATGTGCTCTGTAAATAAGATATCACTACCTAGGTATTTGAACAGGTCTACTAATGTCAGAGGTTTGCCATTCAGTTTGGAGATGTCCCTATTTTGTAGATGATTTCTGTAGATAAGATATTACTACCTAGGTTTTTGAACAGGTCTATTAATTTCAGAGGTTTGCCATCCAGTTTGGAGATGTCTCCATTTTGTAGATGCTTTCTGTAGATAAGATATCACTACCTAGGTATTTGAACGTCTACTAATTTTAGAGGCTTGCCATCCTGTTTGGAGATGTCTCCATTTCGCAGATGTGTTCTGTAAATGAGATATTACTACCTAGGTATGTGAACTGGTCTACTAATTTCAGAGACTTGCCATTCAGTTTGGAAATGTCTCCATTTTGTAGCTGCTTTCTGTAAATGAGATAATACTACCTAGGTATGTGAACAGGTCTACTAATTTCAGAGGATTGCCATCCAGTTTGTAGATATTACTACCAAGGTATTTGACCTGCTACATCAACACCAACACATGAGAGGCATGTGCAGAAGACCGTGTTACCTGGCGACTCCTCGTCAAACAAGGAACGAAAAGGAGTGAAAAGGAGAGGAAAGAAGCCGCCGCAGAAAAGAGAGCCAAAAGGAAGGAGAGACAACAACATCTCTAGGAAGCAACACTGTTTGTTTGCAGTCACTGCACCAGAGATTGCCATTCAAAAATTGGTCTGTTCAGCCACTCACGCAGTTGCAGATAAAAAAAAAGTGGTCACTACGCCATCGTCTTTAGTTGACGGACGGATGCCAACAACAACAACAACAATTAATTTCAGAGGCTTGTCATCCAGTTTGGAGATGTCTTCATTTTGTAGATCATTTATGTAGATAAGATATTACTACCTAGGTATGTGAACATGTCTACTAATTTCAGAGGCTTTCCATCCAGTGTGGAAATGTCTCCATTTTGTAGATCATTTATGTAGATAAGATATTACTACCTAGGTATGTGAACAGGTCTACTAATTTCAGAGGCTTGTTATCCAGTTTGGAAATGTCTCCATTTTGTAGATCATTTATGTAGATAAGATATTACTACCTAGGTATGTGAACAGGTCTATTAATTTCAGAAGCTTGCCATCCAGTGAGGAAATGTTTCCATATGAATTGTTTTACCAACTCATACTCCAACTTCAGTGACGCTTTAATTCCTTCCGACTTTGACTCCGTCTCCAACTCCACTGCCCTAATTGGTTATGAACTAATAAGTAAAAAGTAAAGTCGTCGGGGCGGCCTAATGTCGGTATCAGCCATGCAACGAGGGAGTCTATCCCCTTTTCACTAGCACTAGACCAAGGAGATTATTTTAGCGTCTGAGGTGGAGCGCCAGACTTACGATCAGCTTTACCCTGTGCTACTCATAAGCTGAGTTGGCGAGGGCGGGTATCGAACAAGGAACCTTGTGGTTTCTAGCCGAACGCTCTACCGACTGAGCTAACCCGGTCCCCTAATTATTGAAATAGGAAAGAAGTAATAACAAAAATAAATGAATTCCATGTAACAGCGAAGAAGAGATATAGTTATTTACTAAGCATAGCTTAGATGGGACACAAAGACAGAAGTACAGGGCACCGGGTGAGTATCGAACTCCCTAATAACGGTCTAGTTAGCTAACCATTACACCACATGAGGTGTCCAGCCAAAAAGATATATTTCTTTCACCAATTGTAACTGTTTATTTCTTCCTAGATTTTTATTTTTTATTTTTCGGTTACCTAACCACGGCCAAAGAACCCAGTCTGTCAGACTATTTGCCCATAGCTGGAGGAAGGAGTCACAGATCCATGCCTTTCCCAGGTGTATTACTATGGAAAAATGTTCGTATTAATCTTATCAAAGTGATCCGATTTCCATATGATTGATGATCTGTCTCGAAGCGTAGCTTAGATGGGACACAAAGCCAGAAGTACAGGGAACCGGGTGAGAATCGAACTCCCTCATAACGGTCTAGTTTGCTAACCAATACACCACATGAGGTGCCCAGCCAACAAGAGATATATTTCTTGCACTAATTGTAACTGTTTATTTCTTCCTTGATTTTGTATTTTTTATTTTCCAAAATGAGTCAAAAAAACATTTCTTTATATGCACATAACTGACTCATATCTTACCTCGAAGACATGGTTCTTTTGAATGAATAATAACTGCGCCGTATTCTTCCATAATTCAAACCTAAATTCATAATTTCAGTCGAATTGCTGTAGGTAGTATTAATTATAAAGCGACATTATTCCAAACACCAATTACGGCTAATTCGTTTTTTCTTCTTCTTAATCAATCAATTATTTCCTCTCTTGTCATTTATTTCAAAATGCCACAGAGTACCAACAATAGTCTCAAAGAATTATCGCGCCAACGCCAACCATTCCGATTCCTACACCTCCAGCCTCCAAGACGCAAAAATTCTCAATTGATTCCATGTTAGTTTGATTTTCAAGGGAAAAAAAATAATAGAAATGACGTCTGCGCGAAAATTTGTAACTGGAGCAAAAAAAAAAAAAGGAAAAAAAAAAGAAAGAAATGGGCAAAGAATTTGTGTCTAAAGAAACTAAATTGTAAAACGTTCTATTTGTTTATTATTATTGTTATTATTATTATTATTATTATTATTATTATTATTATTATTATTATTATTATCTATTCGTTTTTAGGGTTTTCTGAAAGGCTGGTTACAATGAGGATGTCT
This sequence comes from Doryteuthis pealeii, assembly GCA_023376005.1. Lineage (NCBI taxonomy): Eukaryota > Metazoa > Mollusca > Cephalopoda > Myopsida > Loliginidae > Doryteuthis > Doryteuthis pealeii. The sequence continues at coordinate 39,010,679 of CM042158.1, read as the reverse complement.
TTTTTTTATAAGGATCAAAAGAAGAGGGAAAATATTTTTGGCTACAAGGCTTTTTATGGGAGTCACGTGAGTTCTCACCAATCATATTCAATATAGATAGATAGATTGATAGATAGATATAAAGAAAATGAGATAAATAGATATAAACAGAATAAGATAGATAGATAGATAGATATGAATATAAATTGATATGAACAGACGTAGATACATATGAATAGTCTTAGACGGATAGATAGATAGATAGGATGATAGATATATAGATAAATTGGAATATACTGAGATAGGAATAGACTTATATATATATGTATATGCATATGCATATATATATATCGATAAATATATTGATAGATATAAACAGAATAAGATAGATAGATATGAATATACTTAGATTCATAGGAAACAAATTTATATATATATATATATATATATATATATATATATATATATATATATATAACGCGACGCTATTCTATATAAGGAATGGGGCACTCTCTGACGGCCTTTACACACAAAGCGATGTGTGTATTATAAAATTAAAAAAACAGTTAAAATCCTCTTCCCATTCTATAATTGAAGACAGCCTAATGGTTAAGTTGCCGGACTGACACCCAACCGATCGGATTTCAATTCCGGCCGTAGGTAGCTTACAAAATGTCTGGCCACACTGAAGAGACTTGATAAGTCGAAACACGTGTCTGTGGATGACCCTATATATATATATATATATATATATATATATATATAGAGAGAGAGAGAGAGAGAGAGAGAGATAAACAAAAGAAAGAAAAAGTAACAATACAAAAAATGTGGCACAAGGCCATCTATTTCAGTGGCATAGAATTTTGGAGTCCTGATAGAAATGAATCCTTCAAATTCATTTTGAGCTGCTGCTGCTTCTGTTAGTTTGTTTGATGAAGACCTATTGCAGGAAGTTGAGAAGATGCTTGTTAACAAAAAATGGTTGCCATTCAAAGATGCATCTGTAAGGAGGACTTGAGTCGAAATATCTCAAACAATTCGCCTGTCAAGAGGCTAACAGCTGATCGGCCTTTGAAGTTGAATCCTCAAACAAAATCAAACAAAATGAATATCGATTTTCAGCAATAATCGATGATCCCTAGAGACCCGAAGAAAGCAAATTTTAAATCAGTGTCACTAGCAGGAAATAATTAGAACCAAATACTTATCAACCTTATGAACTCGATTATTGTGGTTCGGAATTAAACAATTTCAATCGATCATAACCTACAGCAGTGTCCTCATCTTAATGGTAATAATCACAACACTTTTACCATTCTTGTCTCCGACCTTCATCAGGTGTTTGTCAAATTTGATGTGACATTATCACCCGAATGAATGTCTGTAGCATGGTGTTGTAAGCTAGGAGCAGAAGTTTAGCTTTAAATCCGATCTCACTGACAAGTTAAAACGACAATTCTTCCAGGCTGTGGCTGTATCAGTGCTGATGTATGGCTGCACCACAAGGCGCCTTGAGAATAAGCTGGATGGGAGCTGCACAAAAATGTTGCGTGCGGTCTTGAACAAATCATGGAAACAACACCCCTCAATGAAACAGCTGTATGGCCACCTGCCCCCATCTTACAAACCATCCGAGTCAGACGGAAAAGGCATGCTAGACACTGCTCAAGGAGCAAGGACGAGCTCATAAGCGACACATAGGCATGCTAGTGTGGGCCTCCCACCAAGGACCTACATTGACCAACTCTGCGAGGATGCTGGATCCTGGATCAATGAATGATAGGGAAGGTTGGCGAGAGATTGTCATGGATATCCGTGCTGATTGGGTGACATGATGATGATGATGATGATGATACGCTAAACGAAGCAAATGAACGAAGGAAACGATAGACTACATGTTTTTATTGTTGTACTGGTTGTAGTAGTAGTAGTAGTAATATTAGCAATAACTAGAATAAGAGGGTTGCGGTGGGGGTAGTATAATGAGTCACACGACACATGGTAGTACTGCGGTAATATGAACATTAGTTACATAAATGAGAGTAACCCCCTTGTTTGTTTCAGTTTGAGGAAGACGTATGTTTTGGTCGACCATTTTCATTTCACCGTAAATATACACTTAAAATACAAAATTTTCAAATCAATACAACTACATGTTTTAACATAAAAATATCATAAAATGTGTTCTTAATAACAATTAAATTCATTTCAAATAATGCGCAAGCACAATTAAGAACACATTTTATGATATTTTCATGTTAAAACGTGCAGTTGCATTGATTCGAACAAATTCGTATTTTCAGTGTAGATTTACGGTGAAATGAAAATAGCCGACGAAAACATACGGCGTCCCCAAAGTGAAATAAACAAGGGGAGGTTACCATCATTTATGTAACTAATGTTCAGATTACCAATACTGCTATGTTGGTGAGGCTCATTCAATGGCTGGGGGGGGGCACAAAATCACAACTTAACTGTTACATAATTAATAGGTTGGCCGCTCTTTGGTTCTGGAGATATCCCTCTGTGTTGGATGGATAGATGGAATTTACGGCATGTCAACCCATGTTGGGTTATTCTTTGCCGAAAACATTTTGTTTTTATTCTTTCTTGATAAGTATTCATATTTTTTTCAAACTCAATTTTTAAACTCATTTTTTTCTATTTAACTCATTGATAGGACCCTAACAATATAATTGCTAGTGTAGAGCTGCACAGCTTGGACTCTAATGAAACGATTATATAAAAAGCTAGATGGTAACTTGTTACGATTTTAGTTACCATACATAGACACATAGTAGGACAGACTGGGCTTTTTATCCTTGGCTAGGTAACCATTACACGAGACTGAGCTAAACCGGCATCTGCCATAGACTAAATATCCTCCCTACTAAGCAACCAAATACTGGATGTGTTAGACATTTGAAGAAGACCGAAGAATGGACAGGCTGAAAGAGACAGAAATAAATTGCAGAATTGTCGATAAAGACTCGTGCCAGTATTATTTAGAAAATGATTCTCAAATAATGAATACATTTTACAAATTTGTCCACTTGAGGTTTTAATTAAATTAAATTTCTCATAAGTGGTTGTAATTATTTCCCAGGACGTTAATTTGAAAAATTATTTTGTTTTGTAACGAAAACCAGAGGGAATGAATTAACACCAAATTTCAGACGTTAATGAGACTCTTTTTTTTTCAACAGCACAAAAACTAACAATAGCCCCCCCCCCGAAAAAAAAAATAAATAAAAAAACTACCCAAAAACGAATCAACAAAAATACGCGACATAAAAAATCCTCCTGTTAAAGAAATAACAATGAACGTCTTTTAACAATACAACTATTTCTCTAGTAATATAATTTCAATAGAAATATGACATTTTTAAAGAATCACCAAATACATTTCCAGAGGTCATTATTTTTGGTAAATTCCACATGATTGTTTTTTTTTTATGTCCTTGTTTTTGTATTATTTTTTTTTTATAGAATTTTTAACAAATTGTTCATATTTCATATTTCTGAGTGTTTGTCTTTGAATATTTTTGGAGTAGAAGAAGAATACAGAACAGTAAAGAATGGTAAATGATGGTGCCTAATGGAATATAATTATGCATGCAACTTCTTGTTATTGACTCAGCTGTGAGGCTATTGACAAAAGATGTCTTTTGTGAGATGCAAAAAGCGTTCACATTTTTTTCATTTTGGTAGTATAGTCTAAAATGTTTGTTTTTCTATTGCTAAACACCACACGCAAAGCTGTGTGTGTGTCTATATGGAAAAACAATTGAAGATAGCAGTCAGATAACAAAATTGATATTCTCTTAGATTATAGGAGGTGCGCGGTATAAAAGCCATAGGGAAAATGTACTCGTCGACCCGAGTTCAAATCCTGAACAACGCTTTGAAGTTCACATAGTGTTAATACACGTCGACCCGAGTTCGGATTCTGGACAAGGCTTTGAAGTTCACATAATGTTAATACACTTGGGAAAGGTATGCATCCAACTACCCTCCCTCCAGCTAACGGTAAATAGTAAGGCACACTGGGCTCTTTAACACTGACTAGGAAACCCGGCTAGGAGAAGGAAAACTCTGAATTCAAACCTGTGAATCTCCACTTAAGAAATTGACCTTGTGCCACATTCTGATCATGCTAGGGTTGGTAAATATGTATATATGAAATCATTTATGTATTTATAGCAAGTCTATACCAAGTAAATGTCTAGCTGCCATGACAGTAATAAAACAAATATTTACAGGGGAATAATAGATATTTTAAAATATACATATATTTAGCAATTCCTCTGCACGAGCAGGATGTGACACAAGGTCAATTTATTAAGCGGTGTTAAACAAGTTTGAATTCAGATTCTTCTTTCTCATAGACTGGTTGCCTAACCAAGATTAAAGAGTCCTGACTTCCCTACTATTTACCTTGCTGGAAGGAGAGTAGGTGGAGGCATACCTTTCCCAAGGGTATTAGCGCCATGTAAAATGCAAACAGCCTCATCCAGGATTTGAACTCGGGTCGACGAGTCAATTTCCTACGACTCAAACCATTACACTATGCGCCTCCCGATATTTACAATATAGAATCTAAGAGAATTTGTGGAAAAAGACTTTTTTCTCTTGTAAATATTTCTTTAATTACGACCATACCAGTCAGATATTTACTTGGTATAGACTTGCTCTAAAAACATAGATTGATTCGTGTATAAAGTAAACACCGAAAAAAATTCCGGAGCCGAAGTCCCTAATGTGGTGTGATGCTGAACTCTAGTGTTACCCAGCAACTCATGCGACACTACCGCTACCAAACAGCATTGGCTTCTTACCTTTCCTTTGCATCACAGCTCATCCTCCATATCAACCCGTCCAAGCTACGTAGTTAAAAAAGAAATTAGTCACTACTCCATCGTCTCTCGTAAACGGAAGGATGCCAACAAGAGTTACCTATACTTATAATAAAGCATGCTATGCAGTCAGCAAACAAAATACATTCAGAATTAATTCTTATACAATCTTTGGCAGACTAGAACTTTTTATTATGATCAGAATTATATTTTCTGAATCTAATTATTTTCTTAGTTTTTCCAAATAATTTTTACAATTTGCTAACGAGTATTTCAATATAATGTGAAATCCCTATCTGATTGTAGTTAAAAAGAAATTAGTCACTACTCCATCGTCTCTCGTAAACGGAAGGATGCCAACAAGAGTTACCTATCTTATTATAATGGAGATTGTGTGTTTGTCTGTCTGTAAACGAAACTAAATCACTACTCAGGTCACAATTCCCTTAGTTATTGACGTCACATTCACCATGAATTTATTTTTATCTAAACTTCAATTATTGATAAGATTGTTATACCTTATTAATACTGTTGAATTAGTCTACATACTAATAACATGCAAGTATATTTATATATTCAACAAAATAGCGGTTTACAGTGTGAACGAAAAGGATAATTTGCATATTGATATTAAGAATTTGATTTTAATAAATATATGCTTAGTATTATTGATTTGAAATTGTTTGGTTTTCTCTTAACGAATCTGAGCAACAATCTCGGGGTAAATCTTAAAAGAAATCCATAAACAAGACGAAAGAACTGTAATTTTATTAAATACTTCATAATCTAACTAAATAGATAAATTATGAAAATTGAAAGACGGGAGTGATGGAAAATGATGGAAGAGTTAGATTTAAAGCTGTTCTATTTTTCGGTTACACTCCCTCAGTTTATCATTTTCTAAATAGTTTCTAATTTGATACTATATTTATTACATCAAAACCTAAATACTTGCACCCAGAGGGTGCATATATTTGCTAGTACTTATAATAAAGCATGCTATGCAGTCAGCAAACAAAATACATTCAGAATTAATTCTTATACAATCTTTGGCAGACTAGAACTTTTTATTATGATCAGAATTATATTTTCCGAATCTAATTATTTTCTTAGTTTTTCCAAAGAATTTTTACAATTTGCTAACGAGTATTTTAATATAATGTGAAATCCCTATCTGATTGATGTACATTTCTATGCTTTCTGATTAATTAATAATACCTGACTGATTGAATAATTGATTGATAAAATAATTGATTGATCAATTAATAATAACCGATAGTAATAGTTGCTAATAGCTAATTATTGGATATCAATAAAAAGTTGTAAAAGATAAGAAGCATGAACTATTTCTGATACAGACTCTGCAGGTGATTTGATACAGTGGTTCCCAAAGTATGTGGTAGCGCCCTCTGTGGCTGGTGGAAAGATCTTACCATTAGTCTCTGATGGTTGGTTCATTATGATTGATCAGAATGGCTTAGATTACAATAATAATAGGACTTTATTTGAAATTAACTAATTTGAATGTGTTCTGAGGTGAATAGAAAGTGAACTTTGAAATATCCTTCATAAAAGTAAAAGATATCAAGAAAATCTGGTACTGCTGCGGAGGAAATTTGGCACACAAACAGTTAAGCCGCTCGCAGCAGCTCTCCCAAGAAAAATAGAAAAACTGATGGTTAGTTCATTTTGATTGAGCAGAAAGGGCTCATATTACAATAATAAGAGGACTTTATTTGAATAAATGAGTTCTGAAGTGAATAGATAGTGAACTTTGAAATCATACATTTAAAAAATACAAAGGAGATTTGCTACATTCGTAAGGGAAATTTGAAAAGCAAAGAGTTAATGGTGACGACTGTATTAGTCATGTGCAATGTTAAAAGTTCGGTAGACTGTGAATTCAGGGGCGTAAATTTTTACCCTAGTCTACCGGACAGATATTAGTGGAATATGAAAGGAATCCAGAATTGCAAAAGTGAATTGTTTAATTTTTAATTTTATTTATGAAATAGACATATAGTTAAATACTCGGCAAAATTCCTTGTGAATAGTAATTTTCAGTTTATTTCAATATAGGACGATATGTTTATAATCTAATTCCTATAAAATAGCAACACTGAGATCAAAAGGTGTATAACTGAATCAATACGCAATACCTTGAAATATATACAACATCAATTAATGTTTACGTTCAATTTTTTAAAAACTTATTAATGAATTAACGTATTAAGTCATGTTTTCCTCAAAGATTCGTTTTTATTAAAACTATTAATCCCAGTGGAGAAATTAAAACTATATACATTGGACGTTGGAGATTGTGTGTTTTTATGTCTGTAACCAAAACTACGCTCCACCGACCTCACAATTCCCTTAGTTATTTACGTTATATTCTCAATAGTTATTAATCAATCATTATCTAATCTTAATCAACTTTTTATTTATTATTATTACTGCCTCTATTAAGATCTAGTTTAGATAGATTTGCCTCAAAACAGCCCATATTGTTAATGTGTTGAAAATCCTGTGATATCATTAAGAAATAAATGTTTATATAATATATGGTTTGAATAATTTGCATACCGGTTTTGATAAAACCGTGTTTAATATAAAATTACTTGGTGTTATAGATTTCTAATATTATTCTTTTATTCTCTAACGTATTAAAAGCAATCCTATATACAATTTTATATTGAGATCAATTAGAATAAAGGAAAAATACGTGTAATCCTGTTTTGTGTTCGTATTTAATTTCATTAATCTTTCTAATCTAATATGACATTTCATTATGTTAAAACTTAAATACTTGTGACTAGAGGGCGGATTTTTGCAGCTAGTTCCACTAATATATGTTCGGTAGATTATGGTAAAAATTTACGGTGCTGAATTCACTTTCCACCAGAAGTTCTACTAGCATTTTAAATGGGAGAAGAAATCCGCTATTAAAGAAAATCCTAAATCCATATAATCGTATGAAGATCCATGGAAATAGCTGGATGGTCGACCAAGAAATTTCTATTGTCTCCAGAATCTAGAAAAAGATTTTTGTCACTTTATGTTAAAAGAAAAAAATCAATGATACATTGTATTTTCTATGATATTTGACCCATGTCTGCTGACAGGGGGAAACAAAACCGTGTCACGGGAGTCCGAGTTGGGTGGGGTGGCACACTGGGGCGATTAATTGCTCTACTCTTGAGATTTGACCTCTGTGGACATTTTTTGGCTTCCCCCAACCAACCCCTATGAAATGTCATCGTTTTTTAAATGATAAAGGAAATTGTACTACAAGACACGAAAAACATTACCCCCTCCTCACAGAATGACTTCAAAAAAGCGTTCCAAGAATGTAACAAAAAATGCTGGAAATGATGGAAGGATCTAGTTGAAGGGGATAGGTCTCGTTATGTTATAAATAAAGCAATAAATCGGTTTTTGTAAATTTTCATTTGGCTACACCTAATATATATATAACGACAACAGATTGAGTTTAACGTCATACCCAGGACATGAAGACCCTCAGCCACGCCTTCAAGCACACATATGATAAAATGGGTTGGGATAAGGGCAATAGGGCCGGGACAATAATAGGTAATTACGAACTTTTGTTTAGTAAATTAGAGTGTCCCAGGAAAAACAGAATCCACAAATTTTATAATAAAACTGCTAATTTTCCAATTAAACAAATTAATTAGGGTTCAGGGTTAGGGTTAGGGTTGGGGTTTAGGGTTTCGGGAAAGTTTAATTATTTATTTATTTTCCCATTAAACTAACCCTAAACCCTAAAACCCAACCCTAACCCTAACCCTAACCCTAAACCCTAATTTATTTGTTTAATGGGAGAATTAACAGTTTTATTAAAAAATTTATGGGGTTAGTTTTTTCTGGGACACTCTAATTTACTAAAAAAAGTTCCTAATTACCCAATAATATAGGTGATTTCTTTAGAGAAATGCTTGTAAAGGCGATAGAATATTTAGACCCGCGGTTATTAATTAAAGAAATGCATATTTTATTACCCGGAATACTAAAAAGTGTTATGTATTGTAAATGCCTTAAAGAATATCAAATAAATTTTGAAAACTTTCCAATAATTTTTTTTAATCAATACTTAATTTGAATAAGCTTTATTTCTCTTATCATTCTATTCATACTAGCAAATATATGCACCCTCCGGATGCAAGTATTTAAGTCTTAATCTAATAAAATCTCAAATTAAAAAGACTAATGAAACTAAATAAGAATGCAGATAAAAAGATTTGAAACAGAGGGGGGTAAAATCGAAACATAGAACAACTGAAACTTACCCTTCCTTCACACCTGTCTTTCATTGCTAAAATTTCCTAATTTAACTATTTAGTTAAAATAGGAATTAAAAATAAAATTACAGTTATTTCTTCTTGTTAAAGGTTTTTTTTTAAAGATTTATCTCTGAAATTGTTTACTCATATTCATTAAGACAGAACCAAACAATTAGAAGTCAATAATACCAAACATATTTATTAAGATCTAATTTTTAATATCAATATGCCAATTAGCCTTACCGTTTATACTGTAAACTGCTATTTTGTTGTATATATAAATACAATTGCGTGTAATTAGTATGAAGATATGGTCAACAGTATTAATAATATAAAACAATTTTATTAGTAATCAAGGTTTATATAAAATAAAACCGTGGAGAATAAGGAACGAATTGTGACTTGAGTACTAATATAATTTCGGTTACGGACAAACAAACGCACAATCTCCATTATAATAAGGTTGTTTTATTCATATCTTTTTGACTCGTCTCATATTTTGAACGGAATTTTATTCTTTGATGTTCAAACTCTTATTGGTCCTTTTACTGCATTGCATTGTGGAATATGCTCAGCTACTAGTGTCTTTGTTGTTGTTTTTTTCCTATTTCTATGATCACGATTTGTTTTTGTTTTTTTGTATTTTCGCTGGGAGTTTCGATTCCCGATTACTGGAATCAGCACATTATCAAATCTTTTTTAATAAACCAAATACAGAAACTTGTACCACAGGGACACTATATTGTTATCTTCACAGATGTCTTAGATATAGAACCAGAATAAATTTTGCCTGAAAAGGGTTAAGAACATCTGAAAACACAAACAACAAACAAACAAAAAAAGAAGAAAGAGGAACTTATTCATTTTTAATGATTTTATCATTCATCTTCAGTTTTTTTTTTTTGTGTTTTTCTTTTTCTTTTTTTTTTTAAAGACAAATGTTGTTTTAGATTCTCTTTTCTATGAGGGATGTTTAATTTGCAAAAGCTTCCTATTCATTTCGACAGAAACTACCACGGGTACTGCAAATATTATACCATCATTGGATAGTGATTAGGAGGGATGCGTAGCTGAAGGGTTATCATTGCTGGAAATGGTTATCGGCACTCCAAGATGAAATTCTGGACATGGCTGTTTGTGTTTCACTCTAGCCTTTTATTCAAATAATTATGAATAGTACTTTCAATAGGGAAATGCTGTAAGAGCATTATACCATCATGGGATAGTGCATAGGAAGGGTGCTTAGCCTAAGGGTTATCATTGATGGAAATAGTTATCGGCACTCCAAGATGAAATACCGGACGAGGCTATTTGTGTTTCACGTTAGCGTTTGTTCAAATAATTATGAGCAGTTCTTTCTACATGGAAATGCTTGTAAAAGCTATAGAAAATTCTAATACTCAGACCCGAGGGTATTAATTGTAGAAATGTTAGGTTGTTACAAAGATAATGGCCGATTTCAAATACATACATTTATTGTTGAAACATTAACAGTAGAAATGTTAAAATTAGCCAAAATACGAGTCTTGGGCAGCTATGCATCTCTGCATCAATCTAAGAGGTCATTTATTCCGTGTTGGTAAAAGTTATTGGCTGTGATGCAACAAAATCTTTAAATGATGATTCCACCTCTTGTTTAGATCGAAAAGTTTTACCATTTAAAAATGTGCTTAAGTGCCTAAAAAATGATAATCAGTAGGTGAAAGATCGGGAGAATATGGAGGATGTGGTAAGGTCTCGTATCCCAAGTCTGTGAGCTTCTGTACAATCATTTTGCAATGAAACAACAAATTCTATGTTAAAATGACATTTCAAAACCGAGTACTTCAATCAGCCATTATTTTTGTAACAACCTAATAACAGCCTCGTCCAGAATGAGATCTTGGGGTTCCAATAACCATTTTCAGCAATCATAACCTTAGGTTACGCATCCTTCCTATGCACTATACAGTGATCGTGTAACGTTATGACTCGAATGGAGAGATGATATGCCATATAGAAATAATCGGGATATGCTTATCATTTTCTGTGCTACGTCGATGCTAGGTCGCTGTTGACTTGTCTAATAATTCTTTGATGTTTGGCGTCTGGAAACCAGCATTTTTACTATTATTATTTTTACTATTATTATTTTTACTATTATTATTTTTACTTTTATTATTATTTATTGCTAGAGGACATCTTGCCTTGTGCCATTTATAGTTTTTAGAAATAACACTAGGTGATTTATCTTTTCTCGAGAGACTTTTATTAAAGCCAAACTGCACTGACTAAGAGACCATGTCTCACTCTGTCAACACATCTTTACAAACTCACCTAACATTCTCACCTTCACTCTTTCTCTCTCCCTCTTCGGCACCCACTTCTTAAACTAGTAGAAAAAATGCCATAGGGCGTTGTGCTGATTCATCCTTATAAATTCCATGCTAACCTACTGACTCTTTCCATTCTCTCTCTCTCTCTCTCTCTCTCTCTCTCTCTCTATTATGTTACAATGGTATAACTGGATAATTGGATAGTGCTTAGGAGGGATGCCCAGTCTAAGATTTATCATGGATATTTATGTTTCAATTTGCACGACTGCTCTTGAAAAAAGGCACAGCTATAGGAAATATTGGGACAAATTGGGTTATTTTGCCTTGGTTAAACAACCAATAAGTATTTACCCAGACAATTCACCATGAGTAGGATGTGACACAAGGTCGCAAGTATGGGACATCCAGTGAGGGTAGAATTCGCAATTTAGAAGTAATGGATCTTTAAGACTAGCTTGCTATCCATTATACCACGATGGAAAACATAGTTTAGAAAACCACCATGGAAAAACTTTGAATCAAAACCTACTCAGCTTAAAAATAAAGATGAGGACAACAGCCCAAAAAATCAAATAATACACATCAAGCATCATCTACAAAATTCAGAGAATAAAGTTTAATTTTATTTAATGACCTTGTGCCAAATTAAACTTTGCTTAATAAATACCTAAAACAGAACCCGTGCCAATGAGTAGAAAGGAGCATCACCAACCAATCAACTAAACACTTTGAAGGTATCTACTATCAGCCTAAATAATGAGACCACCCAAATCGGAGTTCTGATAATTCAGTATAGATTAAGCAGCTATTTCCGGTAAAAAATGCCAATAAGAGATGGGGATAGTAACCATTTAGATCGTTGGCAACTCTCCTTAAATCAATTGCTAATTGAACTTTCTGATCGTTTGGATTACAAGGAAAACTACACACTTCAATGTGAAGAAAGGAAGTGAATCCGACGGTATGTAGTATATTAAGAAAAAATGAAAAAAACCCAGGTTTAAATGGGTTAAGTGGTGAGCTTATTGGCCGACGCTGCAGTGTTTCGATTTATTTAATATATATATCACAGAGAAACTACAGACTTGGATTTATAGATATCACAGAAGAAAACCTACAGACTAGGATTACAAGGAACACTATAGTCTTGGACTTTACATATCACAGAGAAAACCTACAGACTAGGATTACAAGGAACACTATAGACTTGGACTTATAGTATTATCTGCCTTATTCGAACTATTGTCATCATTTTTGTTATCTGTACAACATTTCGGCCGATATGCCCCCCAGCCTTCTTCAGGCATTTCTTGTCGGACTCGGGAACCTTCTCGGACTCGGGAACCTTCTTGTCATAATCGGGAGCCATCACGGAACTTTGAACTTAACCCTTTATTCAGTCCACAGGGGTATCCTGTTCTCATTCCGCTAACCATAGCTGGGGTAGAGGCGTTAAACTGTGTTAATTAGTATTCTATGTTACTGCTGCCGTTGATCAGGATTGTCACTTAGAACTGTCTTAACCTAACTCCTTTATCCACTAGGCTATATGTCAATTGGACCATCCAGTGTGAATTTTGGGAACTTATAAACCTAATGTCTTGTTTTGGCTAGAATATATACCTATTCACTTATTAATTATTTTTTTTATCTAGACTCATATTGAGTGTTTTTTTTTTTTTAAAAATTATCTATTATCTAGCCTTTAACACAACATGGGAACCCATAATTGATAGTCCGAATAACGCAGATAATACTAATCATCAAGACTCCTCCCAAACATTCAGAGAAATTAGACTTATAGATATCACAGAAGAAACCCTACAGACAGAATTACAAGGAGCACTATATTGGTTTAGTTTGGTTTGTTTTGTTTTACGGCATATCAACCTCAGTGGGTCATTTAATGCCGATAAGGTTTTGAAATAAATCAATTCTTAATGGATAATACAATTTTTTTATAAATACATTTTTCTATTTAACCCATAGATGGGACCCTAACAGGTACTACCACTCCGGGCCAGAGTGAACAGGGAGCAATGGTGATGAAGGGCTGCTCCACATTCCCCAAACCTCCAAAACTGGAACCTCACCATCAGATAGAGTTTAACGTCATTCTCAGGACATGTAGCCATCGCCTTCTAGCACCCATATGATAAAAAGGGGTTGGGGCTTGCCATAAGGGCAATAGGGTTGGGAAAATCATATATGTGCTTGGGCTTGACGTGACCAGCCGATTGATCGGAGGGGGCCTCTCCGACCGCCCGTCTAGCCCAGATGGGGCCAAAGTGGAGTATTGCATGTCTTGAATTGCTCATCCACCTGGGCTCTATCCTTAAGCATCACGGATCGCCACACACGGCCAACAAGTGACCCCATTGGGGAGTTTTACCCCTCTGCAGAGATGCAGTCGGTGCATTCTAACAGCCCAGCCGACAGGGCGGAAGGAGCACTATAGACTTGGGCTTTACATAGTCATCCATGACTAACCAACAGGATCCTGTCAGACTAGGATTAACCAACCGAATTCTGTGAACAACATAACAGCTGAACTAAAATGGTGACTAAAATTTTAAAAACACAGTAAAAAGTTTATTACCCGTCAGTAACCGTCTAGGTAACTTTCCAAAGAACCCACGTTATTCTGAATCTAACAAACGCCGATTCAACATTATTCTTACTACAGTACGTACATAACTCATAAGCTGCCTATGAATAATGTAACAAAATCATCGTATGCATGTGCTTTTGAAAAATGTTTTTCATGAAAATGAAATGAAATATATAAACACATATTGTGTGACAGTGATTCTCATTTATAAGCAAGTTTATTGATCTGTACATAATTAATGATTTAATTAACATTGCTAAAATGCTGAGAACATCTTAACATTACATTATCAGTGATGCTGATAGCTTTTTGATTTAGTGCATCCTGGGACACATATTTGCTTTGAATAAGTCCCTGAGAAAATTTATGGGTCCCAACTAAAGCCTTCTAACTCCTACCATGTAATCTATCCTGTGTAATTAATTTCTAAGAAACTATTGAAATGTATTTACAGTTAGCTTGAAATGGTGGGGAAGAAAACACTGGGACTGATATGATTTTACTGCGTCCTTTTAGATTTTTGTGCATCGGGGACGCTAAACACATCCGTATTAGCATCTCTGCATTATACTATTGGCATTTCAAACATCACTATTTTGACATGTGCTAATTCTAAGGGTACATCTATTATTACTAGCACAAAAAAACGCCCTCCGGGTTGTGTAAAATGAAAACCTTTTGCGAGTTTCCCAGATGTATATACTGTACACTGAGGTTTTTGGACAGCGACAAGTCTTCAATGCAAGACTCAAAAAATAAGAGTTAAATTAAGTAACAATCCATGTAGTTGTGACCTTGTGCCAAATGAAGCTACCCTGAGTAAATACCTAAAACAGGACCTGTGCAGAAAGGAGCATCATCAACATCAACATCAACAAACCAACCAACCAACCAACCAACCACCTGGAAGACCTCTACTCTCAGCCTAAAGATATGCCAGTGAGACCCACCCAAATAGGAAATTCTGATAGTTTTAGCAGAGATTTCTTTTTTAGGGAAACAAAGTCAGCAAGTTTTATTTTTGCCCAGACAAAAGATGGCGGTGGTGTGTGTGTGTGTGTGTGGGGGGAGTGGTAAGACAAAGTAGGAGTATAAATAGAAGAATTTTCAGCTGGCCAACTTTTGATGTCTTTTGTAATGTAAAGATCGTTTGAAGAGGGAAATGAAAATCCTATTTTCTTGTCGGATATATATATATATATATATATATATATATATATATATATATATATATATATATATATATATTGACGTCTGTTGGTCCATGTGGTTTATCTTGACATGACAAGAAAGTCATTTATTTTTTGGAGATCTTTTCTTTTTTTTTTTCAGGGAGAGACTCAAGTGTTAAGCAAGGAGGCCAGCAGGCACCCACTTTAATTTTCAATAAGAATTTTTCTTTTCTTTTTTTACCCAACAACTTCAGTTTTCAATTGAGAAGATTAATTAACGTAACAGATTTTTGTCACTCGTTCTTCACTCATTCTTTTAAGCGAAATATTCTAAGCACGAGATTTTCTACTTAGCATTGCCGACCACATGTGAAAGTGTGGGTGGCCTCATGCTTAACAGGGGCAATTGAACCATCAAACCAATTTCAAACTTTGGTTAGGATAGTTTGAAAAGGCATGAATCTATTTTTCCCATGAGGTATATATATATATATATATATATATATATATATATATATATATTATATATATATATATATATATGTGTGTGGTGAAAGTGTGGATGGCCTCATGCTTAACAGGGGAATTTGAACCATCGAACCAATTTCAAATTCTGGTTAGGATAGTTTGAAAAGCATGAATCTATTTTTCCCATGACGTATGTATATATATATATATATATATATATAATATATATATATATATATATAGTATGAACAAAAAGCAATAAGACAAACAGGAATATTTATATATATATATATATGATATT